>PVHT021183707.1:7741242-7812946 GCA_004024745.2 Catagonus wagneri
GCGGGGCGGGAGGACTCGGCGGGGGCGGGGCGGGAGGACTCGGCGGGGGCAAGGGCGTCCAGCCTGGGAGAAGAGTCGGGTCGAAGCGGGGGCCTGGGATCCCCGACGGGTTTCGCCGGTGACCCGGAGCTGTGGTAGCGCTGCGGCCCGAAACTCTCACCCACGCTTCTCGGAGCGCCAGAGCCCGGGGCCCTCGGCGTCCAGCTCGGCGGCGTCCGGCCTCCAGGCGCGTCACCGGCCGCCATGGCCGCCCCGGGCTTGCGGGCCTTGGGGGCGAAGGGCCCCGGCTGGCTCCGGCGCGGCCCGTGGGCTCCGCTCGCCGCCGGCTTCTGCAGCGGGGGGTCGGCTGGGGTCGGGCGGCCGGAGCCGGGGCCGCGACCCACCATCACGCGGCAGCGGGACGGCATCAGGTCAGCGCTGGGCTGCCGGGCGCCCTGGCCCTCCCTGCCCGCGGGCGTACGGGCTGTTCCCGGGGGCTGGCCGGCGGGGCCGGGAAGAGAGGGGAGAGGGGTCCAGGGAGGCTCGGTCAGCGGTCCCCTCCGCCCGCCGTGGAGCCGCGTTTATCCATCACAACCGATGGGGCGGGCGGGGAGGTCGGACACGGAGGGAACCGCGGAGGCGGCGCTTAGAGCCCTTGCCTGGGCCCAGTGGCCGTGGGACCCCGCAGGACTCACGCAGGAGGGTTTAAGTGGGGCTGCCTCGAAGGCCGCCAGCACTTCCTCTGAACCCTAGGCCGAGTCGACATTGGACTTGGGCTCATCGTGCGCAAGCCTTGCAGGTGGCCCCACCGCGGCTGTGCCTCTGAGAAAGCCCTTCCGTGGAGGTTCTGCGCCTCACAGACCTGACCTGGCTTAGCCAAGCTGTTCCTCGGTAAATGAATAGGACGAAGAACACAGGGTACTGAGCTCGGCCCTTTGGCTCAACAAGCCTAAAACCCCTTTAAAAACACATAAACGCAAACTTGAGACTGCACGGTGGAATTTTGGGTAGAAGGGCCCCACCCCGCTGTTGCCTCAGCCTGTCGCCTGCCTGGCCAGGGCCAGGGTGCAGGGGCGGCCTGCTGGGCAGTGTGAGCATTTAGACGGCGCAAATCAAGCTAATTGCCAAGTTTTCTCCGCCCTCCCTGAGAAGCAGGCAGGCCCTCATAAGAGGTGGAAGGCTGTGTTTCAATGCACGATCCTCAGGCTCCCGGGAGCTCCCCCGGAGCAGTGGAGAGCCAGCTGCTGCCCCGCAGCTGTGTTCTTTCCCTCCCACCCTCTGCTCGCCCCCCTCACCTCCCCTAATTTCCCTCCCACTGCTCTGCCAGGGGCTCGGGGTACCTTCTGCAGACACCCCTGCATGTGGCCCCAATCTAAGCCCTCACCCCCTCAGGCAGCTGCTCTTGGCTACCCCGCGTGCAGGCCGAAGGGTGCCCCCTGCAGGGCCAGGAAATTCCAGGGTTTCAGGGGACTTCAGCGGGGCTTTGGAAGAGCGTGGTGATTTGCAGGTGGGCCCGGTATCTCAGCACCCCGGTGGGATCCTTGCTGGCCTGAGGGACACCGCTGGAGGAGGGCCCGAGCAGCGCTCTGCAAAGTGCAGGGCTCGGGCCGGGGCCCCTCTTGCTCTTTTCCACGGGCCCTGCTGCCTCTGCAAATCTGGTCCCATCCGGTCAGAAGCCTGACTCCTGGCCTGGGAGCTGGTCGGCCAGCGTTACACGTGAGTCAGAAAAGAGGATAGTGGAACCACCTCCCCTAAATGCCGGGGTCTGTTTAGTAGAAGGAAGGCCGGAGGCCAGCATTAAAGTAGAACAAGCTTAGGCTCTAGGTGGGAGTCCCTGTTCAAAGCCGCTCCTCTCGGTGACAACACTGTCCTGTAGGGAGGGCCAGCTCTGAAGTGGGCACTGTGCCAGGCACTGCACACGTGTCACCCCTGATCCTTACCACGGCCTGCCGGGTAGAGAACGGCATCCCCACTTTACAGTGAGGAAACGAGGTCAGAGAAGTGACAGCCTGTCTGAGGCCACACAGCCGGGGTCAGGGAAAGGGCCATCTGCCTCCCAGGTTGTTCCCACTCTTGTCCTCTCATCTCAGGGTACTCAGCCCTTAAGGTTTAAGAGATGGCAGAAAACTCGATGAGGTGAAAATCCACAACAGTTGGTGAAACTGACTGTGAAAATTAGAAATGCTCTTTTTGGTCATCAGTTCATTCAGCAGATATTTGTTGATTGAACCTGGCAGTGTCTCTCCCCACGGGCCTTCTGGGGGTTTACAGTGATAGAGTGGCCTTCAGACAGCTCTCTGGGGCATCTGCAGGACAGTCTCTTGCCTCGTGAATGAAAAGCTTACATTTTTTTTTCTTTTACGGCCGCACCCCAGGCATATGGAAGTTCCCAGGCTAGGGGTCAAATCGGAGCTGCAGCTGCCAACCTGCACCACAGCCACAGCAACACTGCAGCTTGTGGCAACACCGGATCCTTAACCCAGTGAGCGAGGCCGGGCATCGAACCCACATCCTCGCAGAGAAAATGTCAGGTCCTTAACTCCCTGAGCCACAATGGGAACTCCTGGAAAACCTGCACTGTTATCACTTTCCCTGGTGGTGCCCTCACTCTTAAAGAGATTCCCTGTCAAGAGGGGTGGTGCTGGGAGTTCCCATCGTGGCGCAGCAGAAATGAATCCGAGTGGAAACCATGAGGTTGTGGGTTCAATCACTGGCCTCACTCAGTGGGTTAAGGATTCGGTGTTGCCGTGAGCTGTGGTGTGGGTCGCAGACGTGGCTCAGATCCTGCGCTGCTGTGAATGTGACGTAGGCTGGCAGCTGTAGCTTCCATTCGACCCCTAGCCTGGGAATCTCCACATGCCGTGGGTGCAGCCCTAAAAAATGGGGGGGGGGTGCTAAAGCTCCAGGTATAACACATCCCACATTTTAAACCAGGATACCAAGAACTGGAAGAATTCAAATGGGCAAGATTTTTAGGTGTCATCCACTGGGTTTGAAGACCAGTTGAACGAGAAATTGAGCAACGAATTCTCTCCTTTTCTTCTTCTTCTTCTTTTTTTTTTTTTTTTTTTTTTTTGCTTTCTTCAGAGCCACACCACTGCATATGGAGGTTCCCAGGCTAGGGGTCCAATTGTAACTACAACTGTCGGCCTACACCACAGCCACAGCAATGCAGGATCCAAGCCACATCTGTAACCTCCACCACAGCTCACGGCAACACCAGATCCTTAACCCACTGAGCAAGGCCAGGGAGCGAACCCGCAACCTCATGGTTCCTAGTCAGATTCATTTCTGCTGCGCCATGACGGGAACTCCGGATTCTCAATAACCGGTTGAGCAGCAGCGGTCCGGGATGGCTTTCTGAGATAGGCAAAGAGGGTAGGGCGCTGGGTCTCTGGGGAGGGTGCCCACGGGAGTCCTGGGACATCCGGGTGAACCTGCGGATCTAGGGCTCAGAGGCTGAAGCAGGGCGGAGACGGGGCACCGCCGGCACAGAGGCAGCAGCTGATGCCGAGGCCACGGTGAAGGCGCCGGGAGGAGTGTGTGGAACAAGAAGAGGGCAAAAGAGGGAGCTCTGAGGACCTCTGGCATTTGGGGGTGAGCAGGCGGCTAGAAGCTCATGAAGTCAAGGAGGAGCGGCCAGAGAAGTACAAAAACCCGGGAGAAGAGGAATGTGCTTCCAGAAGGCGAGCGTGATCACAAGGTCCACTGGATTGGGTTCTGGCAATCAGGAGATTCTCGGTGGCAGCAGTATCAATGGAGTGGCAGGAACAGAAACCTGGCTGCACTGGGTTGAAGAGGGAACTCGAAATTTCAGGCTCTCTGACAGGGTGTGTAACACTCAGGCCAAAGGATTAATGGGACAGTCGAGGACTTTTGAGGGCTGGCTGCTGCTTCCTTTTTTTTTCTTTTCTTTTTTTTTGTCTTTTTAAGGCCGCACCCTTGGCATATGGAGGTTCCCAGGCTAGGGGTCTAACAGGAGCTGTAGCCACCGGTCTTCGCCACAGCCACAGCAACGCAGGATCCGAGCCACTTCTGCGACCTACACCACAGCTCATGGCAATGCCGGATCCTTAACCCACTGAGCAAGGCCAGGGATCGAACTCGCAACCTCATGGTTCCTAGTCAGATTCATTTCCACTGT
The DNA here is from genome assembly GCA_004024745.2 of Catagonus wagneri. Classification (NCBI taxonomy): domain Eukaryota; kingdom Metazoa; phylum Chordata; class Mammalia; order Artiodactyla; family Tayassuidae; genus Catagonus; species Catagonus wagneri. The sequence continues at coordinate 7,745,366 of PVHT021183707.1, forward strand.
ACCACAACGGTACACTGTACCCTCCTTGAGGGCTGGCTTCTTTTTATACAATTTTGCCTGAGGCCTTATACTGTAATTTAAGCATATGTCACTGATGGGCTGGCAGCTTTTGGGTGTCACAGCAAGCACACTCATTATTTTATTGGGAAGCTGATCAGCAGTCTCTCAGCACCACCCTCAAAGCACAGGTTTCCAGGTCTATCAGCCTATCCACTGCGAGTCACTCTTGGACTTAGAGAACCTGGTCATGAGAAAAAAAAAGGACCAGCCACCTGAAGATGGAAGCAAAACAGAAGTGTCATTCTGCAGAAAAGTGACTCTTATTACACAGCAGTCAATTCAGTCATCCAAGTAGTTTCGCAGAAAAGAGTGGCACAGAAGGCTATTTATGGAAGGTCCAAGTTGACACACGGCATTGGAACTATCACATTCAAAAAAGAATGAGGAAGGCAGAAAACATGTGGGCCGACACGGATGTGAAACAGAAAATATATAATAATCATCTGGCGTTTGGCTCGTCGCCCGTTCCTCATAAGAGCAAAAGTAAGACATTTCTGTGTGCGGGCGGTGAGATGAAAACACAGCTCATTATCATCAGCGGGTGGGGTGTCTTCAACAGCCAGCAGGCCACTAAACTCCAGCTTCGGGGGACGCCGTGGCCAGGAGAGCCCTCCTGCTGTGGTTCTGTCTCGTTCTTCACATAGGGCGCCGTTCTCAGAAGCAGAAATCACTGCAGAATCGCAGTGGAGATGCTGTGGTGCGTGCGTATTGGCACCTGACCTATCCCTCCTCCACGGGGTGGGAGGAGATCTGGGGGATTATTTTCGTTCCTGGCTCCCTCCCGAACCTGATTCTTCGCAAAGAACAGTGGAGAGAAGTTAAAGGTAGTGCTGTGGGTCCCATTCCCCTGGCCCCGCTGCCACCTTACAACCTGGCAGCCGCTCGGTTGGGGCGGCTCTGATTTTTGAACTGCTGTCCTGTCCTTCCTGCTGCGGTAACGGTTCTGACCGCAAACCTGGAGAAAGAGCGAAACAAATCAAGGGAAGGGGCGAAAAGGCCACTCGCGTTGCAGCTGGTCCCCTCGTTTTGCCTTGGCTGTCACTCCAGCGAGTTGACCTCTAAGCGCCCACAGCTCTCTTCTGGGGCTTTAAAACTAGCTCCTCAGTTAGAAAGCAGGGGCAAGGGTCCTCACTTCTGCCTGGCGCACAACCCAGTAATTATAACACGTTCTTCCAGGAGCATCATCCTGAACAATCCGAAGAGAAGGAACGCGCTGTCACTGGCGATGCTGAAATCTCTCCAAAGCGACATTCTTCATGAAGCTGAAAGCCAAGATCTGAAGGTCATTATCATTTCAGGTATTTATCCAATGTCCATCCTCAGTATTTTGCAGAACCCAGAAGAGGTGTCTCCAAATCCTTGGGTTAACTGGGGCATTCCCTCACCTGAGGGGAGAATTGTTTTCAAGTTCCTTCACAAGTCATCCTGGAAAACTTGTGCAGTAGTGGGAACTGGTTCTCATACTATTAACTCAGGATTTTTTTTTTTTTTTTGGGACTGCACCCCCAGCATGTGGAAGTTCCCAGGCTAGGGGTCTAATTGGAGCTACAGCTGCTGGCCACAGCCACAGCCACAGCAGTGTGGGATCCAAGCCGTGGCTGTGACCTGCACCACAGCTCATGGCAGTGCCGGATCCTTAACCCACTGAGCAAGGCCAGGGACTGAACTGTATTCTCATGGATGCTAGTCAGGTCTGTTAACCGCTGAGCCGTGACAGGAACTCCTAACCATGGAAATTATGGCAGAGATTACTGTGCAGTAAAAATATGTGCTTTTCCCTTTTGGTCGGATATGAAACATGGCCACACGCAGTAATGCTGGTTTTTCCATAAAAATCAGATAATTGATTTCCTCGTGGACGTTATACGATGGGCTTAATCGCCAGTCCTTTTGGTAGACTGCATCGTTGGCTGGGACCTGGCCACTAGAGCATTTGTTTGGTTTGTCTTGCAGTTCTTACCCGGCTTTCAACGGCGGTCTGCAGTCCTCTTCAGTGGCACCAGAAAACGTGCCATATTTTGCCCATTTCTTTCCTTGCTCTTTTTCCAATAACAATTTTTACTATAGTATCTGGTGATGATGACAGTGGTATAAATAATAGCAATGTATTTTTTTTTCCTTTTTAGGGCCGCACCCTGGGCACATTGGAAGTTCCTGGGCGAGGGATTGAATCAGAGCTGAAGCTTCCGGCCTGCAGCGCAGTCACAGCAACGCCAGATCTGAGCTGCGTCTGTGATCTATGCCACAGCTCAAGGCAGCGCCGGATCCTTAACCCACTGAGCGAGGCCAGGGATCGAACCCTCATGCTCATGGATACTAGTCGGGTTCTTAATCCGCTGAGCCACAGTGAGAGCTCCCAATGTCAGTGTCCTTAAGTTTCCACACATGATATAGATGATGCTCCGTGATGCTTTTTTTAAAATTAAGGATCAGCGTTTCTGGAGAATGAGCTTATCAGTGGCTGAATATACACTTTCCACTGTTTTATGTGGAGAAGGGAAAAGCAGTAGAACCGGAAGAGGTGAGCAGCCAGAGGGCTGTAACCTGAATGTGGCGGTAGCTCGCTTCCAAACGGCAGCATTTCCTCACCTGTTCAAAGGGAACAGTTCTGCCTTCGAGAACCGCCGCAGCAAAAGGAAATAGGAAATATGCTATCAGCTCACCGGTGCACTTACATTTTGTGCTAGCTGTTAATGACAATGGTGACAACAAAACCACATCGTCATATCCCTTGTTCATCAAGTAAAGACCCTTTTCCCACTGTGACCTCGACTCCAGCCCTGTGGGTGGCTGCTCTCTGCAGACTTAAAGGACAGAGGCGCTGCTGAAGGCCTGGTGGGCTACATGCGGGGAGCGGTATACTCAGGCCAGGCCAAGTCCAAAGACAAAAGTGAGCCCAGAGGTTCAGGTCTGAACAAAAGAACAGTTACCTCGGCTACTGGGCCTTCTCCCTTTTGGAATTGCGTGTTTTCATGGGTTTCCACCAGGGACCTTTTAGAGAACAGACGCCTCAGCCCGCATTGTCATCACAAAATACCAGCTGTAGCTTTTCCGGCTAACCGGATCAAAATCAGGCCATTAACTTTCTCTGAGAATCCGCGGCGTCAACCGGGTCACTCAGCAGACAGGAAAGTGGACGTCCCAGCTCTGGCTACTCACATCTTTGTCTTTTCTTTCTTCACCTGGAAACCCTCGCAGCCGAGGGGCCTGTGTTTTCCTCTGGGCATGATTTAAGCGAGCTGACGGCGGAGCAGGGCCCGGACTATCATGCCGAAGTATTTCGAACCTGTTCTGAGGTAAGCCGGGGGACGGTCGACACCGCAAGCCCGAGAACCAGACTCTTAAGCATTGGACTAGGCTCCTGGTTTACAGCTAAGGTTTTAGGCTGTGAGACATAAGCACCGCAGAACTGCTGAAACCTCTGCCGTCATTGGCAAACCCTTCATCCAAGCAACTATGTGCTTTAGACTTTTCCAAAGTGACCGTGGTTTGCATTTGACCTTGTTATAGGTCAGAGAAAGTAAAGCGCACGCGAGCTGCCTTCTCTGCTTCATGGGGTGTGTCCTGTTCTCTAGGTCTTAAGTAAGAGGTAACGGTGGAAACGTACATCTTTCTTTAGAGAGGAAGAACTAAGACGATTGAAAATTTTTCATTTTAAGCTTAAACAACTCTGTTAATGGGAAAGAGAGAGCATTCATAACAATGATGGCTTTCAATTATTTTTTCTTTTTAAGGCCACACCTGAGACATATGGAAGTCCCCAGGCTAGGCGTCGAATCAGAGCTGCAGCTGCCGATCTACACCACAGCCACAGCAACGCCAGACCCAAGGTGCATCTGGGACCTGTGCCATAGCTTGTGAATGCTGGATCCTTAACCCACTGAGCAAGGCCAGGGATGAAACCTGCATCCTCACAGACATCATGTCATGTTCTTAACCTGCTGAGCCACAGTGGGAATTCCTAAAATTATATTCAAACCCTTCTTTCAACTAACTTTTATAGCCACTGCTTCCAAGTAGGAAAATTAACCTCTTCACTTTTTACCTCTGCTCCCTTTCTGTCTCTCTAACCACACTAAGAAGAGAAACTGACCACGGAGAGCGAGGAGGAGGAAGGAAAATTTGGGATGATTTATAAATATATCAGCTCGACCTGGGTAATTAAAAGTTGAATACAGAATCCAACTTTAAGTAACACGTTCATTTAATAAGTATTTTGTTGAGCACCTGCTGTAGGCATAATGCTTGTGAGATACTGAGGGAAAACAGAGGGAACAAAGAATTTCCTGCGAACCTGAAACTGGACATCTGGTTGAGAAAGAGGACATAGAAAGCAGTTCCACAACCTGACCCTAAGTTTCTCACCTGATTTCTCCGTCATACACTGAGTTACTCATTCATCCATTTGACCATTAATGATTCACAAATATTTACAAATGCCTTCAACATCCCCCAGACAGAGGCGAGCATTGGCGAGGGGAGTGGGAAGGTGACCGGGGACATTCTTGTTTTCCTTGCCCTTCCAGAAAGCCTGAGGAGAGCAGGTCATCCTTTCCGCATTTCGTGGAGGACTGACCTGACTTCATGGAGCGGTGGAAGCAAGCCAGAGCCTAGACGTGGTCTTTTGTTTCACGTTAGTGATGTTTAGGGGACATTCTGCTCTTGTGTTTGCCAGGTCTTGGTGCTTTAAAAGTTATTTTTCTACTATGTTTGGTCGAAATACCAAATCCTCCCTGAAGGCCCACTTATCACTGTGCACGCCGTCTTCATGACCCAAGATCTGAACGGTCAACAAAGGGCCACGGGGGAGCCAAGCTCCTTCCGAGAACAAATGCCAGGTTTCCTGGAAGCTTCCACCCCACGGATACCTCCAGGTCACGTAAAAAGACGCAAGCAGCACCTCGCCCTGACATAGTAACACAGGAGGGAACGTGCACTGATTTCTTTAATACTTTTTCTAAGAAAATCAGATCGTCCTGGATTTGTGCAGGACGTCAGCTTCCAGTGTGCTCCGCAGGCAGACTGGGGCAGGGCGAGCTAGACGCTCCCCGTTCAGTCCACACATGAGAGCAGGTGATGGTGGAAAGGAAGAGAGAGATTCCTGCACTGGCTCCAGAAATCTGATATCTAGAGCACACTGGTGCCCGACACAAGGACACATGATGGTTAATTATTTACAGGTCAGGGAGGGGGCGCCTTCTGTGGGCTGAGCGGGGCCTTCACTCTCTCTTCTTTTGTCCTGTCCGAGTTTGAAGGTGAAACCCTGGTCCGGAATGAGTCTTCGCTCCTGCTCACGCCCACTGACAAGCGGGCAGGGCCGCCGGCTTTGGGAACGAACGTGGGACCCTCCCAGATGCTGTTCAGTGAGGCTGGGGCAGAGTTAAATTATGTCCCATTTCGGAGCAGCCAGGACCAGAGCAAGTACTAAACTCAGGTGCATCACAGGAATAATCGTTCTTGATGATCAAGGGACTGGTGGCCCAGCTTGTGTGAAAGCTAGGTTTCCTCCATCTTTCCTTCCTTCCCTTTTTTTTTTTGTCTTTTCAGGGCTGCACTAGCGGCATATGGAGGTTCCCAGGCTAGAGGTCAAATCAGAGCTGTGGCCGCCGGCCTATACCACAGCCACAGCAACGTCAGATCCGAGCTGCATCTTGCAACCTACACCACAGCTCACAGTAATGCCGGATCCTTAACCCACTGAGTGAGGCCAGGGATCGAACCTGCATCCTCATGGATGTTAGATTCGTTTCCACTGAGCCACGACGGGGACGCCTCCTCTGTCTTTTCTGAATCACTCTCTAATGTTATTGAAAATATTTTTTTAATTACAAAAGTAATCATACTTACCATAGAAAATTTGGAAAATCTAGAAGAACAAAAGGAAGACGACTAAATTACTGACACTACACCATGATCAAAACATCCGGAGAGAACTGTATTTAATATTTTATATATTTCTTTTGAATCCTTTTCCATGTGTACCCATTTGTTTGAATAACTCTGCATGGGTACTGTTATGCAGTGTATAATTGTATATGATTCCAGCATTGAATGCTGTGTGCCGGGTAATATTCTGACAACTTTAGACATGTTACCTTACGTAAATCTCATGCTCTGGAAGGTGGCTTCTATAATCAAACCCATTTTACAGATGTGAAGACTGAGGGACAGGCGGCAAGTAAGTGGTAGGCGGGGCGTCAGCCCCAGCAGCCTCGCCCCAGACCGCCATGCTGATGCTGCTCTTGGAAAAGTTCATCATAAGGAGAATGCAGCGTTCCGTTGCATGGAGATAGTTTAGTTCACATAGCCCAATTACTGATTTTTATGTGTTTCTATTATTTATAGTTTTCACTATTATCAAACAATGATTTGGCGAACATCTTTGTGCAGACGGCTTTTTGCGCTATTTCATGTTCTTTCTTAGAATTCCTGGATCAAAGATGCGGACAGCACTAATGTAGGTAACACACGGGATTGCCTGAGCATTTCCCACCAGCCCTTCCCAGGTGACAGACAGGGGACAGGCTGTGCAACCCAAGCCACAGCCACCCGACTTTTCAGACCTTCGGTTGATTGGGTGACAGATGACACTCAGGGCTGAAACGATCTTTTCTGTCCTTGCAGTAAGACCTTAGAAGCTCTGTGCATCCTTCAGCGTTTGCTCCTGCAGTGCCCTGAGAAGCTGTCCTCACCGTCCCACCCTCACCCGCACGCACGCGGCCCTGAACCCACCAGCCGTTTGGGGCGCGGATACACTCGTGTCAGTTCTCTGGGGGAAGGTCATTAGCGCTTGCTAAAAGTCAGGAGTACGATATCCTTAAATATATAATTGGCCATCTTGTAATAAAGCTGACAAACACCAAATGTTCATGAACACAGAAGGTGGGTTTCTCAGGCGAAATCTTGGGAGTCTCTGCAGGTCCCTTTTCTCGGGGCTGCCGCGCGCACGCCGGGGGGCAAGCCCAGATGCAGGTCCCCCTCCCCGCCCCCCGCCTCTCCCTCCCACCAGAGTCAAGGGCAGCCATTTATACATCAGAGTTGCCATAGCAACACAATCTGTTTAGCGTGTCAGGAGGAAAAATGGAGAAATTAGCCAAGTTACTTCATCAGCTGCAAAAAAATAAGTTCAAGTTCTAGAGACTTGGGGGCGGGGGGTCTCACATGAGCCAGTTCCCGACTCCCCTTCTCCGTGCCGATGGCTCTGTCTTAGGAGCTGTGGTACAATGGTACAGGACCCAATGGTACAGTCTGGCTCACAGGCGCTATTTAATGCAAGTTAGTTCTCTTTGCATCTTGTCATTGAATCCGATACAGTGATGTCTATGAAAAGGGCTCTGAACATGCTAAAGTCACGTAAGACGATGTGTTTGCTCCTCAGGTCATGATGCTGATCCAGAACCACCCGGTCCCCATCATCGCCATGGTGAACGGCCTGGCCACCGCGGCCGGCTGTCAGCTGGTGGCCAGCTGTGACATCGCCGTGGCGAGTGACAAGTCCTCCTTCGCCACTCCAGGCGTGAACATCGGGCTCTTCTGCTCCACCCCCGGGGTGGCCTTGGGGAGAGCGGTGCCGAGGAAGGTAACTGAACCCTCCGCAGCCCCTCGACAGCTATGACCCTCCAGTGCCTGTGACGGTCAGTTCCAGAACTTTCTTGATGAAAGTACCGTTTGATTCAGGACGTTCTGCCCAAAGCAGCCACTGGATGCGCTAGTGTCTCGTGTGGGAGGGAATGGCCCGTTCCTCTTTGGCTTCTCCCGGTGGCCTTCAGTTTGCAAATGACTGCATTTCACTCTGGCCTGACCCTCAGTCCAGCTGGTTAGGTTTCGAGATTTGCTTTGTTTTCACAAAGGCACACTTTTTTTTGCAATCTTATTTGAAATGTAATTGAGACACCGTTTTGTTGCCCATGAGATACAAGAGTGTGGTGACAAGCCAGCATCAAGAGGCTAGGATGCTGTGTCACTGGCTTACTGCTTGCCAGCAGTCTGCCTCTTTCCAGAACAGACTGGAAGGAGCTGATACACTGAGTGTGTCAGGTTTGTGGCGGCTGCAGGAATGTCCTGCACGTGGGGTGCTGAATCTGGCCCAGAAGGAGCCATACTGCCAGAGTTGTGTGGTTGTTGACCAGCGTGTAGTCCACTTTCTTCACAAAGCTTTCCTCCTCCATCAGCGAAGAATGTTTACCGAACATCTCAAGTGGAAACCAGTTGTTTCCCTGTTCTAGAAAAATATATCCTCCTTCTCAAATGGAAATCTGTTTTTAAAGTGGGGGCAACGTTATACCCAATAGGGAGCCTAAAGTGCTTTCTAGAATATTTCATCCATTGTAGCATCAACTAGGAAAATTAGCAATTGCTCATACACCTAAGGCACAAAAGAAACGAGGCCCGAGGGAAATCAAGCCGCAGGACCAAAGGGTTCAGGAAGCACGCCTGCTTTTCATGCCTCCTCGTTAGTTTCCACAGAAACGTGTGCTCGTGAGGAAACTCTGACAACAGACGCCTACAGACATGCACACCTAGGAAAACAGCTGAACGTGGGCTCCCCTGTGGAAAGGTGGCCCTCAAAACACGGCAGAGACTCAGGGTATCCAGGTCCTGCCAGGATACACATTTCTCTTAAAGGTTATATATTCATTCAGTACATTGCCTCTTAGGCCCCTCCTCAGTGCCAGGATGTTAAATGTATCACAGAGTTATTGCCAGATCTTATGAACCAATATCTCAGAACTGTGCAAATCTCAAGGCCCTTTGCACATTAAAGGTGGCTGTCTGTTTGGCCTGCCTGCCCACTGCTCACATCTTCAGTACTTGATGACATTCCAGAAGGTTCCGTGTCAAGGCATTGGAAACCTTTAATCAGCCCTCCTGTTGGGACAAGAATCTATTCTTTCTCAAAACAAATGTTTTAAATCAAAGCTTATAACTGAGTCCTAGAAACTTACACATTGTACCACATGTTCATTTTTTAATTCATTTTTGAGAAGAAATAGGGGAGAAATGTGTCAAAACAGGCCTTAAATTCCCAGGAAGCCCAGTTCTTAGAACCATGTCGCATAAATCTCACCTGCAAGGCCCCCACTAGGAGGAAAACTAGGGATTCACAAAAATCTGAACCTAACCGGAACAGTGGTTACTGCTTGGTGGCACCTACAGGGACACAGCCACACACCCCTCCCCCCGCAGCGTGTGGGCAACGGGCACGTGTCTCTGTGCCTCCACCGAGAAGCAACACCAGCAGCTGCCTCTGCCTGAAAAGGTGGTCAGCGTCACTAATCATTAGAGAAATGCAAATCAAAACTGCAGTCAGGCACCACCTCACACCAGTCAGAATGGCCATATTAATACACCCACGAATAACAAATGCCGAAGAGCGTGTGAAGAAAAGGAAACCCTCCTGCGCTGTTGGTGGGAATGTAAATTGGCACAACCACTATGGAGAACAGTGTGGAGGCGCCTTAAAAACTAAATATAGAACTACCATATGATCCAATCCTGCTCCTAGGCTACATCCAGACAAAACTATAATTCAAAAAGACACACGCACCCGTATGCTCATAGCAGCACTATTCACAATAGCCAAGACACGGATGCAACCTTAATGTCCACTGACAGATGAATGGATTAAGAAGATGTGCATATACCTAGTGGAATACCGCTCAGCCATAAAGAATGAAATAATGCCATTCCCAGCAACACGGATGCAACTAGAGACTATCATACTAAGTCAGAAGAGAAAGACAAATACCATGTGATAGCACGTATATGTGGAATCTAAAATATGACACAATGAACTTACCTATGAAACAGACTCACAGACGTAGAGAACAGACTCGTGGTTGCCACGGGGGAGGGGGAGGGATGGACGGGGACTTTGGGGTTAGTAGATGCAAACTGTTACATTTATAATGGATAAGCAATAAGGTCCTACTGTATAGCACAGGGAGCTATATCCAATATCCTCGGATAATCCATAATTTAAAAAAAAAAAAAAAAAAAAAAAAGAATGTAAAAAACCAAAACCCCAAGCAGGTGCCTTTGGAAACTGGCCTGGTGCGGAAGCACTGCCCCCTCGCACCAGCTAAGGCTGCATGAGTGGGTCACTAGTGCCCTCTGCTGGTCACCATGGGGAACTGCTCAGCTGTGCAGAGGACGCTGCCTTTTGTCTACTGGGACCAGAAACGATGGCCAGGAAACACTGTACTCCAGCCAGACTGAGCCTGGGCATGAAAAGTGTAGAGTGCCCCCGTCCTCCAGTGTGACTTAAATATGTATCTTCATGGCACTAAATAAACAACCTGCCTGGCACAGCTACTCCCTTCCCAGAGCTGGCCTTGCCCAGCCCCTCCAGGTACTAAGCGGGTACCAAGCAGTGGGTACTAAAGAGGGGGGGCACCCAAAGACCAGAGGCAATCGTGCCTCGGCCCAGGAACACCCGCTTCCCCCTGTTCACCCACAGCAACTGTGCATCTGGAGAATCTGAGCTCCTAATCCTCTTATTAAGTCAGAGTAGAACCTTCAAGCCGCACCTCATGTTAAGTGAAAGCCTTGGAACCCAGGCTGTGTGCAGGTCACCAGGGAGCCTTGGAAATGGGGGTCTCAGTGGCACCCCCCACCCCTGTCAGTGACCGCATCAAAATCTGCATTTTAACGGATTAATGTGCCCCGGGCAGCCGTCAATAGCATGTAGCTCAACAGCCCGACGGCATGTTTCCCAGCTAAGCCCAAAAGCTGACGCCACCAGCCAGTTCTTGTTCTCAGGTAACCTGAGGAGACCCAGAGACCCCTCTGCTTTACTACTTGGGGCCATGATACTGAAAGTGCAGATTTACAGGAGAAAAAGCCAGTTAGTAACAGCTACTGCGTTTATTAGGCGTCTTCTGAGTGCCCAGCCTGAGGTGTAAGTTTTACACAGATTTCTCGAAACTTCATGGTTCTGCAGGAGAATGGGGTCTTTACTTCCGGTATTTCAGATGATGAGGAAACAGACTCAGAGGGATTAAATTGCCCCCTGAAGTTCTGGTAGTTGGTAAGTGGACAGTGTGGGATTAGACTCTGGGGATAGCCGACGCCAGGGGTCAGCCTCAGGGGCCAGGCTTGGCCGCAAGCGCTTCCTGTGGCCTTACTGCAAGTGTTCCAGGAAGAGGGGTGAGAAAGCACGGCCCTGTGTCAGGGGCGGCCCAGGTTAGTTACAGGCTAGGCTGGGAGGAAGCATCCTCTCTCCCGCCTGGAGTTCCAGGGGGAACTTAAACAGCAAGTCCAGACCGCGCTGGTCGCTATGAAACAGGCTTTCTTTCCCTCAGGGAAGGCCTGTTATCTATTCTGCCTGGGCACAAACCCTGTAAATCAAGATAGCGCTAAACAGCCTTAACCCACCAGGCAGATAAGGACAGAGAGGGGCGTGAAGCCGGTGGATGGCGCAGGAAGCTGAAGGCGGGCCAGGAACGCCAGTGCCCAGGAGAGGGGGCGGCCCTCGGGCTCCCCCAGATTGGACCCCCCGCCTCTGCCCCGGGCTCCCCTCGCTGCGCGTCTTCAGTGACCGCTTCCCTAACAGCCCCACATCGGCAGCACAGGTTTTTAGCTCCACGTTCAAACAGGCGCCTCCAACATGCTTTGCAGTGACCATGCTGTTCCTGGTCAGCTACAGAATCGTCCCTGAAGTGACCCACAGGCAGCAGTTCCCGCCACCGCCTCCAACGTGTCATCATGAAATTTCCAAAGGGGCGGCGTGGGGGCTTAGTCCTCTCCCCGAACTGTGCAGAGAACAAAAGAGGGCTGACGTCGCCTTGCCCCCGTCCCGTCCAGTTGTGTCCGGCTGTGCCCGGAGGGCAGGGGGCCTCCGCCCTGCCCGCCGGCCCCTCCCTCTCTACCAAAGCCCAGGCCCCGGAGGATGCAGTCTGGTCTCACGATGGACAAAACCACCGTAGCGGGGAGCTCCAAACGCCGAGCAGTGCTGACCCAGGGGACGTTTCGGCGATGCCCCGATCAGCACAAGTTGGGCATGGCACTGCTGGCACCAGCGGACAGAGGTCAGAGAGGCCACAAACATCCCACACAGCACACAGGACAGCCCCGCACAACAGAAAACGGGCTGGACCAAAGGAGGGAATAGTGCTGCGGCCGAGAGCGCGTGATGTGACCGCTGGCGGCCCCTGAGCTTGTATGCGAGCTAGTCCGTGATCTGGGAACGCGTGACCACCCCCAGCTCAGTGGCGCCAAACAGCAACAGGAATTTGTTCAGCTCGTGAGCCTGCAACGTGGACAGGGCTCAGCGAGGAAAGCATGTCCCTGCAGCACATGCTCACAGTCTCAGCCGGGAAGAGCTGAGCGCTGGAGAGTGACAGCTGGGGCCAGTCACCGAGGGCTTGTCCCCTCCCGCGTCTGCCTCTCAGGGGCTGGTCAGCGGCACACGCAGCACAGCCCAAGGTGTGGCCTGGGCTTCCTCACAGCATGGCGCTGGCCTCCGGGCCAGTGGACACCACGTCACCTGACCCGGCCTCTGAAGACCATGGCGTCACTTCTGCTGCACTGTTTGCCTCCATCCGTCCGTTTCCTTCTTTCCTTTTCTTTAAAGCCACATCCCACAACAGGGGTCAAATCGGAGCTACACCTGCCCGCCTGCACCACAGCCACAGCAAGGCAGCATCCAAGCCGCGTCTGCAACCTACACCACGGCTCACGGCAACACCAGATCCTTAACCCACTGAGCGAGGCCAGGGGTTGAACCCACATCCTCATGGATACTAGTCGGGTTCTTAACCTGCTGAGCTACGACGGGAGCTCCCATCTGTCCATTTCTTAAGTCACTCACCAGTGAATATTCCGCAGGCTGTCGGGAGTCCAGACCCACAAGTCTCCGCAGAGTGAGCTGGTGGGGGGCGCCTGGTGGGGGCGCGGGGTCGCGGGGTCAGGGGACAGCCTTGATAACCCCCGTCTCCCCTGCAGGTGGCCCTGGAGATGCTCTTCACCGGGGAGCCCATGTCTGCGCGGGAGGCCCTGCTCCACGGGCTGCTGAGCCGGGTGGTGCCCGAGGAGCGGCTGCAGGAGGAGACCGCGCGGATAGCGAGGAAGGTGGCCTCGCTGAGCCGGCCCGTGCTGGCGCTGGGCAAGGCCGCCTTCTACAGGCAGCTGGCCCAGGACCTCAGGACGGCCTACCACCTGGCCTCTCAGACCATGGTGGACAACCTGGGCCTGCCCGACGGGCAGGAGGGGATCCGGGCCTTCCTCCAAAAGAGGGACCCCGTCTGGTCACGCTGAGCCGCCTCCTCGAGGGAGCTGGCAGCCCTGAGCCAGCGGGCGGCGCTCGGGACCCCTCCCCCCTTGCTGCCTTCCGACCCCCAGCCAGCGCCACCGGTGCCTCGTGACGGTCACGGTCAGCCCGCTTTTCGGCCTGAGCGACGCTGTCGGTGCCCACGGTCTGTATGAAGAGCCACCACTCCCTAGGGACGGGGCGACCGGAGAGCCAGGGGCTGCCTTAAGCGGACGGGCGGGGGGCGCCTCTGCTGAGCCAGCTGCGCCAGGAAGCGGGGGCGAGCCGCGCCCACCCAGGACCTTGGCCAAGGGGACGCCCCCAGGTCAGAAGGCAATGGTCACCTGGGCCAGACAAAAGGACTTGAGCCTGACTCGGTTACAGGAGGTTCCCAGGGTGGAAGCAGTGCCCGTCCCCAGGACGGGTGAAACAGCTCAGACCTCCGTCGGCTCCGAAAATCGTCCTGATTCTAGTGAGAAATAACCCTGCCTGTGGCTTTGGGATAATCTTATGTGACCTTTAAAGATGACCCATTTAGAGAGGCTGGAAGCGGGTTGAGAGAAGGAAGCAGTTCACCCTTTGATGCCTGTACCGACGCATCTAGTAAGCAAGACCCTCCGGGACACGGACCCTGGGCGGGACCTGAGCACAAAGGTGCCGGGGTGGGAGGGAGGACACAGAACACACCTTCCACCCACGAAGGATCACCCGCTCCGGTCACACGCCAGCCCTGCTCAGCTTCCGGCAGAGAATCCAAGCTAGCATCGGGCATCCGAGGTCCTTGACAGTGAGTGTTGGCATTGAGCCTGAACAACCCGCGTTCTCGCTTCTGGCGCAGTTAGGTCCCAGAAATGCCCGAGGTCGCCTGTCCACCAGCTCATACCTGGGGTCAATCATTTTTTAAGGCTTTTTTTTTAACCTATGAGGAGAACTTGGCCCAAACGTAACGAGTACCAGAGGCAGAGCCGTGTCTGCCTGGGGTCCTCACTCTGATCCCTGGAGCCCGTGGGTTTCTGCTGGGGTTGGCCTTTTCTTTTTCTTTGCCAGAGTTTAGAAGGGTGGAAAAGAGTGTTTTCTTAGGAAGCAGGAGCCTGCAACTAAGAATATTCCTCAGGAAAAGAAAGATCATAGAGCCAGCGTTCCCTGGACCCAGGTACCTGCTCAGCGAGGCCCCCCGGAACCGGCGCAGCAGCCCCCCCACCTCCAGCTTACGGGGGGGCTGAGACCCCGGAGAGTGAGGTCCGGCTCTGTGTGCCCCACACGCGGAGGGAGCCGGGGCTGGGCCAGGCGAGCCGCAGCCTGACTCCTGCCGCGCGCAGCTCTCCAGAACCCAGGGCCGGGCCGGGCGCTCCTGCGCTGCCAGCACAGCCGGATCTGACTGCCGACCACCGGCGGAGTTTTTACTACGATGACGCTGATAAACAGCCGGCTGAGTTCCAAGCCAGTCTGTGCAGGACCGGGCCGTCGCGGCCGGCTCAGAAAGCAGGCCATCGGCGGGGCGCTCCGGTTTGTAGAGGGTGCGCCAGCCTCTCTGGGCTTCGGGGAAAGTTAACTAAGCGTCCTCACACATTCGGCAAACGAAAACCCAAAGCTGGCTTTCCAGTTTCTCTACAAGCTGCACGGCAACAGCCCCGCAGCAGGAAACCTCAGGCCTCCGGGCGGCCTCGAAGCCCGCCTGCCCACGGGGACCGCTCGGCATCCTGAGAGTCACCGGTGCAAAAAAGACTCGACGGAAAATCTGCTGCCCAGCCACAAGTGCCCTATGACTCGTCCCCAAGGCAGGTGCACCTTGGGGCTCAATCGGCTCGCCTGCTTCCTGCCGCTGGGAGAGCGACCGAGAAGCCTCCCGTCACCGCACCCTGGCTGCCTTCGGAAAGAAAGCCCGGGCGGCCCCCTTTCCCCCCACGTTTCCCAGGGAGCTTTGGTGAGCTCAGCCCCGCCGTCCACGCACCGGCACGTGGGGCCAGAGGGTCAGCGAAGCGGGCATTTGCTTCCGCTCGGCTTGGGTGAGAGGCCACTCCTCGGGCCGCCCAAGCCCCGCAGAACGTAACCGGAAGGAGCAGTGACTGATTTTACACCAGCAGGTGTGGGGGGCTGAGTCCCCTGCCAGGCAGGCCCTGGAAGGAGCTCACTGCTCCCTGGGATGAACAAGGCTCCGAGAAGTCAAGGCGCCAGCCCAGCGCAGACCAGCCCATGGCTTTGGATCTGCCTGGCTCTCAGTCCTGTGCCACTGGCCACCATCCTGGTTTCCTCCCACCGCACCAAAAAGATACCGGTCCAGCCTGGAGAGACCAGCCACTCAGCCGTGGCAGAGCCAAGGCAACACAGCTTTGCTCACCGTGGGGGGTTCCGGGAGAGCTCGGATCCAACTTCGCGGAAGTTCAAGTCCCAGCTTTGCCATGTGACTGCAGGCGACGGGCCTCTTCCAGCACCCAGGTCCCCTCCTGCAGACGTGACGCCGCGGGCCCCTTGTCCTCCCGCTTCTGATGTTCCGGGTTCCACAAAGCCGGGCCTGGAAACTTGCCTCGAAACCTGAAACAGGCAGCTTTGCTCAGAGAAGACGCTCTTCCGGATGGAGAGGACGGGCCTTTTGCCGAAGAAGCGGCGAGCAGTGCGAACACCCGTCCCGGAGAGGGCGCGATCCGATCGGGAGCCACACCTGCACCTTCTGAACCTGCACCTTTGCGCGGGCGGACCCTGTGCTGGCAGAGCTCTGTGGGAACTGACAGTCACCCCAGGTTTGTCTGGGCGCCCCCTTTCCTCTCCCCAGCCTCTGAAAACCACAGCGCTAGCGTTTCCAGGCGGGGCCCCTGGATGACCGAGCTGGTCAAGGGCAGATTCTGGGCCCCGACCCAGACCTACTACAGATTCCGATTTCTGGGGCCCAAAACATGCATTTAAAAGAAATTTCCGAGTGATTCTGCTGCCTTAGGGTGGAACTGGCAGGGGTCTCTCCAGCAGTACCTGTATTTTAAGAGTGGGCATCAGTGTGGCCTTTGCGGTGAGGCTGGGGCCTGGCTGTTGGCTTGGAGGGGTGGAGGCAGGGGAGGCTGGAACACTTCAGGTCTCCTGAAACCCACTTGAGCAGCTTTTAGGGCTTCATGGGCCCCAGGTGCTCCCCGCACATCACACAAAACAGGATACACCCATATTCTGTACTAAATATCATTCTTCTATTTAGAGAAAGGAGTTGACTATTTCCTTTTAAATTGTTTCAAAACATTTAATTAAGTAATGATCATTCTTTCTTGGCAATCATTAGGAGGCAAGAGTTCCATTCAGCCTCATGGATGTTGACCTGTTACTATAAATAAAAGATGAAATTTCAGTCTTGCAAGGGTTATTCTTTCATACTTTGGAGCCCCAGATGTATTTTTCAGCTCCCAGAGGCCGCCCCCAAGAAGCTGGCCAGCTGGCTGCCGCCAGCGCCCTGAGGAAGGTGGGTGGCTGTTGACAGCCAAGGGGCGGGGGGGCCAGTGTCGTGGGGGTTATGAGCCAGCGTGGCGTCTTCTGAGCCCTAGTTGATTTCAGAGTGACGTTTCCTTCAGATCTTTTATCCCTACCCCTAGATGTCTCAGGGCTGCCCCAGTTTGCAAGTACTTGTTCACACATTTAAGAAATCTTTCCCAGAGTTCCCCTCCTGGCACAGCGGAAACGAATCTTACTAGCATCCATGAGGACACAGGTTCGATCCTAGGCTTCGCTCAGTAGGTTAAGGATCTGGCTTTGCCGTGAGCTGTGGTGTAGGTTGCAGACGCAGCTGGGATCCCGCGTGGCTGTGGCTGTGGTGTAGGCTGGCAGCTACAGCTCCGATTAGACCCCTAGCCTGGGAACCTCCATATGCCACGGGTGTGGCCATAAAAGGAAGGGAAGGGAAGGAAAGGAAAGGAAGGAAAAAGAAAGGGAAGAAAGAGACATCTTTCCCTTTAATGCTGTATGTTTTCAGTATTCACCTTACCAAATTCTACACTGAGGTGGTTTCTAGGAATTTTGGAGTTCCCGCTGTGTTGCAACGGGATCAACAGCATCTCTGGAGCATGGGGACAGGACAGTAGGTTCGATCTCCTGCCGGCTGAGGCCAAAGTTACAACTGTGGCTCCTCGGATCTGACTCCTGGCCTGGGAACTCCGTATGTCTCGGGGCAGACAAAAAAAAAAAAAAAAATGTAGGAAAGAAAGAGGAAAAAAAAGCAATTTCGAGGAATTTAGAAAAAGGAAAAAACATGTACAGTTCAAAGTTGGAGTGTGATTCAGAGCTCAGCAGCTCAGCACGCAGTGATTCTCTGTGCCAGGCAGTGTTTTCAGCATTTCATGGAGGTTAATCCATGAATCCTCACAGAAATTCTCTGCAGCAGGACTTAGGAACTCTGTTCTACAGAAAAGAGACGAAAACCCAGGTATTAAGTGACTTGCTTGCTCTTCATCACACAGCCGGTTGGGGGCGGGGCTGGGTTCAAAACCGAGGGTCTCCGTTCTGAGCGGGGGGGGGGGGGGGGGGGGGGGGGGGGGGGGGGGGTGCGTTCCGCACCAGCCGCCCCGCGGCCCCTCCTTCTCTCAGGGAACGGCGACACTCCATCACTCAGCAGGTGCCTCTCTTATGCAGGAAGCACAAGAATTATTCTTTTTAATTCAGTCTGTCATGCTCCCTGCCCCCAACAAGAGCGTGCGTTCCCGCGGAGCCCCCTCAATCTCTGTTTAATTCTTGTGCCTGGACCCTGCCCAGCCCGAGCAGACATTCCATGAGATGGGCGGGGTCCGGTTCAAGGTCGCGGGGCCAGTTCCCCTGCACCCCATCCAGGCTCAGGACCCAGATGTGAGAGATTTCTTTAAGCTCTCAGGCCCCATTTTCTAAATCAGTTTTGCAAAGTTAAATAGCTGAGCAGCACAGGAATGAAATCGCGTTTTCTCAGTGGGTCCAGGGAACTTGGTGGCCCGTCTCTGTGAGGGCGGGTGGTTATACCAGAGTCCCGTTGGATGAAACCAGACCCAGGGGTTCCGAAAAAGCCCATTTGCTTTCTCTAGAGCACAGCTGAGGCACATTTTGGCCTCCAAATGTTTATGCTTCTGGTGATAAGACAGAGTAAAATATATCAGTGCTTGGCAAAGGGTGAAGATAGCTAACAGATTTGCTCTTGACAGGATCTACTGAGATGGTTTCTATGCCTATTTAGATTTTTTTCTTCTTTTTAGAGCCGCAGCCGCGGCATATGGAGGTTCCCAGGCTAGCAGTCGAATCGGAGCTGCAGCCGCTGGCCTACGCCGCAGCCACAGCAACACCCACAGCAGATCCAAGACGCGTCTGCGACCTATGCCACAGCTTGTGGCAACGCCAGATCCTTAACCCCCTGACCAAGGCCAGGGATAGAACGCACATCTTCACCGACAGCGTGTTGGGTTTTTAACCCTCCAAGCCACAGTGGGAACTCCTCTGTGCCTGTTTAAACCCTGAACGAAAACTGACTCCTTTGTTGCTGCCATCGGAGTTGTTATTCTCCGACAATTAGCCCCTAAGACACACGGTCTGGCGGTCTTCACCCGTGAAGTTTCTCCAAGGCCCTTGGCCCTTAGTCCTACAACCCCGCCCCGTTCCTAAGGAAGGAGGGACAGGCTCCAGATTTGCTCACTGTGCCCCTCACCCCACCCAGCCCACACCCTGCAGGGACCCCAGATGCCCCTCCTCCTGCTGGGCCCCCGGGGTGACCCCTCTCTCCTCACAAGTGACCGTGTTCCCTTGAAAGCAGATTTAACTTCATTTCAGTTGCATGGATTTTTTTTTTTCTGGGTCTGTTTCCAAAAGGATTTTTAAAACATCAGTGCATACCCCACTCCTGGGCATCTATCCAGAGGAAACCATGACTCGAAAAGACACATGTACTCCAGTATTCATTGCAGCACTCTATGCAATAGCCAGGTCATGGAAACAACCTAAATGCGCACCGACAGAGGACTGGATAGGGAAGATATGGTACATACACATAATGGAATATTACTCAGCCATTAAAAGGAACGGAATAACATTTATAGCAACATGGATGAACCTAGAAATTATCGTGCAAAGTGAAACCAGTCAGACAATTAGACAGCAATACCCAATGCTACCGCTTACATGTGGAAACTAAAAAAATACAATGAACTTCTTTGCAGAACAGACAATGACTCACAGACTTTGGAAAACCTTGGTTTTTTCAATAAGACAATCTGGGGGGTGAGGGGATGCACTGTGGGTTTGGGACACAAAATCTATCAAATTGACTTGTGATGATTTATGTACACCTAGAACTGAAATAAAATTCATAATAAAAAACAGTACATGTATTCATTGAGTCTACTTAACTGCAATGCACTGTGCTAGGTATTATGGAATTTTTTTAAAAAGAGAGACAATTCCAACCCTCCAGGAACTTAGTCTAGTAGACAGGATAGGTCATGACCACGTTCAAACTCAAACACAAAACAGCTGTCACGGGGGTTCCCCCGCGACACAGTGGGTTAAGAACCCGACTGCAGCGGCTTGGGTAGCTGTGGAGATGCGGGTTCAATCCCCAGGCCGGTGCTGTGGGTTAAAGGATCTGGCATTGCCACAGCTGCTGTGGCTCAGATTCAGCCCTAGGCCTGGAAACTTCCATATGCCATGGGTGTGGCCACAAAATTAAAAAAAAAAAAGTCACGGACAAGAGTCAAGTGCAGGGCAGCCTGTGGCCACCCCCAGGGGCCAGCTGCGTGATGTGGGCTAGGGGGCTAACATCTTTGAGTGTCAGGTTCCTCAAGGTTCTCAGAGGGATGGTAACAGCACCCAAGCCCCAAGTGGCTGGAGGATTAACACAGATGAGACCTGATGACGCCCCCCCCACCCCCGTCCCTGTGTCCCCACACACCTCTATGTCACCTGCAGCTGTGGCGGACACTTCTCCCAGACGACAGCTTCCCCCATTATGCAATGAGCTGTGTTCCCACTAAATTCATATTTTGAAGCGCTGCCCCAAATGGGACTGAATTTGGAAATAGGGCCTCTCAGGAGTTAATAAGGTTACACAGGGTCATAAGGATGGAGCCCCAGTCTAGCAGGATTAGTGTCCTTATAAGCAGAGGGAGAGACACCAGGGAGGTGTGTGCACAGAACAAAGGCCACGTGAGGACTCAGAGAGGAGGCAGCCGGCTGCAAACCAAGGGGAGAGGCCCTGGGAGAAACCAAACCTTGACTTTGACCTTGGACTTCCAGCCTCCAGAACCGGGAGAGAATACATTTGTTTTAAGCCCTCCAGCGTGTGGTGTTCTGTTATGGCAGCGGGAGCAGCTAAAACATCCCCCAAGCATCTTGTCTGTGCCTCTGCAGTGATGCCGGCGCTCAAGGAGCTTTGCTCAGCCACCCGGAGTCAGGGGAGGCCGGTCTCCAGGGACACACCTCAGCACAGCAGCGGGGCGCGTGGTCCCTGCTCCAGACCCTGGCCGGTCTCGGGTGTGGGGCTGTGACTTCTCAGGTGACCCCAGCAGGGCTGAGCCCACCGCCACCCACAGCACCGACCTTCTCGTTAACGCAGTCATCTGCTTTTCTCCTTCCTGCCTGCCTGGCCCCACGGCCTCACCTGTGCTTCCTGGGGTGACCAGGAATTCAGCTACCTTCACAGGAGCCCTGACTGGGGAACTGCCAAACTAAGTCAAGAAGCAGACTTGGGTCAGCTGCATAGTGGGTGCCCCTCCACTCACACAAAAAAAAAAAAAAGTGGAAACAGATTTAGCAACAAAAGACACATGGCAGTGAGGCCACAGAACCAGCTGCTAAACACCACGGGGAATAAGTATTACAGGAACTAAGAGGAAAAACCGATTCTGACTCATTCTTGAGCAGATGAAATCCTCTAAGTGACACCTTAGCTTTTCAAGCGCCAGTTGCCGTACAAATGGTGACATCGGACAGACAAGGCCTAAATGACTAAAAGATACAGACCTGGCCAGCAGCTGTACTCAAAACGGGCTGCACTGACCCAAAGCTGGGGGCCCTCCCTGGTGACATTCCCTGACTGTCAGGCTGAGAACACGCCCTGGAATGTTTTCAGCTTTCTGGAAGTTTCCTTAACAATGTTTTTTTTTGGGGGGGGGCAGGCAGAGCAAGTATGTGGTCCCCAAACTCCCCACCAGAGGCCCCCGGCGAAGGAAATTTATGAGCCGCTGCCTCTCCAGTCCCTTCTTGACATTTATTGGCTTTCTGATGAATGTTAGATCAATTTTTCTGTCAACGGCTTCTCATTAGAGGCCTGGTGATGTGCTTGGTGACCATTATTTTACTCAGGATGGAGCCTGGTCACTGGGAGAAGAAGAGGTTCCACTTAGAAACCATCCATCTTTGCAGCCGCGAAGAGCTCAGCTAATTCCACTTAAACACCGCCGGCTGGCAGCCGCCCGGGGCGCACGCCCAGAACTCAGCTCCCCCCTGGCCCGGTGCCTCCGCGTTCCCTTAAAGACGTAACTCAGGCTTGATTCTCTGTTTCTTTAAAAAATGAACGTATGGGGGACCCGTGGGTGAATTCAGCCCTAGGAATCACTTCTTGGAAACGACAGGTGCTCCTGTGAATGACAAGTCCTCCTCGGAAAAGCCTGGAACCAGAGGTGTTGGAGGAAGGTGTCCAGTTTCCTATACGGACTATTTTTTTGTTTTTTTGCTTTTATTTTTTCGCTTTTTAGGGCCACACCCGCGGCATATGGAGGTTCCCAGGCTAGGGATCTAATCGGAGCTGCAGCTGCCGGCCTGCACCACAGCTCACGGCAACGCCGGATCCTTAACCCACCAAACGAGGCCAGGGATCGAACCAGTGTCCTCACGGATACTAGTCGGATTTGTTTCTGCTGTGCCACAGCGGGAACTCCCTTAACGGACTATTTATCTTGCCCCCAAAACGCTCTGCCTTTATACAGAGGCGCCTCAGGAAAGCATGTGGAGACTCTCAGGCTCCTGTCACTTGTCAGCATCAAAGGCAACCTTCATGCTGTCGTGGGGAGGGGCAGGGCCCTCCCTGAACAAAGGGAAGGCAACGCGCAACAGCGGCACCTGCACACGCGGGCACAGTTCTGTGACAACGTAACAACCTGAATCCATGGGCGCAAGCGTATCTGTAACTGTCCACTCAGAAATTACAGAATGTATGTTACTTTTTAAGGGGAACAAAGGGACCAAAGTGTAAAAGAAAAAAAAAAACAGAGGGTATATATTCAGCGCCTGCTGTGTTTGGGGCTCAGTCTTTGGATATGAATCCGCTGAGCCGGTATCTGCAGGAATAAACACTGCTTCCTGGCAAAAAGGCCTCGGTGTCCTGTCTCCCTGAATGTAAGTCCTGCAACAATACACCCTCTTCCGCCTTCCTTACCACCTGGAAAGCTATTTATTATTGCTATTATTATTATTATTATGAACAATTTCAAACGTAGGGAAAAGTCAAGAGAGCGAGTAATAAGCTCTCATGTACTCATGGCCCAGCCTCACTGTCATCAGTGCATAGCTGACAATCATGGCCAAGCCTGTGTCACCCGGCCCAGCCCCGCTGCTCCCAGCCCCAGCCCCGACTATTGGGAAGTGGCTCCCAGAGTCGTTTCACTGAAGAGAAGACCCTGCTCCCACCCAGGAAATTCCAAGCACGGGGCCAGAGGCAAGGAGCAAACATCAGGACAGAAAATGCTCCTGGCAGGTGCTCTTAGCCCGCAGGATATGATAAGGGTCTTGGGAGCCCCTCGCCAGATCCTGGGGGCGCAGACGGACATGTACCTTTTATCTCACGACAGCCCCTCAGATGTCTTCCCCCTCTCTGGTCCCCGGTCCCCCGTCACTTTCCACAGTAGCTACCTCCTCGCAGACTCTGCCTTCCGGGCGGTGGGGGGGACCCAGGCTGAGATGCCCACCTGGGGAGGGGCCTAGGGAGTCCAGGGGACGGGGGGCAGGAGGCATGGAGAGTGGCCAGCCAGACGGAGGAGCACGGGGGCTGCGAGGCGGATGTGTCCAAGGACAGGCCGAGACGCACAGACTCCTCACGAACACGGCTGACCTCGGGAAGCCTGATCCCCAGAGGCCAGCAGGAGGGCCTGGGGATAGTCGGGCCAGCTTAGCTTGCCTCAAAGGGCATCACTGAGGTCAAGGATGCAGCGCTGTGCTCCTGGATGAGCCCACGCCCCGAGGGAGGGGAGTTTGGCCACATGAATCCGTGTCTTTAGAAAATGGCCTCCCCCCCAACCCAAGGACAGAATCAGAAACAGAACAAACATCACGAAAACCTGTGAGCCGGGGTGATAATCACATCAGCATTCTTCTTAAAAGGCAGAACTGCTTCGAGTCCAACACATGTGTGGTGATTCAGGTCACCGACTACAACACCACGCGGCCACGACGCAAGATGTGCCACACAAAGGGGGGTCCCGTCCGGCGCTGGCCAGGAAATGGGCAGGAGTAGAGAACTGCACCACCAGGGAGTTCCCGTTGTGGCGCAGCAGAAACGAATCCGACTAGGATCCATGAGGACGCAGGTTCCATCCCTGGCCTCGTTCAGTGGGTTAAGGAACCGGCGTCACCGTGAGCTGTGGTGTAGGTCACAGACGCAGCTCGGATCTGGCATTGCTGTGGCTGTGGTGTAGGCCAGTGGCTAGAGCTCCGATTAGACCCCTAGCCTAGGAACCTTCATATGCCACGACTGCGGTCCTGGAAAAGACAAAAAGACAAAAAAAATGTCTAAAGGTTTAGGGCACTATATTGAAGGAGCTTCTGTCGTGGCTCAGTGTAGATCCCTCATGGCTGTGGCTCTAGCCGTGGCTGTGGCCGGCAGGTACAGCTCCGATTTGACCCCAACCTGGGAACCTCCACATGCCGCGGGTGCAGCCCTAAAATGACAAAACAAACAAACAAAAAGATCCTATAAAGCAGTATATTCCCTGTCCTCTTAGGGAGTCACACAAGAAAAAGTCAGGGGCCCCCTGCACTTAGTACATTATAAACTTGTTCTCAGCACTTAAAGCAGCAGTTCCACACTCATCCACCAGAGGGCAGTGGTAGCCTAGCTCTGGCACTAGATGGCACTCCGCTGCTAGGTTAGCTGGACTGGAAAATCACATTTTTTTGCCTTTCAGTCCTGAGAATAAAATAAATGTATTTAGCAAATTCAGCACTAGTAAAGTTAGTTAGACATCAGTTCAGCTGAAGCAGTGGAGAGGAAGAAAAGTCATACTGCCCCCTGACTTTATTCCTGGGCGGTCATCAGAGCAGAGCCTCCCGCCAGAAGTTTCTCAAGCTCCACACTGTGGACACTCCCGGCCAGTCGTTTGTGACAGGGCTGTCCTGCGCAGTGCAGGACGTCTAGCAGCCTCCCTGGCTCCTACCCACTAGGTACACCCTCCCCCTCCAGTTGTGACAACCAAAATTGTCTCCAGACATTGCCAAATGTCCACTGGGAGGGGTGGGGGGGAGAGCTGAGGCCACCTCTGCTGAGAACCAGCGCCCTGGATGATTATCTGGACCAGTCAGTTTACCTGCTCAACGTGGCACTGATGATGCAGATGAGGCCATAGGCAGCTTTTAAGCCTGTCTTGGGCTGTCAGTAGTAGAAGGCTGCTTGGTAGATAGTCTCATCTGTGCCATATTTTAGATTCCATGTGTAAGTCATATCATATGGTATTCGTCTTTCTCTTTCTCATTTACTTCACTTAGTATGAGAATCTCTAGTTGCATCCATGTTGCCCCAAATGGCATTATTATTTTTTTTAATGGCTGAGTAGTATTCCATTGTGTACATGCACCACATCTTCTTAATCCATTCATCTGTTGATGGACATTTAGGTTGTTTCCGTGTCTTAGCTATTGTAAATAATGCTTCAATGAACACAGGGGTGCTGTCCAGATATATGCCCAGGAGTGGGCTTGCTGGATCACATGGAAGTTCTACACTGAGTTTTCTGAGGAGCCTCCATAGTCACTATTTTCTACAGTGGCCTACAAAGCAGACTCACGGACACAGAGAACGGACTTGTGGTCTCCAGCGGGGAGGGAGGTAGAAGCGGGGTGGACGGGGAGTTCGGGGTTGGTAGATGCGAACTATTACATTTAGAATGGAGAAGCGATGAGGGCCTGCTGTACAGCACAGGGAGCTCTATCCAGTCTTTTGGGATAGAACACGATGGAAGATAATACGAGAAAAATAATGTGTATGTGTGTATGACTGGGCCACTACGCTCTACGGCAGAAACTGACCCAGCACCATAAATCGACCACACCCTAATAAAAAATAAATGATAAGAAATAGTAAAGGCTGCGTGTGCTGAGAGCTTCCCTTGGGGTTAGGGTGCTGAAGCTCCTTCTGTTCCAGATCCAGGCCCCCCTCAGAGCAGAACTCAACTCTCCCCACACAGATTCGGCCCTCGGAGAGCGTTAGAGAAAAACGGCAGTCTGGCCGAGGATGACCTGAGGAGGAGGAGACACGCCTCCTCTAAGACTGCCCCTTGGACATCTCTGTCCTTGACCCCAAACTCCTTTGCCAGGCCGGTGGGGGAGGGGCAGACTCTCCTGCCTTCAGCGTCAGCTCCCCCACACCCCTCCCAGGACGGTGTTAGGATGTTAGGGCACCCCACCCAGACTCATGCGAGTGCCCCCCCGTCACACAAGTTTCCTGCTCGGTATTGTTACACTTCATTCACCTCACTCTTACAGGTAAGAGTGCCAAGGGACTGTCCCCAAAACTTGCAGGTGCTAACTGATGGAAGCGGGACGTCAGGTGGGAGGGGGACGAGGGCAGAGAGCTCTGTCAGGGCTTGTGACACTTTCACAGGCTTTCATGTTCATTGCTTTTATTTTTTTTTGTTTTGTTTTAAATTTGGTTTTTTGTTTGTTTTAGCTTTTTAGGGCCGCACCTGCGGCATATGGAGGTTCCCAGCCTAGGTGTCAATAGGAGCTGAAGCTGCCATTCTACACCACAGCCACAGCAACGCGGGATCCGAGCTGCACCTGTGACCTATACTGCAGCTCACGGCAGCAGTGGATCCTTAACCCGCTGAGCGAGGCCAGGGATCGAACCTGCATCCTCATGGTTACTAGTTGGGTTTATCACCCGCTGAGCCACAAGGGGAACTCCAATATTCAACTTTTGGTTTAAATGCATTAGTTCCAAGTTAAGAAAACTAAAGAGTTTTGTTTTACTCGACACTAAATCCTTGAGGCACCGTGTCTCATTAGATGCGTTTCCAGCACTGGGCCTGGGGCTGGAGATGGGGGCCGGGGAGTCACGTCCCTCCGCCCATCCTACTGCACCAGGTCTGTGCCACCTGCAGGTGACACGATGTCTCCGTCTGCTCAGGCTGCCGTGACAAAGGACCACGGCCTAGGGGGCCTAAACAACGGAAAAGAATTCTCTTGGCGTTCTGGAGGCTGGAAGTCCAAGGTCAAGGTGCACCACGGTGTGGTCCTGGTGAGGGTGCCACTTCCTGACTTACAGACGGCTGCCTTCTCACCAGGTCCTCACGCGGCAGAGGCTCTGTGGTATCTTCTTCTGCAGGCACCAGTCCCAGCAGATCTGGGCTCCATCCTATGACCTCGTTTAACCTCAGCCCCCCCTGAAGGCTCCCATCTCCCAAATCCGTCACATGAGGGGGTTAGGATGTCAACATAAGAACTTGGGGGTGACAGTTCATTCTGTAGCTGGCAAGTTGGTCAAACAATTGATAGCTGGTCTATTTTTAGTATTTAACAGCAAGGCTGCTCTCAGCAACCAAGAAGGAAGGGTGTGGTTCTTTCCAAAAAAACCTCACCTCTCCTCTGTTCCTTGGCTCCAGTTAATGCAAAACGTGGTGACGTCGCACCCTGACGGCACTTTCTGCTTTCAGGGCTGGAGGTGGTGGGTAAGAGGGGTTATTTCTGTTGCGGGTGAGGTGAGATGTTTTCAGTTGGATTGGATTTTTTTGTTGTTTTTTCTCTTTTCTGTTCTGAGAACAAGAAAAGGCAGAATTCCTGCCTAGAAAAGATGGCAAATAGTTACTGCGCAAAGAAATCCTATCGGAGCTGACTATTCCATTTAGCTGCTAATATTTCTCAGTAGTCTCCATTTTCTGCTAAGCTCTATTTCTCACAGTTGACTCTGATTCCAAATAGCCCATTTTAATGGAGATATGAGGAAGAGAAATAAGATTTTTTTTGAAAATGTATTTAAATAAAATACCATTATGCTCTTGGTCTGATATTATATTCTTCCCAAGTACATAGTCCCTCTTGGCTGAATTCCTACCCCCTCCTTTTAGTATTTTTTAAATCAGTTTTATTTATTTTTGCTTTTTTGGCCATTTTGACATAGCTTGTACTCTTTTGTTTGTTTTGTTTGGGGTTTTTCTGGCCACGTCCACGGCATGCAGAAGTTCCCAGACCAGGGATCAAACCTGAGCCACAGCGGTGACCACACCAGGTCTTTAACCTGCTGCACTGCAAGTGAACTCCTAAACGCCCCTCTCTTTGGTTTATATTAATGATTCCTTGACATTCAGATAATCCTCAGCTGTTTAATCTGAGACAGCCCCTCCCTAACCACCAAATCCAGTGTCCTCTGGTCATGCCATCCACCATCTTTCTCTTCTCAGCAACAACTCTGATTTTTTTTTTTCTTTTTAGGGCTACACCTGCGGCATATGAAGGTTCCCAGGCCAGGGGTCGAATCGGAGCCACAGCTGCCAGCCTACACCACAGCCACAGCAACGTGGGATCCAAGTCACATCTGTGACCTGCACCACAGCTCACGACAATGCTGGATCTCCAACCCACAAGGGATCAAACCTGCAACCTCATGGTTACTAGTTGGATTCGTTACCACTGAGCCATGGGAACTCACCAACTCCGATTTTCTTGCTTTTCTCCTCTCTTTTCCTTTCCCTCCCTCTCTTGTCTGTTTCCTTGCACCAGAATATCAGTTGCACGAGGGCAGGGACCCTGTCTTGTTCATTTCTGTACCTCTTACGTCCAACACGTGCCTGGCACTCAACAACTACTGATGGAACGAACAAAGGAAAGAGTGAATGAACAGATGAATGAGTGAATGAACAAATAAAGGAAGGCACTCTCCACCAGGAGGAGAAGAGTGCATTTTTACTTTGGTTCAGCAGTTTCCGTCTTTCTTTACAATCACCTAGATGATTGCAAAAAGAATCAAGGCCAAGGAGAAAGAATTCTTAACCGTGAAAGAGGATCAAGAAGCCGAAAAGCAAGGATGAAGTACAGGAATTCCAGAATTCCCCTGTACACTGTAAATAAAAAGACACTGATGAAAGAAACTGAAGAAGACACAAATAAAGGCAAAGGTATTTCATGCTCGTGAACTGGAAGAATTAGCATTGTTAAGATGTCCATGCCACCCAAAGTCATCTTCAGAGTCAATGCAATCCCCATCAAAATCCCAATGGCATTTTCCACAGGAAGAGAACAAATCATCCTAAAATTTGTATGGAGCCAAATAGAGACCCCAAATAGCCAAAGAAATCGTGAACAAGAACAAAGCTAGAGGCATCCCACTTCTTGATTTCAAACTACATTCCAAGCCACAGCAACCAAAATAGGATGGTACTGGCATAAAAACAGACATTTAGATCAACAGAACAGAATAGGGAGCCCAGAAATCAATCCATGCATGTATATATGGTCAGTTTACCAGGAAGGAGCTAAGAATACACAATGAGGAAAGGACAGACTCTTCAATAAATGGTGTTGGGAAAACTGGACAGCTACATTCAAAAGGCACCGGATTATAAGATGTCTAGAGCTGACCTTATACTTCACGCTACATAACAAAAATAATTACTTTTCTTTTTTGACCCATCTGCAGCATGCAGAAGTTCCCAGGTCAGGGATCAAACCTGTGCCACAGCAGCGACAACGCCAGATCCTTAACTGCTAGGCCACCAGGGAACTCCAGTAATTACTTTTATTTTTTTAATTAGAGAACGTTACTATGCAGTAATAAAGTTGTGTAGAGAGAAGCACTGCAGGAAACAAAAGGTATGCACGAGGGCCCTACTTGTTAGAGTTCCCCCAGTGGGCTTAAAACCGAAGTCCCTGCTGCCTTCGCTTTGGCAGCTCGGATGTAGTTGTCAATAATTGTCTAAATCTCCTCCCCGGACCATACATGTTAGGAACTTTTCATGCCAGACTGTTGAAGCAGACTCTCTGGGTTTGGAGGAATGCAGGTATTTGCAATTTTAACAAGTTCCTTTGTGGATTCTAACACATTCTAATGGTGGGGGGGGCAGAGAGAGGGAGAGAGACCAAGTGACCAAGTAGAAAATTTTCCTGTACAGCCCACACCAGTTCCCATGTAATAACCCTCCTCCACTTCTGTGTTTGTTTTGTCTGGACCTACAGTGGCTTTGAAGAAGGGAGTTGAAGTCCTCGCCCATTAAGCTTATTTGTTTGTTTTTCAAATGCTGCTTTGATTGCTCAGTCAGGCTGGGTTTATATTGCCCTTGGCGTCCTCCCAGAGAGTGTCACTGCCAATGAGAAAACGTGTCTGCTGCCCTCTTTACCTGTCCCTTCCGCTTTCTGAGCACGATGTCGTGGGAGGTCCGCAGCTTTAGACATCCGAAATTCAGAGTCGTGTACAGAGGCGCAAGTTTGGATCCTGGCTGGACTTCAAGAGCAACAGAAGAAAAGCAAGAGGAAAACTTCAGGGAGAGAGGACCTTCCCCAGGGGACACTGAGGATGCCGGCAGGCTACAGAAGTCGTTTTCAGTAACAATGGACCGCTAGTTGTGGTTCTTTTCAGATGGTGTTGTATTGATGGCTCTTGCTAAAACAGGAATGGTCGTTATATTCCAGCTTAAGTTCCTTAAGGGGTAGGGGTTTGAAATGAGGATCTTGGAAGAAATGACGGGTGCCCTGAGGATGGAGTCTACTCTGATGAGTTCATAGAGCACAGGCAGGAAGGCTCATTAGTAACTATGGTACTTTCAATTCTGCTCCACTCCAATGAGTTTTTGGTGTGTCACCCAATCCCTGCCCGGAGCGCCTGCCGCCCGCCCTTCCCCACCTCCGACTGCACCTTCCGCCTGCTCTGCCCAGTGGGTCCCAAACCACCAAAGAATCTCATTCTTATCTGCCTGACACAGGGCTTCCACACATGACTCCAGTTAATAAAACTATCCTGCGCCTTTAAGTTCACGAGCAAATGTTTGAAAACGACAGTAGATCCTGCTTCCTACAAGCCTTCCTAAAGAACCTGAGGCCAAGAAAGAGGAATCATGGGGCCAGTAGCTCCATCAATGGCAGGTGGAGGATGCATTCAGTTTCCTTGCTGCTGTAACAAGTGACCGCAAACACCGTGGCTTAAAACAGCTCAGATGCATTACCTCACCACTCTGGAAGTCCGAAGTCCACAGTGAGTTTCACTGGACTAAGGCCGGGGTGTCAGCAGGGCCGCGTCGCTCCCGGAGGCTCTGGGAAGAACCGGAGTCCTTGTGCTTTTCCAGCTTCTCGAGGCTGCCCCTCATCTTTGTCCCGTGACTCCCGCCATCAGTCTCCACTTCCTGCACCACTTCCCCGGCTTGACCCGCCTGCCTCCCTCTCAAAAAGACACGTGTGATTACATTGGACTCACCTGGGTATTACAGGCATGGCTTCCCAGCTCACAGGCCTTAACTCAGTCACCCATGCAAAGTCCTGTCTGCCTCGGAGGGTAAGGTAGTCACAGGTTTCGGGAATTAGGGCGCTTGGGAAACCATTTTTCTGCCTACGCGTGGGACCAGAGCCCGTGCCTGTGGACCCCACAGCCCAGGGAACCCTATAGCCCTCACTACCCTGTCCTTCCTTTTCTTTCTTTTTTTTTTTTTTTGCCTTTCTAGGGCCGCAGCCACGGCATATGGAGGTTCCTAGGCTAGGGCTCTAACAGGAGCTGTAGCTGCCGGCCTGCACCACAGCCACAGCAACGCGGGATCTGAGCCGTGTCTGCAACCTGCACCATAGCTCACGGCAATGCCGGATCGTTAACCCACTGAGCAAGGCCAGGGATCGAACCCACAACCTCATGGTTCCTAGTCGGATTTGTTAACCGCTGAGCCACGACGGGAACTCCCTTGCCCTTCCTTTTGGCTGCTCAGAGTTCAAGGTCATCTCAGAGGTTGAGAGAGAGCAGGTGGGCCGCACAGCCGCAGGGGAGTCCTCCTAAAGCGGTGGTTTACCGCTGTGCGCCCCGAGTACACCTGCCGCTCCGTGAGCTCCCCACCCGCCTTGCCCGAGCCCTGGGGCCTGGATGCATCCTGCTGGTTCGCCGAACAGGGCTGGCGGGGGGGGGGGGGCGTCCACCCAGGAACAGACAGCCCTGCTGACCTGGGGTGCCTCTGGGGAACCTGAGTGTGGTGGGGCAAAGCACCCCGATATTTTCGAGGCCCGGGTACAAATGCCCACTGGGCCTTGTGGGTCCGAAGCCAGCAAAGAAGGGAATGAGGACAGGAGAGCAGGGAAGAGAGGTGGGCCTGCCGGGAACAGCGAGGGCGGGCCGGCACTGGCCGCCGCCGAGTCCCCTCCACGAGCCACTCCGAGCCGCCCTCAGCCCGAGCCTGGCTGGAGAAGAAACAAAAAGGACCCTGCCGGGAACACACACGCCAGCAGTCCTGCCAACCTGCTTCCCACCACAGAAGTGATACCGTGCCAAAGGTGTCACCACTTTCCTACCCCCGCACCAGGGCCGGGAAAAGAGGAGCCGGGAGGTGACAAGAGGGTGTTAACTGGGACCGGGAGCAAGCCCCGCCCACTGCCCCGCGCGGAGCAGACCCTCGGCAGCAAGTAACCTGGAGCCCGTGACTGGGGGCTCAAAGCCCGCAGACCTGCGAATAGATGTGTGAAGGTCACGCGGGGCGACGAGGTCTGGCCGGGGCTAAGCCTCCACTGGTTTTCACTGGGCTCTGCTGGGCCCGCTTGGCTTCCTCCTGCGCATGTGCAGTTTCCCAGCCCGTCCGGCCGCGCGGAGAGCCGGTCTGGGCCCTGGGGCTCCCGCTCTCCCGTTACCGGGTTTTCTGTTAAACTGAACTGATGGCTGGTTCGCCGCGTACCCCAATCAGGAGCGCGTCTGCGGACTTGCAGGTTTGTGCGTTTTCCCCGTTGGTTTCCTGCCGAGTTCTCCGTTACTGTCAACGCTGTGGGTCTGCGCGCTCTGCCCCCAGATTGATGCGCCCCTTTTGGCAGCAGACGGTATTTTTCGCTGGTCCGCCCCTTGCTGATAAAACTGCGGATGGACCTGGGAAGAGGGCGGGGATGGCGGCGGCCCGGACCGAAAGCCTGCAGACCTCGCTCTTCTTGCCCGAAGCTCTGTTTTTCATAAGTAAATACTTTTCAACTAATCTTCCTCTGGCCAATTTTCAAAGCCCAGAAGTGATTGGCTCTGACAGTACTGTCCAGTTTGATTCTGTTTGGGGTTTGTGGGCCTTTTTATGCTACAAAGCGGGACGTTTGGCCTCGAAAGTGTTTTTACAATTTTTAAACCCGGTGCGGAACGGTTTTGCAAGTTTTCTGTGGTTTCCACAGCCCTTCTGGTCCTACATTTGTTTTGCTTCATTACCTGCCTCATCCTTGAAAGCACTGAGCATCCTAAGAATTACGGCCCACAGTGGTGACAACTAGACAGTGTCCTAAAGCTGAATGGAATGTATAAATAGCACCCAGGCCTGTGTGAGAGCCTTTGGGATAGAAAAGCGCTCAAAAGAAAGTCCTTGTCTTCAAGGCCCCCAAATCCTGGGGGAGAGAGGACGCGTGGGTACAGAGAGATGGCTGTCAGTGCAAAGGCTGGAGCCCATGATAACACACGTGATCTCTGTGGGTCGGAAGGACAAGAAATGATTTCTTACGTATCTGACCCTTTATATGGTTTGGAAGGTTCTTTGTCAATTACTCAGAATTGCTTAGCTACTTGGAGCGAAATTGCTTTCATTGGAGGAATAAATCGGAGGATACATTGGTATATCCTAATAAAGAGAGGAGTTCCCGCTGTGGCACAGTGGGTTAAGAATCTGACTGCAGCGGTGTGGGTCGCTGCGGAGGTGCGGGTTCAGTCCTCAGCCCTGCTAAGGACTGGGCATTGCCACAGCTATGGGGCAGGTCGTACCTCCAGCTAAGATTCAACCTCTGGCCTAGGGACTTGCCTGTGCCTCGGGTGAAGCCATAAAAAAAGAGAGCGAGAGAAGAGTTAGGGAGGCAGAGTATTAGGGAAGCTGGCCAGCCTCTTGCTGCTGGTGGAATGTGGATGATAAACAGAATCCTGAGTCGAGAACTAAAAGACGTGAGCTCCAGTCCCAGCTGAGAGGTGAGCAGTCCGTTTCCACATCTGTACAGTGATGAAGGGGGTGGGGAAGTGGAAATCATTTTTAGTTCACATGCTTTGTGGTTCTAAGGGAGGAGAGAGCCTTTTTCTCACCGTCTCCAGAAAGATAATTATGTTCATGCCCGTGTTTCATAAGGATCAGTACCAGATTTGCCCAAAGCAATAATCTTCAGAGTTTATGAAAGTTTTCAAATGTATGTTAGTAAGATTATTTTGAAAAACTGGATGAAAATTATGACCTCTTTCTCTGGGCGAATGAAAACACGTCCTCCAACACACACCGTGTTGTATGAATCACACGGAAATGACTGCCCCAGATGAAGGATTCTGGGGAGAAGGAAACAGCAGAAAAAGAGACCATGGTGAGCTTCAAACCCCTGAATTCAGCTCTGACTGTTGTAGGATTCTCATTCTTTTGAAAACAGTGAAAGAAAAACCAAAGTGAAGGTCTGAATGAAAAACTAACCTAGAGGGAGTGCCCATCGAGGCTCAGCGGTTAACGAACCCAACTAGCAACCATGAGGACTCAGGTTCGATCCTGGCCTCGCTCAGTGGGTTAAGGATCCGGCGTTGCCGTGAGCTGTGGTGTAGGTCACAGACGCGGCTTGGATCTGGCATTGCTGTGGCTGTGGTGTAGGCCGGCGGCTACAGCTCCGATTAGACCCCTAGCTTGGGAACCTCCATATGCCACAGGTGTGGCCCTGAAAAGACAAAAAGCCAAAAAAAAAAAAAAAAGAAAACTAACCTAGAAAAATCTGCCATAGAAGATGAAAATTGTTCATAGCTGAGAAAGGCAGCCGAAAGAACAAGAAAACCTCACTCTTCACAAAATCCCAGACCCAAGGGAGGAATATAAATTAAAGGCATTAATATTTATCATAGCCAAAGAAGGCAAACCTGCAGGAAATGATTAGTGAGGCTGCAATAGCAATTATAACCCAAGACAGGAAGCTACAAGGGGGGGCTTATCTCATTAGTTCGTTTGAATGCAACCCTGCAGGGGGCTATATTGGCCGGTGCCTCAAAGGAAACTTCAGTCCTTCCATAGGAAGTATTCAGAGAGCATCTGGAAAGTTCTGAATGTTCTCTCGTGCCTCTCTCTTCTCTTTACCTTCTCTTCCCTTTTGGAAAAGGGAGAAGGAACAAGACTGAGCAAGCATTTTTATTTGAACTTCTAGAATATGATGTCAGATGTTCATTTTGAGGTCATTTCACAGAGATCTGGCCCAAGGGCAGAGGTACCAATGTGTCTGACAGGAGAGAAGCAGCTGCGCCCAGGGGTCCAGCAGGGCTGTGGGCTTCCCGCTCACTCCTGCTTCTGCAGCTCCGGGCTGCCTCCAGGTCAGAGGTCAGAGGTCAGGGGTCACCAAGCTCCCAGGGCAGGGACTCCCAAATTCTGCAAAGCCACAGGCACCACTACAACCACTGTGTTTACAGACGCCCAAGTCACCTAGGGAGAACGCAGGACAGAATCCTCACTGCCTAAGGATGCTGGGGACAAAAAATAAAATGCAGTGACCTGTGTTCTTCTCTTTCAGGTCAGTGCTTCTGGCTACTCTTCCAAAGTCAGCTGAAGCAAGCAGCATCAAAGCCCGCCTCCCACCATGTCCTTAGACCCTCCCCACTATTCTCCACGCCCCACGATGATTGTTTGAACACTGGGTCGTATCCTAATATTCCTCGCAAATCCTCCAAATAGATCCCACCTCCCTCTGAATGTAATCAAAATCCTGGCCCCAGCAAAGGAGGCTGTGCCCCTGGCTGCCTTTCCCACGCCTTCCCCCAGATGCCCTGCCTCCGTGCTGTGTCCAGAGCACTCCAGGCTCACTCCTGCCTCAGGACCTTTGCACACACCTCTCCCAGGTCTGAAGAGCTCTTTCTGAATCCCTCATATCTGCAAGGCTCACTCTCGCTCCTTTTAGGTCTCTGCTCATTTGTCACCTCATCAGAGAGGACTTCTCAGCCATTTTGCCTAAAATAACAGCACTTTGTCCCTCCCTTATCCTTCTAGACTTTTCTGTATAGCACACATCATTACACATCATTACCTGGCCTTCCTATAGCTCCTTTGTTGTTGTTGTTTTTAATTGTATCTTTTTGAGTGGGGATTTTTGTCTTGTTAATCCACTATATCCCCAAGACCTAGAATGTCTGACAAATAATAAACATTCAATAAATATTTCTTGAATGAATATTATTGGTTATTCTGCCTAGATGGGGATATAATGTATTAACTCTTTTTTTTAAAAAAAAAAGGAAATTTATATTTTAGGTAATTTATGATTTCAGGTAAAGTACAGAAATCCATAAAGATTAATTATATCCATAGTTAGCTCTTTTCTTTTTTATAGTGAAACATCATACATAGAAAAGTGTGTATAATGGGTATGCACAATTTAAAGAATTAGGGTAACCCATGTATTACCATGAAGTGTTCAGACAATATCATCTGAGGTACTGGGATGAATTTTCTATCAAGTCCAAGTACTAAACTCTCACATTAAGAGTACTTTCTCTTTGATGAAAGTAGCAGAAAAGCTGATTCAAACTGGTTTAAACAATACGGAAATTTGTCACATAAAGTCTCTTTAAAAAATCCACAGGTTGAAGGCAATGATTAATCCAGGGGTTAAAAGCTGTCACCAAAGTTTTGTTTCAGTTCTTCTTTCCACTCTGCCTTCCCTGGTATCAGCCTCACCCTGAGGCTGACTCAGGAAGGGTGGCAAGATGACTGCCCATAGATCCACGCTATCTGCTTGGTTTTTTTTGTGTCCAAGAAAGAGCGTCATGAACTAAAGATGCTGAGGGCACTCTGATTGGACCTGCTTGGGTCCATCAATCACCTCTGGACCAATCACATGCCTAGGGGAATGCAATGTGCTGACTGGCTTAGCTGAGCTCAACCTTGGATCCCCAGGGAGAAACACACAAATCCCTGAATGGAAATCAGGGAATGCTGGACGCAGAGAACAGATTTGCGGTTGCCAAGGGGGGAGGGGGAGGGGAAAGATGGATTGGGAGTTTCAGATTAGTAGATGCATGCTAGTATATATAGACTGGATAAAGAGCAAGGTCCTAGTGTAAAGGACAGGGAACTACAGTCAACATCCTGGGATTAAATTATATTGGAAAGAATATGAAAAGAATATATATTATAATTATAATGTATATATTTTGTTATATAATTATGTATGTTATATATGTAACTGAACCACTTTGCTGAACAGCAGAAATTAACACACTATAAATCAACTATACTTCAAAAAAATAAATTAAAAAGAAATCAGACACTGTTGGAAAGGCAGTAATGCCCGCTGGGACGGCATTCACACATGCACCCTTTCCCCAAAGCACTCCTGACCCCTGCAGTTCAGAGCCGACTGTATCCAGTTGTAGACAAATTCAAGCAAGCTTCACGCCTGTTCTCCTAGCTCAGACCAAGTCGATGGCACTGGAAAGAGATAGACTGGCCAGAAAAAGGCAACGGAACCAGGTAGACAGCAGATTCCTGGAAACACAGTCATTTACCCGTAAAGGCAAAGAGACAAACACAGTGGTTCGCTGATGACATCACTGATGGGTACGGAATGGCGTGATGACCCTGAGGAGCAGAACGTGTAAGCTGCATCCAGTGGACCACGTTTAGGAAGATCAAAGGATGTTTAAAGGATTTTGAAGAGATTCTATCAAAACATGAACTATTACAATGATGACACTCAAAGAGGTAAGTTGCAGATCTCTCAAATGATGTCAACCAGATGAACGGCTGTCAGCTATAATCATCAAAATTACACTGAGACGAGAAGCCATACTTTCCATGATTTGGGGGAATTTCTACCTATTACAGACCTATTATTAAAAAGAAAATTATAACAACTTAATGAGCAAAATGAATGTTTTTTTTTTTCAAAAAAGCAATAAGTAGTTCTCTCCAACCTCAAAATTTAAAAGGGGAAACTTACGTCTCAAATCTCTATTTCCCGCTTCAGGTAAGAAGTATGTTGGAGCTAGATACTTCTCCAATGCTCACTGAGAACCTGAATGTTTTTTCAGGACGGGGTGCTCTTGAATTAACCGCGAGAGGACTTAGGCGGGATGGGTGCTGGGCACCCTGCGACTGCCTGAGCTGTAGACCCAGGTGGAAACTACAAATTAAAAGCGTTTCAGAATTAAAAGAAGAAATCACAGAAATAAAAACAAAAGTCTTCGATCCTTCTGCTGGCTGAATCCTAGGGATTACGGAATTCCAGTGCTGGCGACATAAACCCAGATCTTTGACGGGGTGGTGCCTCAGGCTCAAGTTCTCCTTTCATCACCTGGGTTGCACGTCTTTCCTAAGAGTCAGGGTTTGCGGCTCTCCCCCTACCCCCCCAACCCCAGCCCTCCCCGCTCCCAGGCTGTAGGTGTCCGTGGAATATGGCTTCACTCTGGGCCCCTCTATGAGAAGCTACCCCAGCCCCTTCCTTCCTGGGCTGTGTGACCCCATCCGATTCTGGGAACCAGCCTCACACACCCCCCATCCCCGCCCCAGGCCTCCCCCACCGCCCTCGCTGCTGGGCTGCTCTCAGAGTCCAGAAAACAGGAGGTGAGTCCCACGCGTGACCACGTCCACGCAAGGGCTTCAGCAAACGGCACTGTTCCTTCCCCTGCCGAACGCCGGGAAGACTCAGAACTGGACCGAGGCCCTACACACCTGCCTGGAGTCGGAGCCCCCCAAAACGCCCGCCTTGGGTAATTCACAGCCACAGCCTCCCCGAACCCAGGGAAGAAAGATCCCCGCGCTATTCCCACCCCCCACGGAAGAAGAGAAGGAAGCCGCTTCCTGCAGACGCTTAGAAAGAGCTGAAAGGCTCAGCTACGAGGACGTGGGAGGCCCGGTGGAATGTCCCCTGGGCCCGGGGCGATCCTCCGCTCCAGACCGCAGCCCAGGGGTTTAAACAGCTGTGGTGGCCTCCGCAGGGGATCCCCGGACTGGCCGGTGAGCCGCATCCCGTCCTCAGCACCAGCGCCCACACCCCCCAGCTCTTCCAAGAACACGGACTACGCGTTTACTTCACTGCATCCGCCGAGCACAGGCTGCTCGGAAAGGGTGGGCTCTGGCCATGCCCCGCCCCAGGGATCTGTCGGAGCCACGCCCATCGATGACGCAGGGCTTAGCCGGACTCTCAGCGACCTCCCGCTGTGTCCTCTCCTCCTGCTGCAGCTTCCGGCATGCTTGGTGAAAAGTGTGATTTCGGCCCTGCTGCCCTTTGAGCAAGCATCTTATTGCTCCCCTGCCTTTGGCCACCAACCTTTTGCCTCCAGCTCTTGACCCTCTGTCTCTTCCTTAACCCGGGTTTCCATCTACTCCAAATAAGCGTAAAACGGCGTGCTAGGTGCACTAAGGCGCGGAACGCAAGGGCCCGGTGTCTAAGAGATCAAAGGTCTTCTGAGTCCCTGGGAAGTGCGCGTGTAGACAGGTGTGAGGCCACCGTGCCACCAGGCAGAACGTTTCAAGTTATAAAGAGAGATGGAGATTCCTTAAAAAACTAAAAATGTGGAGTTCCCACTGTGGCACTGTGGGTTAAGAATCTGGCTGCAACAGCTCAGGTCACTGCAGAGGTACAGGTTTGATTCCTGGCCCGGTGCAGTGGGTTAAAGGATCTGGTGTGGCCACAACTGTGGCATAAGTCGCAGCTGCGGCTGGGTAGGTCGCAGCTGCGGCTCAGATTCAATCCCTGGCCTGGGAACTTCCCATATGCTACCTTTTAATTCAGGGCCGGCTGAATTAAAACAAAAACAAAAAACTAAAAATTTGATCCAGCAATTCCACTCCTAGGCATATATCTGGGAAAGACAAAAACTCCAATTTCAAAAGCTACATGCACCCCAATGTTCATAGCAGCACTATTCACAGTAGCCAAGACATGGAAACAACCTGAATGTCCATTGACAGAGGAACCGATAAAGAAGATATGGTGCATGTACACAATGGAATATTACTCAACCATAAACAGAATGAAATAATACCATTTGCAGCAACATGGGAGAACCTAGAGATTATCATGCTAAGTAAAATAAAAAGATAAATACCATATTATATCACTTGTCTGTGGAATTTAAAACATGATACAAATGAACTCATTGA
The DNA here is from genome assembly GCA_004024745.2 of Catagonus wagneri. Lineage (NCBI taxonomy): Eukaryota > Metazoa > Chordata > Mammalia > Artiodactyla > Tayassuidae > Catagonus > Catagonus wagneri. Next base: position 7,785,107 of record PVHT021183707.1, read on the forward strand.
CAAGACAGAAACAGGCTCACAGACATAGAAGACAAACTTATTGGAGTTCCTATTGTGGCTTGGCGGTAATGAACCCAGCTAGTATCCATGAGGATCCAGGTCTGATCCCTGGCCTTGTTTAGTGGGTTAAGGATCCTCCGGCGATGTTGTGAACTGTGGTGTAGGTTGAAGACCAGGCTCGGATCTGGTGTTGCTGTGGCTGTGGTGTAGGCCAGCAGCTGCAGCTCAGATTCGACCCCTGGCCTGGGAACTTCCATATGCCGCAGATGTGGCCCTAAAACAAAACAAAACAAAAAAAAACCAAAACGACAACAACAAAAACTTATGGCAACCAAAGGGGAAGATGAGGGAGAGATAAATTAGGAGCTTGAGATTACACTACTTCATATAAAGCAGATAAACAACAAGGACCTACTGCATAGCACAGGAAACTAGGTTCAATATCTTGTAATAACCTATAATGGAAAAGAACCTGGAAAAGAATATACATATACACATGAATGTATATATATATGAATCACTTTGCTGTACACCTGAAATTAAGACAATATTGTAAATCAACTACACTGCAGTAAAAAAGGGAAATGTATATTTAACGCAAAAACTTAAAAAAAGGAAGAGAGAAAGGAGGTGGTGAGACGTTTGGGGGACACACAGGAAATCTCCCTGAAGGAGGCAATGCTCAAGCTGAGCTTAAGGACCAGCAGGATCTTTAAGGGGCCAGGACGAGAGCAGCCCTGGCAGATGGGGTGCAGGTTCAGGAAGATTCAGGCCACAGAGGAAGCAAGGGTCAAGTGAAGAGGGAACTGGGGGCCAGGCAGGAGGAATGCAGCACCGAGGAGACGGGCTGAACTCGGCCTATGTGAGCTAGACTCTGTTGCCAGGAGTCTATCAGGCAGTAGTCACACCTCACAAACAGGGGCTTCACTCCAGCTTGTCCACCTATTAGCAACAAAGGAGTTGAGTCATTAGTGCAGCAGATCCCTGAGTTCTTTTACCCCAAGCCTCCTGGTTGTGTCCAACTCACAAGAGAAAAAAAAAAAAAAAGGATAATTCATTGGCTTCATAATGAGAAACCGACTTCAACCTCTTAGCATGAGCAGGGTTGGAGTCTCCATTGCGATCTCATGGGGAAACAGGATGGGCTTGTGTCACGTGCGGAGCTGGGGGCGAGGGCCAGGGAGGCTGAGGGTCTGCTCCAGCAGTTTGGGGAGGAGCCCGAGCCTAGTTCTCCACCCCCCATTAACAGGTTCCTTCCAATTTATCTCTCTTTTTTTTCTTTAGGGCTGTGGCTGTGGCATATGGAGGTTCCCAGGCTAGGGGTCAAATTGGAGCTGCAGCTGCCAGCCACAGCCACAGCCACAGCCACACCAGATCCTAGACACATCTGCAACCTACGCCATCACTCACGGCAGCACTGGATCCCTGACGCACTGAGCAGGGCCAGGGATCGAACCTGTATCCTCAGGGAGACAATATCGGATCCTTAACTTGCTGCGCCACAACGGGAACTCCCCCAGTTTATCTCTTAAGAAAACTGGGTCATCACTTCCCATTCTTGAGACTGCTGCCAAGGAGGCTTTTTCGCCAGAGGACAGCATTTGCTGCTCCTGGAGGCAAGCCCTGGTGAAATGGAAGGGCCTCCAGATAGCAGGCAGGGCTCAGGAGATTGTGATCAGACCCTGGGAGTGTGGTCAGCCCAGAGGCTCCGCTGAAACGCCACACAGCCTTGGCACCCTCAGGTCCTCCTGTTCCAGTTACTAGATACTTTTTCACTTATTTAAAGATGCCTGGCCCATGCCACCCTAACGGTACCTTTTTGCTGGGCCAGAGGACAAAGGCTATATAGTTTAAAAATTTATTTAAATAACCCCCATCCAATGTTTCTGGCTTTCTTCATTTGCCTGAAAACTCTTTTGACAAAAAGCAGAGAATGCTATTTTTTATAACTGCCTTATTGTAATAAGACCTGCTTTTAGAGCCTGTCCACCTGTCGGACAGGGTCCTGAATTTGCAAAAGTCATTTTATTGAAGATGGGTGATCAGGAGCCATGTTCTTCTGCAGGTTCCCTTGGAGCCTCAGTTTCTCCTTCTGAAAATGGGGCACACAATGCCATCTAGTTAATGAATTCGTACCTGAAAAAAATTTTGCTATTGATGTCTGAAAACTGCAATACATCCGGAGCAATAGATGTAGTGTATCTCAAGCCACAGAAGTAGTCTTGTGTGTAACTGAATATTCCTTTTTTGGTTTCAGCTGTACCCTTGGCATGCAGAAGTTCCCATGCCGGGGATCAAACCTGAGCCACGGCAGCAACCCAAGTCACAGCAGTGATGATGCCTAATCCTTAACCCACGAGCCTACCAGGGAACTCCATAACCTGAATATTCTTAATGCACCAAAAGAGCTTATGATGTACAGGCATCTTTTGTAGCTTCTGTGGTTTCGCCTGAAAAGAGGGATTTACTCTGTGCTGGAGAAGCTGATGCTTTAGGTATGTTAGCCTTACTCCTGGGATTACTGGTTGGGGTTTCTTTGATAGAGGGAGGCACAGAGTCTTTTCGTAAGTATATAACCAGTGCTTTGTATGCAGCGTTCAGTAGTTCTTTACGGAACACTTCGGGGAAATGTTTTAATGTGTTCCATTGAAATAGGGATTTTCATGTAGTTTTTGATCTTTAGCTGAAACACAGCTTCTTTTTCTATAGTCCCCGTAGGCCTCCTGCTTCGTATCTCCTCAGCTGACTCTATTCAGATGAATATTTCGTAAGATGAGATTTCCACATTTCTAATGTTTATGACTGCTCCTAAAACTCTCATGAAGTTCACACTTTCCTGGAGTTCCCATTGTGATGCATCCGAAACAAATCCGACTAGGAACCATGAGGTTGCAGTTTCGATCCCTGGCCTCCCTCAGTGGGTTAAGCATCCGGCGCTGCCGTGAGCTGTGGTGTAGGTTGCAGACACGGTTCGGATCCTGCATTGCTGTGGCTGTGGCGTAGGCCGGTAGCTGTAGCTCTGATTCGACCCCTAGCCTGGGAACCTCCATATGCTGCAGATGGGGCCCTAAAAAGACAATAAAGAAATCAATAAGTTAAAATGGTAAATTTTATATTTTGTATGTTTTACCACAATTAAAAAAAAAAAAAAGCTTTTTAAAAAGATTCAGTCCCAAGCATCCCAGCTCAGTTTCAGTTGCCCAGCCCACCCACCCCCAACCAATCAGCTGGTTCTGCTCTTTGAGTAACCTGCGTGTGCCCTCAGGTGGAGCCCCAGGAACTGAGGGGTCCCCTTCCACACACATAGGTGGGCATGGAGCGCAGGGGGCCCCACCTTCCTTCCAGGCTCACTGTGCCTGCTGCCCTTCCAGCCCCGAGGAGGGGCCACTCTGAAACCTCCAGCCTGGCAGTGGTCACAAGCCTTTCAAGGTGTCCCCAAACCTCAGTGGGCTGGACACCTTGTACCAGGCCCCCTGGCTCCCAGACCGCTCTGACCTTCCTACCCTGTCTCAGCTCCTCGTGGCCTGGGAACAGCTACAGGGCCACCCTAGCAAGAGTCCAATTTCTCTGTCTGGTTGAACCCCAATCTTTGCTGTTGTTGTTGGTTACAGCTACGGCCAGATTGCCAATGGCATTTTTTTCCTCTTATTTTTTTTTTTTAAAGTATAGTTGATTTAAAAGGCTGTACCAATTTCTGCTGTACAGCAAAGTGACCCAGTCATACATACATGTCTATATACATTCCCTTTCTTCTAGAATCTTCCATCACAGTCTGTTCCAAGAGACTGGATATAGTTCCCTGGGCTGTATGTACAGCAGGACCTCATTGCTTATCCATTCTAAATGTAATAGTTTGCATCCGCTAACCCCAAACTCCCAGTCCCTCCCACTACCTCCCCCTTGCCAACCACAAGTCTGTCCTCTGTTCCGTAGGTAGGCCGAACCCCAATCTCTACGAGTGATTGTCTTAGGCCTTGCCCCCTGACTTGGCTGCAGGGATTAAAGTCCCCCCCTCATTGGCAGGCAGAACCCTAGGCTGGCCCCCAAGATTCCAGCCGAGTGGAGTGAACCTGGAAATAGGACCTGGTTCCCCACGGCGGGAAGGGGGCAGCCGCTCACCATGGATGCCAACTGCCCCTCCACAGAGCTCAGGGCCCTCAGGCCTCTCCTCAGTTTGGGCATGGGGTTGGGGTGTGGTCGGCTGTAGGGTCAGTTCAGACGTGCTGACTGTCAGTAAGTCCTGAGATGGTGGTTAGTTCCTGGTGACTTCCTGACTTGGGAATGTAAGAGGTGACAAGTATTTTGGTCCTCAGGGCAGTTTTCAGACAAGAGGGAAAACATCCCACAGCATTTTGTTACTCACAGTGAATGGTGGTATTTGGGGTGATTTCCCTCACCTTTTCCTGTCATGATTCTCTATAGGAAGAGGGTTTTTTTTTTTTTTTAATCCTATTTAACAATCTAGAAATTGAAATAAAATATTTTAAGCTTATCAAAGAATTGCCAGTTTGATTTTTCTTTTCTTTCTTTTCTTGTTTATTTATTTATTGGTCTTTTTAGGGCCACATCCATGGCATACGGAACTTTCGGCTAGGGGTCAAATCAGAGATGCAGCTGGCAGCCTACACCACAACCACAGCAACGCGGGATCCGAGCCACATCCATGACTTTCACCAAAGCTCTTGACAACACCAGGTCCTTAACCCACTGAGCGAGGCCGGGGATCGAACCTTTGTCCTCATGAATGCCAGTCGGGTTCATTACCTCTGATCCACAACGGGAACTCAGAATGAAATCTTTTAACTGAAATGGGCTTAGAAGAATTCAGCTTCGCAGGAAGTAACACAAGCTGGGAATGCTAAGTATCCATCGCACAGTACTCATCTCTCCCTGCAAATCTGCCACCTCTTGTGTCCGTAACACAAACAGGACTGAGTCTCGTTGGGTCCCAGCTCTCACCTGAGACCCGTCTGACATGAATTTCAGCCCGTATTCAAATCTCCTGAGAATAAGGTTCACCCCAAAGCGCCCCTGAGGAGTGGAGGTGTTAATCTGTGAGAAGATGCAGGGGGTTAAAAGATACTTGCACAGGGATCTTCCCACGGCTCTCCTGTCCCCTGTCCCCCGGACACCGCAGGACCCAGGTGCTATTTCCAAGAGCCCGTCAGCTTTGCGTGCTCCATCTATAAACCGAAAGCTAGCCAGAGAGCAGCAGAAGCAAACCCCGTGGTCCTCAAGCCAAATTTCACCAACCCGTGAGCCCTCCGGCATTGCTCTGGGGGGCTGCGGTTCACCTTCCCATCGCTTTATTTACAGAATCGCTTCTATTCCACCTGGGGATTAATAGATGGGTGGTGATTAACCAGTTTATCTTCTGAGTCTTGTCTGCATCGCCCGAAGCCCCCCCTGGACCATAAATTCCTGTGGACAGGAAGCTTATCCACACTGCTCACTGTTCCAGCTCCTAGCCCTTACGCCTAGCGACGCTTGGCACAGAAGAGACCGCTGATAATTTCTGGACGAAACACGAATGGGCCCCATACATTCTCTCCTCCTGCTGGGACCTCCGTCTCTTGGCAGGTCCTAAAGCTTGAATGAACAGAACTTTGTTCACCAGGGATCTTTTCAAAGCCTTGCTTCCCTTTCAGAACTCTTATTGTGGAATTTAGAAACAATGTATTTACCGTTTTCTTCCATATTTGTGCCTTCCCCATTTATTTCTCCTTCAGAATATTCACCTGGAATACAGACAAGGCAGCGCAACGTCTACTTGCTTTCAGGAAAGATGGAACCACTTTGTTATCATCTTTTAAAACTTTTTTCCTTGAAGGTCGTCACCCAGAAAACCTCCAGCTCACAGCAACACCGGATCCTTAAACCACTGAGCGAGGCCGGGGATGGAACACAAGTCCTCACGGACCTTAATCAGATTCATTTCTGCTGAGCCACCACTGGAACTCCAAATGTAATTTTGTTTTAGCTTCCCAAGGTAGGTGTTAATAGCTTCATCGTACAATTGAGGAACAGAGTCTCAAAAAGGGTAAATAACTCGAGGTTATAAATTTTCTAAATGGAAGAGGCATAAAGCAAAATCATGTTTTTTGACATCTCTTTCAGCTCTAAAATGCTGTAATTTTGCAGTAAACTAACCTTTCTTCCTTTTCTGTCTACCTCCCTCTAGTGGCCATTACAGATATAGCAGTTTCTCAAGTCAATTTTACACAGTATTTTTACACAATTAAAAAAATACGTTTAGCTTAAATTTTTAAAGTTTACTTTAAAAATTCTTTTTTTGTGTGTGTTTTTGCCTTATCTAGGGCCGCACCTGCGGCATGTGGAGGTTCCCAGGCCAGGGGTCTAACAGGAGCTGTAGCCACCGGCCTACACCACAGCCACAGGAACGCGGGATCCGAGCAGCGTCTGCAACCTACACCACAGCTCATGGCAACGCCGGATCCTTAACCCACTGAGCGAGGCCAGGGATCGAACCCGCAACTCATGGTTCCTAGTCGGATTCGTTAACCACTGAGCCACGATGGGAACTCCTAAAAATTCTTAATTTACACAAAATAAATAAGAATAACCCTCTAATATTTGGGTCCACGTATCACCAGCATTTTCTTTTCTTTTTTCTTCTTGCATTTTAGGACCGCGCCCATGGCACACGGAGTTTCCACGGAGGAGTGGAATCGGAGCTGTAGCCACTGGCCTACACCACAGCCACAGCAACGCAAGATCCGAGCTGCATCTGCAACCTAAACCGCAGCTCAGGGCAACGCCGGATCCTTAACCCACTGAGCGAGGCCAGGGATGGTACATGCATCCCCACGGATGCTAGTCAGATTTGTTAACCACTGAGCCACGATGGGGACTCCTCACCAGCATTTTCTTAGCAGAGACCAGCCCCAGAAGACATTTAGTACAATGTTGAGTGAATAGAAAGTAAAATTTGTCAGTCATGATTTTCTTTTTTTTTCCTTTTTTTTGTCCTGTATCCAGCATGTGGAAGTTCCCAGGCCAGAGATGGCCCCTCACCAAAGTTGCAACCTGCGCCACAGCTGCAGCAACACTGGATCCTTAACCCACTGTGCCACTGGGGAACTCCAATGTCAAGGATTTTAAAGCAGTTAACAATAGCAGTTAACATCCAAAGACCCTCCAGATGTTTGTTCTTTCTCCCTTGATATTGTCTAAATACTTTTAGGAATAACAGTCTTTAAATTCCCCCTCTAAGCTGTTTCTTATTTTCTTAGTTCACTTTATGTCCTTTCTCACTGGCTAGCGCCACTGGGTAATGTTGAGTTGGCACAGAGGTGCCTGGGCAGGGGTGCAGATGGCACTGGAAGGCGGCCTGAGCTCAGGAACTCACACTGGGCACTGGCCAGGTCTGCACTAACCCTGAGGAGGGGGCCCCCCATTCTCAATTCCCACAAAGATCAGGTACGAGCTAATAGGACTGGCCTCATCCTCCTGGTGCTTTGGTTGAAACCTGTCCCATTTTCCACCCTGTTCATTTCCTGCCTCCTCCACTCCCCACTTTTTTTTTTTACTTTTACTTTTACCTTTCTTCCTTCTTAATCCCACCATCCTTCAATTTCTTCCTCCTTATCTCTTCACTTGAAAGAAAAGATACCGTGTAAAATTTAATTTTTACACACAAGATAATGTGTACACGAAAATGTTTTAAGTAAGCTTTAAAAGGCAAGCTAAACATATCCTAAAAGCTTAACCAAGCAAAAAGAACACTACTCCAAAGAAAAAAAAAAACACCAAGTCTGGGAAACACTTATCATAATGTCTTTTTTTTTTGCTTTATCTGAGTTCCTGAAAGACAGGGGCTGCCCATATTACATCTCACCTGTGGGTATTTAATATTATTTAATTTTTACTAAGTCAATGCATGGTAAGTGCATTAGTGTTTAACAATATGGAACAAAATTTAAGAGAAAAAAAGAGCATGAACAGAAAGCTTAGGCCCATTATTCAACAAGGATTAAGGACTGGCAGAATTGAATCTCTCCTGGATTTGGTTCAGAAAGAGGGGGATAATAATACTTGCCTAATTAACTAGCAAGTGGGGTAGATTAAAGTGCTTTGTAAACATTAATTAAAGATGCGGGGAGTTAGATGAGGCCAATGTGTTATTAGTGAAAAAGTTTTCTTCCCTTTAATCAGGTGTCTTCCTGGGGAGGGCAAAGAAATGATATAAGGACTAAGGAATTGGGGCTCGGCCCTGAGCACTGGCAGTGACTCAGTCATCCTGTGCAACCAGACACTTCCTTCCTTAGTTTTCTGTGAAATGGGGATAAGGACAAATGGCACTTTGAAATGTGGGTTATAATGTCTGTCATTGGAGTATATATCAAACCCCATCATTAATGCAACCACATAACTCTTGCTTTCTCCCTTCCTGCAGAGCTGTTCCACCCCCTGGAAACACCAGTAACTTAACTTCCACCACCTTACAAAAGCCTTCCACAGCCAGCTATTAACCTCAGTGGATATTTCCACTGTGATAAAGTTATGGCACCAAGCCACCAGGGTCAAAACCTCTTGGACGAGTCTCTTTGCCTCTCTAAACCTGTTTTCCTCTTCTGTAAAATGGGGATAAGAAATCAAGGGGTTTTTCTAAGGATTAAATGAAATGTGTGTGTGTGTGTGTGTGTTAAATGCCTTTGTCTAGGCGTAGTAAAAATTCGGTATGTGACAGGTATTATTATTGTCATTACATATAAAAATAACCTCTCAAAACTGACTATGGGGTGGTATGGGGGGGAGGGCCTGTCTTATTCAGATCTTCAAAAGCAAATCCCTATTTTTTATTCCTTATGGGGGTGGGGATTCGCTCAGACCCTCCCCCAATTCAAACCTCGCACAGACACCGAAATCCCCAGCGAAAGGCAGCTGCGGGGCAGAGCTGACGCTGCGGGGCCTGCCCCTTTAACTGCCCCGGGCGCGCGCCGTAAGAGCTGGAGGGGCCGAGCCCGGGCCCGGGAGAGAGCGCGAGGAAGGGCGGTGCAGAGCGCGTGGGCGAGCGTGCGGAGGGGAGTGCGCATGAGCGAGCGCCAACGGGAGCGCGCGGCGGGGGGGCGCGCAGGAGCCAGCGCGCGGCCGGGCGGCCCGGGACAGTCAGGCAAGACCCAGGCGAGCGCGCAGCGCGTGGGCTCTGCTCGGGGTCACGGTCCCGGTGGGCGCCTGCGGTCCCCGGGGAGGGGGCGCCTTCCAGGTGAGTGGGGACTTCTCGATCCGGGACAGGGTTGGAGGGTGGGGAGGGAGTCCTGGCAGCTGATCCCCTCGCCCCGCTCGTCCCTCAGCGGGGCGGCGTTTGGAGCTGGTCGGGGAGGACTGGGCTCGGGTGGGGTCCAGGTGAGGAAGAGGGACCCCCTTCTCTCATGAGCCCGCTGCCAGCACTTCCCACGCGTCCTTGCCGGTGCCCACCCGACAGCGAACTTTTCTACGCGCTCTCCCGCTCTCGCGCATCGCCACGGTCCCAGGAAAGTTAGGAAGGAATCTGGCGCCGTCCGAGGGGGCCTCCCACCCGGGAAGCCTGGCGGCTCCTTCGGGATCCCGGGGGTTCGCTTGCGAACTGGCTCGAGGTTGGTAGGAAGGACGCTTCGCTTTCCGATTCCTAGGCTCCCCTGGCTGGGGGCGCACGGTGGTCCGTGGCAAGTTTCTAGCTTCGCGCAAAGAGCGCTGCAGATTGCCCTAACACTCCTGTCGTGTCCCCAGAGCCCTCCCCGGGTGCCATTTGCCTCCGCGGTCTTTGGGACTCCCGGGGCGCTGTGCCCCTTCCGCCGCGGCGCGGACGGCGGGAGCCTCATATTGGCAGGAGGTGACCGAAGCCGCCTGCTAAAGTCGGGTCCTGCGCGAAGTGACCCACCCCCCTCCCCAACCCCCGACAACAGGTAGCTGAATCACGCGGGAACGTAGGATCTGCCGGCGTGAGTCGGAGCTAGGGGGATTTTTTTAAAAAAGACAATGTGGCCGATGGGATGCAGTTTAACAAAAGGCAATAACATAAACTCCAGTATGTCTCCCAGGCTCTGAAAGTTTCCCAGTATTGTTTTACGGAGTCTAAATTTAAGTATCTAGCCTTTAAAAAACAAAACCAAACCAAACCGCAGGAACTAACCTCAGAAAACTTTTTAACTCTTTGCCAGGACCTATTTGGTGTAGAGCAAAAACTAACCGTAAAGGAAAATGAATGTTGTGTCTTTCCCCCCCAAACAGAGTAGACCATTCAGGTCTGCTGCTGGAGACTGTAGGAGGAAGGTTCCTCTGGCCCCAATTTTAATGAAGACCAGCTTAAAAAAAAAAAAAAGAAAAAAAAATATATATACACACACACACACACACACTAATATTTTATATTTATATAGTATATATAAGTATATAAATATATATGCTGAAAAAATATATATTCTGAAAAGTATAGAAACACCAAACCAGGTATAAGTGTAAACGTGAGGAAAATGCTCCCAAGAAGAACCTAAGTTTATAAAGATGCTTTTCTACTTTTTTTTTTTTTAAAGCACTGCATTCTTAGTGCTCTAGCATGCACTGAAAAGTTTGCCTCAAAGCACCATGTCTGAATGTTACGGATTGTTTTTCTAGGTGGAGGAGGTATTTTGGTTCTCGAGGCCAATGTGGAAATACAAACAAATGCCCTATTTACTTGGGATTTGGGTGGGAAGGGTGGAAGTTGTCTAAAATCTGTCTTGCCAAACCTTACACTGTATGTATGGAATCTTGTGTAAGTTTCTTGCTCAGACCAGTAATAGCCATTTTTAAGGGACTGGATATATGCCCTAGTAACAGCACTGAAGAGCTTTTATTTTTCTTTTTTGAAAAATTTTGGATGCTGATAATATCAGAGTAACACATTTTTTTCCCCCACTACTAGAAATCAGAAAGCCGAAATCAGATAATTTAGAGAAGCCTGGGAAGAGAGGTGATTTTAAGAAAACGTGCATATGTCTGATGCCAGGGTGGCTCCCTTTGTTGGGGGGGCAGGATTTGCCTGTTTGAGTTAATTCAGTCAGCAGTATTTACAGGCTTGTTTGACCACCTACAATGTGCTGAGCGCTGAACTAGGCATGGGACATACAAACACATCTTGATAACAGCCCAGACTGATTAAAAGCAGATCGAATAAGCCTTCCTCCGGAGCTAAAGATACACCTGGCCATGGTTCCAGAGTTCTCAGACACCTAAGGAGCCTGCGGTTGGCACTCTGTGTTGATTGTCAAGATCATCTCAAATAACTACAGGAGATATCGAGTGGAGCCTTGAAGCCCGAGGGGAGAGAGGGGAAAGGCTTGGGTGGAGCGGAGCTGGGAACAGGGCAATCTCTGGAACAAGAGTTCAAGTGCATCTTATCCACTTGGTCCTGCCGTGGAATCCTAGGAGCATCCCCCAACCGGAGCCGTTGCCTTTGCTGGTGAAGGGCAGCTTTTCACAGTTTCCGCTGCCCTCTCTGGTGGCAGGGCTGGTGGCTTTATAACTGACTCCCTGTTCGCAGGAGGATGGGCTGGGCAGATCTACCCCTGGGGGCTACAGTCTTCCCGTCTTAAATGGAGTGAGTCCAGCCTCTGTGCATTCGGACCGGTGGCGGTGGCGTTAGCACAGCACAGTCGCTGATCCAGCCTCTGTAGGGACCCGCTGTGAGGATGCACTTCTCAGCAACGCCCTTGTCCCCCTCCGAGACCCGCGGCATTAATCTCGAATCCTGTTTTGAGAAAGTAGTGATATTGCCATGGGTTTATAATCCTTGCAGCTGGTATCGGTGGCAAAGGAACATGTCAGGAAGAACACTCCGCCTTCTTGAATAGGGATGTGATGCTCCTTAGGAACCGTATCTTCAGACAGTATTTCCAGAGACCCTACCCTTGTGAAGACTTGGTTCTCTTTCATTTCGCTTAATTGTAGTAAAATACATATAACTTGAACTTATTATTTTAAAGTGTAAAAATCAGTGGCATGAAGTACATTCACATCACGCGTTTGAGAAGAATGTGTTTTCTTTCATTTTTTTTTCTGTAGAGGATATCTGTTAAATGAACCTTATTAATTGCATTATTCCTTACTAACTTTGTATCCACTTAACATGTCAATAATTGAGAGAGGTATATTGAAAGATCCCACTACCATGAGGTCTTTGTCAATATCTCCTTGTACTTGAGCTAAAAAAAGATTCTGAGGTTATTTGTATATACACTTTCTATTAATTAATTTATTTGTGGCTGCACCCATAGCATATGGATGTTCCCAGGCCTGGGATCAAACCTGAGGCACAGCGGAGACCCAAGCTACTGCAATGACAATACCAGATCCTTAACCTGTTGTACCACAAGGGAACTCTACAACTTTCTACTGTAATATCTAACAACACACATTTGTAAATTCATATTGTTAGGCATGCAATATCTAATAGAAATTGAACTTTTATCATTACATAGTTACTTTGATCCCTACTGAGAACTTTTGTCTTAAAGTCTATTTTGCCTAATGCCGTATAACCATAAGTGATATTTTCTTTGTTGCTGTTGTTAATATATGCTTGATGTATCTTTTCCCACTTTTAAAATTTTCTTTCAAATATCTTTATTGCAGTATAATTAACATTCAATAAACTGCACATATATAAAGTCTTTTTTAAGTACATCCACAATGCTTTGCAACCATCACCGCTATCTTGTTGCAGAACTTTTTTATCACCCCAAAAGGAAACTCCATGCCCATTAAGCAGTCCCTCCCTATTTCCACCTACTCCAGCCATTGGCAACCACTAGTCTGTTTTCTTTCTGTATGAATTTGCCTTTCTGGATATTTCACATCAGTGGAATCATACAATATATGTCTGGCTTCTTTCACTTACAATGCTGTCAGGATTCATTCATGTTGTAGCATGAATCAGGCTTCATTCCTTTTCATGGCTGAGTAATATTCCATTGTATGGGTATATCACAGTTTGCATATCCATTTATCAGTTCATGGACATTTGGGTCATTTCCACCTTTTGGCTATTGTGAGCAGTGAACTTATGAGGAACTACCAAACTGTTTTCCATGGTAGCTACGCAATTTAACATACTTTGGAGAAAAGTCTATACAAGGGCTTGATTCTCTTTTGTATTAGCTTTTATAGCACTGGCATCTTTCATGTAAATAGGTGCAGTTATTTTTATAGGGCTTGGTTGGTGTAGTGTGTTCCTTCTCAAATCTTTATCCTAGTTTTTATCTCTTTGTGAGCTTTCTCTTCCAGCTTCTGCTGCTCTTCCCAGACTAGTTGTCTGACTAGAGCTTTGAAATATTTAATATTCTACCTATTTTAGTTATTGATCTGAAGTCCTGAGCTGTTCGTCTGCTCATTTCTCAGTATTTGTAGGCTTCGCGGACAACCTGTCATATGCTGACCACTGAGTGGTCACTGGAGATACAAATGTGTCCGTCCTCGTATGCTTGTCTTTTGGATGCTTGCAGATTACATTTTATTTTTTTCATTAACTGATTAACAGAGCCTGGCATAGGGGAAAAGAGTGGTGCTTAACTCTCTCCACCAGAGGTTTCAACACCAAATAGCTGTATAACCGTCGGGTTCCCCACTTTACCATCGTGGACGTCAGATTCCTGGTCTATAAAATTGGAGGCAGGACTAAATGACTTCTCAGGCCCTTTCAGACTTTGAAACTGGAGATTATAAATTAATGATTCACCACAGTTCTCTCTTACATCTAATTCTGTCAGTGTATGTGTAATAGTTTATTTTGTACAATCTGCTTGAGGGAAGTATCTTGTATGAAAAAAAAAAAAAAGATGCCTGTGCTCTGTTATACTAAACTAAACAGGTGAGTTTGGTCAGTGACTGTTTTCCAAAGTGGCACATTTGGCATCTTCTGTGAAGATTCAGAGAGTTTGAAGAGCTTTTGTGAACATTTATGTTGGTTAAACAATGCTGGGTGCAGCCAGGAATATAGAGGTCAGTAAGTGTGGCCCCTGCCTTGGAGAAACTTGTGATCTGGCAACAGAATAGAGGTGCCAGTAGGAGTCAATCTGAGAGGCCCACAGATGTTTCAGGAGCAGAGAACAGAGGGTCCCTTTCTTAGAAGAAGATGCAACATGGGAGCCAGGCTAACAGGGGCAGGAGAGTGGAAAATCAGAATTGTGGAGCCGTGGCTTCACTTATCATGCTGAAGAATTTAGCCTTGAGTTTGGGGGATCACCCACTAACGGCTGTGAGTGGCCCGTGTCTGGGTCTGCTGTGTACACTGCGGCAGTGACCTGAGGCTGAGTGCGGTGCTGAGCGCTGAGGGAGGGAGGATGCAAAGATGAAGGTGGAGACGCTTGGCACAGACAAGGGGATGGCACTGAACACGCCAGTGTTGAACGGAAGCTCTGGTGCAGGGAAAGTTTGTAAAGGCATTCCTCTGGAGTGGAAAGCCAAGGCCTAAATCCAGCTCTTTCTGACCTCAGTTTCTCATGTGCTGACTTGTCCTTCGCACACAGCAGCGAACCTGTGAATTTGTTGGCTGAGTTCTTGTTCATCCAGGCAGCTTCGCTTCGTTCTTCAGAGTGTCTGTCCAGTGCATGCCAGATGAGTCTGTTATGCCCCCCGTTGATTCCTAATGTGATTTCAGAGGTATCTTCTGAAGAAACACATTTTGTTATCAATGTGTGATAAAGCCATATCGCAACCAAAACTTTAAGGAACACTCCACTTTTTTTTAACAATATTAATTATCAATTCCACTCCAAAACCATTAGAAAATTACTGGTTTTCCCCCTTTTTTTTCTACCTGCGCAAATGAGGGCTTCATATGATTCAATTCACCTATTGTGGGCCAGCCATGAGACCCCCTTCCGCTGGAAGAATGTCGTCAGGGAACTTGAAAATTCACATAGAAATACAATGTGGGGGTTGTTTGTGTATGTGCATTTTTCTGTATTTGTACTTTTTATATCTAGGAGATATAGGCTAATTCTCATGTTAGCCTTGTTTTTGTTTTCCAAAGTGGGTGAGATTTAACGAGCCAACAGCTTCAATAGCCAACAGGCCTTTGTCAAATTCTGTGTAAATTTGAGTCATTATCAAATTCTACTGTTGAGCTCCTTAATGGTGCTGAGTTTTCTCCCAGAGAAGTTGATAGGCAGTCCTTGAAATTCTGACTTTAGTATCATCTTAATTGTTGGTTGGAGTTGTCCAGTTTTTTCAACAAATATTTGGTTGTCCCCATTTTTTTTTCAGGTTTTTTTTTTTTTTAATTGTAGTTGATTAACAGTGCTGTGTTAGTTTCGAGTGTACAGCAGATTGATTTAGTTTTTATTTGTACACATTTTTTTTCCAGATTCTTTTCTTTTGTAGGTTACTACAAAATACTGAGTATAGTTTCCTGGAGTATACAGTTACTCCTTGCTGATTACGCTTTACGTCTGTTGTCCTCATTTCTTGAAAAAGTTCTGAAAACCCCTTCCCTCTTCCTCTCTATTTAAACTGAGATCGGAGTTTATGCCCAAGGGCTTGGATTTGCAGGGAAGGGTCTGAGAGCTTTGTTACTGGGCCCAGGAGGGGTCCAGGAAAAGCCTGGGGAGGACGGGGGCCTCTGTAGAGGAGTCCCCAGGGCCAGCAAAGAGACTGGAAGATGGGGTTAAAAGTGCAGTGCAGTGGACTGACCCAGCAGGAGGTCCTGCGGGAGCCTTGCTCCTTAAATCTGTTCAACCTGAGATAAGAAATGTAAACCAGATCTCAGCTTCCGGTCTAACCAGGTGTTGTAAATACCAGCGCCCAATGAACATGCGCTAAGTCGGCTTTAGTTTTGCTGTGAGAGGAATGAAAAACTCAGCTAAGAATTTTGAGCCTTTCAAAAGTAGAAAAAAAAAGGATTATAAAACAATGAGTTGTAATTATTTCGTTCAAGAAAGGAGTTCTACATTTTAGTTCCCCTGAGCAGTGCGTAGTGGGTGCTCTGGTAATATATGTTTTTTTAATTACTTAATGAATTTTATTACTAGCTCTGGTAATATTTGCTGAAGAAGGGACGAGAAAGCACACAAGCTTGTTTAACAAAAGAAAAACTGGGATTTTTTTTTCCTTTAATTTTTTTTAAACTTTGCTAAACAATCCAGAAATTCAATAGGCAGATTGTCAAAATTTTTTTAATGAGCTAAGAATAAAAATTTGATCTGTCTGCCTTTGCAGATGTTTTATCATATGGAACTAGATTTCCCTTTTGTTGATGCTTTCCTCTGCTTCTTGCTGGGCCGTTACTTTTTGTTCCGAGGTTGTTTTCAGGGGAGGTGTTAGGTTGGAAAAATCTGATTTCTGAATCTTCTTCTGTTCAGGGGCAGGAAACTGGAGATGGGAGAAGACTTCCCTTGTTGACCAGCCTACCTTGCGTGAGGCCTCTGCTGTGAAAGTTTTTGCTTACGTGTAGGCAAATCAGTTACTTTCATGTGGCGTATGGCCTTAAGTAAATTAATTACTGCCTCCTATTAATAGTTGAAACTAGGCACAATTGAGATGGTCTGAAACCAACCTTGTTTTTCTACATTGCTCAGTGAGAGCTCCCCCCCCAAAAATCGAAATAAAAGCATTTTAATTCTGGAGAAGTAAAATTACTAGCCTTTTAAGTGTTTAATTGAATTTACTACCCTTGGGTGTCAGTTAAGAATTTAAGGCCCTAAGTTCTTACAGAAAACATTTCTAGAAATAAGAGAAAAACTCAATTCAGAGGAAAAGAAAAAGAATAGGAAAAGGATGCTAAACCGTTGCCCACGATGACCATATAAAACTTCAGAACAAATCTTAGTCTCCACCCCCAGTCCTCCCAGCAGCAGCCAGCCTGTACCTGAACAAGGCTTTCCTTTGCTGTTCTGTGCTGGGATCCAGTCCTAGTTTGCTAGTTTGCTTAATGAATCTTTTTGGAAGCATTCTCTTCTTTCCAAGGCTTTTGTTTTCTTGATTGAGAAAGAGCCCAAACTAAAGAATAGTTACTGCATATTTGTTTTCCTTCAGCTGTTTATTTGTGTGGAGGCCCGTTTTGGAAGTTAGTGTTGCTTATGCTTATACCTGTAGGTGTACATGTGTGCGCATACATCCTGACACTTAGCACATGTTAATACTAGGAAGCGTTACTAGCTTAGTGTAGCCTGTCCCACGTTATTGGTGCAAACTTTTTAACAGATAGCTATTCCTGTTTGGTTTTTTTTTTTTAATTTTTTAAGATTTTTTATTTTTTTGCTTTTTAGGGTCACATCTGCGGCATATGGATGTTCCCAAGCTAGGGGTCTAATTGGAGCTGTAGCCACCGGCCTACACCACAGCCACAGCAACGCAGTATCCGAGCCGCGTCTGTGACCTACACCACAGCTCATGGCAACGCCGGATCCTTTACCCACTGAGCGAGGCCAGGGATCGAACCCTCATCCTAATGGTTCCTAGCTGGATTTGTTTCCCGACAGGAACTCCCATATCATTATTCCTGTTTAAACTTTTCCCCTCCTGATCCACATCTGCTCTTGATTGAAATCTATAGGTTGACTGCAAGTAATTTCTCCTTAATTTCAAGGCTTTGGTCTCTGAATATGACAGCGGGATCAAGGATGGTTATTGCAACAAGGTTTACGTATCTGAAATGACTCCTGCATGTTTAAGCTTTTCTTTTAGATCAAAGGTCTGTCTTAAGGATAATCTAAGATTTTAGAGTTTTAAAATACAAGTTTTGTGTTCATGGCCCCACTGTTTACAATAGCCAAGATGGAAGCAACCCGCGTGCCCATCAGTGGATGACTGGATTAAGAAAATGTGGTATCTATGTCAGTGGAATACTACTTGGCCATCAAAAGAATGAAATACTGCCAACTTGCAGCAATGTGGATGGGCCTGGAGAATATTTTGCTTAGTGAAATGAGTCAGAGAAAGACAAACACTATATCACTTACATACAGAATCTAAAAAATAATACAAATGCATGTATATGCAAAATGGAAACAGATTCACAGACATAGAAAACAAACTTATGGTTACCAAAGGGGAGAGGGAAGGAGAAGAGGCAAATTAGGAGTATGGGGTAAACATATACACACTACTGCATGTAAAATAGACAAGCAACTAGGATACACTGTAAAGCACAGGAAATTATAGCCACTCTCTTGTAATAAGCTGTAATGCAATATAATCTGCAAAACTACTGAACCACTGTGCTGTACGCCTGAGGCTAACACAGTATTGTAAATCAACTGTACTGGCATAAAATGTATATATTTTGGTTAAGTAATGAATACTAAGTCAATATTTGGAGGCACATATTTTCCAAAATCCTGTGGCCATAGTTTAAAAGAGAGAGAGCTTTGCCTACAAGGAGTCTATAGTCTGAGGAAAAGGAATTACGTGCCTAACGAAATGTGCCGCGGTGAGTCGTACCAGAGTGACAGAGGTGGCATCACGTGGTTAACAAGTGGTGGAAAATCAGTGGCTGGTACTGGAGGAGGCAGACAGGCGAGGGGACAGTCATGAGCAGCATCCTGAAAGAAGGCCTTCGTTTCTGAGCCGGGCTCTGAAGGCGAGAAGGGTGGGGAGATGTCCAGCAGCGTCTTGCATCCCAGCAGAACATTAGGGAGACCACGCTGGATGAAAGGGTTTGTGTTGTGGAAAACAAGGTGGGAGACAGAAGGTTGGGCTGGGTTCGGGAGACACTTTAAAGCCCTACTACGCGCTTACAGGTAGGCTCCTTGGCAGGTTGGTTAGGAAAACGAAAACCGTGCCAACTTGGACAGGCCTGTGGTTGCAGAAGGAATCCAGGATTTCAAGAAAGTTAGTTAAGTCCTTGCCGTTCACAGGTGAATATTGCAGTGAGTCTCTGTTTTATCTTTAACAACGTTTCTGAGAGCAGAAAACTTGGAAGAGAATAAGCTATAGCAGCCAAAGTTACTTTCCCTGCCTTCCGGGTCAGCTCTGTACATCTGTGTCTAAATGTGCGTCTTTGGTACCTCGGGGGACGGGAGGGCAAGAGACTGTCCCTGAGGTGTGAAACGGGAGCCAGGACTGAAAGTTGTGCTATCGGATGTGTGTGATCACTAGAGCGCAATCATTTTTATGGAGTTTGTCTAGACATTATTTGTAGGAGAAGAAATGATTAAGATCAGTCTAAGAGTTGTATTAAAGCCCTAATAAGTTGAATAGTAGAAAAGAAAGAATATCGGGACTCTGTTTCCTTTTAACTTGGGGGTTGGGTTAACATGAAAAATACGTAATATATAAAAAATAAAAGCCTCTTGACATCAATCACAGCTTCATCTTCAAAGGGACTTCTCATTATAAAACTCACTTTTGTTAATGCACATCACTCCCATAAAGATAGAAATTAGCACAGAACCAGAGAGAAAATGTAAAAGTAGGACCCAGCTTTGCCTTTGAGTAAATCGGAGCAGAGCACCTGTCACCTCAGTATGTGTTCAGACGAACGACACTTGGCAAGAGCTGCCGGCGTTAAGGCCAACAGTGTCTGTTTTGTGTTTTCTCATCATTTCATCTAAGAGTATACCTTCCATGAAAACAGCTCTTCCCGGAGTTCCTGTTGTGGCTCAGTGGAAACAAATCTGACTAGCATCCACGAGGACGCAGGTTTGATCCCTGGCCTTGCTCAGTGGGTTAAGGATCCGGCGTTGCCATGAGCTGTGGTGTAGGTTGTAGACGCGGCTCGGATCCTGCGTTGCTGTGGCTGTGGCGAAGGCCAGCAGCTGTAGTTTCGATTCTGCCCCTAGCCTGGGAACCTCCATATGCCGTGGGTGTGGCCCTTAAAAAAAAAAAAAGACAAAAAACAGCTCTTTACTTTTACCCACTGTTTAACTATAGGAAAAACCCATGCATGGAGCCATGATGACTCAGAAACCATTCCCACTGTGAAGCTCCTTCATTTTTAATGTCCTTGAAGGTCAAGGGGAAAAAAAAAGGTGAAGTAATGGCATTTGCAGCAACATGGACCTAGAGCTTCTCATACCAAGTGAAGTAAGAAAGAGGAAGGCAAATACCATATGATGTCACTTACATGTGGAATCTAGAATATGGCACAAATGAACCCATCTAGAGAACAGACTTGTGGCTGCCAGTGGTGGAGGGGAGGGATGGATTGGGAGTTTGGGGACTAGCAGATGCAAGCTATTACATACAAAAGTCCTACTGTAGAACACAGGGAACTCTATTCGATATCCTGAGAAAAACCACCACGGAGAAGAATATTAGAAAGAATGTGTATGTGTATATATACATATATGTGTGTAGAACTGAATCGCTTTGTTGTACAGCAGAATTTAACACATTGTAAATCAACTATACTTCAATACAATTTTTTTTAAATAATCTTTTTGAAAGCACCTCGGTTGTTAAATCATCATATTGGGATTTCTCAGGATACAGCCTTAAAGGTGATTTCTGTCCTAAGATTGTTTTTCTAGGCTTGAGAACAACATTCCTGTGAATGCAAGTCGGAGAGGATGAGATGATGGAGGGGTGAGACGTGGGTTTGCACTTGGACCTGGCCCGAGGGATGGCCCCACACGGGGCGGGGGATTTTTAGAAGACGCTCATCTCTCCTGCTTGCGCAGCTGAGCTGTGCTCCTGCTGACTGCTGGTGGTTCACGGTGATGTCTGGTCGGGAGTCCGGGTCTCCTGTCCTAAGCCTGGATCATAGTCTCTGGGGTTCAGAACCCTAAGACCCATGAAGAACAACACTGGGTCCTTAACCTGCTGTGCCACAAGGGAACTCTGAGCAGTTCCCTTTCTTTTTTGCTTTTTAGGTCGCACAGGCAGTATATGGAGGTTCCTGGGCTAGGGGTCTAATCATAGCTACAGCTGCCAGTTTACACCACAGCCACAGCAACGCAGAATCCGAGCTCATGGCAGCAGCAGAACCTTAACCCACTGAGCAAGACTACACCACAGCTCACGGCAGCAGCAGATCCTTAACTCACTGAGCAAGACTAGGAATCAAACCCACAACCTCATGGTTCCTAGTTGGATTCATTTCTACTGCACCCCGACTGGAACTCCTGAGCAGTTCTTTTAAAAGTATAACCAGACATGCTAATGAGCAAAATTAGCTCCACATCATGTGGTTAAGGAGGATCAATTTCCAATTTATGTTGAGGACCAGGCATAGTAGTTGAACGTCAGGGAATTCATCTGCTTGTTCCCGTTTAGATTCTTTAGTAAATTGGGTCAGGTCAACCTTTCCGTGGCTCATTTTGAGCTAAATTGTGATCCAGGGTTTCTCCTTCCTGGTAAAGCCATGCCACCTTCAGTATTCTCCTCTGAAATTGCCCCAGGATTTTGAGACTGCATGTGTTTCTCCAGACTCCCTCACCACGTCTCATCTGTCCTGTATCATCTCCTTGGATACCAGACCTTTCAGAGTTTCCTGGGTGGTACAATGATCTGGTAAATCATTTCTTCATACCTCCAGGAAATCTTTCTTTTTGTTTTGTTCTCTTTTGCTTTAACGGCAGTTAAAAGAGTTAGGTGTGTGCAGCAGTCCCATTCCAGGGGCATCTATCCAGAGGAAACCCTAATACAAATGATACCTGTAGCCCAGGCTTCATTGCAGCATTGTTCACAACAGCCAGGACGTGGAAGCACCTAAATGCCCCGTGACAGAGGACTGGATAAAGATGTGGTACATCTATACGGTGGAATATTACTCATCCATAAAAAAGAATGACATAATGCATTTGTAGCAACATGCATGGACCTAGAGATTGTCATGCTAAGTGAAGTAGGTCAGACAAAGACAAATATCATATGATATCACTTATATGTGGAATCTAATAAAGGATAATACAAGGAACTTCATTCTAAAAGCTCACAGACTCACAGATTTCGAAATCAAACTTGGGGTTACCTAAGGGGCAACTGTTATGGAGAGGGATAACCCGGGAGGCTGAGATTAACACATGCACACCACTGTTTATAAATATGAAATAGATAACTAACAAGGACCTAGTGTACAGCCCCAGGGAGTCTACTCAGTGTTCTATAACAACCTATATGGGAAAAAAGAATGGATTATATGTATGTGTATAACTGATTTACTTTGCTGTATACCTGAAGCTATTGTAAATCAACTAGACCTCTATACATTACAAAAAAAAAAAAAAAGTGTAACGAAAGCAGTGGTGTGAAGCAGACCGGTGTCTCTCTAGTATGGACAGTAAGGTGCGGCCCCCATTCACCCACCTGTCACTGCCATTGGGATGTGTCTCTAGTCATGGATGTAAAATACAGTGTCGTGTGTCCTTTCAGTGCATATCCACGGATGGTTCTAAGGATCTAATTAACACTTCTCATTCCGTGCATTTCAAGACCTGTCCGTGCCTGTCCAGTCGATGCTTCTGACCGATGAACGGTTTCCCCCGTCACAGAACCAAACACAAGGGTGCATCCACCTGCCATCGGAGCTGGCGCCATGTAGAAGAATTACGTGTGGAACTTAATAAAATGCACTACCCCACAGCTGTATTCAGTAGGCCTGGGTCTGACCCACTGCGGGATTAAAGACCAGTGCCTCGCTCAAGTTCCTCTGGGGAAGTGATGTCTGGTACCAGCCTCTTTCTCTGGTGCCTGGATCCGCTCCGTGTGAAGAAGCAGAACAGTCAACACCAGAAAAGCATCTGAGACTAGAAAGGAAGATGGATTTCAGCCCGAAGCAAGGATTGGTTGATTGATAGGATGAACTTTGATTCTCTGGTCCATGGGGAGTGGGTTAAAGGTGATAGCTAGCTTTTAGGAGAGTGGTGACATCACAGTAGTGTTTCAAGATTAATCCAGCAGAAGACCACAGCAAAAGTATGATCAAGATTGGAAAAAGCGAGGACAGCTCAGATGTGGTAAAATGGTCCTAAACTCGGAGTGGGCCCGACAAACACCGAAGGAAGAATTGGCAGAGCTGGGCGACGGGAGCGTTGGGAGTGGCAGGGGGAGAGGGGAGGCAGAGATGTCCCCAAAGCTGCTTGTGCGACGAGGCTTAAAGCCTCTGTGCCTCAGGATGGCTCAGCTTTGGAGAAAAACGGAAAGACCTGGTTCCTTGGGCTGCTCTGTAGACCTGGCTGTGGCCTTGGAGCCTTGATGGAGAGTGAGTGATGGAGGAAGGAGGGCTGGAGGCCTTCCCTCCAGGTCATTCTAGGTCTTTCTGGAATGGACGGGGAGGATGGAGAGGAGGAGCTGCCTTCCTCTCTGGCTCCAGTGCCCTCAACTTCGGGGGCTGACTCGCCTCACCGGCCACAGCCCCCCGCCCCCCCGCCCCGTCGGCGTCGGCTGCCGTCCCCTGCCGTCCCCTGAGCAGCCGCGCTCAGCAGATGCAGACTGACCGAGACTGTAGCTCACTGGTGACCATCTCCTGAAAAACTCGACCTTACCCGGAGAGGATGTTGCTAGTAAATACTGAGAAACAAATACAGGAAGCCCGTGAGAATAAACAGAGAATGCACGCGCTCGGCGGCTCGGGTTTCTGCCCTGTGCTGTTAGCTTGCGGCGACCCCTTCATGAGCCTGCTCCTCGCCCCGTGGAGCAGTGGGTTTCTCCATCCGTGGGGCTTAGTCTGACTCCAGGCTCCGGTTTTGTAAAGTGCACTGTTCACAGAGACTGAATCTGAGGCGGAGACGACCCGACTCACAGCTCTGGCCACTCTGTCAAGTGTGTCTGCGCCTGTCTCTCTATCTCAGCGTGTCCCCTTTCCAGGACAGACCTTGTCCTCCTGCCCGGAAACCCACGCCCCACGGTGGTCCTCCCACGGAATTCTGTGCTTCGGGTCCCTGGGGAGCCGAGACCCAGGGAGGAGTGACTGCTCAGGCCCGTGAAGGATGTCAAACTAAGGTTTCCACTTTCTCCCCGACAGCCTCTGCTTTCTGGAGAATTCTGACTATTCTTGTAGGATAATAATTTATAGAAGCCTAATTATGACAGTTTTACAGCGTCAGGATAGCTTTTTAAAAATTTTTTGATTTGTACTGAAATATAGTGGCTTTACTGTGTTGTGCTAGTTTCAGGTGTACAGCAAAGTGCAGAATGGCTTCTAAAATGACAGCAGCACCAGCGAGAGGCAGGGTCTTGGGTGGTGCGGGGCCCATGTGCTGTCCTACTGCGCAGACCCTGCCCCGCTGACCACGCGGCTCCCTGGGTCCTTCCCTGGGGGGAATCGGTCCTCTGCCTCCCCGTGGTGTGGGCGGCCTGCTGCCTGCTCCCCTCCTTTCCTGGCAGCGGTGGCTGAGTCAGGGGGTAGGAATCCCCAGAGCGGAAGGGATCCCAGAACAGCCCGTCTTCTCTGTGTGTCCTGACCCCCCTTCCCGGGGCCCCAGGTGTGTAGCTGTGACAGAGCCGGCTGCCTTCACCCAGCTTTGTCACCAGCCACTGTCACGAGCACACATAGAGTGCCCGCTGTGTGTGCATGTGTGTGAGTGTGTACTAGACTCATCTTGGGCACTTAATTTTTTTATTTTAGTTTTTTGCTTTTTAGGGCTGCACCTGAGGCATATGGAGGTTCCCAGGCTAGGGGTCAAATTGGAGCTACAGCTGCTGGCCTACACCACAGCTC
Source organism: Catagonus wagneri (assembly GCA_004024745.2). Classification (NCBI taxonomy): domain Eukaryota; kingdom Metazoa; phylum Chordata; class Mammalia; order Artiodactyla; family Tayassuidae; genus Catagonus; species Catagonus wagneri. The sequence continues at coordinate 7,809,684 of PVHT021183707.1, forward strand.
ACAGCAACACCAGATCCTTAACCCACTGAGCAAGGCCAGGGATTGAACCTGCATCCTCATGGATACCAGTTGGGTTCGTAACCCGCTGAGCCACACGGGACAACCCCCCCCCCAACACTTAATTTATTAGAGTGATACTTTGCGGAGTTTCACCACGGATATCTGAACTTCTGAGTTGCATTTTATTAGTTGTGTGAACAGTTTATATAAAGTCTGTGTATTGTTTAGGCTTTCTTATTGTTAAACAAGTCATAAAACCTTTAGCATTTCCTTGTCTTTTTTTTTTATACCATTTAGAAGAACGGCAATTTACAAAAGGGATGTATGCTCAGAATCTCTCTGTTCTCTAGCCTGGCTCCTAAATTGCCATTTGACTTGTGCTGATTTACCTGCAAAATGAAGAGAAGTGGGGGGAGGAATAGCTTATTTTTTATTATATTTATTATTTTTGGCCACTGCCTTTAGCAGCTGGATGTGGGATCTCAGGTCCCAGACCAGAGACTGAACCCTGGCCACGGCAGTGAGAGCACTAATCCTAATCACTGGACCACCAGGGAGCTCCCCGGAATAGTTTCTTTTTTAACCCGTTCTAATGTCTTCAGGGTCGCTCTGAGATCTGCCAGTAATTTTGAAAGTCTTAAATGACAAGTGCCCCCAAAGGTGTCCAGTCCTGATTGAGCTCCAGGAATAGCTATGTTTCTATTAAAAATTAATATGCACAAGAGCGCACACGCACACACACATGCACTCCAGATCGTACGGTGGTTGCTAAAGCTCACGTATTCTTACAGGCGCTCGTAAGGCAACCTGGCAGTGTTTTCAGTCCCAGGAGGGTGAGCACCTGCCTTTACTGACCATAATCTCAAGTCCTGTGTGATGGACAGGAGGCTTCTAGTCCACTGTTCCGACTAGTCTCTCGTCTTTAGAAGGTTCTGTTGAACTCCATTGTCTATTGCTCAGGGCTGAGCTGAATTCCTACTGAAAGTCAGAGCACTCTATGAGACTAAGCAGCTCGGCTGAGGGGACAGTTTCAATGTCTTTGTTCCTGGAAGTGAAGACATGAACCTCCTGATGGTGTTAACTGCCGGGACCTCAGTGTTTTATGTAGACATTGCAGTAGCATCGCGGCCTCTGAGGGGTCTAGCATCTCAGGGGTACCAGCTAGCCTTCCGATTGTAATTTATTAGCTGTTGTCACCTCACCGCAAACTATGAGCTGAAATGAGGCTGGCAAAGGAGCCAGAATGCTGTGGTGTGTGAGGCAAAAAAGACGAGTTTATACGCAGCCCAGGCAAAGCCAGAGTGTGAGCGTAAAGCCTGAGTTCAGCCCCTGAGAGCAAAGGACGGCGCCAGAACGTGATTTCATCGCCGTTTCAGCACCAAAGTCGTTTTCAGTCCCCCAGTTTCCCTTAAAACCATTTCCTACGTCTTCCTGATGGAGAAGGACATAACGGAGAAAATGAGCATCAGCAAACAAGCTGACGCAGGGTCCTAATTATCTTTGTCTTCATGGGCGAGGCCGTGGACCAGCCGACCCAACACGTGGTGCCCTTGCGCGGCGGGGTAAGGCCTTCGCTGTCTGGTCTCACTAACCCTTGTCACCTTGTCATTCCTCCAGAGGTGACCCCCTAGTGGGCATGGGACCCCGGCCCCGCCCCCGCTTCCTGTGATCGCGCAGCGGCCGGCTTCCCGCGGGGATGCCTGTCAACCACCAGAAGTCAGACTCTTGGGAGATGGACCCCGACTCGGCGCCCAGCTGCAAGCTTGGGGACCTGAGCCGAGGGAGCAGTCTGGACAGTCGGACCAGCAGCTCTCGCTCCAGAAGTCTCACTCTGGTGAGTGGCCGCTTTGCGGTGCTCCGTGGGCCCCGGCGCGGGCTGACTCCGCACCCCCGTCGGGACTCTCTGACAGCACCCTTTCGGGGGTGACTAGCCTGACGTTTCTGAATACTTGCTTTGTGAAGCAGCATTTCGGTGTTTATCGTCGTAAGATGTGCACAGTCCAGAGCGTTAGCAAAGGCGGTGATAACCCAGAGAGCACCGTGCCTGAAGGTGGCCGCCCGCCCCGGCCAGGGGACCGCTGCCTCTCAGGCCCAGTGACTGGGAGAAGGGACACACCTCTCAGGGTAAAATCAAATCCACTTTAAAACAGATGTTTACCTTTTTTGCAAATATAAATGCTTTTGCATCCTTTTCTCGTGGGAATCCAGACTTTTGCATAAACATCAACAACCTTCAGCACTTTTAAAAAAGTTCTCATAGTTAAGAGATGAGTTTTTGGCCCTCCCTACCCCTCAGGATAGTCATCTCTTAAGATCGAGACCTTCATATTCATAGAGGGAAGGACAGGACAGAGTCCAGGTTGCATCTCAGAGTCCACTGTTCATCTCAGCCCATCTTCTAATGGGAGCACAAATTTGCTTCAGCTACACCGAGCTCTAAACTTAACCCCAGCAATGCTGAACATCAGAAAGAAATGTATGGAAGGTGATCAGTTGTAATGATAGAATTTTATAGACTCCGACTTGCATATTTTTTTTTCTCAGCTACCAAGGTAAGTGTGTAATAAGTATTACCGGATTGATTCACCGAAGGAAAAATACATTGCAAATTACTCTCTGAATACTTGAGAACCTATAAATCCTTAAGACTGGAGAGTTTGGGATGAATTTTTTAATTTAAGAAATAAATTTAAAGACTATATTAAAAGGACATATTGAAAGATATGTAGAGAAGACAAAGAGATCAATACTCCATTCTTTAGTGGGAGTCTGCCCACCAAAGCCCAGTCAGGAGGCAGCGCCACTTCAAATCAGAGGGCATTTCTAAAACGTGGGGTGACGTACTTAGGAACCGGAGTCTAAAGAACTGCCCCGTGGAGGTGGGGGGAGGGTAATAAAAAATTGAGAAAGGTCATCAGATGGCCTTGGGCTCTGAGGAAAGGGGTGTAGAGCATTGTAAGTCAGTGTTTGAATTCCTTTCTTGCCTTTCACATTCATTTTCTTGCTGAACTTGAGGCAAAGCTCTGAACATCCTTTGTACCATGGCCTCTTTTGATAGAAAGTGGAAATAACACCTGCCCTCCGTCTCCTCCTGGGGTAGACCCGAACCCCAGATATGTCAAGTGCTTTGAATCTGGGGCAGCAAAGTTGCTACTTTTCTTTTCCCTTTTCCTTTTTTTGGGGGGTGGGTGAAGTGGAAAAGAATAGCTTAATTGCTAAGGCCCCCCAAACTGTGTGTTCCTCGGGAAAATTGCTACGTTTCT
>PVHT021183707.1:7813946-7834234 GCA_004024745.2 Catagonus wagneri
CTGTAGTCTAATTTAGAGTCCATTCTTCATATTAACCCGCTGATGCCGCCTCTGCTCTCTCCTTCTGGGGCGGCTCAAAGTCATCTCTTCCAGGTCAGACAGGACTTGACCCATCTCTACAGACCTGTTCTTGGCGGACCACCTTCCATATCTTCTGTGTCCGTGATTTATCCGTTTGCTCAAATACTGAGGCGTTGTTCTCAAAGTTGAGGACCCAGAGGTGGCGCTTACCTGCCGCCACGACAGAATAGCTTGTGGATTTCCTTTCCGGGGCAGCAGATCCTGGGACGGAGGTTACAGTGGCGGAGGCTCAGAACGGGTGTTCCTGGGCTCAGCCTCCGGAAGGAAGAACAGCAGAATCTGGGCAGAGAGAGAAGCTGGGCTGTGACGCAGACCTAACAGAGGCCTTAGCGGTTCCTCGGGAACCACGAGTGGAGCCTAGATACCCACTCGGCCATCAGCTCATGGATTGCAGGACACCCCTGGGGGAGGCATGACCTTGACACGACAGTTCCTTCATCCCCAGGGTGACCTAGGGGGCAAGAAGTTGTGGGTGGGAGAAAAGGAATAGAAGCCCCTCCCGGGACCGAAGCTACCGGAGCAGCTGCAAAACGTCGGAACTGGAAGAAGCAAGGCTGTGAAATGGATTCGGGGAGTTGACAAGAGACGCCCCATAACGACAGCTCTTCACAGAGTGTCATGATCTAAGATCCAGGCTTTGACGCCTGCGTCTCACACGTCTTCCGCTGAAAAGACCGGGGTGATCTTGATACTGCAGGTCCTGAGGAACTTCATAATTGCATGCGCTTCTTTGAGGGCATTCTGGAAACATCTCCAGTCCCCAGGCCTGCTTCCTATTCACTTGGATCTCCAACTCAGGCAAAAACAGCGATCCGGATTCATGGCCGAGTTTTTGGAGGTACGGTATTCAGTGAACTGTCTTGAAACCCTCCCGTTTCCCTCCGCGGACAAAGGCCGTGGCCCTGCAGTCACGCGGTGAGCCTGTGACCAGAGAGCGGCTCCGGATCGGCCCTAACTGCTGCGGTCGTCTGGCCTCCGCCCTCGGTAAAGCGGGCGGGGGCGAAGGGAGTCCGACGCCTGGTCGCGAGCCGATTTCAAGGAAAGGATGCAGGGCAGAGGCCTGGGAAGCAGAAGCAGACCCATCAGTAGAAACGCCATCGTCCTTTCAGCTCCGGCTCCTTCCCCAGACTGAACCCAGAACTTGCTGGTCAGAGCGGCTATTTTAAGACAAAGCTGAATCGCCTTGATGATCTTTCAGTTAGTAAGTGCCCGCTGCACACACAGTCGCAGCGATGACGGCATAACAGGCAGTGTTCATCTCTTCGGGGACTCGCAGTTCAGTGACGTGACAGCCACACAGAGCTCTGGGATGCGGGGCCCCAGTTTAGGAGGGGTCTCAACACGTGATGCCACGTGTTTAAGGCACTTCCACCTCCGTGGGAATCGCTTTATCGTATGGCCAGTTCCGAGAAGCTGAAGGCAGCCAGGGAGCCCAACTATAACCCTTCAAAGCCATGATTCTTTCCATCTGTAATCAAAACTGTTTACCTATCTCATTCCGCACTGGCTTCTTTGTGTCTCCTTCCGTCCAGAAGTACAGGTTTAAGTTAACCATAGTGGAAAATTACAACAGGGACTAGTTAGAAATGACCGTAATTAAACCCTTATTCCAAAACCATGGGAAACACCACTGGCACTTATGGTCCCTCTTATGAAGCTGCCAGAGGAACCGTGGCATTCAGAGTGGCGTTCAGAGCGAGGTGGGAGCACAGAACCAGCCAATTCCTGTTTTCTTCTTACTGCTGGGGGGGTGGGGGGGTGCTCAACTGTTTTTTTTTTTTTTTTTTTTTTGGCCTCCCTGTGGCATATGGAAATTCCCAGGCTAGGGGTGGAATCGGAGCTGCAGCTGCCAGCCCACACCACAGCTGCAGTAACTTGGGATCCGAGCTGCATCTGTGACCTACACTGCAGCTTGTGGCAACACCAAATCCTTAACCCACTGAGTGAGGCCAGGAATCGAACACGCATCCTCAGGTTCTTAACCGCAGCAGGAACTCCTCAACTTGGGGCTTTAAACTAATAAAATCTTGGTGTTCCCGTCGTGGCTCAGCGGTTAACAAACCCGACTAGTATCCATGAGGACGTGGGTTCGATCCCTGGCCCCGTTCATTGGGGTAAGGATCCGGCATTGCCGTGAGCTGTGATGTAGGTCGCAGACGCAGCTTGGATCTGGCATTGCTGTGGCTGTGGTGCATGCCAGAGACTACAGCTCTCATTCAACCCCTAGCCTGGGAACCTCCATATGCTGTGAGTGCCGCCCTAAAAGATAAAAAATTAATTATTAAAAAATTAATTATCTTGCTCGAGTGTCAGATCATTTTGGTGTCTGTAGAAAGAAAATCAACTCACAGTCTGCCAAAACAAATACCCCAAGCTGCCTTCCTAGGAGACTAGGGGCTTAGGAGATCTTGACTCATGTCGAGAAATTTTTAGCCATCCTAATCTTTCTTACAATTGTTTCTCTTGGTTTAAGATACAGATGAGTTCTGCTGGTTCTTTTTTCTTTCCTTCGCCCACAAGGAGTTAACGCCATTGTCTCAGTCCGCAGTTAAACCCAATTTCTTTGCTGAAAATAAAAGACGAAAGAAAAAAAGCCTAAGAACTGAATTAATCCTGTGGCTTTTTTAAGGTGGGGGTTATTTTAGTCTGAGTATTTTAAGCCTTCTCTACTTTTTTGTTCAAACAGACATTCTTTTCTCTCTGCCGTTTCCCAAAACAACATGCCTGTCCCAAATCTGTACGCCCATAGGTGTGTCAGGATTGCTGGCTTTTATCACCGCTGGTAGCACCTGCTGTGAAAGTTTCTCATCCAGCCCAGGAGTGTGTTCCTCTCGGAGTGCCGCACTTTGGCTGTCATCTTTGTTCAGGAAAGGGTCGGCCTCACCGGGACGGGCCTGTCCTGCTCGTGGGAGACCGGTACAGGGTGCCTTACAATGATGGGAGCGGATCTGGCCTTTGGAATTTCCTGAATGCGTTAGAAATTATTTCTTCACGCTATAACGTACAGATTAGGGTGGAAGCGTATGTCCTTCCGAGTTCCTGAAGCAAGACTGTGTTTTCCTGGGAGAACTGAAGACATCGCCTGAAGTCAGTGTGCCGGGTGGGGTGGCCCAGGTGGGGGACAGCTTTCTAGACAGTTCTTTCCGCATCTGGAGATCTGTAGCCAGAAAGAGGAGCCTTTGACTCCACAGCCCAAACTGGCGCATTAAAAACTCTACTGAAAGAAAGGGAGTTTTTCTTTTTTTTAACTTCTGCTGTCAGCCTGTTCCCTTCTAAATAATAGGGACAAACTGAAGTTCTTTTCCGTTCACCTCTTCCCAGGAAAGCAGCTGTGTTTTTTATCTTCATTTCCTACCTGCCTAGTTCTTTGGGAACTGAGTCAGAAAATCTCATGTCCAGTACCACCAGAGGTCAAGCAGGGGCCACCACGGCCAGAGGACCAGCTTTCTTCCTGCCTCACATGGGCCACCAGGCTACTGCCTTGTTCTCTTTTCTGAAATGTAACAGCTCTACTGAGATATAATTCACATACCATGTGGTTCACCCATTATTACAGTATGCCGTTCAGTGGTTTCTAGTAGATTGACAGAGGTATGCAACCATCATTATAACCAAACTTAGAACATCTTCTTCACCCCCAAAGAAACCCTGTGTCTGTTGGCAGCCACCCCCCCCCCACTTCCCTCCAGCTGCCCCCAGCCCTAGGCAGCCAGTCATCGCTTCCTGGCTCCACAGCTGCCCGTGCTCGCTGCCTTGCCCTCCACTCTGCCTCTTCCCATGGCCCATGTCTTACTCTAATCTCCACCCTGAGAGGGGCAGTGTCTGCATCTGGGGACAGAGGCGTGGACAGGACTTCTCTCAGACAAGGCCCATATGCCCGTTTTCTGGCCCTGAACCCCTGCTCCCCAGTCCCTGGCACTGGGGTTTTCTCTGTGTCTGCCATCTTTCCTCGCCAAGTACACACCAAGTCCAGGTTCATTTGGAGGGCACTTCTTCTTGGGGGAATTAGGCAACAGACCGAGTTCATGACATTTTGGGCCCTGCCCCTTAGGTCAAGGCTCAAGGCCAGGCTGATCGCAAACAAGTCACTCAGCGCATCCTCCAGCTTCTAACCCGAGAGAAACCTTGGACTGTTAAGGATGCAAGAATCCGAGTCTCCCAGGACCAGGGGCTCTGATCGCTGCCTGGCCTGGTTACAACTGATTTGTGTCTCACGTTTTACCAGAACGCTGAGGCAGAACTGCCAGCGTGAGGAACCCCAGGATAAGACGTGTGAGACGGCAGGCGTCGAAGCTTGGATCTTAGATCAGTATGTGACCAGAAGCAGAAATGAGTAGAACAGAACAGAGAGCCAGCATAGAGCAGTTCCAGTCTTGGCCGCACTATGAAATCGTTGTACAGCCCTTAGAAAGTCACTGCAGTGCCTCTGAACCCGTTTTCATGCCCTCAGATGTGGGAGCTGGACTCACTGACCTCTGGTCACATCTCTCAGCCTGTGGGTCCTGTGGTTTGTGGCACAACGTAAATGACTGACTAGATGCTTCCCTCTCTAAACTTCTTCTCCAAACAAAACCTTGGGTTGGGAATCTGTGCTCTGAGGTGGGATTAGGCATGCGGGGTTTATATACCCCATTCTTACTTACTGCACCTCACTTAATATGAGAAACTGGCATGTGTCTTAAGTTGATGGTCTGTTACAGGCCAGTTGCCCTTTTAATTCCATTGGTTGTCCAACCAAAGAGAAATTATTATACCCAGCCAAAGTGGATTATTGGAAATCTTGGGAATAACTCTATTGAGACACTGAATTGGGTATGTCAGAGTAGGAGGAAAAGGGTAAAGAGCATTCATTTACTTCCCAAGACTTTTAATTCAACAAATAGTTGTGGTTAAGACTTTTTGGGGTTCTGGTTGTTATCATTATCACATCACCCTAACAACACCCATGATGGTTGCAGTTATTAACTAGAGGGATCTTAGTCATGCTGAGAGCCCTAATTCTTTCAGACTTGCAGTGTTTTTGATTGTTGTGGCATCACCAAGCTGAACTACTGTGCATGGAGAGTAGAAGAATGGGACATGTCTTAAGGTGAATCTGGGAGAAGCAGGGCTGAAGGGTGGGGAGGGTGATCTAGCAAGTCTCAGGCAGATAGAGAAGAGGCAGAAATGCTCTACATGTGTGTCGTGACCCTCCAGATGACCCTGCCAACTCGCCGTAAGTCTGGAAAAATCCCGAAATGAGTAGCACCACTGGACTTCTTATGAAAGCTTCACGTTCTGGAGGCCGGAGGGTCAAGACAGACTTGCAAGGGAGGAGGCAGCTGACACTGTGGTTACGGTAGCTGCTTCCTGGACACGAGACTGCCTCTAAGCTTTGTGCGTGGTTCACTGATGCATCAGACGTGGGTCTTTGCTTTAAAGTCTAGCAGAGGTGAAGTGCATGGGTAATGAACAGCTGTAGTGAAAAGTAGAACTGTATGTGGAGAGCTGATTCTTCCTGTTAAGTATTCCTCAAATCCATCTCCTTTCTGTTCCCATCACCAGTGCTCTACTGTAGATGACTGTTAGCATTTGTATAACTTGTTTTCATATTCAGCTGTCCATTCCGTTTCCTATTTTCCACGCTTAGCCATCATGATCTCTCCAAAACAGGTATCTCATTACCCCTGGTCTCTTTTTGTTGATCTCTCTCCCATTTCTTTCAGATTATTGACGATTGTTTCTCAGAGTTTTTCCACATCATCCCCCTTCCCCAGAATTGTGAAGTGATAGCCACACTCTGTCCCCCCAACCCCAGAGTCACCTTGTCACAGCCATTCCCACCCTCTAAAGTAAATGCCTGTTTCCTCATCTGAAGCCCTCATTAGATGAGCTATCCCAGACAGCAAGAGTATGATTTACACTCTTGTATTTACCTTGCCTGATGCTTGCTAGATGCTCAAATATTTGAATGTATGAGTCAGTGGGTGTTGTGGGAGTTGGCTGGAGGTGTGGTGACATTTAAATTGGACCAGGAAGGGCAGGTGAGATGTGACTGTGTGACTATGAGCACTGCTGACAGAGAAACAGGTATGGGAAATAGCAAGTGATTTGATTTGATTACAGGCCCAGAGTGAGCAAACCCCAGCCTGTGCACTACATCTGGCCCCTTGTCTGTTTTTGTAAGTAAAGTTTTATTGTAACAAAGCTAAGCTTCATTTACATATCACCTGTAACTTTCATATATGTTGACAGAGTTGAATAGTTGCCACCATAAAGACTGCAAAGCCCAAAATATTTACTCTCTGGCCCTTTAGAGAAAGGGTTTTCCGGTTTTCTATTCTATAGCAACAGAGTATAAAGGGGAAGGGAGTAGGAGACGTTGGACAGGTGGGTAGGGCCAGATCCTAGGTTCTCAGAACAAAGTGTAAACCCCTTGGTCATATATTCTGTAGGCATAAAGGATGGCTAAATTACAACACTGGTTCTTTTATTAAAACCTAGTCCTCTCTTCTTTGGTGCAGTGCTCAATAAAAAGTATTCACAAGGAATGCTTTGTGCCCATTTTCCCTTATAGTATCTTGCTGCTCTTCTAATGTCCCCTCACACTGACCCTCTTAAAGAGGTTCTTAGGGGCCACACAACTGCTAGAGATATAAACTGATACAATTACAGAGATCTACTTAATACCAAACTGTTACAATTTTAACTGGAGAAAAATTGCTCTTAAAATCAGGCAGTTCCTCCCCCAACCCCATCCAGGCTCAGAAGAAGTGGAGCAAAAAGATATGCCAAGAACTAAAATCTTAGGGCCCATTGTTTCCTAAATTCAAACTTAAAAAACATAAAAAAGGAAATACATGTAAAACTTGATTATGGTGAAAGGAAAATTATAATGTCTTGTGAATATATATGCAAAAGCTCTAAATAAAATATGAGCAAGTCAGATTCAGTGATGTATAAAAATCATGGCACAAATGAACCTTTCCACAGAAGAGAAACTCATGGACTTGGAGAACAGACTTGTGTTGCCAAGGGGGAGGAGGAGGGAGTGGAATGGACTGGGAGTCTGGGGTTAATAGATGCATTTGGAGTGGATAAATAATGAGAACCTACTGTATAGAACAGGAAACTATATTCAGTCACTTGTGATGGAGGATAATGTGAAAAAAAGATTATATATGTGTGTGTGTGTGTTTGTGTGCATATAGATAGCTGGATCACTTTGCTGTACAGGAGTGCTTCACTTCAGCAGCACATATACTAAAAAACTTTGCTGTACAGGAGAAACTAACAGAACACTGTAAATCAACTATAATGGAAAAATAAAAATCATTTTTAAAAGCATACTAATATCCCAACCAAGTTGGATTTATTCCAAGAATGCAAGGTTGGTTTAATAGTTGAAAAATCGATCACTACACTTCAGTACATTAACAGAATAAAGGAGAAAATTGAGCCAACCAGAATTCTCATACGTTGTTGAATGCCTCATGGAGGGTAAAATCACCCCCAGCTGAGAACCACTGCAGTAAATGAAGAAAAAGCCTTTGACAAAGTTCAAAATTCATTCATTATTTTAAAGACAAACATACTTAGCAAACTAGGAATAAAAGAGAACTTTCTTAATCTGATGAATAACATTTAAAAAAACCAAAAACTTACAGCAAACACTGTCCTTATGGTGAAATATTAAAAGCTTTTACGAACAAGATGAAAGAAGAGGCTACTTCTGTTCGACTAACCGGAGAACTTGGTGGTATGATAAGGGAGAATGAAAATAATGAACAAAAGGCATGAGGAATGGAAAGGAGGTATTAAAAATCTCTCATTTACAAATACCACTGTAGATGTAGAAGACTGAAAAGAACCTACAGATGAACTGTTAGTATTGTGCAGCAAATTTGTCAAATTTACATATCTCAAAGTCCATATACTTTGTATTTCTATAGAAGAGCAACAATTAGAAAATTTTAAAAGTGATACCATTTATAATTGCATCACAAAATATCAAATATCAGTCTCCCTGACTTCAGACTATACTACAAAGCTATAGTCATCAAAATAGTATGGTACTGGCACAAAAACAGAAATATAGATAAGTGGAACAATATAGAAATCCCAGAGATAAACCCACGCACCTTTGGTCAACTAACCTACAACAAAGGAGGCAAGAACATGCAGTGGAAAAAAAGAAAGTCTTTTCAATAAGAGGTGCTGGGGAAAGTGGACAGCTACATGTAAAAGAATGAATGAAATCAGAACATTCTCTAACATTATACACAAAAATAAAAGGGATTAAATACCTAAACATAAGGCTAGATACTATAAACCTCCTAAAGGAAAACACAGGCAGAACACTAACATAAATTGAAATTGCAGCAATATCTTTTTTGATCCACCTCCTAGCATAATGAAAATAAAAACAAAAATAAACAAATGGGGCTAATTAAAACAAAAAGACAACCTATGAAATGGGAGAAAATAGTTTCAAACAATGCAACTCACAAGGGCTTAATCTCCAAAATATACAAACAACTTATACAACTCAACAGCAAAAAAACAAACAACCTAAGTGAAAAATGGGCAGAAGACCTAAATAGACATTTCTCCAAAGACATGGATGGCCAACAGGCACATGAAAAAATGCTCAACATCACTTAATATTAGAGAAATGCATGTCAAAACTACAATGAGGTACTACCTCACACCAGTCAGAATGGCCATGATAAGTCTACAAATAGCAAATGCTGGAGGGGGTGTGGAGAAAAGGGAACCCTCCTACACTGTTGGTAGGAATGTAAATTGGTACAACCACTATAGAAAACAGTATGGTATATCTCAGAAAACTAAATAGAGAACTACCATGTGATTCAGCAATCCCACTCCTAGGCATATATCTGGACAAAATTTTCACTGAAAAATATGCATGCACCCCTATGTTCATTGCAGCACTATTCACAATAGCCAAGACATGGAAACAACCTAAATGTCCATCAAGAAGATGTGGTACATATACACTTTGGAATACTACTCAGCCATAAAAAGAACAAAACAATGCCATTTGCAGCAACATGGATGGAATTAGAGATTCTCAGACTAAGTGAAACAATTCAGAAAGAGAAAGACAAATACCATGTGATGTCACTTGTATCTGAAATTTAATATATGGCACAAAATGAACCTGTCTTCAAAAAAGAAACAAATACACATGGAAAACAGACCTGTGGTTGCCAAGGGGGAGAGGGCGGGATTGGGATGGACTGGGAGTTTGGGGTTAGTAGATGCAAACTCATATCTAGAATGGATAACCTGGAGTTCCCTTCGTGGCTCAGTGGTTTAACGAATCCGACTAGGAACCATGAGGTTGCGGGTTCGATCCCTGGCCTTGCTCAGTGGGTTAAGGATCCGGCATTGCCGTGAGGTGTGGTGTAGGTCGCAGACACGGCTCGGATCCCGCGTTGCTGTGGCTGTGGCGAAGGCCGGCGGCTACAGCTCCTGTTAGACCCCTAGCCTGGGAACCTCCACATGCCGCGGGTGCGGCTCTACATAAAGGCAAAAGACAAAAAAATATATATATATAGAATGGATTACCTATGAGGTCCTGCTGTACAGATGTAGAAGATAACATGAGGAGGGAGTTCCTAGTGGTGCAGCGGAAACAAATCCGACTAGGAACCATGAGGTTGAGGGTTCAACCCCTGACCTTGCTCAGAGGGTTAAGGATCCAGCATTGCCATGAGCTGTGGTGTAGGTCGCAGACGCAACTTGGATTTGGCATTGCTGTGGCTCTGGCGTAGGCTGGCAGCAACAGCTCCGATTCCACCCCTAGCCTGGGAACCTCCATATGCCTTGGGTGCAGCTCTAAAAAGACAAAAAAAGAAAAGATAACACAAGGAAAAGAATATGTATATTTACACTTTGCTGTACAGCGGAAATTAAGAGAACATTGCAAATCAACTCTAATTTTTAAAAAATTTTAACTAAAATTAAGGACTAGTCATCAGAAGACCCCCCATTAACAAAGAGAAGAGGCAAGCCAGGGGGCAGGAAAAATTATTTGCGATACTTATACCCACAAAGGATTTGTATCTAGTATGCATAAACAAATACCTACAAATTATTTCTTAAAGACAACTTGATAGAAAAATAGGCAAAAGACTTGAACAGGGTCTTCCTTAAGAGGATCTCCAAATGGCCAGTTAAGTATCATGGGGGGAAAAAATCTCAACACCACTTGTCTTCTGGGAAATGGATTGAATATCAGAATGAGATGCTAGCACATACCTACTGTACAGGGCTGTGCGCCTCCCGTGGGCTGGTCTAGCTGCTTGGGAGAACTGGGTGGCCCTGTCTATCAAAGCAGAGAACTGTCTGTGACCCAGAGACTCTGACACTAAAACTCTGGACACTGCAGGCTCTCCGATGGGCTGGGTCGGTGGGCATTTGAATACTTCTCAGATCACGGTATGAAATGCATTATTCTGTAAGTATGGATAACTCTTAGTCACCTTTGCTTCCACCACATTTTTTCCTATTGTTTTATCAAAGTTTATGCCCACTGTAGAGAGTCAAATGGTTTTTTTCTTTTTTTTTTGGCCACACCTGCAGCATGTCAGTGTTTCCAGGCCAGGGATCGAACCCAAGTCAGAGGAGAGACAATGCTGAATCCTTAATCCACTGAGCCACTAGGGAACGCCTCAAATCGTTTTATAAGGTTTATGACAAGCATCAGTCTTACTTGCACCCCTCCCACATTTCCTACTCACCGGAAGCAATGACTTTTTAACTCATTCCTGTTTCTTTATTTCCCTTCATCCCCAACCCCCACTACTGACATTTTATTCTATATCCTCTCGGTAGTTTTTGCATGTGTGATGTACGAAGTATACATATATTTAAGTCAAATTGAGACAACTTTTTTCTTATCTGCATTTTTGCACTTAATATTGTATTCTTTTGAAAACACCATTTTAAATGGCTGTATAATAGTCCGTGTGAATGTGCCCTGATTCGTTCAGCCTTTTCTTGTTTACTTGCTATATTTATACTGACATAATATACGTGTTTGTGTGTGTGTATGTGTGTGTCTCACAGATACATGCTTTCTCTCATGACTTCAGTTTTTTCTGGGGTTAATAATTGCTTTGGTTTTCGTTGCTGGCATCGCTCATGTCCTGTGTGGCCCTCTGGCTTGCTCAGAACGAGCCTGGTTGTTCACTGCACAGCTGACATCCTGGGCGTTGTCGCCGTTATCCTGGGTTCCCTGGGCTTTCTCTCATTCTCTCCTGTTTCCTGGCCTCCAAGTTTTCTTCTTGGTTTCTCCCTTGTCTGGGGAACGGCCTCATCCCCACGCTTCTGCAGTAGCTTCCTGAGAAAGGCAGGCGATTGGAGATCCGCTGGTGGGACCTTGGGTGTCTTACAGACACCGTTATTCTCCTCTGTCCTTGGCTTGACTACAGGTATGGAATTCTAGTCATGAATTCATCTGGAATGTTGAGGGAATCACAGCATGGTCTCCCGGCTTTCAATGCTGCTGCTAAGAAATCTGCTGCAGTTCTGATTCCTGATGTTTTGTTTTGTGACCTGGTTTCCAGTCTGGGAAACTTTCAGGATTTCTCCTGGTCTCCAGTGGCTGAAATTTCACAAGGATGGGCCTTGGCATAGGTCTGTTTTATTCTTGTTCGTCAGGTTATTCTCACGGCTCCTTTGATCTGGAAACTTGCATCCTTCTGTTTAAGGACATTTCTCGGAATTACTTGTTTACTCTGAGCATTTCTTCCCCTCTCTTTCCCCTGATTTCTCTTTCTGGAACTCTTATCACTCACACGTTAGCCCTCACTCACTTACTCTCTAATTTTCTGCTTAAAATTTTTTTTTCAACCTTTTGTTGTACTTGTTCAGTTTCTCTAATTTCTAGGGTTCTATTTCATTTTTCTTTCCTTTTTTATTTTTTTTTACCTCTCGCTCATAGTTTTAGTTTCTAAGAGTTATTTTCTGTCTTCTATTTTTTTTTTTAAATAGCATCACATTCTTGTTTATGGATTCAGTCTCTCCTCTGCTCCCTCTGCAGGTATTCATGGTCCTCTTTTTGGAATGTTCACCATTCTGCATAGTTTGTTTCCTGTGAGTTGCCTTTTTTCCTTTCTTGTCTTGCTTTGTGTGTCTTTCTTGGTTAAGGTTTTTCTCAGCTGCTTGGTGATTGTTAGCTATCTGAACACCTTAAGAGTAGGATGTTGAGAAACCATTAGAACTTCTGTGCTGGAATTGTGGACTGCAATTTTTTTTTTCCCCCGGTCTTGCTGGGCTGTTTCACTGGGGAGCCCATGGTGTCAGCTTCTTGGCTCTTGGTCCACTCAGGTTCCCAGAGAAGACCCTTCTTCTGCCCAAAGGGTCAATTTGATTCACTGAGTCCCTGTTTTCAGTACAGTTTTTCGCCATGAACTCAGCTTGATGCAAACCCTCTCCCCTTCTTATGCCTTCTACCATCTTTGAGAATAGATATCTAGAAGTTCCCACTGTGGCACAGTGGGTCAAGGATCTGGCACTGCTGCAGCTGTGGTACAGGTCATAGCTGCAGCTCGGATTCAACCCCTGGCTGGGGAACTTCCATATGGCCCGCATATGGCCCAAAAAAGAAAAAAGAGAGAATAAACATCTAGTTTTCTGCCTGGGTGACCTGTTTCTGAAAGAGACTCTGGTCCAGTGCTGCTCTTTTCAACGTCATCTTAGCCAGGCTTCCAGAGCTTTCCCTCCACCCTGTGCCGAGCTTCGTGTGGGCTCTTCATGTTGATTCCCAGACCCCAGGTGCTGACCAGAATTCACCCCCTTGGGGCTTCTGAGTCAGTTACCACCTGCCCTTACGCTGTCTGCCTTTCCTAATGTCGTGGCTGTCATCTCTTTTCCGCTTATTTTCCTCCTTGAGATTTGTGCCTTTTTAATATTATAAAGCCCAAGCCTGTTTTAGTTCTGGAGGGAGAGCAGATAAATATGTGAGTTCTCTCCACTGTCTCTCAGCAAAGAACCCCCAGTGCTATTGCGGTGAAACCAAGTGTATCTGTGGAAAAGACCCTTTGCAAGGAGGTGGCTGTCTTATCACTGACTCACTAGAACAAAGTCTCAATGAGCTGTAACTGGCTACACCTTTTGGGCAGCCCCCTCTCCTCTGCAGGTAGGATGGTGAGGGACGCCTGGCAGGGGTGCGCTGGGGGTTGCCTGGATGTTACACGCTCCCCAGGGGGCGGGAAATTGGAGGACACATGAATTCTCTCCCGGTCTGTGTACTGATCCCTACATCGTTATAGGGTTTTTCTCTTCGTGTAACTGCTGTTGCTTTTATCTCTTTGGTGCAGGATGACGAGAGCCTGAAGTACCTCACACATGAGGAAAAGGACGTCCTCCTGTTTTTTGAAGAGACGATTGATTCCCTGGAAGACGACTTTGGGGAGCAGGTGCCGGGTGCCGGGGATGCCCAGCGCCACTCTCCGCCATCCCTGGACGAGAGCACTTCCGGTCCCTCTGAGCCAGAGGGTGTCACGGACTTGGTGCAGCTAGGACCTGGAGCCGGGGAGCCTGAGAGCCTGCAGGATGTAACGGAGGCAGCAGGTGAGGACCAGAGCACGAGTCCCCGGCCTCTGACTTGGCCAAAGGCTCTCCTTTTGTGTTCTCTGCATTTCCAGTATGGAAGCTCGTGGGGCTGATCAGATTTATTTTCATAGGGAGAAACATCCTCTTGGTAGTTAGACTGTCCAGATGAGAGCTGCTTTCGTTAGGATGGAAGCACATCAAGGGAATTTCAAAAGGGCTAGAATAACAAATGAGATGAATTTGGCAAATAAACAGATTGCATACATACAGAGAGGAAAGAAAGAAAACTGGAAGTGGCTCAGGGAAGGATTCCATTCTACCGAAAAAACCATACAAGGAGCTTGTCCTTTTGCCCTTGAGGTTTAATTTCAACTCCTGGGCAAGATGATACTCCTGTTCCAAAGCTGGGAGTATTTGAACTGGAAAAGATCAGCTGGTTCAGGGGAAAGAAAAAAAGATCAGAACAAAAATTCAGCTCAGCATCTGCTTTGTAAATTTTGCTTGACTCAGGGTGGCATCAGAGGCGCGGTGTGCTTTTCGTCCCCTGAGTCCTGTGATAGAACCAGAGGCAGAAGGACGAGGAGAAAACTTTCTTCCAGTTTTTTTTCCTAGTTGGAAAAGATCCTGGAAATGTGAACAAGGGGATATGGATTGGAAAAGATGAGAGGAAAATAGCCTTGCTCTGCTGACCACAAAATGCTGCCATTTGTCTCAAGCATCTAGAAGTCGGTCCCTCCTTTTGTTGTTGTTGTCAGCTAGACTGTGTATTACACGGAATTTCATCTGTTGTGGTTCCAGATATGGGGCTGAGTCTGCAGCCCTCTCTTCAAAGAAGAGACTTAGTATAAATCTCCCATTTTTATCACACTTCTCTGAAGCACAGTTCCTAAAATTAATTCCAGCCAGCGGATCCTTTAAAAATATCAGATCATATAATTGTGCCGAGGAAAACACTTGTTGAAAGCAAGCCACTTGCCCATAAATTCTCTAGCCTGATGTTTCCAATAACAATTTTAAGAGCCCACTCTCCGTGGCAGGTGTCACGTGAGATTCTGAGGATACAGAGATAAATACATGACTCCCAATTTTTCCAGCAGACACACATGTATAAATACAAGTGCAGAAAAGTGCTAGTGATCTGTGATCAACGTATGTTCGGATCCAGTAAAGGCTCACAGGCTGGCCTCTTAAATTCTGCCGGAGGCTGTTGGGAAACATTCCTGTCTCTAGGGGAAAGTGACCCATGTAACTACCCTTCATCTAGAAAGGCCCGAGGGAGGGGTTGGTGGGTACCACAAACTTCCCAGCCTCTATTTCTCCTCTGCAAAATCCCCCATAAGGTAAGTTGTTGTTTCCTCTTGTTACAAGTCTCAGGATCGTGGCTCCTTAGAAACTTGCTTTTGCACCATACGCTTCCCAGGTACTGACCGTTGGGGGCTTGCAAATCTTTCACCACCACTAAGGCATTCCTTCTCGCCCATGGTTACGAGAATCACACACTGCGTTCTCTTTTGCTAGTCCAGGGAAGAGGGAGCTTAGCTTCCAGGAGGTACCACAGCAGTTGGCACCACATCCCTTTGAGACCTTTGTCAGTGCAGCAAAAAGGAAATGTGATGCATCTACGTCTCCGTATGGTGGCAGCTTATGAGGCTTCTCACTACTTTCCAGGGTCTGGCCCTGTTGGAAAAGAAGACATCCCTGTCCTTGGATGCGGGAGACAGAATGCTGAGAAGACTCCCCCGCCAGACCCCCCGGGGCCTGAGGCCCAGCCCCAGCCGCCTTCCCCGCCCGCCCCCGCAGCAGCCCCCTTACACCCCAGGAGAGAGCCGCCCCTTCCTCCTCCTCCGGCAGAGCACCCGAAACTGCCCCGCTCCGTCCCCACTCCGCTTGTCATCGCCCAGAAGATGGCGGAGAAGCTGGCGGGCAATGAAGCGCTTTCGCCCACATCCCCCTCCAGAGAGGGCAGGCCCGGAGAATGGAGGGTGCTGGCTTCCGGGGCCCCTCGGCACGCAGACGCCTCGCCGTGGCACAGACACGCGGCCCAGCCCAAGATCCACCGCTTCCCGAGCAACATCAGCCTGAGCAACAGCGCGGGGAGGGACTTCAACAAGACCATTTCCAAGGCCGCGGTCAACGTGCAGGAGCGCAAGGCCCAGGTCCTGGCCAACATCAACGGGGTCTCCCTCCTCTCCGCGGGGGAGACGGAAGACGGGGCCCAGAGGGGCGACCTCGCCGAGCAGAGGAGAAGCGTCTCCCCGGAGCAGAGCCAGCGAGGCCCAGGCCAGCAGGCCGTCCCCGTGCGGGCAGGGGCGCATGGCACCCAGCAGTCCAGGGGCGTGCAGACGGAACAGCCCCTGCCGCTGGCCAACGGCTTCCAGACCATCCACGACGTCCTCAGGAGCCAGGCTGGTCCCTTCATCCCTACAGGGAAGACGGTCACCTTCTGTCCAGACCCGGCGCTCCCCAGCAAACTTGCGTCCCGGCCGCCAGACTGCAGCCAGGATATTAGGAAGCGGTCGGGCTCGCTCCCCAGGGCTGTGGGATTCAGGCCCCAGGGCATCACTGTCCAGTTCTCGGGCCGGGGCTCCACGGAGGAGGCCCGTCGGGAGGCCCTGCGGAAACTCGGCCTGCTGAAGGAGAACTTGTGATGGAGAGCGAGCTGGCGCTGGCGGAGGCAGGGTGAAGGTCGGGTCCTTTTTCCAGAAAAGGGATGTGCGTGCGCGTGCGTGCGGTGCAGCCGCAAAGCCGGGACTGCGGTACCTGGTTGAGGACCAGAGATGCGGGCCCGGCGGCACTGAGCAGCGCTGCCCTGCTCCCGTCCGCAAGTGAGCTGGGGCACCCTTCCCTGCGAGAGGGTCCCGCCCCAGATCTTGTCTGCCCTTTTCCAAGAGCTCGTAAAACAACTTTGAAAACCTACAGGTTTCTATGATTTGTAAATGCCACGTGTTTTGGGGTCTGGGAGGAGGGGGGGGTTGGGGCAGATTTTTTGTTATTGAGTCTCTAACCTTTTATCCCAAGTGCATGAACATGAAAGCCAGTTTACCAGTTTAGATCTCATCCTTGTTTCTCTAAGGGATCCTCCCCTCCCTGTGCAAGAAAATAAAGAGATGCCTGTTCAACTGTCATAGTGTCTTAAATATATTGGCTTTTTGTTTGTTTTTCAAGGGTGAAAGTACGTTAGTCTGAGCTATGCCTTTGTTTCTTGATATACTTTGGTTTGCCCCCCCCTTTTTTTTAAATTGAAAATTGAAGCCTTTAGGGTGTGATTTACTGTAATTTTGAGTTATGGGAGCAGGACAGAAAGACTGAGTTTGGACAAGGTGGTAGTTTTAAGAAAGTGAGTCTCAGACTATAGGGTCTGTGTGCCTGGGAGATATGTGTATGAGCGTGTACTGTGTATATACATGTGCATAATATGTGCTTATAGATACATGTTATTATAAACAGATATAGGTGTGTGTGCATGAGCACGTTATTATATATGCATGTGTGTGTATATATATATATAAACTTAAAAACCCTATTACAGAACTACAGGATGTAAGCACTTCCTACTATTTTGATAGACAAGCCATCTCACCTTTGAGATGATGACACAGAAATGGTTACTTCCTAATGAGGAAGTTTTTTAAGGACACATCTCCACAACATTTCGGTGATCCAAAGTGCTCTTACCTCAACAATGTGTCTGCCCCCAATTAAAGTAGTAGTCCAAATAAGCCTCCAGCTCAGCAAGATATCCTTTTTTAGTGAAGTATACTTTTAAAGATGTTATTTATCACCTAATTTTAATTTATCACCTTGTTTTAGTTTTGCATGTTCCAAGGTGGCTGATAACCAGAAGGAAGAAAAAGACTCAAAGTTCCCCGTGTTCCGTGGGCAAGATCTCAGGATTAATTTAAAAGGGAAAAAAAAAACTGAACTAGGTTCCACGGCATGAAAAGAACTGGTTTTCTCCCAGACGATGTCTTACATGCTGAAGTGTAGCCACAAGGATTATTAAAACTATTTCAGGGTGGAGTCTTAAGCCTCTAAAAATAGACTGGAAAGGACCACACTTGAAAGCTGGCCCTTTTGTTGTACGTCTCAGCCACTGTCACAGATTCTGTTTCTTTCCTGTTGAGTATTATTTAAACTCAAACTTCTAAGCATGCTGTGAAGGATGTTTTTCACGGTATTCGGTTTGCCTTGTACGTTACGTAAAATGATTGTAATGTTCTCCTTAGAAGGACGGTGTTTACCGTCTCACCCAGCCCTGGTCCTCCTGAAGCAGTCTCACAGACTCCTGACAGTCTTAATTTAAATACGTGTTTTGATTTTACAGGTCTTTAAAACAGTTTCTGTTTTACTCCTGTTTATGTTGGGTTTGTTTAAAGGATTCTTGGGGGTTCCTTATTTCATTTTTATAAAGCAAGATGCCATATTACACAGTGTTTAAAAATAGAGGATCTTGACAATGGAACAGACTGGTGGTTGCCAAGGGGAGGGGGCTGGGGGAGGGCGGAGTGGAGGCTGAGCTGGCAGATGTGAGCTGCTACACCAGGACAGGCTACACAACGAGGTCCTGCTGGACGTAGGGCACAGAGGACTCTAGTCAGTGTCTGATGATAAACCATAATGGAAAAGAGTATTTTTTAAGAAATGTATATATCTAAAACCGAACCACTTGGCTGTAAAGCAGAGGTTAATACAACATTGTAAATTAGCTATACTTCATCTAAAAAAGACAGAGGGTCTTGCTATGGCTAACATTTTAAAGATCCCTTATATTTGACGATTCTTTCTTTTTATCATATCCTATGAATTCATTGTAATTAAGGTGAACTTGACTATATATTAGTATATTCTTGTAATGGCATTTTGGAAAAATAAATTTAGAGATCTAAAGTATGAACAACTTTGTTTCTGCGTTTTATACTTAATCTTAGTTATTTTATTTTCTTTTAAATGACTATATCCTTTCCTTCTATTTCTTCATAATTTCTTTTACGTGTTTACTCATAGTTTTACTGACTGTTAGACTGGCCATTTCTTGTGCCCAAAACCCTAGTAATTAAAGTCACATATTTTGTACAATGTTCAAATTATAGCTGCTGATGAACCAATCTGCATATGTATCACCTTAACCAAAACAACTAGTTTTCTGAGGGGCATTTGTTTCCTTATCATAGGATAGGATTTTTTTTTTTTTTAGGGCTGCATTTGCAGCATATGGAAGTTCCCAGGCTTGGGGTCCAACCAGAGCTGCAGCTGCCGGCCTGCACCATGGCCACAGCAATGCAGGATCCAAGCCCCAATTGTGACCTACACCACAGCTCACGGCAATGCTGGATCCTTAACCAACTGAGCAAGGGATCGAACCAACATCCTCATGGATACTAGTTGAGTTCATGACCCTCTGAGCCATGACGGAAACCCCCAGTATATACTTAAAGGGTCATTTCTTAGTTCCCCAGACCAGGGATTGAACCCAGGTCACATCCATGAAAGCATAAGTCCTAACAACTGGATCACCAGGAAACTTCCCATTCAAGGGAATTTGAAATATCTTTTTTTTCTTGATCTTGACTGTGGCATGTGGAAGTTCCCAGGCCAGGGATCGAACCTGAGCCACAGCAACAACCAGCGCCACTGCAGTGACATCAGGTCCTTAACCCAAGGTTGGCCACAAAGGAACTCCGTCAAGGGAATTTAAAAAACCACGTTTCAAAGCAAACCTATAACAAAAGGAAAGATGACTCTTAAGTGCTGATGTTTTTTCCAAGTGATGCTTGTAAATCAGTCCCCATTGTTATGAAACTCTCGTAATACTTAAAATCAGAGGGAAGACTTCCTCCTCCTGCTCTGATCCTGCGCATTCTCAGCTTCACAAAATTGGTGGGAATGTTGATCTTTGCTTTTTTATCCCCAGGGACACTCTCCTTCTAAATCTTGTGGGGGAACAGGCAGGGGTGGAGGTGTCCCTCCCGTGTGTGAGTCTCCTCCCACACGGACGGCTCAGTCCCCAAGCGGCGTTCTCGCTCTGCCCCCTTCTACCGCGCAGGCTGCCTCCCTGTCTTCCACCATACAGCGTTCTTTACTCAAAGTTCCTGATGGTAGTTCCCAACACAGCCCCCCACCACGTGAGACGAGTTTTCACGAAGAGCTTTGTGGAGCTGATACGTCAAGCCTTCTAGAACCCTGAGCGTGGACCTTTTTATTTGTTAAAAAAAACCCACAGAACTATATTCTCTGAAATATTGCCATTTGCAGCAACATGGATGGACCTAGAGATTCTCATACTAAGTGAAGTAAGTCAGAAAGATAAATACCGTGATATTATCTTATATGTGGAATCTAGAATATGACACAAATGAATCTATCTATGAAATGGAAACAGACTCACAGACATAGAGAACACACTTGTGGTTGCCAGGGTGGGTGGTGGGGGGACTGGGAGTCTCGGGTTAGCAGATGCAAACTATTATGTGTGGACTGGATAAACAACACGGTCCTACTGTGGGGCACAGGGAACTGCATTCAGTCTCCTGCAATAAACCGCAATGGAAAAGAATAAAAGGGAGATTGGATTAAGATGGCGGAATAGAAGGACTGGAGCTAAACTTCTCTCCCGAAAAACAGCAAAACTACAAACAAATGCC
>PVHT021183707.1:7835234-7887419 GCA_004024745.2 Catagonus wagneri
ACACAATGAACTTCTTTGAAGAACAGACAATGACTCACAGACTTTGGAAAACCTTGGTTTTTCAAATAAGACAATCTGGGGGGTGGGGGGATGCACTGTGGGTTTGGAACACAAAATCTATCGTATTGACTTATGATCTTTGTACACCTATAACTGGAATAAAATTCATTGTTAATATGGAAAAATAAAATAAAATAAAATAAACTTAATAAAAAAAAAAGAAAGAAAAGAATAAAAAAAGAACTGGGAGTTCCCGGTGTGGCTCAGTGGTTAACGAATCCGACTAGGAACCGTGAGGTTGAAGGTTCGATCCCTGGCCTTTCTCAGTGGGTTAAGGATCCGGCGTTGCCGTGAGCTGTGGTGTAGGTTGCAGATGTGGCTCGGATCCTGTGTTGCTGCGGCTGTGGCTGTGGCTGTGGCGTAGGCTGGAGGCTACAGATCCGATTAGACCCCTAGCCTGGGAATCTCCATATGCCATGGGTACGGCCCTAGAAAAGGCAAAAAGACAAAAAAAAAAAAAAAACTGATTCTTTACTGAATCCCCACACCTCGCTGCGAAGAATTTGACCTTTCAGAGGATTGGATGGTGGTTTTTTTATGCAGGTGATTTAAGAAATCAGTTCTTTACATCCAGAGAAACAAAGAGAGAAATAAGAGAAATATGCAAACAGTTTACTCTTATCAAGAAACTTTTTTCTGCAATGTCTGTCAGCTGGTCACTGGTTCTGTGAGGGGCAGCGCTGGTTTTCGTTGTTTTCTTCCCGACCTGTGACCCAGGTGGGGGGGCAGGAACGAGGTTTGTGTTTTCATTGAAACGGCAAGTCACCAAACAGGTTTTGTTTCTTCCCTTCACAGCAGGGCGCTTTCCCTGCCTCGGAGCATGAACAAGTTCCCATGTCCGCTCCTAATCTACCCGCTGGACAAGCCCGGCTTTCAGATATCTGAGAAAAGAGAAGGCAGGGCCGTGGGCTGCCGCGGCCTGGGAAGTCGGAGCCCTGCCCGGGAGCGCCGCCCGCCGCCTCCCTCGCGCTGGGCCCGGACCTCTCCCGCTCCTGCGGGCCCTCCCCTGCCGGAAGCACCCCTTCTCCACGAGCTAAAGCAGTGCTGGGGAACAGGTCCAGAAAATCCTGGGCAACAGGACGATGATCGAAGCGCATTTCCCATCCCCTTCTTTTCAGTATAAAAACCACCAGCCTTCGTGTGGGATGGCTGCCATCCTTCTCAAGTGTCTCTGTACTCAAAATAAGTATAATAAATCTCTGACACATTCCAGATTTGTAAGACCTCACAAGTGCCAATCACTGCCGTCACCCCAGGCTCACCCCCTCCTGGTTACCGGCCTTCTGGTGGGAACACTGATGACCCCAGAGCCAAGTGAGACTGCCCCGCCACGTACAAACCTGGCTCCCCTTTTTTTTTTCATTTTTAGGGCCGCTGTGGCATATGGAGGTTCCCAGGCTAGGAGCTGAATCAGAGCTGCAGCTGTAGCCTACACCACAGCCAAAGCCACGTAGGATCTGAGCCGCATCTGCAAACTACACCACAGTTCACGGAAATGCCAGATCCTTAACCCCCTGAGCCAGACCAGGAATCGAACCAGCAACCTCGTGGTTCCTAGTCAGATTCATTCCCATTGTGCCACAACGGGAATTCCCAAACCTGGCTCTTAATGATGTACTTCAGCCTCGCTTTTACCATCTAAACGGCGTGAAATGTCTATGCAATGACGAGCTAAAGGGGGGGGGGGCGTGGTGGTTTTCAGAAAAGACCTGAAAAGCCTAAACCACAAACAAACCCATATGCTCTGATCTAGGTGGCGAGAACCATAAATGGCCCTCAGGACTGAAGGTACCAGAGAACTGTGTGCTCCTGGGGTGCCCTCTGCAAAACTGTGGTTTGCCTCCTGATTCCTTGGCAACCTCTAGATCTGTCTGCTGTGGCCCCTCGAGCCCTGCTGTTTTGGGGGGCACCACAGGGTTTAGAGTCTAAAGAATCTGTGCCTTCCCCCCCACCCCACACTAGCTGAGTTCAAGGTAGGCTTTCCTGATTCTCACTGCTTCTTCAGGATCCCTGAGGCCAGCTATTACCCCAGCTGAGCAGGACTTCTGAGGTTCAGGGGGCATTTTGAGACCCTACCCTCGTTTTGAGGAGGCCCCGGGTTTACTTCCTGGGTGTGGAGGCCCCTAGCTTGGTGGCTTGGGTCCAGGACTCTGTAATCGCCCCCACCCCCCACGTCCCCCTGCCCGCCCGCCCCCAGTAAAGGCAGCAGCTCTGATGGCCCCACTGGGCCAGAGGTAAGAATTCACATTTGGAAGCCGAGGTTAATGGAATTTAGTCACTGATAAACAGGTCACACGTCATACACTTCGCCTCTGAGTATCTGCGGGAGAAGCAGAGCTGCCAAGGGTAGTAGTAAGCAGAGACGTGGAAATTGCTCGACCGGATGGGGCTGAGTCAACAGGCGTAAAAGGCTCCAGGGAGCCGGGAGCCCTGTGCACGTGTGTGCCCGCGGGCTTCTAGGTGGCTGGCTGGCTTCTGCCCTTGGCATTGATGGTTATACTCCCTTTGAGTTTGAAAGCGAGCCTGAGAGGCCTGCCCTTCCTACCAAAGGTGCGCCTGGGCCTCTGTGGCCTTTAGAGACATTAAGAAATTCCTCATGGAACCCACATGGCTGAAAGGCGCTGCGATGGCTGTGCTATGAGGTTCCCTTTGGCCTCTGACTAGTTCTATTGCACAACCATCTCCTGGACCACACGAGAGGAGAGAACGTGTCTTCTTCCCGAACCATCTGTTCAGCGTCTCAGCATTTTGAGTTTGGGGGAAACAACCTCTGCCTTGTGAAGACAGCTTCAAAGAGCAGGAGGTGCAGGCGGGGCCTGTCCGCAGGCGCCTCCGGCCTTCCCTTCTCCCAGATGCCTCTGCTTCTCTCCTGCAGAGCTGTTCCGGTCAGGCCCTGGGCTGCCCTCGCCAGTCCCACCTCTCATCTGTACTTAGGTTTCCGTGGATGGAGACAGGGCTCGTCTTTAGGGATGAGAGAAGGAGGTAAAAGTGGAGAGAGCACAACAGTGGGCCGCCCAGGACCTGAAAGAGGAAAGTCAGGCAGATGGCAGCCCGGAGCCTCCCTGCCAGCGAGCTGGGGTGCCTCGAATCCCAGCATGTGACCTCTGCCTTAGAGGTCCTGCTCAAAGCAGGTCTTTTGGCCGCAGCCCTCGGCCTCCTCCCTTGGGACTGGGTTCTGGAGCCCGGAATTGCCCGGGGAGGGCATGGGGTGTAGGGGGGTTGTTTCCAGCACCTAGCACGGGCCTCCCACGCACACAGCTGCGTGAGTTCCCCAGGGAGACTCCCGATCTGCTCCCTGCATGCTTTGAAGTCGCAGCTGTCATGGCAAAGGCAACCTGGCTTCAGTGGAAAGTTGGGGACCTGGCTCCACGGAGCTGGCAGCTCTGGGCAGGGCGAGGCAGGCAGCTGCCGACACCTGGCTCCACCTCGCCCTCCCCAGGGGCCACCGGCTCAGAGTCGGGTAGCCTGTGTGTGGGTCAGCCTATTTCCCCACTGCAAATCCTCAGCCACATTTCCGACGGGACATAACTACAGCGCCAGGTAGTGGTCCCTTTCCGGTGGTATCACAAATTATTACACTTCTGCCAATATTTGTAAGTGGCATTGTTGAAGTTTTTGCCTGCATTTTACTGGGAAGTCCGCTCTCAGAAAACTGAGTGTCTCCTTGCCTTGGGAGGGTCTACATTTAGCCTAGAAATGTTGCCATTGTTTATTATCATTTTTTTGTAAATTTCTTCTAGGAATAAATAATTTCAGTGACAGTTCAAGCCAATTTTCAAATTGCTTAATTTGTTTGTTTTTCTTTTTTTGGCTGCACCATTGGCATGTGGAAGTTCCTGGGCCAGGGATCAAACCTGCACCACTGCCACTGCAGTCACAGCACTGGATCTTTAACCCACTGCACCACAACGGAAGTCCTATCAATTTGATCTTTTAAGCCAAAATTTGTTCTCATCTCAGCCATCCACCTCACACAGACTTAATTCCAAAAGACTACCTTCTATTTCTAGAAATCAGATCCACTTTCAAATGTGTATTTTGCTCTCAGTGTACCATTCAGACCCCTCACTGACTCCGGCCATGCTTGCTAAGGGGTGGAGACAGCCAACAGGACTGAGCGTGTCAAACCGCAAACAAGAGAGACTCGGGAGCCTCTGAGAGTGACTTCAGAGTCTGAGGCTGTCGCAGGAAACAGTTCTGTGTGGCCACAGGATCACACGACGGGAGATTTCAGCTCAGCACCAGGAGCGTGTAGCCGTGAGAGCTAAGGCAAAACTCCGGTTCACAGGAGCGTGAGCACCCACTTCTGTGGAGGTGCGCAGACACAGCACAGGGGCTCCGCAGAGGATGGGTCCACAGAGAGCAGGCTTTGTCATCATCCTGACCTGCCCCAGCCCTACAAGCGCTGTGGGACTTCACATCTCTGGGCCTCGCTTTATTCTTCTAAGAAAACGGGAGTGAACTGAAATCACCTCATGGAGTGGCTGTAAGGACTGAATGAGACCACATACGTCAAATACTGCTCAGGTCAAGTGTATGCCTGGTACTCGCTTCTGTCACCGCCAGCACCGCCATCGTCACCACCAACACCGTCACCCCTGTCACTTTCGGAAACGCCACCACAAAGGCGGAACCAGAATTCCTATAGAGCCTTCCAGAATGGCTCCGATCAAGTCCAGCAGCACGATGCGGGGGCAGGTGCCGGCCTCGCAGCCCGGTTCGGACTCCATCGCTCACCGCGGCCCCACTGGTACACACGGTCCGGAGGTCGCTTCGGCAAAGAAGCGAGCTTTAGATTTAAATTCCACTGCTACTGAGAAACAGGGTTGTGCCACTTTCTAAAAATAGGTTCCCGGAGTTTATTTTCCTTCTCCAGAGCCGGGCAGGCCTGGCTTCCTGCTTAGATACACATGGGAGGACTCCCCATCGAAGCTCACACTTCTCCACGTCGTCTTTCCTCCCCCCGCAGAGCTGGGCTCCCGCCGCCTCCCAGGGCCTCCTCCCAGACGAGGAAGTGCCCGCCCGGCCCAGCGCCCAGAAGGCTCCAGGGAACGCTGGGGGACTGTGCAGCCAGAGCCCCCTGGCCGCCGCCGTGAGGCCGCCCAGGAGGAAGTCCTTATTCTCAGCCGCCGGGCCGGCTGGGCTGGGCCCGCAGACTTTCCATGTTGCCCAGCACGCTCCCAGCCCGTCCCCGGGGATCGCGGCAGCCTCGCCAGCCGCCAGCCGGAGCTTCAGAACAGCCGCCTGCCTAAAGCTGCCTCGGGTCAGGACTCACGGCCCCCGCGCGGCCCCTCCCTCTGCAGCATCACCCCCGCACTCCATTTTCCTGGACGGCCAGAGCTCTGAGAAAGCAGTGATTTCTCAGCCCGGTGATGCCCAGGCCAGCCTCCTTCCAGAGCGGATGGTGGACCCTCCCTGCCCCAAAATGTCCTCCTGGAACCTTCCTCTGCGAGTCAACCCCCACTTCCCCCAACTGGACCCAACACTGCTTTCTCAGAACTCCTAAGGCAGTGGGGACTTTCAGAGGCCACCTGGCACCTCTGAGCAAGGGCATCATTCCACAGAAAGGTCTGGGTGTAAAAAAGTAAGATCTGACTCCATCTCTCACCAGCTGTAGGCACTGCAGGTCCTCGGGTGGGAGATTCTGAAAGAATAAATGAGAGAATGGGTGTGTAGAACTTCTGAAAACCGTATGAGCCGTGTAGTCTAGGGCAGTGGTTCTCAGTGCGGTCCCCTGACCAGCAGAAGCAACGTCACCAGAAAGACAAGTTTCTGTACAGCAGGAATTGGTACGACATTGTAAATCCACTCTACTTTAAAAAGATGTTAAACATAATAAAAAAGAAAGGTAAGTTAGCAGAGTCACCCCAGACCTACTGAATGAGGGACTCTGGAAGGAAGAGTCCAGGTTGAACAAGCCCTTGTGTGGTTCAGATGCAGCAAAAATCAGGCCCTGTCTTCTAAAGTGCACAGATGGGGAAGCGAGCGAAGATGCAGAATAGATGCCTCCCTGTGACACCCTGGAGGCTGGGGGCCACCCCAGTGCCTAGTGTGGCATCTGGCACAAAGTAGGTGCTCAGGGAAAAGCTCTCCCATTGAACAGGTGTGCAAACATAAGAAGACAAGAGGAGCTCTGAGGTCTGCCAGTGAACATACACTGCTTCTAAATTTTGGGAAGCAGATAATCCAGTTTGAGGGAGAGACAGAGACAGGAGACTTGGGCCACTGTCATGGTCTTGCCCATGGCAGCCACGGGGGACGTGAGTGGGAATGCTCACCTAGACGAGGGGCCAGGCCACATGCCCTGCATCCCCACCACGTGGCTTCTGGGCTTCCCTTGGGTGGATCAAGAGGTCGCATGTTGGCCGTGGCCGCCATCCACTGATCCGTCCTACTCGTGCTGTCCCAGAGGTTGAGGAGACAGCCACGGGCAGGGCACGCACAGTCCCATCATCCCAGGGAGACAAGGAAGCAAGGTAACTGCAAGAAGGCAGCACTGGACAGTGGAAACACAGGAGCCAAGGACAGAGGAAGGGGCAGCCGTCCCAGAGGCGGCCATGCTGAGACTCGAAGGGTACGCGGGGGCTTGTGGGACTGCGAGGTGTATGAACAGTGTTCTAGACAGAGGGCATGGCCTGTGCAAAGACCCAGAGGCAGGTGGGAACTGAAGCAGTTTGGAGGGGAGGCACCAAGAAGAGCTGTCCGTCTCCACAGTCACTGGTATGAAAGCTCGGGTGAGAAGGTGCTGCAGAGCGGGCGGTGCAGTCCCTGCCCACGTGGCCTGTCTAGTGGTCATTCGACAAACACGTGGGCAACTTTCCAGGCACAGGGACACTGCGAAACAGAAGCAAATCACAGGAGCAGTGGCTCAGCTGGTTACGAATCCAGCATTGCCACCGCTATGGCTCTGGCTGTGGTTGTGGCACAGGTTCAGTCCCTGGCCTGAGAACTTCACGTGCCTCAGACGCAGCCAAAAAAAAGAAAGAAATGAAGCACAACACAGACCGTCCTCTTAAGGAGTCTGCATCCTAATGGTGAAAACAGAATACCTACAAAACCAAGGATAGTACCTGGGAGAGAGGGAAGCGGAAGGCGTGGCTGATGCCTGACCGGGAGGGTGGGCGAGGCTGAGGCAGAGGCAGAGGCAGGCGCTGTCATCACCACGCGGGAACGTGCCGCTCAGCCCTCACGTCACCCCACCACTCAGGGCTCTGGCTTCAACCAGATGGTTCCAGAATCCTGGTGTACAATCAAAGAGAAAAACCACCAAGCTCCCACAGGAGGAACAAGAAAAGGAGTACTACGCCACGCTATGCTAATACTCTCCTCTAGGGCACATAATCCATACTCCACGGCACACGCGAGGCTCTGCTCTCCTATAGTAACATGACGTGCATATGAGCCACGGTGCTGTACGCGCCCCAGCACACCCAGGATGCCAGGCGGTGCTGTTCTGTACTAAACATATTCTACTGTGCTGTACATAATAAATTATACATACTCTACTATCTAAACAGCCTAGTGCCTGACATACAATCCACGTTATGGGAGCTAATGCTTCTCCAGCTGAGAACAAGGGCCCTATCGGAGCGCCGGGTCCTTAACTCACTGAGCAAGGCCAGGAATTGAACCCACATCAAGGATACTAGTCGGTTTCTCAACCTGCTGAGCCATGATGGGAACTCCGAGAGAGTGGCTTTCAAAGCTGGTTCTCGCTCTGTCCCAGTACCAGACCTGTCCTCACAGTTCAGAGGGAGGAGGTCCGTCACAGGCTGGGGAGGGACATTCCGAGTGAAACGTCCCCCAGACTGATGACAGCTGATGGAAACTGAAGCCCAGCCGCCAGCCACACCTGCCGAGTCTCTCCTGAGAGAGCATGTTTGGTGGGTGTGCCTGCCGCGCTGGCTGCCTCTGGAGGCCTCATCGTGAGTGGGTCCCAGCCAGTCAGCCTCTGAACAAAATGCACCCCAGATACACATTTGGGTTTGGGAGGGAAGAAATGTCCTGGGGGAGGGGGCAGTAGGTACAGTGAAAATAAAGATGGCACTTGGCCACCACTGACAAGCTCTTCAACCTGGCCTGAGTCACCTCCCACGTCTCCATTTCCTTGTTGCATTAGTCAGGATGGATGAGGCTCTGCTGTGGTAACAAATAAACCCCATGATCTTAACAGCTTAACAAAATAAAAGGTTCTCTACTCAAAGTCAGTTTGTGGGGAAAGCACCCCTCCTCCTGGTCACGCAGCTGCAAGATCAGGAACCCTTGGTCTCCAGGGGCCCCGGGCAGCAGCGGAGGAAGAGGCATCTGGAGGGTGCTGTCTGAAAGCAGCTGCCATCACTCCCACACCTCACAGCCTGGGCTCATCACGGGGCCGCACCCACGGCTGGAGGCTGGGACGCAGCCCCTCCCCAGGCCCGGGACGCACCGAGAGCACCTCCACCGCTCAACCGTTAAAGCTGCAGACTCATTCGTCACTTTGGGAGGGGCCCAGAGTCAGGAGCTACAAGTCTTCCCAGAACTCAGTAGGTGTTCAGGAGGCGAAGACTGACAGGGGACACCAAAGAGGCACCGTGCCAGCCTGGGCAAGGGGCGGGCGGCCGGATGTGGGCCAGCGTTCCCCCCCGCAGACACAGAACAACCTGTGTTCACAGGCACACGCGGACCTGCAGCTGTTCCACATTTAACCAACATGAGGGACGTGCAGCACACAACTTACAAATAATCCTTAAAATACACAATACAGGCTCACCTTGGAGATACCCTAGGTTCAGTTCCAGACTCAGGGAATAAAAGGGCATAGAGCAATAAAATGAGTCACCTGATTTTTTTTGGTTTCCCAGTGCATATATAAGTTGGGTTTACGCTACACATAGTCTATTAAGTGTGCAATAGCTCTATATCTAAAAAAGCACATATCTTAAGAAATACTGTATTGTTAGAGTTTCCATTGTGGCTGAGTGGCTAACGAAGCCGACTAGTATCCATGAGGACGTGGGTTCGATCCCTGGCCTCGCTTAGTGGGTTAAGGATCCAGCATTGCCGTGAGCTGTGGTGTAAGTCGCAGACGTGGCTTGGATCCTTTGTTGCTGTGGCTGTAGCGTAGGCCAGCTGCTACAGCTCTGATTCAATCCCTAGCATGGGAACATCCATATGACACAGGTGCGACCCTAAAAAAAAAAAAAAGACAAAAGCAAAAAAAAAAAAGAAATACCATATTGCTAAAAAGTCCTAACCATCATCATCTGAGACTTCACTAAGTTGTAATGTTTTTTTTTTGTCTTTTTAGGGCTGTACCTGCAGCATATGGAGGTTCCTAGGCTAGGGTTCGAATTGGAACTGCAGCTGCCAGTCTACACCACGGCCCCAGCAACGCGAAATCCTTAACCCACTGAGCGAGGCTGGGGATCAAACCTGCATCCTCATGGATACAATTCAGATTCATTTCTGCCAAGCCACGACGGGAACTCCAGCGAGCTGTAATCTTTCTGCAATATGATATCAAAGACCACTGATCATCATAACAAATATAATAATAATTTTAAAAGCTTGAATTTTGTGAAAATTATCAAAATGTGACACAGAGACATGCAGTGAGCAGATGCTGCTGGAAGAATTGTGTTGATAGATTTGCTCAATACGGGGTTGCCCCAAACCTTCAATTTGTAAAAAAACAAAAAAAGGTACAATATCTGCAAAGCACAACAAAAGGAGGTCTGTCTGTATGCTGTGCTGTAAATTCCACACAGCCAACTGATTCTCACAGAACGCGCTTACTGACTTTTGCCAAGCCCTTGCATTCAACCATGACCAACAAATGGAGTTGCATCCCCATCAGCTAACTCTTATCCCAATAAACTTTTTTTTTGGTTTTTAGGGCCGCACCTGCGACATATGGAGATTCCCAGGCTAGGGGTCTAATCGGAGCTGTAGCCGCCAGCCTACACCACAGCCACAGCCACAGCCACAGCAACGTGGGATCCGAGCCGCAAGTGCAACCTACACCACAGCTCACGGCAACGTCGGATCCTTAACCCACTGAGCGAGGCCAGGGATTGAACCCGCAACCTCATGGTTCCTAGTTGGATTCGTTAACTGCTGTGCCACAATGGGAGCTCCTTACCCTGATAAATTTATTGTCCTCAAATCTGATATGTGAGCTGGTAAATTATTTCTCACTTTCATATTAATTAGGTTTATTAAACAAACATTTTTTGAACTAAAATAAGTTTTGGCTGAGTCATATAGCCATTTTCAAACACTGGGAAATAGTCCCTCGTTTTTTTGTGCATTATTCGAAAACGGAATGGCTTCCCTCATTTAAAAATACCAAGTGTCAACTCCCAGTCACACCATCAACCAATCAGAAGAATGTTCAGGAGCTGATCACACAACCCATAGCCCCTCCCCACTCTGTCCGATTTTTTATTTTTTTGGCCTCGCCAAGAGCATGTGGGAGTTTCCCAGGCCAGGGATGGAAGCCGCATCACGGCAGGGACGCATAATGACAACGCCAGATCCTTAACATACTGAGACATAAGAGAATTCCCCTCACCCTTTCAAAACCTTCCCCTGAAAGACTTAGAGAAGTTCGGGCCTTTTGAGCACTAGCAGCCTGGACTCCTGGCTTGTGCCTGCAGTAAGGCCTGCACTTTCCTTCACTACAACCTGTGTCCGTAGACTGGCTGTGCTGTGCGCCGGGTGAGTTTGGTTCAGTAACACCCAGAACCTCAGCTTGGAGCAGGGGTCAGAGAGGGAAGGCCCACGGATGGGCAGCGCAGCCAGGCTGGAGGAGGGCGCAGGAGGGAAGGAGATAGCGGTGGGGAGCACGGGGGTGGGCGGGCGGACTTCGGGGCAGCTGCGCTAAAAAGGGAAGGCTCTGGGCTGGTGCCCGGCGAGGGTGTCTGTACAGCGGAGCTGAGCAGAGGCCTAGCCGGGGCGGGCAGGCCGGGCTCCCCCAGGAGAACTGTGCCAGCCTCCCCGTCTCACCAAGTTAGCCAGGTGAAATCAGGCATCCGAGCCCCCAGCTCTCTGACCACAAGGGAGAGGCGGGCAGGACTGGGGGTGGCAGGTGTGAAAGTTCCCCACGGGACGGACCCCCGCAGGCGGCTGGGAGTCCCCCAGGGACTGTCCTCCATGTTGTGTTTTTTTCCGGTTCACGTCCCCCTCGCTTTCTTCCTATACAGCAACCCTCCCAACTGCCCCAAACCCTAAGCCCTCCTGAGCCCTCTCCACCACGCTCTCATTTCCTCCTCCATGGAGCCAGGGGACAGCTGGCCCTTCCCTGGGGACAGAGCCAGGAAGAACACAGGGCCGAGCTGCAGGATCCCGCTCCCCCACCGCCAGCTGCACCCACCACGCTCTGGGTGAACAGCCCAGGACGGACAGTCCTGAAATCAAAAAGCTCTGAAACTTGACCACTTTCAAATTTTCTCTAAATAAGGCAAAGAAATAAGGGAACAATCTTTGACCTTGAAGCAGGAGGGGAGAATCGAGACACGTGACTTGTGACTTTCGTGGTAGCTTTTTTAATTTTATTTTTCTCTTTTTTGGCCGCCCTTCGGCATATGGAGTTCCCAGGCCAGGGATCAGATCCAAGCCCAGCCGTGACCCATGCTGCCACGGCAATGCCTTTAATCCAGTGCACCGGGTTAGGGAGCAGACCTGCGTTCTGCTGCTGCAGAGACGCTGCTGATCCTAATGAACCACAGTGGGAACCCCGTCTCTTTTTAATTTCATGGCAGCTTTTTATAAAGAGAGTCTAAATGGATGGCTAGAACAGCTGGGTGCCCTTTGGAGACTCTGTGTCTGTCCCGTGTAGATAGATGATAGAGTTCATAGCTGACAGATAGACAGACAGACAGAAAGGCAGAATTCATACACATGGGTGGGCACAGCACAGCGAGGGAACTTCCGGAGTCCCTCAGCCAGTAAGTGTGGGAGCTGAGATTCGAGCCCAGGCAGCCTTGCTCCTCACCACACTGGCCGCTGTCCTGCACCAGGTCCCGGGCTGGTCCTTTCTCACCTGTGGGACTCGGGTGCACAGTGTGGTCTTGAATCCAGCACAGCCCAGGTGGCGGGCTCAACATGGGGGCCCTTCTTTAAGGCAAAGCCTGCAGAGCAGTGACGACTAATTGCACAGGTTTTGGAAGCGGCCGTGCCAGTTCCGGGCCTTGGGTTTCAGCTCCCCTGGCCTCATGTAAACAGCCCTGCCCTGGGGACCTCTGAGGCCGTCAGTCTCTGTCCAGGGGAGGGCTTCTGGGAGGCCTACATTCTGTCCGCTGGCACCTTGTGTGTCTCTCCTTCGGGGAAAAGAAACGATATCTCAGGAGGGGAAAACCACACGGGGGTCTGAGGGGAACCCCCAAATCACCTAGCACCCCTCAGCCCACTGCTGAGACGGGTGCTGGAATGTGGGAATCCAGGGCGGGGCCCCTGTGCCGGCGGCTCAGAGCCTCGCAGGCCGGAAGCTGCTGGCACCCGGCCTGCTTTCAAAAAGCATGAATAACCAGGGGGAAGATATGAGAAATTTCCTGCCCAGACCTGAAGCTGGTGGGATCATTGAAGCGTAGCCGCCCCAGGCACGCAGGTGCCTGCAGCACAGGGGGAGGGGACCCGCTGCTCCCTCATGGCTCCTCTTGTAAGAGCCACAGATGAACCAAGCCAGAGAGCCCCGGTCCCCGGGAACAGTCCGTGTGAGGGTCACACAGGTCGTCCCGGGTTTCTGTCTCAGAAACTGTCACCCGGCTAGAAAGTTCTGTGCTACCAGAGGCTCTCGCAGGCCTCGTTGCCCTCACCATGTCGTCTAGGAGCCACGAGGTGAAGCTGAGCAAGACTAGACGTGCGTGCGGGTGGGGGGCCGGGAGGGCTGCCGTGGGGGAGGGGGCCCAGCGCAGGGTCTCAGAGCCCGGAGGGCGGGTGGGGCTGGGGTGGCATCTTCGGGAGGGAGGGGCAGTGTGACGGGAGGTTGGTCACGCAGCACGAGTGGCCAAGGAAGTCGCTATGCTCGAGACAGTATCTGAGAAGGGGCTGAGAAAACTAAAACGAAGCTCTCCGTGTCGGGTTGGAATCAGAGACACCGATGTGCATTTGAAGTGTTTGATCTACGTCAACAAAGTAGAAATAAACACAGATGTGACCGTGCAGACGCATGTGTGTTTACGCACAGTCACGCTCCGGAGCTCAGGCCCCGGACAGCGGAGCGTCTGGGAGTCCGTGTGGCACCACGAGCAGGCTTCTGAAAACCACGGTGAAAGAGTGACTCGTGACACTTCTGGAGATGGAGGCGGGCTGTTTGCTACGACAGCTGGGGGCGATCAGACTCAACTCTGGCTCCAAAGACGCCTGGGGGTTTATGTCCCAGGAGCGGGGTGGGGCTGGGGGTTCAGAGGACGGCAAATAGCTAGGGAAGCATCGAGGCCATTCCAGCTGCACGGCTGCATCACCTCAACAGACCCGTGTTCTTTTTTTTTGCTTTTTAGGGCCACACCTGCGGCATATGGAGGTTCCCAGGTTAGGGGCTGAATCGGAGCTACAGCTGCCAGCCTACACCACAGGCACAGCAACGCCAGACCCGAGATGTGTCTTTGACCTACACCACAGCTCATGCAACGCCGGATCCTTAACCCACTGAGCAAGACCAGGGTTTGAACTCGCAACCTCGTGGTTCCTAGTCGGATTTGTTTCCACTGCGCCACGACGGGAACTGCGGGGAGGGGGAATTTGATTACTCAGTAAGGGTGGCCAGACAGCAGTGGGGGTTCTTGCTGATAAACTGACTTAGCGTGGTTCTTGCTCAAATGGGTTCACAGAGCAGAAGGCTCAGAGCAGCCTGATTGCAGTCCGATCAGGGAGAATCTCCGTCCATTCATCCTCCACTAAAGAGTCAGAACTGGAAACCGCACGATGAGCCTAGAACATATTCTTGTGCCAGCCCTCAGAAGTGCTCAGAGAACAATGGGGATGTGTCAAAAAGACAAAGAGGCAGGCTTGAACCGGCTCCTGTGGACCAGATCTGGGCTACTTTGAGCATCAGGATAAATAAGGATAATAATGAGTCATAACCTAGGAAACCACAAGCCCACACATATGTTAATTGATTAATTATATTAATTAGTTATATTTACCTGTATATTTAGAATTAATTACTGACCATAATTATTTGATGAGTAGCTGGTTAGTTACATAGTTTCAAAGGACCTCTCCATGAAACACTTAATAATTAGAAACAAAGATTCACATCAGGTCTAGATGCTTGGCAGATGGTCTTGAACCAAAGGATAGGTTCCAACAGTGATGGAACAAAAGGAAAACCTTGCAGCAATGAGAACATGGCACTGCCTCCATTCCTACCAAGATTCAGATCCTAAATCCGAAAATTCAGATTGAGCGACATTCTATAAACAACTGAGTCTGTGCTGCTGAAAGGTATGTGGGCATGTAAGTCGATAAAAGGCTAAGAGATGTTTCCCAGGCAAAGAGACGTGACAGTTAAACGGGACACATGAGCCTGTCCTGGGCGCTTTATTTTCTCATTTTTGGCCACACCTGTGGCATTTGGAGTTCCCAGGCCAAAGATGGATCCAAGCCAGAGCTGTGACCTACGCCACAGCTGCAGCAGTGCTGGATCCTTAACCCACTGCGCTAGGCCAGGGATCAAACCGGTGTCTCCACAGAGACAAGCCGGATCACGAACCCACTGTGCCACAGTGGGAATTCCCCCTTTTGCTACAATGGACATTACTGGGGAGGCTGAGGTTCCCGGGCTGGGTTGGACCAGGACAGACTGACTGTATTTGATGGTCGTGTTTGGGCAGACCCTTCTTGTGTGCAGAAAATACACACCAAAGTACACAGGGGTATGGCCACCATGCCGGCACCGTGTCGCCTAGTGGTTCTGGAAAAACATTTACACTGTACTTGCCACTTTCTGTACAAGTCTGAGGCCGTTTCTAAAGAATCCACCTGGCCGCTGACCAAAGAGACTCACATGATACTGTTTGAAACAAGATGGAAATCTGCACCACTGTCATGCAAAAATTCAAAAGCACAGGCAGAAATAGCATGGCGGCTCCACCACCATCAGGAATCCAGGCCCCTGTAACTACCTGCTCTGCATCCTCAACATGTACTTGCCTCTGTGGCCCAGAATGGCTGCTCCAGTTCCAGCCAGGAGAAGGGCGGCATGATAAAGGAAACGGCACAGCACCTCCTCTGAAGGACATGACGCAGAATTTGCACACATTCCATTAGTCAGAACTTTGTCACGTGGTCACAGCCAGCTGAGAGCCAGGCTACGAACCGAGCAACCCGAGCGCTCTGTGCTGTGTGATGACGATGGAACCAGGTCACGACGGGGCATCGACTAGCGATTCTGCCACAGGAGTAACGCATCTGAGCTGCTCAGAATTAACAGCAAAGTCTTTTTCTCCAGCGCTAGCACTTTCAGGTCTAAACTGGACCCGGTTTTCTCTGCTCAGAAGTGCATGCTGGGCCTGGGCCCGACTAGACTGCTGTCCGCCCCTAAGCCTCTCTCGGGAATCTGTCCTAACAGCGCACTCTCTCCCTGTTGCCTCATCCACGTCCTTTCTGCTTTGGGCTTCACCCCGGGCCCCTGCTCTGTCGTCCAGTGGGCTGGAGAAGCTGCTAGAACAACTCCTTCTGCACGGGGATGGTGACCATGGAGGGGTGGCCCCATGAGAAGCAAGCCTTTCTTGGCCAAGGGTGACTCCTGAGCCCGCCCCGCTGGCACATGGGGAAAGGTGAAAATCACCATCACCCACGTGTGGGTCTGGCGTGGGCGGCAGACGCCTGAGAACAGCAGGCATACCTGCCTTCAGGCCGGGCTGAGGGGCCAGCCCACACGTGCCTGGCAGCCGCTTCCCTGCTTTTCCTTCTTGGCTGAGTCGTCTGGAGCATCCTTCTGCCCTGTGATGAAGGAAGCACCACGTGGCCTGATACAGGAGCCCTTCAGCAGAAAGTCAGAGACATGGGATGTTGCAGTCTTGTGTTTAAAAGCTCGGTGACCCGGAGGGCAGTGCAGCCTGGTGGTAAAATATACAGGCTTTAAAAACTCCTAGACTCCAGTCCCAGCTCCAGCGTTTATTAGCTTGGGACTGGATGAGCTACCTGGTGACTCTACATCTGGGTTTCCCATCTATAAAATGGAGATCACTGTGCCTGTGGGGTGGGATGGGTGAGCCACAAGTGAGCTGGCACTTATCATCAGCCACCCCTGCTCCTTAACCTCTCGGAGCCTCAGCTTCCTCATGCGTGTGAGCCGGGAGAATTTCTACACCCAGTGTGGGACACTGAGGGTAAATGTCTGGCAATTCTAGAAGGTTCTCTGTGTACACATGTTCTTTTTCCTTCTCTGCTTTCCTGGGTCTGGCTTCTCTACAAATAGGAGGGAGACAAATAATTATCCCCACCTGCTTCCCCGAAAATTCACACCAGCGCTCAATTCTGGGATCGGGTCTGAGAGTGCCTTGCTTGTCTGCTTGGCTTTCCTGCACTTGATGCTGTGCTCCGGCCAATCGTGACCCACCCGAGTGACACACCACAGCCTTAGGACACAGGACAGAGGAAGGTGGGCGGGGTGCCCAGTGCACGCTAGAACCAAAGGCTTTGGGGGCCAGTGACCCAGGAAGCCCTGCAGCCCATCCTTCAGTCAAAAGGATGTCATCACTATCAGCCTAGGGCCCCGGCGGCGGAGGGCTCCGGACGAGATTTCAAGACAGAAGAGGAGGACTTCTGAAGGGTGGCACCGGAGGGTTGAGGGCGGCCTCTAGGAGGCAGTCACAGCAAAACCCGTCGGTCCCCTTAGTCACCCATCTCACCCTCAATGCCCCTCATCTCATTCCTCCAACATCCGCTGACGGATCGCTGTGTTGGGGAATTTGGGGGCAACTTCACCGCAACGAAAGTCATCAGAGAGCAAATACAAGCTTTGGAAAATAGAGGCAGATTCTGTCCCGAGTCGGTTGCTGTGGCTTTGACTTTGAGACGGCTGGACTCCCAGGGACCCTCCTCTTTTAGCGGGTGTGCGGGACAGATGGCGGTGTAGGAGGACAGGTGGCTGCAGAGCCGAGCGCCTTCATGCCGCCTCCTGACCGTCCCGGTCCAGCTCTGCTGTGTGACCGCCCGGCGGCGGCCCTCGCTCCCGGTTTCCAAGCTTTTCTTCTTTTCTTCCACAACCTCAAGTCCGCCTTTGTGTTCCTCGTAGTTTCATTTTGCCCTCGTAGTTCTCTCTACCAAGCTTTCATGAACAGTTTTTGCCCATGATTTCTGAGTTTTACACCTGGTTCTGCCATGAGATTGTACTTCTTAAAACCGTTAGGCCTTTAGGTAAACACGTGCTCAGAAACACAGGACAGCGTTAGGGCTGTCCTTTAAGCTCTGCGTAAGGTCCAGACTTACACAAAGTCTAACTTCATCTCAAAAATGTTATTTAAGCCATAAAAAGAATGAAATAATGCCATTTGCAGCAACATGGATGGACATAGAGATTATCATACTAAGTGAAATAAGTCAGAGAAAGACAAATACCATATGATATCACTTTTTTTTAAATTATTTTTTTAGGGCCGCCCCCCCATGGCATATGGAGGTTCTCAGGCTTGGGGTCGAATCAGAGCTGTAGGCGCTGGCCTACACCACAGCCACAGCAAACCTGGATCCAAGCCGCAGCTGTGACCTACACCACAGCTCACAGCAATGCCGGATCCTTAACCCACTGAGCAAGGCCAGGGATCAAACCCACAACCTCATGGTTCCTAGTCGGATTTGTTTCTGCTGCACCACGATGGGAACTCCTATCAGAACCTTTTAAATCAACTATACAC
Source organism: Catagonus wagneri (assembly GCA_004024745.2). Classification (NCBI taxonomy): domain Eukaryota; kingdom Metazoa; phylum Chordata; class Mammalia; order Artiodactyla; family Tayassuidae; genus Catagonus; species Catagonus wagneri. The sequence continues at coordinate 7,853,135 of PVHT021183707.1, forward strand.
CATTAAATCCTTAAAAAAATTAAAAAAAGTATTTACATATTCAGAAATGCATGTAAGTCTCTATACCAGGTCACTACCAGACTGTGGACGAGATTATAAACGACTGGAGAGGTGGTCTCGTCATCACTGGATGTTCGCACAGCCCAGGGCTGCAGGAACCAGCGGAACGTTTTCCTCTGAGCCTTGAGGAAGCAAACTTAACTCCTGGCATGGAGAGTAGACTGTTTTGTCTTTAAAATCCAGGCAACTTCTTTTCTATAACACACCTAGGTTCATTATCATGGATGACTGTGTTCTCATCATTGAATAAAGCGGACGTTCTGGGAAGGTGCACCGGCTGATCTTCAGGCTTCGTCTGTCCCGCACGGCACGTTACCAGGCAGACGCCCAGGACTGAGGCCATGGCCGGCTTGTTAAAAAGAAAGAGAGAAGGGGGAGGGCAGAGCACTGAAGGGCTGTCAGTCATTTACACTTTAGTCTAAACGCACTCCCCTCTCCTGAGGACGAGTTTTAGAGTCAGGAGAGAGGAACAAGAGGCCCAGGGCAGGGAAGGGCAGCAGGAGGTACAAAGAGGAGGGAGGGAAGCTGGGATTAGCAAAGTCAGCCCTTATCCCTGCTCCTGGCCCCGGGCCAGCCCTGATCCTCTGACATCAGTGAGCAGGTATTCATAGCATTTGTTACACACCTGCTGGTCCCAGAACATTCCATTCTGAGGCCCCTTGTCAGGGAGACCAAGCCCCGGCTGGGACCTGGCTGGGAGTTCAGGCCACAGTAATGATCAGCCCGGGAGACCCCTTCCATCTCCAGGCACCTCTGGCTCCACCTGAAGTCTCTGCTCCCGAGCTGGTGGGCCCCACCCCTGGACAGCAGGAGGCCCACCCAGGAGGCGATCTCCGGGCCGGGCAGAAATGACATCACGCTCCTGGCCTTGAGAATTTACCTGTAGGGCCCAGGGATGAGCTGCCAGAGGGTCTCGCTCCTGCGCTGTCTTCACTTCCAGCTGCTGTGCCAGCTCCCGGCTGCACACTTGGTTCTCGGGGGTCTGGGGAGGGGCCCGAGCTGGTCCGTCTGAGGTGAGAGCAGCCTGTCTCATGTGGTGCCGGGACCCCTCAGAGCCCTTTTAGCCGAGGAGACTTTGGGCCTGTTGGAGGGGACAGGGTCTCCCTGAGGCCTCTTGGCCTGAGTCCGTGAAGGGCGAGGGCACAGGGTCCACTTAGTCGAGTCCAATTCACCCTTTAGGGCCAAAGACGCTCCCTCAGGGTTTGAGTCTGGAGCCCGCACGTCCAAATGGAGACCTGTGATCTTCGCCACCTAGTGAGCTGCAGGCGTCTCGGACTTGGACGTGATTCCGCCGCAGGGGGACGACGCTCGTGACAGAAAACCAGTGGGAGCTCCCAGGCTTCGCGTATTTCTGCGCCAGGGATGGTGCTAAGAGCTTGGCCTGGGTCACCTTGATTCCTGCTCGTGACAAACCCGTGAAGCAGTTCCCTTATCATCTCTGCTGAAGGATGGGGAGTGGAAGGTTAGAGGCGCCAAGGTCCGGGGTCACAGAGTTGGCAAGTGATGGTGTCACCGGCACAAAACCAGCCTTCCGACGCCCGCTGCCGCGACACCCAGTGGCCAGGCTGCATGCCCATGTCCAAGGTCAAACAGGCGGGTCAAGGGCACCATGACCAACGTCCTGTCCCCAGCTCGGTAGAGGCTGGTCCAGGCTCACATGAGCTCCTTAGAAGGGGTTACAGCCTCCATCCCAGCAGCCCCGAGGTCTGAGTCGCACATAGGTGGAACCTGAGGGTGAGGCGGGGTCACTCCCTGCTCGTAGGGCCCTCTGACCCCGGGTTAAAGACGTGCTCTAAGATGGGAACAGCTTCTGCCACATCAGCAGGAAGCAGGGCCTTCCTCTGTCTGCTAAGACCTCTCTGTTCTTAAATGCACTCATTTCTTTAGTAAACCGGGCGCCAGGGAGTGAGGGCTCTGTGCCCACAGACCACACTTCCCAAATCAACAGTCTCCACCCAGGGCTGCCTCCGGGGACAGGGGGCCAAGTGTTTGAAGCCGGGTCTGAACCAAAACCTGGATCCTGCTGCTTTGCACCCCGCCCCAGTCCCCTCCTCCCGCCCACCACGGTGGGCCCGGCCAAAGCAAACGGAACAAACCCCTGCCAGCCCCCAGGTTTCCCTCACTGGCCGGCGGGTGGTCCATGGACGATGTGGGGTGGGGTGGGGTGGAGTGTGGGGCCCCGCAGTTTAAGGCTTTCTCCCAACAGGCAGGTTCCAAAAGATGTGTGTTCTTTCAAGTTTTCTGGAATCCCTTTCTAAAAAGAGGATGTGATTTATGTTGGATGTGGTTTATGTCAGCTGTGGCTGCACAGGCTTCGGAGGGAGTGGGGACCTTGGCCACAGAAAGCAGCCCTGCCACCCCCGTTCCACCCCACCCACCACAGATGCCCTTCCTGGCAATTCTCGAGGGGCCATGGCTTTGTCGCACAGAGCCAGAAATGCAGAGCCCAGGCCATGACAAGGCTGTACTGAGGCCCCCCTAGAGACCTCATTCTCCCACCGCAACTCAGGAGTGATAGCGCCCAGGACAGCAAACATTCTTTATTATCTGACAACAGGGCACATCTCAGAATTTCCTATTCTCCTAAAAATGGCACTCTGGGATCAGGAAGGAATTGCCCAAATTCATTTAATGAAAACATCACTTTCTCAAAAAAAAATAAAGTAAAATAAGAGCTTTTGGAGAGTTCCTGTTGTGGCTCAGTGGTAACGAACCCCACTAGATCCCTGAAGATGCGGTTCAATCCCTGGCCTTGCTCAGTGAGTTAAGGATCTGTCGTTGTTGTGAGCTGTGGTGTAGGCCGGCAGCTGCAGCTCCAATTCAACCTCTAGCCTGGGAACTTCCACACACTGCGCATATGGCGCTAAGATTAAAAAAAAAAAAAGGAAGAAAAGAAAAGAGATTTAGCTTTTGGGCCTGGGTCAGTACAGAACTGTGTAGTCAGGGGTGTGTTGCAGAGAGACTGAGAAAGACAAAGGGGCCTGGGGGGGGAGAGGAGGAGAGCAGGCCCATGGAGGCCGCCTGCCGTGGAGGTGGGCCTCTTCGCTGGGCTGGAGCCACTCCATCCCTCCCCCCCGCCCCAACAGCAGACCCTTGACCTCGGGCAGAACTCACGCAGCTCCTCTGCCACTCTGGCTTGAACTTGCTCACCCAAAAGTTGGCCCCGTCTGCAAACACAAACAAGGCCACTTATCTGCGTTGCCTAACCAAGGAAAACAGGCCTGCAAGGGCCCAGGCCCTGAACTTCCCCCAAGGTCGGACACTGGACCAAAGGTATGCACGGGGCTATTTTTTTGGTGGCTATTTCCTCCTGGCAAGACTTCTGGATTCGAGTGGTTTCGGTTGAGTAGTTTCCTGACTGTCATCACAGAATCCTAGGTGAGGAGGAGCTTTGAGTCCAGTCCCTCGCCCCTCCCCGCCACTGTCGGAGGAAGAAGCCCCAGGACTGCCTCCTGCCGACTTGGCAGTGATCCCCACTTCTTCAAACAGGAAATCTTTCTGAGGTCTAAGCTAAATCCCTCCTGTCTCGGGGTGGGCCCAACACCCCTCTGCTCTTGTCTGTCCTGTAAATAGAGGCTGGTACCTGAGGGCACACCTCCAGCAGCCTCACCACACGCAGCCTCAGCAGCTAGAAGACACTGGCCTTTCTCCCAAGCATCTGGGAGCTGACGGGCCTGACTTCTGATGCTGGCTGTGCTGCTAGCCGGCTGTGTGACCTTGAGCAAACCGCTTAACCTCGCTAAGCCTCAATGGCCACACTTGTAAAATGAAGGGGCTGGACTAGAGGATTTCTGAGGCTCTCTTATGAGTAATTTATGGCATCCCAAATTCACACGCTGGAGCCCCAAAGAACCCTCGATGTGACTGTATTGGAAGATAAGGCCTTCAGTGCCATTACTATTGTGGCTCAGCAGCTTATGAACCCAACTAGTATCCTTGAGGATGCAGGTTCAATCCCTGGCCTCACCCAGTGGGTTAAGGATGTGGTGTTGCCGTGAGCTGTGGTGTAGGTCACAGATGTGGCTCAGATCCCACATTGCTATGGCTGTGGTGTAGACCTGCAGTTGAAGCTCTGATAGGATCCCTAGCCTGGGAACTTCCATATGCCACAGGTGCAGCCTTAAAAAAAAAAAAAAGGCCTACGAGGAGGTAACTAAGGTTAAGTGGGGTTGTTAGCGTGGGGCCCTAATTCAATAGGGCTGCAGCTCTTATAAGAATGGAAGAGACACTAGGGTTCCCTCTCTCACTCCCACAGATGCCCAGAGGAGAGGCCACGTGAGGGACAGTGGGAAGGCAGCCGACTGCAAGCCAAGGACAGAGGCCTCACAAGGGCTCAGCCTCGCCAACGCCTTGATCTTGGACTTCTAGCCTCCAGAACTGTAAGAGTCGAGTGTCTGTGGGACTGGGTTATGGCAACCCAGGTGGACAGGCCCTTCCCCCTCCGCCATCCTGTAGTTAGTAAGATGGCAGGAACCCCAGGTGGGAAACTCAGCACCCACAGTCCGCCCTCGGGTTCTCACGGGGGCTCTGTCCCTGATGTCACCTCGGGCAGTGAGTTGCTGCTTCCACAGAGTTCTTTTGGGTGCAGATCTTTGCCATTTTTCACCAGTCCCATGCACCACCCCAATCTCTTCATGGCAAAGGCTCCCCCATGAGAAAGTGAAGGAATGGAGTATGGGGTGGGAAGGGGAGACAGAGTGTGTGTGTGTGTGTGTGTGTGTGTGTGTGTGTGTAGTATGGGGTGGGTAGGGGGAGATAGTGAGTATAGGTGTGTGAGTGCTGACTCAGTTTGGCAGTGTCCCCTGCCTGGGGTTTTTCCTGTCCCCCAGCTCCATCTCCAGGTCATCTCCATGAGGAGCACTTCTGCCATGACTGTTTCATGACCTCCTTCCCAACCTCGCTGGTTGCGTCTTTCAGGCCAAAGAGGCGACCAAGGCCTTTGGCTGACCAACCAACACCAGTCCTCCAGTTATGGCCGTAAGCAACACTCCCTTGGTCCACAGCTGACAACAGTGCTCTAAAGCCAGACCTTTAGCTCCCACATCCCCGAGACCTCTCAGTGAAACCGAACAGGACCTATGGGGCCCTCCTGGGTACAAAAAGCCTTCCGTGTCCCCCGTTTCTTATTTGTAGAAAAAAACTTTAGTCTCCTTGGTCTTCCCTGAGTTCCAAAGAGCAGACTCAAGCAGTTACTAACTAGCGAAGTGGGAGAAAGCAGAAACAAAGGAAAAGCACATAAGCAGGGCAAAGTAATGAAAAGGGTTCAGCTATAAAACAGAATCCTTGTTCCTTCTCAAGGGATACACACTGCAGTCTGATGCATATCTTCAAGTTATTCTGCAGAAACTACGACACTCCCCTCCCTGCCAACACACACACACACACACACACACACACACACGTAGACCCCAGACTAGCTAGAACCAGGAGGTTGATGATTAAGTTTCCTGAAATGTCATTCTATTACCTCACCACCAACCAATGAGAGGTCCATGAGCTGCAACCCTTACCTCAAATGATGCCTTTAAAACCCTTCCCCTGAAAGCCATCAGGGTGTTCAGGTCTTTTGAGCATGATCGGTCCATTCTCCATGCTTGGGGCCTTGTAATAAAGGCTGTACTTTCCTTCACCACAACTGGTGTCAGTACACTGGCTTTGCTGTGGGTGAGCAGACCCCAGTTGAATTAGGGCCATCTGGAGGACCCCTTGCATCCCTGGAGCCTGAGCAGATGTTGTAGCATTTCTCTGACTCCTGAGGTCCCATTTATCATGCTCTTCTCATCTGAAGCTTCTCCCCAGCCTGTCTGCATGGGGCTCTGTGCCTGGCACAGAGCCACCCCTAACACCTTCTCCTCTGCCTCCCGCTGGACAGCACATCCACATCACAAGAGTGGTCCCCACCAGGCCAGCCCTTCCATCTTGCTCTCCTCCTTAGTGGGTTACAGCTCTGTTCTCTGGAGCACAGCCAACTTAGCTTCGTCCAGACCCCAGTAGCTGGGTGACCTCAGGAGAGCTACCAACCCTTTTGAAACCTTGGGTTACCAGCCTGGGCAAGGCTCTGAGCATGATGCCTGGACACATAAACACAGACTCCGGCTACTGTTATGGGCTCCGAGAACAGGCACTGTGCCTTGGCTGACCACACCCTACCCATACGGATACAATCTTCAGAGTGGGGAGACAAAGCCTGCCCTTGGGTACCTGCCTCAGCTGGTTTTCCAATCTTCTGGTCAGTTCCGAGAGCAACAAGTACACTGACGTAAGTGGAGCTAGTCCCTGTGGTTGGTGAGCAGGGACCCCACTGCATCTCTGGAGCCCCTGCTGGCTAATCACTGCACCCATTAGCCCCAGGTTCTTGGCTATTACCCACATACATGGCACCACTGCATGCCTCTGGCTTCTGCTCGGGGCAGCGGCGGGGGGGTGGGGGTGGGATTCCCTCTAAACTGGACTCTTCTGTATCCAAGTAACTCCCATTGCTCTTTGAGAGCTCTCAAGGGTTCCCCACTTTAGGACACCCCTAGCTTACCCCCTTACTCTGTGTTCTTGTAGAACCTACACATATAACACAAGTTCATCAACCCCGCCAGGCTCTGGGATACCTGGTGGGGGGAAATTAGGTCTTCATCCTTCCCCAGGGCCTGGACCATAATATGTATCTGACAAACACTGGTGGGTGGCGGTTAGCAGATATGTTGGGCAGATGCAGAGATGGGCGGGTGGATACATGGATGGATGACAAATCACTGTCCCTCTAGTTGCCCCTGCTATGTCTCTCCATTGAGTAATTTCCAGGCTAATCTTCCTAATGTCCGGCTTGGCTCACTTCATGACCCAAATACCTTCAGAGTTTGTGTAATGCCTGCCAAATACAGTTCAAACTCCTCAGCCTGGAATCTGGCCCCCACCTACCTCTCCAGTTCTGCTCTCCTTCTCTCCCACTGTTCTCCAGCCAAATCATATCAGATGTCCACTACACCCCTGCTACTCAGGTGACCCTCTAACCTACAGCATCGGCTTCACCTGAGAGCTTGTCAGAATTCTCAAGTCTTATCCCAGACTCATGGAATCAAAATCTGCACTTTAACAAGACCTCAGGCGAGTTTTGCCCACATAAGAGCTTTAGTCACTGCTCTAGTGTCCCCAAAGCTCCCGCCAGTCGTGTGTCAAAATCCTATACATCGCTTAGGGCTGCCTATACCCTGCTGTTGGTTATAGCCCCCACTCCACATGCCCTGGGCACACCCCCTACACACACACACACGTGTGTGTGCACACGCACACACACACACACACACGTTTCCCTTTTTAGGATGACGTAGCACTTGGTTCATGCCTTTCTCGTACAAGGGCTCACATTGTCCCTGAGGTATAAACATCTGAGACTCATCCCTCTGCTGTAAATTACAAGAATCTGGTGAATAAGGACCTTGTTAGTCTATTTCATCCTATGTCATGTCTCGAGAGATGCCTTGCACCTAGCAGGTGCCAAACAGATGCATTAAATAAATGAACAGATTAATGGAGGAGGACCAAATGAAGATCAGGTTCCTAATGTGGGAAGAAGGTCCATAGGAGCCACAATGGTGGCAGCTGCCCAAGGCATCATGGACAAGAGTTTCATGTGCTTGGTTCTGTCTTTCTTCCCGGGAATATTTGGGAGCATCTCCAACTGCCTGCCCCATGGAGTGATGGGGAGTGAGCTGCAGCCTGTGGAGGCCACCTGGCTGTCTCATCCATGGATGTGGTGGGGAGCTTGACCTTGTCAGGGAAGTGTAGCTAAGCCTGCAACAGCATCAGCAGTGATGAGCCTGTCCTCTTCAGCTGTCAGTTTCCACACTCCAACGTCTGGACAAACTCACAGACTTCCTGACCTCAGTAAGCTCAACTTCCTCCCAACCTATGTCCTCAGGAGGCCTCTCAAGATGCTCTCCCCAAACCCCCCTCCCCTTTCTCAGGACCTTGGTACTTGGTCAGTACATGGTACTCTCTGTATTACACAGCATGGTTTTGGGTCTTGTTTTGTTTTTGTTTGTTTGTTTGTTTTGCTTTTTAAGGCTGCACCTGCAGGATATGGAACTTCCCAAGAGAGGGGTCGAATTGGAGCTGCAGCTGCCGGCCTACACCACAGCCACAGAAACATGGGATCCAAGCTGCATCTGTGACCTACACCATAGCTCATGGCAATGCTGGATCCTTAACCCAGTGAGCAAGGTTAGGGATAGAACCCACATCCTCATGAATCCTAGTCAGGTCCATTACCGCTGAGCCACAATGGGAACTCCTTATACTGCACTGGTTAAAAACAGAATGCTTTCTCCTAAGATTGGGAGCAAAGCAAGAATTTCTACTCCCACACTTCTGCTGATTACTGTATCAGAGATTCTAGCCAGTGCAATCAGTTAAGAAAAAGAAAGGACATCCAGACCAGGAAGAAAGAAGTCAAACTGTACTTGCAGATGACATGATCCTGTATGATGAAAATCCTAAGGAATCACTCAAAAACTACTACAGCTAATTGAACCAAGCAACATCACAGGATTCAAGACCAGTGTAAAAAAAAATCAACTGCATTTCTAGATGTTAGCAATGAATGATCTGAAAATTAATTACAAAAACAATTCCATTCATGATAGCTCAAAAATAATACTGCAGTTAATATTGAAATCCCAAAAAGATATTTTGTAGACATAGATAAGCTTATTCTACAAGTCCTATGCAAAAGCAAAGGGACTAGATTAGCTAACAATCTTGACAAAGAAGGAAACAGTGGGAGGAATCACTGTACCTGATATCAAGGTTTACCACAGAGCTACAGTAATCAAGACAGGGTGGTATGAGTGGAGGGACAGACCAAGAGCTCAGTGGAATAGAACAGAGAACACAGAAATAGAACCATGCAGTAGGAGTTCCCATAGCGACTGAACAGGAATGAATCTGACTAGCATCCATGAAGACACAGGTTCAATCCCTGGCCTTGTTCAGTGGGTTAAGGACCCAGTGTTGCCGTGAGCTGTGGTACAGATGAGGGCACAGATGCAGCTCGGATCTGGCGTTGCTGTGGCTGTGGTGTAGGCCAGCAGCTACAGTTCTTATTCAACCCCTAGCCTGTGAACCTCCATATGCCACAGGTGCAGCCCTGAAAAGACTGGAAAAACAAAATGAAACAAAACAAACAAACAAAAAAACCCACACATTAGGCTCCACGTTTTTTGTTTTTTTTTTTTGCAAAAAGGGTATCATCTTTTTGCAAAAGCTATCCAATGGAGAGATGATAGCCTTTCCAACAAATGGCACTGGAGGAACTGATCACCCATAGTCTTAAAAAAAAATCTAAACCTCCTAGCTTACACCAAATTTAACTCAAAATGAATCATGAACCTAAATGTAAAACGTGCAACTATTAAACTTTAAGAAGGACAGCAGAAAACCTTTGAGATCTAGAACTGGTCAAAGAGTAGAACTCTCAGACATGATCCCAAAAAAGTAATTTGTGGAAAACAAAGCTAAGTTGGATTTCCTCACAATTGGAAACTTCTAGTGAACTAAAGACCCTGATGAAAGGCATGCTACAGACTGGGATAAAATATTTGAAAAACCACATATCTGACATATCTAGAATTTCTGAAAGAATTTAAAGAATTCTCAAAATTCAAAAACACAAATGCAATAAATACACAAATGCAGGCCCTGCTTCTAATTAAATTAGAAAGGCAGAAGATTTGAACAGACAATTCACCAAAGAGGAGATAAGAATGGCAAATAAATACATGAAAAGATGTTTAACATCATTAGCCAGTAGGGGAACAGAAATCATAACAACAAGGAGACACCAGAATACACTGATGATAGCAGCTAAAATTAAAAAAAAAAAAGTGATAAGACAAATGTTGGCAACAATGTGGAGAAACTGATCTCTCCTACATTACTGTTAGGAGTGTACAATACTGCAGTAACTCCTGAAAAGAGTTTGGCAGTTGTTTAAAAAACTAAACATGCACTTACCAACATAATCCAGCAATTGTACTCTTAGGCATTTGTCCCAGATAAATGAAAACTTACATTCACACAAAAACCTGTACACATACTAAATTGTACACTTAAAAAGGTTACAATTGGTAAATTTTATGCATGTTTTACCACCCAAAAAAAAAAAAAAAACTTGTCCAGAAATATTCATAGCAGCTTTATTCAGAGTAGCCTCAAACTGGAAACCACCCAATGTCCTCCGGTGGTAAGTAGGCTAAACTCTAGGACTTGCCCACAGTGGGGTACCCCTAACTCACACTCCAGCTTGGGTGGACCTCAAGCGCATCCGACCCATGCTGTGCAGTTCCATTTATATCACATTCTCAAAATGAAAACACTATGTCAATGAAACCAGGCTAGTTGTCTCCAGGTATGATTAATTTCACGCATCAACTTGACGGGGCTAAGAGATGCCCAAATCATTGGTGAGACGTTGTTTCTGGGTGTGTCTCTGAGAGTGTCCAGGAGAGATGAGCACCCAAATCAGCGGACTGAGTAAAGAAGACCTCCTCCCCCACGTGGGTGGGCCTCAGCCAGTCCACTGAGGGCGGGAATAGATTAAGGCAGAAGGGGACCTCCTCTCTCTGCTGAGCTGGGCATCTGCCTTCTGCTGCCCTCAGACACGGGTGCTCCTGGCTCTCATCTTCAGATTCAGAAAGGACCGACACCATCAGACCCCAGTTCTCAGGCCCTTGAACTTGGACTTACATCATCAGCACCTCCAGTTCTCAGCCCTTCTTGGGACTTATTGCAGAATGGATGCTCCTGCTTCTCCGGTTTGCAGACGGCAGATTATGAGACTCCTTGGCCTCCGTAACTCCATGAGCCTCTTCCTATAATAAGCAACCCCATAAATGTCTGCATGTGTCCTTTTGGTTCTGTCTCTCTGAAGAATTTAATGCACCAGGGGACAAGGAGCAGCACACAGAAGTGCCTTTGTGGTTATGGAGCGTTTCTGTACCTGGAATCTGGTGGAGTTACACAGACCTACACACGGAATCACATTCCGTAGAAACACACACACACACACGTGTAAAACTCTGTGGAAACTGAATGAGGTCTACAGTTTTTTATTATTTACTTACTTATTTTGCTTTTTAGGGCCACACCCATGGCATATGGAAGTTCCCAGGCTAGGGGCTGAACTGGAGCTGCAGTTGCTGACCTACACCACAGCTACACCATTATTGGATCCTTAACTCACTGAGCGAGGCCAGGGATCAAACCCACATCCTCATAGATAGTCAGGTTTGTTACTGCTGAGCCACAACAGGAACTCCTATTTATTTTTATTTTCATGGTTCCACCTGCGGCTTATGGAGGTTCCCAGGCTAGGGGCTGAATCAGAGCTGCAGCTGCTGGCCTACACCACAGCCACAGCAATGCCAGTTCTGAGCCACATCTTTGACCTACACTACACCTTGCAGCAACACCAGATCCTTAACCCACTGAGTGAGGCCAGGGATCGAACCTGCATTCTCACAGACCCTATGTCAGGTCCTTAATCCTCTGAGCCACAGTGGGAGCTCTAAGGTCTACAGTTTAGTTACCAGTATTGAATCAAGGTCCGTTTCCTATTTCTGATATTGTACTGTTATATAAATGTCACCTCTGCGGGAAGCTGGATGAAGGATTTGCGGGACTTCATTATTTTTGCAACCTCTATTGAGTCTGTAATTATTTCTAAGTAAAACTTTTTTTTTGGTCTTTTTGTCCTTTTTTTTTTTAGGGCCACACTTGCGGCATATGGAAGTTCCCAGGCTAGAGGTTCAGTAGCCAATACACCACAGCTCATGGCAGTGCCAGATTCTTAACCCACTGTATGAGGTCAGGGATTGAATCCACAACCTCAAGGTTCCTAGTTGGATTCATTTCCACTGAGCCATGACGGGAACTCCATAGATAAAACATTTTTTAAAAGTAAAAAGGAATTAGGGATTTTATATTTATTTAGATTTCCTGCCCCCGTTACACATGGGGTGGCCCAGCTCTCATGCACTGGACCCCCATGCTTGTGTTCAGATTGGAGCAGCAGGAACTGAGAGCCCCGGACCGGAATAGAAACACCAGTGCACCAGAGACGGGGCTGGACACCAGAGTCACACAGAGCTGGCTCTCCCCTCCCACGCTTCACCACTCCCAAGAGATGGCATTCTCCTGAGGGGGCTCTGGCACCTCCCGGGGGAGGAAGAGGTCGAACGACGGCTCAGGGTGGGTGCGGCTGCCTGTGCGGAAGCTTAGGGAAGCCAGTGGGGGTCTGTGGAGTGAGGTCGGGCCTCCGGAGGGACAGGGCAGCTGCGGTCCCCGGGAGGACCCGACCCGCTGACCCAGGTGTGCAGCTACCAGCCTGTGGCCGCTTGTTCTGCCTCCCGAGTCTCTCAGAAACAATGCAAAGCAAACAAAGTCAAATTAAAAGGAAAGGAAAATCCAGGTCAGGCAGAACGGAGAGGAAGATCAGTTTACTGTCAGCCCCGTTCTCCCCAGCGCCCCTCACTCCTCACGCCCTAAAAGCTCCGCAGCTGAACAGCGCCCCTGGCGGAGAGGCCTCCTTCCCGTTGCCCAGAGCAACATCATCTCCTCAGCGCTCTGGTGAGACCTTGGGCTGCCCACCTGCAGAATAGGAAGTCTCCAGAAACCAGGTGCATTTGGCAGGAGCCGTTTTCCCTGGCAGCCCACGAAAACGTTAGGCGTGGAGCCAGGCTGTGCAAACTCTCCACGAACGAGAGCACCCAGGGACCGGCTGCACCAGCTCCCCATACTCCATTCCCCGGTTGTGCAGCCAGGACCCCTGCGCTTCCTTCATCCTTCATCCTGCCCCACCCCACCGATCCACCATCCAGCACTCTCCCCTCTTTTTGGGGAAGCTGTACTCTCTCTCCACTGTCACCCCCATCATCTCTCATCCAGGATCTTAACAGACCCTCCTCCCAGGTCTCCCCAGTCCTACTTTAGCCCTGACAATCTGCCCTCCACTCAGCAGTCAGAGTGATTCTTGAAAACCAGTGAAATCAATCGCATCACACCCAGAAGACGGCCCCAGTTTCCGTCTGGCTCACGAGTCCTCTAGGGCACGGGCCCAGCCTCTGCAGCCTCCTCTCCTGTTTCTGCCTTTGCTCCTCCAGGCAGAAACCAGTGAGAGGTTCCTCTCTGACCTCTCGTCTGGGATGTGCTCCCAAGTCTGCCAGCAGCACCTCCTGTCACTCAGGGGATCCATCGAGGGGCCGCCAGTCACGGCACCTTACCCTGCACGGTCAGCGTCTCAGGAAAGCAGAGCTTGGGAAGGAGTTTAGAGCACGTGCTGTTCGTTCGGGAGCTCTGGGGATCATCGGCCGTGGAGGGGGCAGGCAGGATGGGGAGAGGGCCACGTCGGCTGTGACACAGGCTTAACAACAGTTGGAATCATCTTGACTTGGGCCCAGGACAGCCAGAGTTTCAGACTCCTACTTGCATGTGGGCTGTGCCAACACCCCCCCACCCCCACCCCAGAGCATCTGACAGCTGAGGGCCTCCTACCAACAGCCCTCTCAGAAAAGGGGCCTTCAGCATCATAGTGCTCATTTCAGCTTCTCTCACTTGGGTATTTTTCTTCTTTTTTTGCATTTTAGGGCTGCACCTGCAGCATATGGAGATTCCCAGGCAGGGGGTCAAATCGGAGCTGTAGCCACCGGCCTACACCACAGTCACAGCAACTTGGGATCTGAGCCTCATCTGTGACCTACACCGCAGCTCACAGCAACGCCAGATCCTTTACCCACTGAGCAAGGCCAGGGATCAAATCTGCGTCCTCGCAGACACTATGTCAGGTTCGTTACCGCTGAGCCGCAGTGGGAGCTCCTTGGGCATCTTCCTTAATTTTTCATTCCTGTGCGTCTCTCCCCGAGAACAGGAGCAGGGCTCACCTTGGGCGCCACCAGGACCTCGGCCCAGCGCGGGGCAGGTGCTGAGTAAATGCTTTACATTCACAATCACCCTGGAAAAGTCACCATTCGATGATCACCGCACAAAGACTTCAGTGAAGCTTAGGCTAAGAAACTTACCCAAGAAGCTGCCGCGGGAGAGTGCAGCTCCCCGCCAGCGCCCCACTGGGACCTCGGGAGGGGCCGAGCCGTGGCTGGTGCTGGCTGACATGGTGCACATTCCATGTGTGGCTTTGAACAAGATTATAAATTATTGGAGGATTTGGGCCATTCCTTGCAATACCCCCCTAGGCTCAGCGTTTAATCAATGGCAACACCACGCAAAAGTCCGCGTGGACCAGCCCCACGGGCCCTGCCTCGTGCTCCATGCACAAGCGGTGCTCAATGTGATTTAGCTGACGTTGACAACTCTGCTTTCTCTTTTCAAAACTGCTGGCTGTTTCGCTCCGTCCACTTCCCTCCTTCGCCAGTGCCCTCTCAAGGGAGCCTGGCAAAGATCCCACCTCAGTCTCAAGAGGACTTTGGAGCATTTTCTGGCCCCATTCTGCTGGCTGAAAGAAGTCATTATCCATGGGGTTTCAAGGATCCCCGTCTCTTCCTAAGAGCATCCTGGGATTCTGCCGGTCTGCCCTCCAGCCAGGGCATCGGGCTGGTCTGAGCCAGCAGCCCGTGCTCGTCCGGGATGCTGCAGGACTCCGAAGCTACCATGCTACCTTGGAGACATATCAACAAGGACCCCATGTAGTTCGCTTTAATGTTCAAGTCACCCACCAACCTTCTGTTATTGGAGAAGGAAGAGAGATACATGGGAAAAAAAACTGAAAAATAAAGATTTCTGCCTAAATTAAGTGGCCAGTGATCTCCGGGAAGATGGGGACTTTATCTCTCATTTTGGCAAAGAACCAGGATGTAGTCCTGGCCTGATTCACCTGAAGGGCGACCCTCCCACTGATGCCCAGGCACGTTTCTCTGTGGATAACAGAGTCTGTTGGAAGTGATATGTGATTTTAGTCACCCGGTCCGAACCTGGCATTCACTCTCTGCACCCTTTAAAGGTTTTTACTTATTTGTTTGTCTTTTTAGGACCGCACCTGCGGCATATGGAGATTCCCAGGCTAGGGCTTGAATCGGAACTGTAGCTGCTGGCCTACGCCACAGCCACAGCAACGCCAGATCTGAGCCGCATCTGCAACCTATACCCCAGCTCACGGCAACACCGGATCCTTAACCCACTGAGCAAGGCCAGGGATCGAACCTGCAACCTCGTGGTTCCTAATCGGATTCGTTTCCACTGCGTCACGACAGGGACTGCCCTTGAAGGGTTTATGAGCTCTTCAAGGGCCGAGACTGCTTGCTCAGCTCTGTATCCAGCACCGTATCTGGCACACAGAAACCGTGGTGGTAAACTCGGTACCCCCAGTCAGCCCTTCTCGGGCACTTACTACATAACAGCCGCTACACGGACACCCTCGTGCGCATCATCTCCTTAATTCCTCATACTACCCTGGTGAGGAATCCCCAGCCTACAGGTGAGAAGACTGAGGCTTCGAGGCCAGTGACCACCCCAAGTCATACAAGTAGGAAGCGTCGGAGCTGGTGCTCAATATACATCTGAGTGAGCAAGGGCGTCAGCCTGGCATCTGCACTGGCCCTCTGGCTCAGCAGGTGCTGCTTGCCTCTGGGCTCCAGTAGGAACGCGTTCCAGGCCTGAGGGTCCCTAGTGCATTCACATAGCCCCTGGGGGAATGCACAAGCCCACTGCTCACCTCTGACGTTACACAGCAAACACGCGTGGAATTAGACTGACACTCTGCCCTCAGTCCAGACGAGAAATGTCCTGTCAGGGCTGACCCCAAAGTCCCCAGGCCACCATCCAGAGTTAGGGTGAGTGGGGAAGTGGCAGACTGGCAGGGCCTGTGTCCACTTGCCAATTTCCTGAGCTCACCTGGTCAAGCAGACGAGAGAGAGCCTGTGAGCAGGTCTGAGGTTCGGTGGTGTTTGGGTCAAGGGCAGAAGTCCTGTTCTGAACCCGGCAGCAGAGGGGGTTCAGGACGGCCACATGTGCTTCCTGGGGTCGAGCAGCTTTCCTCAGAATCCCTGTAGTCGGGGGGCGGGTCACTCCTGCAGAGCACTTCGCAGGGTCCCGCGTGCCTGGCCTGGTGCTCCTAGCTTGGGGCTCCACCGATCCGCTTTATAAGACAGCCGCTGAGCATCGCCCTCCGACGAAGCTCAAGGGAAGCATCTAAATCAGATCAGGGATGAGGGAACAGCGAGGTTTCCTGGAAGAGGTGAGGCCCGAACTATATCTTGAAAGACCAGCAGCACGCCGGGCATCGGAGAGCACGCTCCTGGCAGAGGAAAGGGCATATGCAAAGGTAACAGCAGCTGCCATGGTACACACCCTCCCACGAGCCACATGCCACACTACACACTTTACAGACAGAGTCACTTAACTGCAAGGACTTTTCACATTTTCACTCAGGAAAATATTGCAAATAACAGATACTAAAGTAAGAGTAACAGCAGCGGTGAAATGCCGAAGAAATCACCTCTGGCGGCATTTTATAAAGGATGAGATGACAGTGGAAGATGCTGATTTACCCATTTAATAGGTTTCCAAAACCCAAGCCAAATAAGATGCAACCACACCAAAGCTAAATGACAACACTTTATTGCAGCATCGGCAAAGGTCAGATTTCTGAAGCTGGTGAAGATCGGGCAGCATTTCCATGTGAAATGTTACAACTTTACAAGTTCTGTTTCTTATTTAGTTCTACATGCAGAAACTGAAACATGGTAAAAGAAAAAAATGCAAAATAGCTAGAAAAAAAGATGTACTCAGGTTGTAGCATACAGATGTGCTCAACTAAATTTACTATGCCTACTGGAAAGCAAATGAAAGACAACTATCCTAAGAAATAAACAGATTGCCAGAAACAGACTAAGAACCCTCATTTCTATTTGGGGGGGAGGGGAGAACAAAACCAAACAAAACAAAAACAAAAGCAAAATAAAAGCTCTACTGTTTCCAGACTTTGTTTAGAGACAGAGGCTGTAAACCCATGAAGGTCAACAAAATCTCCAGATCCCATTCTCGCTGTCCTTCGTCCATCTTCTGTGACGTCTGCCTGGCACGTTGTCTGTTTTCAATGATACTTACAATGGGCTCGACTATCCCTGTTCTTAGGCTGGTGTCAGACTCCTTCAGCCCCCGGGTTCGTGCTTGTGTACTAATCGCCTTCCCCTCTCCTCTGACCCTAACAGGCAATGCTGTATCACCGACTCTGATGGATAAAACTGATTCTTCTCCCTCATCCCGTGTTCCTCTTGAAACAAATTCCTAAACAAAAACCTTCCTGGTGGATTATCTGGTATTTGGATATCTTTCATCATTTTGTTGTCCTGCATGTAAGTTTTTACTAGAAGATTTTACTGCTTGCTCTATACTTTTCTACTGTAGTCCTGGAGCCCCCAAATGTATCTTCTTCCAACATGGGATGTTCAATTCAGAGACACTGTAACTCAAATCAAGTTTAAACTCAAGTTCATTTCCCCCATACCATTACCATTACAACGGTTTCTTCTCCGGCTCAATCATCTCACTGACGCTCTTCTTGCTGTAACAGCTCAGGAGTCAGTCAACCATCTCATGTCTTGACTGCCATTCTCAAGAGAAGATCAACCCTCACGTGATTTCCATTACAAAAGGCCTTTCACGCCTTATCTGGAAGCGTCGGCTTGTTCCGGTGTTGGCAGAGGCTGCTGTTTCCGCCTCATGGCCCCAGCCTGTCCAGGTTTAGATTCTCAACTCTCTAGACCGACATGCTGAGATGTGTCCACTGCTCTCACTCAATTGCTGGAGGACTCCACTATCCACAACATCAGATACAGGACCTAATGAAATGACACGTGCTGCTGGATCAACGTCTCCTAGAGGCACAAACAGGGCAGTGTTAAAGAACCAGTACTGAGGACAAATCTCAGGCAAGAAAAGGCCCCCTGAACACCACCAGCCACTGTTTACTGACGTCTGTGGACAAGCCGGTGCTCTGTTAAGAGCGCACAACTCCTACCAGAGTGATACAAAAAGGGCAACTCTGACAGTGATTGGACGCGTGGTCCCAGTAGCTCCCCTCAACTACTTTCTAAGATGCTGAAAATTCATGGTTTGTGTTTCGGCTTGAATTGCGTACTCCGAGATTTGTTTGTTGAAGTTGAAACCCAATACCTCAGAACGTCATCCTCTTTGGAGACAGGGTACCTGCAGAGGGAATTAGGACGAGGCCAGACTGGAGTAGGATGAGGCCCCTGATCCAGTGTGACTGTGTCCTCGTCAGAGGGGGAAATCTGGACACAGACACGCAGCCTGGGAAAATGCCACATGAAGATGAAGGCAGAGATCAGATCGTGCTGTGGAAGCCAGAGGACGCCAAAGACTGCTGGCAAACCACCAGAGGCCAGGAGGTAGCCTGGAGCAGATGCTCCCTCTCAGAAGGAACCAACCCCGACCTTGGATTTCGGCTCCCAGAACTGTGAGACAAACAGTTCTGTTGCTTAAGTCACAGTTTATCATGCTTCCTTTTGACAACTCTAGCAAACTAATACAGTTGTCTCTCACACGGCAAGTTGCATTGTTTTATTTCAAGGAATGAAACGCAAATATGGAAAAGTATTTCTTTAGCTGGATACACCTGTAAGTCTGTTAAGTTGTGCAGTTGTGTAGGACTGAACTGCATGGAAAAAAGTCAGTAACACAAGAACTCCCCGAGAGAAAGAAAAGGTCTCTCTCCAGATGTCAAGGCAAAGCAATGTTCTAAAAGAGAATACTTGAGATAAAGGTGGTGACTGAAAGAAGCGTTCACAGTCTGTTAAGTACGACACATTTCTTCTAGCCCCTCACTGCTCAGAGTGTGATCCACACTCCAGCAGCTCTGACATCACCTGGGAGCTTGTTAGAAATAAATCAGAACCAGCCGTTTAATAAGAGTCAAAATGGTTAAAATACGTAAAGTTTGAGGAATCCTGGTATAACCCACATGAATTTATAGCATATATACTAATAGTAGCACTGACAGTTGTCAAAGAGATGGAGTCTCAGGTTTTTCAACATTAGCAAAGTGGAAAACCACCCTGTCCCGCACGCAGCACGCCGGGTGACCGTGCTGCCGAGAGGGAGGCTACCACTCTAACCCATAGCACGCAAGCGCTTACACTCTGTCAGGGCGTTACTGCCCAGAGAGAAGGGCTGAAATCTTAACTTACAGTCTTATGTCAACCCTGATTAGAAAATATGAAAATCATTATAAATTACTGTCTGGGAGCCCTATCAAAACCCACAGCTAAGGAAAACTTAAAACTGCTTTGATAAACAGTTTCCAAATAAATTTCCCTTTATCTGCCATTTAATGTCAACAATATTAACAACATTTTAGAAAAGTACTAGCCGAGTTAAGAGTCAAATTGAAAACAGTTTCTCAGACCTCTCAGAGAATTTCCTTCTGCCTGCTCTGCACAGGAACGCGCCACACAGATGGCTGAGGGGCCGCGGCTCTAGACACACATCTTCCTACCGAGTCTGGCCCAGCATTAAAAATAGAAGGAAATAAAGAGGAGCCAAACCACCGAAAGACTCCACCCCAGCAGTTATGTTCCTACAGAGGACCACATTCTTCACTTAGGTTTTAAAAAACAGCAAGAATACCTGGTACTCAAAAGGCGCAAAAACCCAGGCTTTACAGTCTGCTTGTTTCTCTACAACATTCATCTGTACCTGCATTTTAAGAGCACTGGCTCTGAAAACACCATAAAACTGTAAGACTTTACAGAGTCATTTTTCAAGAGTGCTGGACAAGTCAGGAGTTTTTGTCCCCCCCAGCCCCGCACCCAAGTCATGATTTTCAGAAAAGATTTTAAACAGGTAGAGGCGGTAGCTCAAGAGTACGGAGTTGCACAAAATCAGGAAAACAAAAGGGAACCTGAAGGGTCAGGAACATAACAAAGGAACAAAGTTTAAGTGATTAAACATGGGTTTTTAGAAGTCCCCTTGCCCATTCAACAAATATTTACCGTGCATCTACTACGTGCAAGGCACGAAGAGCTGTGAGAGAGAAAACGGCAAACAAGACAAGGCTTCATGCCTGCCCTGGGTCTTCGCTCCCATAGGGGGTGGAGACAGGGTGGCCCGTGACAGAGCACAGCAAGTCTGGGGAAACACAGTGACCTGGGGCTGGAAGGTCAAACTGGAGTAAAAGATGAGACCTGACAGCAGCGCAGGAGTCATTCAAGAGGAGAGCCTGAGAGGGTTCCGTTTAAACACAGGGAGGTAAAGAAAGAGTCTAACTAGAAGAACCAAAAGGCCAGCTGGGTCACGAGTATGGGAAGGAAAAGCAAGAGATCCAGCCAGAAGGGGAGTGTACCCCCATCACGCAGGGTGGAGTTAACCACGTGGAGGGGCTGGGACTCAATCCCACACGCCATGAGGAGCAGCGGCAGGAGTCGGCAGAAAGCTCACTCCCAGTCACACGGCGGACCTGCACTCAGAGCACTGTGGGCAGAACAGAAAGGAAGAACTGGAGGGGCTGAAATGAGAGACCAAGAAGCAGCTCGGGAGGGGGTGGGCAATAACCCAGATGAGGTGATGGGCGCCTGATCCAGGACCTCGGTGGCGGAGATGGAATGAACAGGGCAAGTGCGAGAGAGCCGCTTACTGGAAGAATCGGGGGATTTGTTAGAGGGAGAGGGAGGGAAGAGTCAGCTGGCCCCTCTTCTAGTACGGACACCAGCCGGGCAGTTTCTATTCTCTGAGCCACAGAGCAGGGGAGGAGAAGCTGGTGTTCCTGTGAGCTGCCGGGGTGGGTGTGCAGAAGACAGCTAGGGGCATGCTCAGAAACGAAAATGGAGGCTTGGGCTGGAGACACGGACGATGACTGCGCCGCGAGAGGGGCACCTCTGTGGAGAGCACATGGGTCAGGGAGGACCCCAGGACCACCTGAGGGACACGAACATCTCCGGCAGAGGCAAGAAAAGGACAAGAAAAGACAGCAGAGCCACAAAGGTGAAGGGAAGAGACTGGCCCAGAAGCAAGGAGGGTCCACGTGCCGAGTGCTCCGGGACCACTGAAGGTGGCACAAGGCAGCAGTGTCGGGAAGGCAGACACAGCACAAGGCGGCAGAGAGCAAACGTGGCCAATTCCAAATCTGGCTGACTGCGGGTTGGAGGGAGGGAAGGAAAACAGAAAGCTAACAAAGAACTCTGAAAAATGATCGCGTTAACTGGTAGCAAACTAAGAAAAGCAAATCTCCGAGTTTACACACACATCTACAGCAGTGTATGTGAACTGACACATCTGTTTTCCCCTATTTTTGCTCCCTACTGTTAAAGAAAGGCTTGTACTTAAGACTCTCAATCAATGATTATTTATTTATTTATTTATTTAGTCTTTTTGCCTTATCTGGGGCTGCACCCAAGGCATATGGAGGTTCCCAGGCTAGGGGTCTAACAGGAGCTGTAGCCGCCAGCCTTCGCCAGAGCCACAGCAATGCGGGATCCAAGCCGTGTCTGCAACCAACACCACAGCTCACGGTAACGCCGGATCCTTAACCCACTGAGCAAGGCCAGGGATCGAACCCGCAATCTCAAGGTTCCCAGTCGGATTCGTTAACCACTGAGTCACGAAGGGAGCTCCAATCAATGATTTTTTAAACCAATGCATGACTAGGGCAGAATCAGCTCTTTCAAGTACCCAGACAGCCTCCTCCCGGACCACAAGCTTGAGAGTAAAGACTGTCCACTACTTCTGAATTTTCCGTAGTGCAGGACTGAACCCATGCAAGGTGCTAGACGAACGTAAGCTGAGGGGAGCAAAGCCTGCTGTGAAAGGCAATTAAAAATCAAGTGTCATATTTATTGATTCACCCAAGCATTAAAATATTAATAAAATATGCTACAGTTGCCATATTTGAATGGAGAAGGTACTGGAGATTAATGGACACAATGCTGTTCAGAGAGATTAGGCTGCAGTACAGCAGGTGAAGTTGATGGAAAACGTCAAGATAAAAATATTTCAATAACAAGACAAGAAGAGGGAACAGGCACTACCAACAACACAATGGTATATAAATTTAAAGCTACCCTAAGAAAATGTAAAAGGAGGAAACTAAAACTTCCCAAAAGGCCTCTTTCTTAACCTGGCTGGCTTCTACATCTTAAGTGCAATAAAAGATACTATTAATGGACTTTAATGAAGGTAGAGTGATTTAAAATAACCTAATACCTTAGGTCTAATTAAATAGATTTGTACATCATTTATAACTTAGATTTCTAAAAAATTATACTCAACAGAATTTAAAAAACAGATCCCTAAACTGTCAGTGGCAAATCAATTTCCTAAATTGCAATTGGATTATCAAGAGCTGTCCGAGCACAGAGTTCAAAGGAAAACGTTATCGGGAGAACACAAATTTACTGAGTAAGAGACACAAAGGCTCTAGGCTCTGCATTTCCCCCAATGCTATTACTCTCAACCGTGACCACCTCTGCTGCCCTGGCACCTGCCTTCTACACCTGCTTGCCTGTCTCCAACAACAATGTACAGATGAGGGCGGTGAACAGCTTCAGTCTCAACATGCCCCTAGGGAGACCCAGAAGAGCTGCAAAGCCAGTGTCACTTTTGACAATAACCCAAACATGAGACAGAAAACAGTTGATGGGTATGGGTCTTTAGACCAGATCCCAGTAAAACAATTTTACTGCTTAAAAAAGATGAGTGATGTCTTATTAGAGGATATCTTCTATATGAAACTCCTTACAGTTTTAAGTATCTCACATTAAGCAACTCAAGTTTAAGAAGAATGGCCACGGATCCCAGCACGACATTTTATAATTTAAAAGCAAACAAAACAAACTCAACGCGCATGCTTGAAAGTCTAGCAAACAGGGTTTGAGTTTTCGTAAACATTATGCTTATTAACACCAGCCTGAGCGATTCTAACAAAGTCTGTGACTTCCCTCACACTAATCTATAACTAGTCCTCTCTATAAATGCAAAAGAGAAAATTTTAAGTCTGAAGCAGTCCACTCAGAGCAAGCGAAAGCCGAGACTGGCGTGGCTGAAATCAAGATCAAAACAAAACAAAACAAAAAACCAACAACAACCAAAACTGTAACAATTTTATAAGTAGGCTTTCTTTCCTCAGATAAATATCTACAACTCAAAGATTTTTCTCTTCTGCTAATTATTAGGCCTTTATCCTTAAATATAATCCAGAACTATTGAATTTGTTCACGTGAACACCATGAAAAATGAAGAGCTGAGGCAGAGATAATTGAGACCATCCTACCTCCCACCAGTCTTAAAGATTAGATCCGCGTTAGGTGCTCCCTTTGGATGCTGGTAACGAGGCCGCCGCTCCCGATTGGTGTTTGCTGGAGCCGGGCGCTGTGCAAGAGACTGCAGCATCTCTGGATTAGGAGTCAAACAGAAAAGGCATTTAGTGTTGGTATCGGTACTCCTCGCAAAAAGCAAGTAAAACCCTAGACAGATGAGGTTTATTAGTTCTGTCTAGTAGGTGACTCAAGAAAAGTAACTGTTACACAGACTAAAATGATTAAGCACCAGGAGAGTAAGATATGCTTTTGAGTGCCATTTAATGTCCAATGCTGCCCATACAGTCACTGTGGCCACTACCTAAGTATCCACCCAGTAAGGCAGGGAGGCAGTGTAAGAAGCAGTACAGCACCACAACTCTGAGCATGCTGTATGGAGCAAGACAATGCTGGCTCCAGTCCCTGCTCTGCCATGGATCGGCTACGGGAAGTTCAGCTCAGTTTCCCTAAATGTAAAATGGGAATAATAACAAGCACTTATCTCATGGAATTGTTGAGGAGTAAATGCTGTGATTAACTACATAAACATCCAGCGGTAGTAATAAGCACTTATACTGAGTAGCAGCTACTATTATTTATTATTAAGAACACTGGTTATCAACTGGAAAAGATTTTAGAAGTGGGATTTAAAGATAAAAAACCAAGTATTTATTTACACAACAATCTCTTGCACAAAAAGCAGTCTGAGTATACAGCACTGTAGAAATAGTCACACTATGGCTCTAAAGTCTGGAATCCAGAGGAATGACGAAAGGCTGGCTTAGGAAAGTGTCCAGGGACTCTATACTTCAAGTTCCAGTTAAGCCAAGTGGGATGGATATGTCTGCATAAAACTGGAATCTTAACTTGATGCCCTAAAATCTGAAGCAACAGAGGGTCCTTGCCACAAGGATTCTCAAGCATACAAAATGAGATGATACTTGTTGAATAATAATTTGCTCACAGATGACTGGGAACATGAGGCAACTAAAACTAGATACTATCTCACCTGTAAACATAACTCTTACGTATGGAATCTAATCGAACAATGGAGGAAATAAAATACAACAAAAATTACATTAGCGTTATTTTACAAATAAGAGGGAGAAAAATGAAGACAGAATGGAATATAAAAAACAATCAATTTCTCAAGCTAAATATATACAAACATGCCATGAAAAGGTGGAGAATAACAAAAACTAAAAGGCGTCACAATTTTCCACTTCTGTCCTGGAAATGACTTGATACCTTGATAATCTTCTTGTTCTTGCCGTTCATTGATATCTAGTGTGAGCTTTTTCATTCTCATCCTCTCTTCTTGTTCTGCCTGTTGCTGGTTCCAATGATTTGCAGCAAGTTGGGAAGACATGGGTACATTAAGGATTTTAAACTGAGAAAAAAAATAAAGAAATCACAAATGGCTTGAGAAAATCAAGAGAAAAAAGATTTCAAATAAATTAGTACGTAGAACTAAAGATTTGAAAAATAATAATCTTTTCTAATAAGTCAATAAAGACAGTATCTTCTAAGAACATAAATGGACAACAGTGCTAGAGACAAACCAGTAGCGACAGATGGAAGTGGAAAGCCATCAAATTCAACCTCCATGAAAAGCAGATGCTCCTCTTTCCTGCACGCTGTTTAGAAGCACACATCTAAGCAACAGGGGACCATTATCCATTGTGCAGACACATTACATGTGGCTAGCTGTCAGAAAGGGTTTTCTACAGCAAGCTGTAATCTGCAGCCTTTTCATTTCCACTCCCTCGAACCAGTTCTGCCCTCCTGAACTATACAGAACAAATCTAGTTCACCTTCCCAATTAAGAGACCTGCGTATTTCTGAAGATAGCTATAATGCTGGAAAAGAGAAAGAGATCAATTTCTCTGCTACAAAAGAGAGTTCTTACCTACAGAATGTTCTGTTTTGAGCAGGGTGTGCAAGGTAAACAGACAGGATCTATGAACGTATGGGCTATGGCTCCCTGGAAACTGTGAGGTAAGCCACGGAGCTACCCGGGTATAAAAGGGAGACATTTCATAACCTAAATTATCCCTGCTGGGTATAACCTGCACATCTCACTTAAGAGACCTCCTCCAATACCATGGACAAAAAGGCACATCAATTGTGGAATGGAAGGCCTTGAGGAGCAGTGCTCAGGATCTATGGCGTTTGTATGCTGTATCCTTGAAATTACTAGTAAAGCTTAACACTGCAAAAGAGTTCTTATTTTCCCAATTTTGAATAATTTGATTCTCTGTATTGTCTGAGGTGTCCTCTCCCGCATTCTTTTTACAATGTACTTTAGTTACTAGTCAATATTCCTCTTAAAATCTAATACTCAGAACACTAAATGACCAGGCCAGATACACTATGGTGAAAAATATTAAGTGTGGGTGTTAAACTACCTACAAAACCAATTAACTCATTTCATATTTATCACAGAAGATAATTAAATATGGTGCATACAAAACTAAAAATATACAAGTTCCTATCGTTGCTTAGTGGAAGTGAATCTGGCTAGCATCCATGAGGACGCAGGTTCAATCCCTGGGCCTTGGCTCAATGGGTTAAGAATCCAGCGTTGACATGAGCTGTGGTGTAGGTTGCAGACATGGCTCAGATCAGGTCTGGCTGTGGCTGTGGTGTAGGCCAGTGGCTACAGCTCCAATTCGACCTCTAGCCTGGGAACCTCCATATGCTGCAGATGCAGCCCTAAAAAGACAAAAATAAATAAAAAATAAAAATTTATTTAAGGTAGCCCATTTAGCTCTCAGCCTAGAAGACCTCCCTCCTCTCTGCAGTGAACTTAGTTTGACAGGACCTGCTCTTCAGGGTCTTACACACCCATGCTCCTTATAACCATCACTTCTTATTTTATGAGCGCAAAACCATCACTTAAAAACTGTAACATCAGTGAGGTGTATCTGCTACACCTCAGGAGACCACACAGGAGACCACACAGACTTACACGCACAATTCGACGAGTTATGATACACACACACACACTCAAGAAAATCTCACCACAAACGAGGTGATGAGTCTGCCCACCACCTCCAAAGGCTCCCCTCCTAACCCAGCTCTTCTTCTACCCCGTCCCCAGGCAACAGCTGACATGCTTCTCCCACTAGTGCTTAGTTTGCTTAACTACAAGCTTATATAAAATGAGTCATATATAAAATATATTCTATTGTGTCTGGATCCTTTTACTTAGCGTAGTGATTCTGAGATGCATCCATGCTGCAGGAACTGACAGTTTCTTATTACTGCACAGTATTCTTCCCTTGTATGAATACACCAGTTTGCTCACCCAATCACCTGTTGACAGCATTTAGGGTGTTTCCATTTTGGGGTTATTACAAGCACAGTAATACATGCGTGTACAGATGCTTGTGTGGACACAGGTTTTCATTTCCCTTAAATGAACCATGTCAAGCAGGGAAAAGCTGGTAATATCCGGCGTGTTTTACCGGTTAAGAAAAACCCCCAAACATTTTCCAAAGCAGACGCACATCTCTACTTTCTTGTAGCGGCAGAGGAGGGTTCTGGTTCCTTCACAACCTTGACAGCACCCACCACGGTCAAGTCTTTTTAATTTTAGCCATTCTAGGGAGTTTACAGCAGCATTTTCATTTTGGTTTTAATTTTCATTTTCCTAATAACTAAAATCATCTGTCTTAAAGCTCAATCTAGAATTACACTAAAAGCTAATACTGAATTTACTGGAATGCAGAGTTTTCAGAATGTACTTTTTCCTTGATCTTGCAAAAGGAAAGACTTCCCTCTATGAATCTTTTGACTACTGCTCTATTCTGTAGGACTTTTCTGAGTTTAATGACAACTGCTCTACAATTACAGATAGTAGTCCTTTCAACCCCTGAGGAGATAATATGCTTATGACCTGAAGAGTCAGACTCATTTAGAGAAGATGAATTATCTCTTTAACACTAATTTTACCCAAATTTTAATTTACCCTTTCAGGCTGAAGTCTTTTTTTTTTTTCTTTGCCTTTTAGGGCTACACCCTCGGCACATGGAGGTTCCCAGGCCAGGGGTTGAATTGGAGCTGTAGCCGGGGGCCTACACCACAGTCACAGCAACGCAGGATACAAGCAGTGTCTGTGACCGACATCACAGTTCACAGCAACGCCAGATCCTTAACGCACTAGGCAAGGCCAGGGATTGAACCTGCATCCTCAGGGATGCTAGTCAGATTTGTTTCTGCTGAACCATGACAGGAACTCCGTGAAATCTTTCTTCTCAATCTTCTCAAATGGAAAGTAAATAGTCTTTTTCTATAATCTCTCCACAAATCAGGTTCTTCCTTATTTCTATGGTTCTGTGCAGTCTTCTAAAAAAGCACGTTCTTGCACACCTCCTTTAAAAACTGCTGGTTGTCCACTGAATGGGAGACAATATCTGCAAATGAGGTGACTGATAAGGGATTAATCTCCAAAATATACACCAAACCTCATGCAGCTAAACATAAAAACACAAACAAGTCAATCAAAAAACGGGCAAAAGATCTAAAAAGACATTTCTCCAAAGAAGACATAAAGATGGCCAAAAAACACATGAAAAGATGCTCAGCATTGCTAATTATTTTGAGAATTGTAAATCAAAACTATAAGGTATCATTCCTCACACCAGTCAGAATGGTCATTAAAAAAATCCACAAATAATTTTATAAACTGTAAATGTAAGTTGGCCTGGGAACTTTCACATGCCACAGGCACAGCCCCCCGCCCAAGTCCACAAATGCTGGAGAGGGCGTATAGAAAAAGGAAACTGTCCTACACTGTTGATGTGAATGTAAGCTGTGCAACCACTATGGAAATAGCATGGAGGTTCCTTAAAAAACTATAGAAC
Organism: Catagonus wagneri; assembly: GCA_004024745.2. Taxonomy (NCBI): domain Eukaryota; kingdom Metazoa; phylum Chordata; class Mammalia; order Artiodactyla; family Tayassuidae; genus Catagonus; species Catagonus wagneri. The sequence continues at coordinate 7,881,372 of PVHT021183707.1, forward strand.
TACCATATCACCCAGAAATTCTACTCCTGGGCATATACCCAGAGAAAACCGTAATTCAAAAAGATACATGCACCCCAATATTCACTCATTGCAGTACTATTTACATAGCTAAGACATAGAAGCAACCTGGATGTCCATCAACAGAGGACTGGATAAAGAAGATGTGTGTGTGTGTGTCTGTGTGCGCATGTGCGCGTACACGATGGAATACTACTCAGCCATAAAAAAGGAATGAAATAATGACACGTGCAGATACACAGATGGACCTAGAAATTATCCAAAATGAAGTCAGACAAAGAGAGACAAATATCATGTGGGATCACTAATAAGTGGAATCTAACAAAAACGATACAAAAGAACATAAACAACTGAAACAGACTCAAAGATTTTGAAAGAAAATTTAAGGTTACCAAAGGGGAAAGGTGGGGCGGAAGGGGTAAATTAGGAGGTTGGGATTGACACACTACCATATATAAAGCAGGTAACAAGGGCCTACTGTATAGCACAGGGTAACCTACTCGCTATTGTATAATAACCTATGTGGGAAAAGAATCTGAAAAGGAACAGATATATGTATATGTTTAACTGATTTACTTTGCTGTACCCCTGAAACTAAGACAACTTTCCAAGTCAACTATACTCCAACAAAACATATTTTTTAAAAAACTGCTAGTCGTGAGCTGTTTATTTCTAAATCCTAGGGTATGTGGTCTGATGATGGTCAATTTTTCTTTCACAACTACGCATGCTATGCTTTTTTTTCTTTTTTGGTCCCTTCCCCAAGTTTCCCTTCATTTCCACAGTCAGTTCTTTCATAAGATAATACATATTTGCCAGCAAATGCTGCAGAGAAGTTAGGAACATGGATAGATCGGGTTCACACCTCAGCCCTCTCATTTTCCAGTATGACGTAGCAAATCACTTAAGAACACTATTTTTCTCATCTATAAAATGAGGATATCAATACTGTCTTCATGGCTGCTGTGAGAATTAAATGAGATGCCTAGTGCATATTAGGTGCTTCCTTCATATTATCTATTTATAATGCACTTAATTAATTGACATCTAGACTCCTAGTCTGTCTCATTACTTCTCATACACCATGAAAATAAAACTATTAGCAAAATAAAAGCACAATTAAAAAAAAATCACCTTCTTAGCAGAACAAGATTAATACCCAACAGGAAGAAACTGAAATCCTCAACTACTCTGTACACCTGTCCTTAGGCCCGTGTAGTAAGTAATCTGTATCAGAAATGAGACCTGTCCCAACCGTTTATTTCTACTAACAAAAACAGATGAAACAAAGTTAAATAAAATGGCCATCATTCCTTGTAATAAACTTTTTTCATTCATTTTTCAAAATTCAAGAAGACACACAAAAAATAAGTGAAAAAGTTTAGCTCAAACACACAGGTCTAATATGTGAGGCAAAAACTTCATCATAAATTCACTCTTCCTAAGTAGTAGTTACTGTGAGATGTCATAATACCTCATGGCGAAATTCTTCATTTTCAGCGCTGTCCATGTGGAAAGCATTTGGTTGTACCTCTACTTCCAAATCTAAATGCTATAAAACTACTAGCAGAGGAGTTCCCCTGTGGCACAGGTTGCTAAGGATCCAGTGTGGTCCCTGCTGTGGTGTGGGTGCGATCCCTGGGCGCCAAACCAAATGGAAACAGAGTTGGGCCAAATTACATGACACCAGAGAGAGAGAGATGGCAAATTCTTGAAAAACCACAGCTATGAGAAGACTTTTCAGAATGCGAATTTAAGCAAGTTTCCAGTCTTGCCCTGGTGGAATAATGCAAGCTGGTGCAGGCACATCCGCACAGACACCCTAACACAGTCAGCCCATCAGGACAGACCACAGACACAGCTACATAAGTCAATACATTAATTTTAAAAGATACGATTGCATGTAAAAGAACAATGAAGTACAGTAAGAATTCAATAAATTTTAGTGTTGTTATCACAATTACTTTTTTTTTTATTACAGCAGGCCTTCTGGACAATATTGAGTACCATCTCAGTAAAACATAAAATATTAGGCTCTGAGAATGACAGCTAAATTTTAAGTCACTCTCTGTCCAATTAGGATGCCTTTTGAGATGGTAAGGGTAAAAAAGAGGTGAAAGTCTGAGTTTCCATTTTTTTTTGTTTTTTGCTTTTTAGGGCCGCACTCCTGGCATATGGAAGTTCCCAGGCTAGGGGTCAAATCAGAGCTGTAGCTTCAGGCCTACACCACGGACACAGCAAAGCCAGATTCGAGCCACGTGTGCAACCTACACCACAGATCACAGCAACACCGGATCCTTTAACCCACTGAGCGAGGCCAGGGGTCAAACTCACATCCTCATGGATACTAGCCAGGTTCTTAACCCACTGAGCCACAATGGGGACTCCACAAGCTGCAAGTTTAAGATGCTTCTGTCACCATGTAAACACACCTGGTAATAAAACAGGATGGTCACTTACCTTCCCCTTATTAGTTCTGAAAACATTTGAAATGTCATTCATAATTAAGTAATGGTAAGTCTAATGATGACTGCTCTAATCATACTAATGAAATAGTATAAAAATTATAAAGGAAACATAATGATTTGATCAAAATGTTAAAAATACAGGCTTTCCTTCATTTATAAGAGTACAAATTTTTTCTAGAAAGTTCCAGATCTTCTAAGGGGAAATGATAATTAAAAAAAAAATCCACATATTATGGCCCAAGACAAGCTTTACAAAAGGAAACGTTCTCAAGTACTACAGACTTAAAAACAAACAGAAGAGACAGCAATAAATACAGAGAGCACAAGAGATGAATTTTCTGGTGCTGCCTTCACCAGGCGCCTTTACTGTAAAGCTGCTAAGATACTTTTAAAAGAGAGGCACCAACTTACAGCAAATTAGATGACAAGAAGATAGAAGTCACTCAAACTAGATTTTCTGGAGCATGACAATTGCAATAAAGATGATTTTAAAGGCTGTTTTTTTTGTTTTGTTTTGTTTTGTATTTTTGCTTTTTAGGGCTACACCCACTGCATGTGGAAGTCCTCAGGCTAGGGGTCTAACAGGAGCTATAGCTGCTGGCCTACACCACAGCCACAGCAACACTGCATCACTGACCCACTGAATGAGGCCAGGGATCAAACTCATATCCTCATGGATACTAGTCAGATTCGTTTCTGCTGCACCACAACAGGAACTCTAAAATAAAGGTTGTACTTTCAAGCTACTTTGTGGAGTGCCTGCTGTGGCACAATGGGCTAAGAATCCAACTGCAGCAGCTTGGGTCACTGAGGAGGCACAGGTTCCATCCCCAGCAAGCACAGTGTCACAAAACAATCCTGCAGTGCTGAGGTTGTGGTGCAGGTCTGCAGCTGCGGCTTGGAATCACGCCTGGCCTAGGAACTTGCATGGTCATTAAAAAAAAAAAAAAAAGCTACTTTGTAACTGAAACTGAAATTAAAAAAAATACACACACACACACACTTATAATTCCAAGTTACTATGACAAGTAAGTATCAACTACTCCAGTCAAAAGACATGTAAAACAAATCATAACTTAAATGAATACTGATTCCAAAACAAATAGGTTGTTAACAAGTATTGAACTATAATAAACATATTGTGCATCTGTTTAAAACAATCGACAAGTTCTTTAGGAGTTCTTGCTGTGATGCAAGGGGATTGACAGTGTCTATACAGAGGCAGGGACACAGGTTCGATCCCCAACCCAGGGCAGTGGGTTCAGGATCTGGCATTGCCACAGGCTGCTTGGATTGATCACTGGCCTGAGACCTCCATATGGCCGCAAGGCAGTCAAAAACGAAAATACAAAAAGGTTCTTTAAAACATTACAAAATAGTTCTACTACATTAAAACTTCTGCTATAATAATCAAAACATTTTATTTCAATTAATGATCCTAATTCATAGGAATTTAAATCTGGAAGGAAACCGTCAACAGTATCATCCCTTCTTTTCAACTACACACTTCATTGGTGCAAATATCTACTTTCCTACTGACTACAGAAGAAAGTTATTTCTGGACACAAAATTTGGTGCAGAAAGAAATCTTTCACTTAAGAACTAAAAGACTCCTATAAAGCTATGCTTTTCATGTTTCTAGAAAAACTGTTGCACCAGAAGGGTCAACACCCAAAAGTCAAATAAAGAAATAAAAGTTAAAACAAAATATACGTTCTCTTTCAGGCCAAAAAATACCAGTGGTGCGTCTTCAAACAATGTTCTTAAAATTGAGCATTTTCCAAAATTCCAAATAATGTTTATGAGTTGAAAATTTACTTAATAACCAAGTATTTTGAGCTCTTGTTTCATGTTTGTTAATACTTTAAAAACGAAGTTCAATAAAAACATCTCCTTAGGAGTTCCCGTTGTGGCTCAGTGGTTAACGAATCCGACTAGGAACCATGAGGTTGCAGGTTCGATCCCTGGTCTTGCTCAGTGGGTTAAGGATCTGGCATTGCCGTGAGCTGTGGTGTAGGTTGCAGATCCCGCGTTGCTGTGGCTGTGGCGAAGGCTGGCAGCTACAGCTCCTGTTGGACCCCTAGCCTGGGAACCTCCATGTGCTGCCACTGTGGCCCTAGATAAGGCAAAAAGACAAAAAACAAACAAACAAAAAAACAAAAAACGTTTCCTTAAATAAAATTTCACATTTTAAGAAACAAGGATTTCAGTCCTCATTCTGAAGTTATTTGGGTTACACCGTATATAATCTATCCACTTTGAATCAAAAATATTTCTTCTAAAACACAGAGGCACTGAGGTTCCCGTTGTGGCACAGTGGAAAAGAATCCGACTAGGAACCATGAGATTTGATCCCTGGCCTTGCTCAGTGGGTTAAGGATCTAGCGTTGCCGTGAGCTGTAGTGTAGGTCACAGATGCGGCTCGGATCTGGTATTGCTGTGGCTCTGGCATAGGCTGGCAGCTGTGGCTTCGATTCAACCCCTAGCCTGGGAACCTCCATACAACACAGGTATGGTCCTACAAAGCAAATAAATAAATAAATACATACATACATACATACATACATACATACACACAGTCTTATTGTGACCCACACAATTTAGAATTTAGGACTGCTGAATTTTCAAAGCCCAAAGGTTTCTTAAGGTAGGTTTTAATTTTACGGCTGTATATTGTGAAAAGAGCAAATGGGGTATACAAATGGACAAAGTACAGTGAATTTTCCTGAGTGCCTCAGAAAAGGGAGGGTCAAACAAAGAAAACTATTTGCTATTGTAAATCTGACTTCACAAAATGATATTCCTAAGGCCCCCTCTAAATAAGAAGTCAAGGCTCAGGAAGAGTGACAATGCGGTAAGAATGTTCAGGAGCCGTGCAGGAATGGGAACGAAGGCTTATCTACTTGAAGCTGCCATGTAACTGCCCTGCCCTTCACAATAAAACAAAACAAAAAACAAAACCTTTTTATGCCAAAAAATCTGGTGATGAGGGGACAGTGAGGGAGAGGAAGGAGGGAGCTAAGAGATTTTAAAGAAAAAGGAAATGAAGCAGTCTTAAAATGTGATGACTAAATAAAAGTCTCCTCAGAGAACTAAGCCATCCCTAGAAAAGCAGAGCAGACACTCCGGGCTTGGAGAGCCCTGCTAGCCACGGTGAACCAGCAGTTCCAAGTGCTCCGAGGAGAGTGGTTTACCAAGATCCCACTCCAGCATCAAGCTTAGGGTCTTCATCAAAAACAAACCCGTATTTCTCTAGGGACTGGGAGAGGGATGAGGGAGACGGAAAGTGCTCGGTCTCAACCCTGGCCTGAGGGCGAGAGAGGGTGCAACTTTCCTAAAAATGTGATAACCCCAGAGCCTGGAATGGAGGAACAGCCTGACGCCTGGAAAGGACTTATAAAGACATCTCCTAAAACAGATACAGCGGTGCTCCGAATCTAAGTCAAAATTAACTATGTAAACACCAATCATGATGGAAAAAGACTTTGTCCAGCTTTCCATTCCAGGATTCTAACTGGTATATAGTTTTAATATCTCAGGATTTATTTATGCTATAGCAAAA
>PVHT021183707.1:7888419-7944316 GCA_004024745.2 Catagonus wagneri
TTTCAGGTCTGCCCTGACCTCCCCAACTACAACAGCAGCCTCCCTCTCACGGCCCCCTCCCCACTCCAAGCCTCCTTCTATCCTCTCATCTTGCTTTATTTTCCTTCATAGCTTGTCCACAACCTGGCATTATTTCTTTTTGACTTTTAAAAAAAAAATTTATTGGAATATAGCTGATTTACAACGTTGGGTTAATTCCAGGCATACAGCCAGGTGATTTAGGTACACGAACATCCATTCCTCTTCAGACTCTTTTCCCACATAGGTTATTTCAGAATACTGAGTTGAGTTCCCTGTCCACAGTAGGTCCGTGTTGGTTATTGGCATTGTTTCTTTATCGTCTGCCTCCCGATACTTAGAACAAAAGATCCAGAGAGGAGGGACTTGGTTGATTGCTCTATGTTCTGCAGATGGAACAGTGCCTGGTATGTAGCAAGTGAACACTAGGTATTTGTTATATGACTATCTGAATGAGTGTGGGAGCCAGGCACTGGACCTGTCCATGCTAAGCTGTGGTAGCCACATTTCACAGACTCTGACACCCACTAATTATAAGATGCACCATTATTTTACATATCACTAAAACAGGAAAAAAATGCTATAGATTATCCCTAGATTCCATCAACTCTTAGAGGCAGCTTGATTTTAGAAAAATCAGTGTGAGTTTTTTTCATAACTGGCAATATATGATGCATTCCCTGAGCTGTGTCTGAGAGCTGAGCCCTATTTCCTTCAGAAAGTTTTTCACTATCTGCAAATACATTATGTTTGTCTCTCTCCCTCAGCAGGGCGTGTGCTCACGAGGCCAGAGGCTTCATCCTGTTCATCACCGAAGCCCCACACTTAGGAAGGTATTTGGCACAGAGCAGACAGTTAATACTTGATGAGTGATGCATGGATCAAAGTGACAGCTCAGCAGTGGGGAAACAATTCCGAGGGTCATCTCTGAGATGAGGGCAAGGAGGAGGAGATGGCTTAAGGAGAACGGAGAAGGATCAGGGGTCAGAAAATTATGATTTTTGGCAAGTGAGCATTTTCTTGAGATTATCTGCTACCATCCTCCTTTCCTTTCCCACCATGAGCTTACTTATGAAACCTTCCTCTTGAAAGTCAAGATATTTATACAGTCACATGAATATATATGGTTTAAACTTTAAAGGTCCTTTCCACTTGATAGAAGTCAGATGTATCTTCTAAACACATGAGATAAATTCCTACCACTGAATACCTTAAATGTTTCCAAATCTTTTTCCTCTTGTAAACAAAAGATAATTTAGAGCCTACAAAACAAAGCTACTACTTACACTTGATAATTAACAACCAATTGTGAATACATAGTGGACAGATTCTTACCTGCTGTTTATTGCCTTTTCTGGTTAACATAACGAACGGCATCGTGTCTGCAGACTCTGCCTCTCCTTCCCCACCACCAAGAGGGGGCCCTTTCCTCAGCTGGCTTTTGAGATGCAAGGGAATGGCCACATCGAGCTGGTGCACTTTAACTGATTCGCCACTTCGTTGCTTAAAGACAGAAATGAAAAAAATGTAAATATTCCAAGTACACATGGATATGTGTAAACATAACTTGCAAACAACTCCTTCAGTGCTTTAGCCCTTACAACAATCATTAGACCCAGACTAATCTTTCTGAAACCACAGCAGTGTCTCCCACCACCAACTCTTATGTGTCCCCTGGAAGCAGGAGGTGACTGGGCTCCTGCTGACTGCTCCCGCCCCTCCCAAGCTCAATGCTGTGGGTTCTACTGTTTCCTTGTTCTTTGATATACTGTGCCCTTCACGTCATAGCACACAACCTCCTCACAATTATCATGTGCCATAACTGACTGCTTATCCTGACTGGGGCAGGGGGAGTTCAACACTGAACCCTTTCCGTGTCTCTGGTAGTGCTTTACACACAGCAGGAGCTCAATTAACATGCAGGAATGAACAGAATCTATTAATGTTCAGATTAACTTCCTGCTTGTTAATATCAAATACTCAACAACCACATTGCATTTTTCTACCTATTATTATTATTATTAATATATATTTTTTTAGGGCCACACCCACAGCATGTGGACGTTTCCAGGCTAGGGGTCGAATTGGAGCTGCAGTTGCCAGCCTATGGCCGCAGCCACAGCAACGCGGATCCAAGCTGCATTTGTGACCTACACCACAGCTCACAGCAATGCCAGATCCTTAACCCACTGTGCGAGGCCAGGGGATCGAACCTGAATCCTCATGGATACTAGTCGGGTTCATTACCACGAAGCCACGACGGGAACTCCTCAACCAATTACTTAAACAAACCTTCACCAATGACTTACTGTGTATCAGGCTTGGGGATATTAATGTTAAAAAGACAGTCTCTACACTCAAAGAACTCATAAACTTGTTAGAGAGAGAAATTAATTACAATTCATCTGAGTTATTTATACACATATTTGGGGATGGAGCGACTATAAAGGCCTGGTTGAGAGTGCATGGGTGCTGTGATTTCACAGAAGGCTGAATGAAAATGGGACCCTGAGAATATTAAAGACTTCACATGACTTTTTCCAAGCAGATGGTAAAAGAGCAGTTTTTGGGGGAATTTAGGCAGGAGAAGAACAGGTGCCAAAGCAAGGATGTGACAGCAGGTGCATTCAGGGAACTGCAAATAATTTTCTACGTTTGATGAATGGCGCACTAATGATAAAAGAGCTGAACATGACTCTTTAAAGCTAAACAGGTACCACAGAAAGGACACAAAGACGTTAAACTGCTTTACTGCTATCTAAATAGTCTTTTGATATAGAAGCCATTTTTGCAAGAGACTTGCAAATAAGCAAAATGCCGATAAGGTTGCCTTGTTTTTTATTTCTAAGTTCTAATTTGTTAGAATTTACTTGAAATTCTCCCAGGTTCATAACATTCATGAAAATTTTTTACTTAAAATTGAAGGAATATTAGATGAATCGATTTATAAATTATCTTTCTTGATTACAAAATTATTCTGTATTAAACATACATGTTTTTCTTCTGATTCTTGCTCTCTATCAAACCATTGTTTAATTCCTAAGCACTTACCGCAATCTGAAATTATGTATTTGTTGTTAAATACCTACCTTTCCCCCTAAAACTACATTCTCTGAGAGTAGGAAACAGATCTGCTTTTATTTACTGCTCTACATTAAGCCTAAACAGTGCTAGGCACACTCTAGGTGCTCAGTAAATACTTGCTAGACAAATGAATGACTGAGTAAATGGCTACCAACTCACGTAAGATACGAAAATCTTCTTTAAGTTTATCACTTCTTCAAAGGGATTATAATGTCTTATTTGATGACTTATGCTCCTAAATGCCATGAATATAAGATTTATTTCACAAATTAAGAGCTTTCTAGATGTATGAAGAAATTTTAATATATGTAGGATGAAGCAAATCGGCCTAATTTGCCTATAATGCTTATTTGTACACCATCGCAGCTTTTGGCCTTGGTTGCATCAATGGATGCAAAATCCAGTATTTTGTCCTTAAAGGATTACTCCATCAGCACATACTCCATCATATCTTCTATTTTAAAAATAACCTTCCTCTTTTAACTGTGATCTTCTCTAGCTACATTTTTCTCCCCTTTCTAATAAAACTTCTTGAGAGTCAGCTCTAACTGTATCCAGTATTTTCACTTCCTCTTTTTCCATTTTTTACTGACCAACCCCATGGGGCTTTTACATTCCAATAAAAGCGCTCTTCTCAAATCACCAAAGGTTTTAACAACAGCTGTGAATAGGGCTGAAGTAAACAGTCCGTAGGATTTTACTTCTAACTCAGAAAAATATAATTATCTAAATCACTGGGAAGATGGATTTTTTTATAAAATTCAGTATCTTAATATCATGAATATATTAAATAATATTTCTTTAAACATCAAATAAACAATATTCCTTTAGATATTTATATACAAGTTATTCAAATTGTTCCTGCTGTGGCTCAGCAGGCTAAGAACTGGAATAGTATCCTTGAGTATTCGGGTTTGATCCATGGCCTTGCTCAGTGGGTTAAGGATCTGGCATTGCTGAAAGCTGGATCTGGATTTGCTGTAGCTGTGGTATACGTCAGCAGTTACAGCTCTGATTCAACCCCTAGCCTGGGAACTTCCATATGCCATAGATGTGGCTCTAAAAAGAAAAAAAAGAAAAAAATATATATAAATGAAATTACTCTGCTCCAAATCTTACATTTATTACATTTTTTCCACTCTATTTCAAAGGACCATGGCAAATCAGGATTGGGATGCAAGGATTATTGGCAGCTTCAAACTGTCTCCATTAGGATAAAGTTACTGCACAGGTAAATGTTTAGATAGTAGAACCCTCCAACCACAATCAAATGTGCTGCAATATTTTGTATTGAATACTTTGGAAGCAAGCAACATTTATTACCTGAAGATTTTCTAGCATCATTTTATCCAGAGCTTGAATGAAGTCCTCATCTTCTACACAAGGTACGTGTTTAAGTCCACCTCCTTTAATCATTACCTCCTTATTAGAACAAAAAGAAATAAGAATTCAGACCAGAAATTTCAACTGTAATGTTTTGTATGGCAGAACCTTTTGTACTGACAATTTGTTCAACATAACTCAAGGAATGAGTGAGCAAAATATATAACCTTATTAAATATTCAAAGAACCTGTTAATAAAGGAAAGTATTTAGAAAGGAAAACAAATAGAAAATGAATTTCCAAAGAAATATCATTTCAATAATCACAAAGGCCAAAACTTCAGTGGCTAAAATTAAAATACTATGAAAATGATGCACAATTTCAAAAAGCAAATTTTCAGCCATACATACAGTATTTTCTTCATCAGTTTCATTCTCCTTATTGGAATCTGTGAGGTAATCTGTATTCTCTTCCTCTTCTTCCTCTCCTTCATCATCATCGTTATCAGAGCCCTCCTGAAATGGTTTAACATTTGTAGATTAAACATTTCCAAAAAACATTATTATATTTTACATGCCTTAAAAAGATCTTAAAACTTCTGCATAATTGTTTATTATTCTCCAGTTTCAGTCTTTTATGCAGTCTGCCCAGAATGGTATGACAGTCAGCTGGCAACACTACATAACAGTAGCTGAAAACCCATTTCACATCTTCCACTGATCTAATAATACAAAGATCCTTTGCAGAAACTCTTCCTTTAATTCCACAAGGACCAAGTTTCCTGAACCTTTCGTATTCTTCTTCTCCCTAACTTGAGACTGATTTTTCTCAGAGTAGTTCTTTAATACCCATCTAACTGTGAAAGTGAAAATTAATAATTCAATTAATATCATTGCCATCTGAAAGCAAAGACAGTACATTTTATAAAGCTCCTTTTTATACAGAGCACCTAGGTCTGGAAAGTGCTCTCACATAATTTCTCTGCTCTCCAGTTGTGAAGAATGATAGGTAAGCTTTATTGTCCTTTTTTTTTTTTTTTGCTTTTTAGGGCCAAACTTATGGTGTGTGGAACTTCCCGAACCAGGGTCGAATCAGAGCTGCAGCTGCCGGCCTGTGCCACACCCACAGCAACGAGGGATCCTTAACCCACTGAACGAGGCTAGGGATGGAACCCACATCCTCATAGACCTAGTCTGGTTCACTTCCACTGAGCCAGAATGGGAACTTACTGTCCTCATTTCTATTTAATTATTTTTTTTGTCTTTTTGCCTTTTCTAGGGCCACACTCGCGGCATATGGAGGTTCCCAGGCTAGGGGTCTAACAGGAGCTGTAGCTGCCGGCCTTCGCCACAGCCACAGCAACGTGGGATCCGAGCCGCGTCTGCAACCTACACCACAGCTCATGGCAACGCCGGATCCTTAACCCACTGAGTGAGGCCAGGGAGCGAACCCGCAACCTCATGGTTCCTAGTCGGATTCGTTAACCACTGAGCCACGACGGGAACTCCTGTCCTCACTTTTATATGTGAAAAAAAACCTAAGGCTCAGAAAATTGAAGTGACTTGCCAAGGACACATGCTCCATTAAGCAGAAAAATTTGACATTCTGACTCCCCTTACTGGTGGCTTTCAAGCACTAACTACCTCTCCCCGTCCTCTCCTGTTAGTCTATCAGCCAAAATTCCTCTTCAAACAGAGGACTGGGCAGAACCGCAATGGACTTTCAAAGAGGCACCAAAAAACCAAAACCATGACCATAACCTAAACCAAAAACCACAACCACGCAGTGGCAGCATTCTATCTCAGTATCTTTCCAACACAGTTCACTCCCATTTTGTTCCATGAAAGTTTTTTGTTTTCAAAAGGCTACACTAAACCCAGCCACTTCTCACTGCACCAAGAGAAATAAAGTAAATGAGAAATAATTACTAAGAGAAAACAAATGATTTAAATTTGTTACAACATCTACAGTATACATAGTAATCAATTCCAAGAATTCAAACAGTGTATTATTACGACTACAAAGACATTTGAAAAGTTTTAGAGCGTCTAAAGTGAAAATATTTGGGCAAAGTACAGAAATTCATTAACATTTTTTTTTCAAATGCATTAACTTTTTTTTTTTTTTTTTTCTTATTTGGGCCGCACTCACGGCATATGGAGGTTCCCAGGCTAGGGGTCTAACAGGAGCTGTAGCTGCCAGTCTTCGCCACAGCAACAGCAACGCGGGATCCGAGCTGCGTCTGCAACCTACACCACAGCTCACAGCAATGCCGGATCCTTAACCCACTGAGCAAGGCCAGGGATCGAAACCGCAACCTCATGGTTCCTAATCGGATTCATTAGCCAATGAGCCATGACGGGAACTCCTCAAATGCGTTAACTTTTTAAACCTAATTTTATAATTCAAAATTAAAATGCAATAGGAATGCTCTTAAATCGGCCCTTGAAAAAATTAATCATTTCTTAACACTTGAAAGACTCTTCCTGTTAAAAAACTAAGCTAAAATGGGTTAACTTTTTTCCTTTTCCACTTTTTATATTGCTCAGGCAAAATAAAAGATTCACTTTTGACGAATTCGACTAGGAGCCATGAAGTTGTGGGTTCAATCCCTGGCCTCGCTTAGTGGGTTAAGGATCCAGCATTGCTGTGAGCTGTAGTGTAGGTCGCAGACACAGCTCAGATCTGGTGTGGCTGTGGCTGAGGCTGGCAGCTGTAGCTCCGATTCGACTCCTAACCCGGGAACCTTCATATGCCGCGAGTGCGGCCCTAAAAGGCAAAAAAAAAAAAAAAAGATTTAACTTTTGAAATTAAAACACTGAACAATAATCTCACTGTCCTAATCCTACTACACAAGGTCAAAATAACCTGTGGGGTGAGGAAGTCAACGGTGCAGACAACCTGAGCTGGTAAGGAAGCAGGATGGGCAGCACTGCAGAAGTCAGCTGTCCAAGTTCAAGTGCTGGCTTGCTAGGACTTGGGGTAGATTAACGTATCTGTGCCTCACTTCTCACCTAGCTCATAGGACGCCCAGAGAAACAGTAACGGGAATACAGTGACCGTGGTTCAATAAATAACTATTATTGCTATTACAATAATAAAGCTTGTATTTCTTGCAAATTCTATAAATGCTGCAGAAAATCCGAACATTTACTTCATTTTTAAAGAAGAGTACAACTTTCCTGAAGAGTTCCTCTCCAGCCTTGTTCCTTCTCAGTCAAGGCAAGTATTTATAGAATATCCTACATTGTTCTTACTGCTTTACTTCTTTATTTTTTTTGGCTTTTTTTAGGGCCATACCTGCGGCATATGGAAGTTCCCGGGCTAGAGGTCGAATCAGAGCTGTAGTTGCCGGCCTACTCCATAGCCACAGCCACGAGGGATCTGAGCCGTGTCTGTGATATACATTATATATAGCTCATGGCAACACTGGATCCTTAACCCACTGAGTGAGGCCAAGGATTGAACCCACATCATCACAAATACTAGCTGGATTCATTTCTGCTGAGCCATAACGGGAACTCCTGTTCTTACTACTTTATAATCAGCGTATCTTCTCTCTTTAAAAAATATTCTCCTCCCTTTGTTTAGACAGCAGTCATGGGAAAAGGTGGTCTCGGGTGAGACAATAAACTACTCCAACTCCACTTCCCTAAAGCAAATCACTCCTTCCACTTCTCCCAGACAAAGCACACAAGTCATCCTATGGAACATTTTGTTTTCCACTTAGCAAACACACAAATGATGTATAGTATTCACTTTGCAACCAGAAAAGAAATAGTTAAAAATGAAACAATTCTTAAAATTAAAAATCTCACTTTTGAGGGAAGAATGCATTTAAAGGAGAAAAATAATACAGCACAACTATTCAAATGAAAGTTTATAGGAAAATGAGTCACTCTTTAACGTCACATTTACTGAGGATGTTTAATTTACGAGATCCTGTTTATCTAATTAGCACAGTAGCAAAACCCAGACAGTCGTAAGATTAGTCTAAAAATATAAAATGGAAAAACTCATTTCCTTCTATTATAAAATATTTAATAAGCCGATTTAAATTGTATAACTGAATGTTTCTATGACAACTTCATTTTTTAAAAAAGGAATATAGTAATATCCAACTATTACACAGAAATCAATTATAGGAACATATTCCAGTTCTAAATTTTTATCAAATTACTTCTATCTACTTTAGGGGAGTTCTCAGGTTAGAGAAAATGCTGGCAATATGGTACTACATATTTAAAATTTGCTAGAAGAGATCTTAAAAGTTCTCATCACAAGAAAAAACATTTGTAAATATGTGAGGTGATGAATGTTAACTTATTATGGTAATCAGTTGTGGCTCAGCAGCTGAGGAACCCAACTAGTATCCATGAGGACGTGGCTTTGATCCCTGGCCTTGCTCAGTGGGTTAAGGATCTGGCATTGCCGTGAGTTGTGTAGGTCACAGTTGTGGCTCAGATCCTGCTTTGCTGTGGCTGTGGCTCAGGCCAGCAGCTTCAGCTCAGGTTGGACACTTAGTCTGGGAACCTCTATATGCTGCAGGTGTGACCCTAAAAATACAAAACAAAATTATTATGGTAATCATTTATATATACACACACAGATATATATATGCATACACACAATAAAATATATATAATAAAAAATACATATATACCATATAAAATCATTATATGTATACCTTAAACTGATATGTAATAGCTTTTGTGTGCGTGTGTGTATGTGTGTGTATATATATATATAAAAGGAGTTCCTGTCATAGCTCAGCAGAATATATATATACACATGTAATATAAAATATATATAATAAAGAACACATATAGATACAACATAAAATCATTATATGTACACCTTACACTGATAAGATGTTATATCTTATATCTCAAAAACGGGGGGGGGGAGTGGTAGCCAAATAATAAAAAAATGCATTTCTACTGCCTATAAATATCAGCTAGTTATAAAAGCCACACATTATAGTTTACACTGCCTTTTACACAATCATACATTTTTAACTAACAGCAAAGCTATCCACTATGCAGTCAAATCATATGAAATGTTCTTTAACAGTTACAGACCTTAAGGGCTAAAAGAAAGAAAAGATTTAGGGATTTTTATTTCTAACTGTAGAAAATCTTAATTACCTTAAATTATGGGTCATTTTTCTTTCATTTTAAATGAAGCTTTTCAAAAACCTAGTTTATGAATCTATTTCATGAATGCCTTAATTTATATTCCTTTATTAATTAAACAACTCACATCCTCTAAACATTTATATTCTATTTACTCAAATCAAAACTTAAAAATCTAATAAATTCAACTTTCCCAAAACATTTAAATATTGATTAAAAATTTAAACTTATTTAATATTTAATTAAAATCATACTGGTAAATTATCACACTCTCCTAAATGCTTTAAGCATTCAAAGAACACAAAAAAAACATACACAGAAACTATAATTATAAGCTTACACTTATACTAAACTAAGTGGAAAAATGCTAATTCCATGGTTTTAATTTTATATTCATTAGTATTTGTTATTCATCCTTTTTATTTTAATTAATTTAAATCTGTATATAAATGTAGATAGAATAGCATGATGAAGCCTTACTTAGCTATTTACACAACTGAACTAATGGTCAGTTCATAGTTTCTTCTATATCCCCAACTCATTTCATTGCCCAGTCTACTTAAAGATTATGAAGCAAACCCCAGACTCTATTATTTAAGATGGAATTTTTAAAACTTAAGCAGGTTTAAGAGTTTCTATTGTGGCTCAGTAGTAATGAACCCGACCAGTGTCCATGAGGATGTGGGTTTGATACCTGGCCCTTCTCAGTGGGCTAAGGATTTGGTGTTGCCATGAGCTGTGGTGCAGGCTGCAGACATTGCTCAGATCCTGTGTTGCTGTTGCTGTGGCTGTGGTGTAGGCTGGACGCTGCAGCTCCGATTTGACCCCTAGCCTGGGAACTTCTGTATGCCATACCTGCAGCCCTAAAAAGAAAAAAAATTTAAGCAGGTTTAGAAGAAAAGAGGAAAGAATTAAAACCATTAGGTTGAATCATATGAAAATGACATTTTGGTAGATCCAAAATGGTAGAACAGTCATTTCATGTGGTTTGGCCTAATAGATCTAAAGTAAAAAGGCAAGTCAATGATTATGGTACACGACTTCCAGATTTCATATACTATTAGATCTGGGGAAAATAAACCAAAGTCATTAATATCTAGTAAGTAAATTTTTCAGGTTAAAAACTCCATATTCAAAACTGAGATTAAGACACATAGCAAATCAAATTTTTTTTTCAAATTGCTTATTAAGTTAAAATTCTAGTCCTAATGATGGATACGTCATTACAGATTTATCTAAACCCACTGAAAGTACACTACCAAGAGTCAACAGTAATGGAAACAATGGATTTGGGGTGATTATGCTGTCTTGCTCTGGGTTCATCAACTATAACACTTTGGAGCGCTGTGTGAGAAGGCGGGGCAGAGGGTATACGGGAAATCTCTTTTTTACCTCCTCCTTAGTTGTGCTGTGAAGCTAAAACTGCTCTAAAAATGGTCTTTGGAGCTCCTGTCATGGCTCAGCAGTTAACAAACGCGACTAGCATCCATGAGGATACCGGGTTAGATCCCTGGCCTTGCTCAGTGCGTTAAGGATCTGGTGTTGCTGTGAGCTATGGTGCAGGTCGCAGATGCAGCTTGGATCTGGTGTTGCTATGGCTATGGTGTAGGCCGGCAGCTGCAGCTCCAATTCAACCCCTAGCCTGGGAACCTCCATGTGCTACGGGTATGGCCCTAAACAGACAAACAAACAAACAAACAAACAAAAAAATCCTATGAACACTATTTTCTTACTTGTAAAAAAAAAAAACTAATTAATCCAGGGATTTAAAATAGACATACACTACTAATAAACATTTACTCTAGTAAAACTAAGAGTGAGGAGTTCCCTTCGTGGCTCAGTGGTTAACGAATCCGACTAAGAACCATGAGGTTGCGGGTTCGATCCCTGGCCTTGCTCAGTGGGTTAAGGATCTGGCATTGCTGTGAGCTGTGGTGTAGGTTGCAGACGCGGCTCGGATCCCGCGTTGCTGTGGCTGTGGCGAAGGCCGACAGCTACAGCTCCTGTTAGACCCCTAGCCTGGGAACCTCCATATGCCGCGGGTGCGGCTCTACATAAAGGCAAAAAGACAAAAAAAAAGAAAAAAAAAACTAAGTGAGATCTTATTTTACACATTAAAGAAAACCTTGACTCATATAATCAAAATAGTCTTATACAAATGTACCTATTTGCTATAAACAAAAGTCATCACCTCTTCCTCTGGCTCATTCACTTCACTTTCATTTCCAGATTGTTCCTCTGTTTCAGCTCCTCCTTCTTCTTCTTCTTCGTCCTCTTCAAGATTTTCTCCTTCTGTCATTGAATCTTTTGAGTCTTTGTCATTTACTAGACCTTGAAATGAGGAGAAAGCAGAAAAACGAATTTAAGAGATTAAGGGAAGTTTTCCATGGTAGATATTACACCACATGATTTAAAGTATGTATTAAGTAAGATAATCTAATAACCATACTGTCAGAACAATAAGAAAAGAATTTAAAACTATTTTGAGAAACATTTTAAAAAACAAATATTTAGACCTTCATTTCAACAAAGGAGTACTGACATATTTCTTAACCACTAGCAAAAATACATCCTCTCTCAGTGCTTCAAACTGTTTATCTCAGTGTCAGATGAACAAAGCAGCCCATAAGGTGCTGCTTCGACCACCTAAGATGCAGCCTTGGTCACACTTTTTAGCAAATGGTATTTCAAGAACCTCTAAAAACTCAAAGATATAATAAAATTATGTTGCTTTCATGGAGAAATCACATTTGGCTATCATTTGAATGTCTGCAAATTAAGACAGGAAGAAGGCAAAGCTAAACGGTGACACAGGTGCAAGATCACATCTGTGTCACCAGAGAGCTATTTTTTCTCCTTTAGGAACAGCGTTTTCCTCCAAAGGGAATTCCCTGGCTAGAATCTACTTTCCACCTCCCATGTACACCCGCATCTCACTGCCTAGACACTTCTTTACTATCATTTGAATTCCAAACTACTCTACTTCCAAGATGCACAGAACATGGCCAACGTGGCTTCAGCTGATCTGACTCTTCCTCATCTCCCTAGTCCCAGTGACGCCTTCTCCTACAGCCGGGCCACTTCACCACAAAGCACTGTCTGTGAACCTCCCTCATCAAACATGCTTCTCCATGTAGAACATCCTTCAATACGCACTTTCAAAGCCCGTACATTCTTATAATTCAGTCTAAGTTTTACTTCCTGCCTAAACCCACTATTACTTTTCCTTCTACCTGTTCCTAAAGCACTTGGAGAATTGATCACAGCACTTTATATTTAAGGGTATATACCATGTAATAGTTTTTCTAATGATTTCAATAAATCGTACACAACAACACAAGAGTATGAGACCCTCGACTACAAAAAACTTTTATGTATTCAAAACTTCTTAGAGGCCACATATTAATACACAGTAGTGTTTAGTAAATACTTGTTTATTCACAGAATCTTAGACAATTAGAGCAGACAGAAACGTCAGTGACGAAGTGATTTAACCCTTTCATTTAATGAGGTATTTTGAGGCCCAGAAACTTGGAATAATTAACACATCCAACAAAAGCCAAAAATAGTCCAGTGTCTTAAGTCTAAGCAATTAATTAAGAACTAACAAAAACGGGAGTTCCCGTCGTGGTGCAGCAGAAATGAATCCGAGTAGGAACCATGAGGTTGCGGGTTCAATCCCTGGCTTTGCTCAGTGAGTTAACGATTCAGCGTTGCCATGAGCTGTGGTGCAGGTGGCAGACGCCGCTCAGATCTGGCATTGCTGAGGCTCTGGCGTAGGCCGGCAGCTACAGCTCCTGTTAGATCCCTAGCCTGGGAACCTCCACATGCCACAGGTGCGGCCCTCGAAAAAAGACAAAAAGCCAAAAAAAAAAACAAACCAAAGAACTGACAAAAATATAAAGTAGGTACATTCAAGTTTGGAAATTAAAAAAAATTTCTATTTTATTTATTTGGACATTCAGAATCAAAATATTAAGCTATTATTTATGTTATCAAAAGTCAGGACTATATAAATTTAAGCACTCTCAATAAAAATATTACAGTGCTGATAAACTCACATGGTGTGATACATCATTATTCACTTTTCATATCAACTTTAAAATACATGGCACGGGAAGAACTCTGATGGAGAAGGAGCTTTTGTCTGACAGCCAGACTCCTAATTTGTAAGGAAAACACTACTATTTCTAACACATTCTTATTTGCATTGCAAGTTAGTTTCAAAACAGTCTATAAATATATTTTGCATTTGCTAAATTGTATACATGGACTTCTAGGACACTGTAAATCTAAAATAAACAATGCAGATAAAAATGCACATATAAAAGAGATAGGGTTAATAACATGAAAAATCCAGACATCAAAATTAAGTGTGCTTGGGAGTTTCTGTTGTGGCTCAATGGTAATGAACCCAACTAGTATCTGTGAGGACGTGGGTTTGATCCCTGGCACTGCTCAGTGGGTTAAGGATCTGGAGTTGCTGTGAGCCGTGGTGTAGGTTGCAGACACAGCTTGGATCTGGTGTTGCTGCGGCTGTGGCTTAGGCCGGCAGCTAGAGCTCAAATTTGACCTAGAAACTCCATATGCCATGGGTGCAGCCCTAAAAAAACAAAAAAGAGTAAAGTGTGCTTGGGGGAGTTCCGTTGTGGCGCAGCAGAAACGAATCTGGCTAGGAACCATGAGGCTGCGGGTTCAATCCCTGGCCTTGCTCAGTGGGTTGAGGATCCAGGGTTGCCGTGAGCTGTGGTGTAGGTTGCAGACAGGGCTCGGATCTGATGTTGCTGTGGCTGTGGTGTAGGCCGGCAGCTACAGCTCCAGTTCGACCCCTGACCTAGGAACCTCCATTTGCCGTGGGTGCGGCCTTAAAAGGCACAAAAAGACAAAAAAAAAGTATGCTTGGGGACCAAAATCAAACACTATTCTCTTGAATGTGAGCTGCTTGGTACCTCAGTTTTCCTACTCCTAACAGAGATAGTAATAATTGTAATACTTCCTTGCAAATGGTATATATATATTTTGTGTGTCTTTTTAGGGCCGCACTCACAGCACATGGAGGTTCCCAGGCTAGCGGTCAAACTGGAGCTGTAGCTGCCAGCCTACACCACAGCCACAGTAACATCAGATTCGAGCCCTGTCTGCAACCTACACCACAGCTCACGGCAACGCCAGATCATTAACCCACTGAGCAAGGCCAGGGATCGAACTTGCACCCTCGTGGATACTAGGTCAGGTATGTTAACCGCTCTGGTTTTCACTTATATTTCTCTACTCACTAGATATGTTCAGCATTTTCTCCACAAACTTAAATATGTCAGGAAGACTGGCGTCTTTGAACTCTGGCTTGATCAGTTAACCCAGTGTTTTAACTTGGGCTTTACTCAATTCGTTTGTCAAATATGAGTAAAATTACCTTTTTCTTTAATTCTGGCAAAGAGGCAGTACTCAGTATAAAAATATTAACTTGTCCCTGCCTCCCCTCATCTGATCAGGCTACATCCAATTATCTATTGGGTGTTGTATTTTATGATCAATCTGCCTGCTCTTAAATAAGTGATAATAATAACCTGGCACAGAAACTATTTTCACTTCAACCTTAGTGATTTTTCTCCATTGTATAAAAGTTTTAAACACCCCATTCTGCCTACATATGCATGCTTTCTTGTATCACTTTAAAATTTAGGAAAAGTAATACCTTTCCAAATATTTGACGATCAGTTCTATTTTTAACTTTTTTTTTTTGTCTTTTTGCCTTTTCTAGGGCCGCACTCGCGGCATATGGAGGTTCCCAGGCTAGGGGTCTAACAGGAGCTGTAGCTGCCGGCCTTTGGCTGTCCTCATGGCATATGGAAGTTCCTGGGCCAGGGATCGAATCCGAGCCACAGCTGCGACCTACACCACAGCTACAGCAAAGCTGGATCCTTTAATCCACTGTGCCAGGCTGGGGATTGCCTCTGCAGCAATCTGAGTTGCTGCAGTTGGATTCTTAACCCACTGCACCACAGTGGGAAGCCCTATTTTTAATATTTAAAAAATAATTATTTAACTCTTTAATCCATTGGGAGTTTGATGATATAAGATATGGCTCTAAATCAGTTTTCCTCCCAAATGCTCACCTGTTGCCCTTATCCTATTTTTAAGATTCCCATTTCATCATATACCTTTCTGTATTTAACTGGGGCAACTTCTGGGCCTTTTATTTTATTCTACTGATTTTATGTCAGATTTGTGAAATACACTCTTCTGATTTATAATTTATTCATTCATGACTTTTTTTACTTTTATTTCCCATTTCTGTTCCTTATAATATAATCTAGAACTTCCAAATCAGAATTAAATTATAATGCTTATTACTATTTTAGTTTTGTTCTTAAAGAGAATGTCTTACAGCCAGTAATTCTATCTATCCTGAGAAAAACCAAGACACACAAAAATAACTAATATTATTTACAGTGGTGAAAAACTGGAAAAAAACTAAGTGTCAAACAACAGAATTAACACATTCATACAACAAAATATAGCTTTTTTTAAATTAAAGGTTAAAAAAAATTTTTATCTCAGGAAGAAATTTCATAATATATCAGGTAGGAAAAAATCCAGTTATAAAACTGCAAACATGAACAAAAATTTTTAAATAAAAGACTATCAGAATGTTAACACATGATTATCCTTGCACATAGAGTACCAGTGATTTTTGTTTTCCTGGAACTTTTCAATATTTCTGCCATGAATATTTTATTACTTTTAAAATATTAAAATAATTTTTTTATACTGCACAAATGAATCTTTCTACAGAAAAGAAAATCATGGACTTGGAGAAGAGACTTGTTGCCAAGAGGGTGGGGGAGGGAGTGGGATGGTATGGGAGCTGGGGTTAACAGTTGTAGACTATTGCCTTTGGAATGGAAAAGCAAAGAGGTCCTGCTGTATAGCACCAGGAACTATGTCTAATCACTTGTGACGAATCTATATATGTATGTGTAACTGGATCACCACACTGTACAGTTGAAAAATTGACAGAAAACTATAAACCAGCTATAATGGAAAAATTAAAAAAATTTAAAAAATAAAAACTATGACCATATATGGTGAAGAAAAAACTATAAATATATCTGTTCAATAAATTATATTCACATAAATGAAAAAAAATGAAAATGATATTTTAAATATAAGAAAATGCTAATATATAGCTCTGGGTTGCTATATATAAAATTAAAATGATAATGAATTTGCAAGTGCTTGAAAACAAAAAACTACCAAAGGCAAGATGCTTTATTATCCTATGGTTTATCAATAAGAAATAGATTTAATATAGACATATTCATGTATATACTCTTATATTTAGACTCTAAAACAGAAGGAAAATAGGACAACTTGAGAGCACACTGATTCAAACTATTACTAGGAAAGGTTGCATTCACAAATGGTGACCTGTTTTTTTCCTTTCCATATTCTATACAAGGACAGACTCCTCAAAAGAAGCATGAAGCCCTTTAATTTAACTCTTTCTACAAAGGATGAAGTACACTGCTCTCTTTACTGCTACCAAAGTGAGTGTCAAACTAGTATTTCCTCATGACCACTATACAGAGAGTGCCATTCATAAAGGTTTTGGGGAAAAAAGGAGAAGACTGAACTATTTCAAAGCATATAAAGTAAGCAAAGTAAATTAAGTAAATAAATACTTTGCTTGATATGATCGTTTTATACAATTAGAAGTCTGAAAGGGAAAAGAAAGTAAACTTGAGACAAAGTTCATAGAACAAAAAGAATCACTTATGCCTCCCTGGGCTGAGAAGTAGGAAAGGTGAATACCTGTACAATCAGTGCCTTTAAAAATGATGCTCAGGAGTTTCTGTTGTGACTCAGCAGTAAAAAACCCATCTAGTATCCATGAGGATAAGAGTTCGATCCCTGGCTTCACTAAGTAGGTTAAATAAAGGATCTGGCATTGCTGTGAGCTATGGTATAGGTCACAGACGCGGCTCAGATCCCACATTGCTGTGACTGTGGTGTAGGCTGGCAGCTACAGCTCTGATTTGACCCCTAGTCTGGGAACTTCCATATGTTGTGGGTATGGCCCTAACAAGCAAAAAATAAACAAAAATAATGCTCAAATAGATAACAGCAATCATATTCTCAAAAGAAGATTTACTCTGGAAAAAGAAACCCTATTAATATGCTAGATGTAATGTGAAAAGTAGTTTTAGAGGAAAAGAATCACCAACGCCTTTGCCGTGAAAAAAGGTTTTTCAGATATGCACAGTAAATTTACACAATTAGTGCAACTGGTCAAGGTAAGGATCTCCTAACAAAATACTGGCTTCAGAGGCTGAAACCACATGTCACTTTGAAATGCCTAAAATACAACCTGCTAAGAACTGTCAGCAAGCAAGGTAAAGCCCTACCTTGTTCCAGTTATTTCCACTGGCAAGGCTAGTGGGCTCCTACAGTCCCTTGCAAGAGCCGTTCAAATGCTAACTCTTCTTCAGCACCTTGGAAGGAAACTGAGAAAGTACACAGACCAATATCCCTGTTTCTCACATTCTCTCTAGTTTTTTGAGAAAGAGACAACTTCCCCAGGGACTCTGCAGGATAGTTTCAAACTTCTACCAGGCACTCCCCTTCTATAGTCATAGTCTGCCCTGTCTTATGAAATAGTGCCTCTTGAAAATATATACTGTATATGAGATGCTTTAATCAAAAGCAGATTTCACATTAGTAATCAAAAATTGAAAAAGGCTGATAGTATTCTATTTTTTCCATTACTATCTTTTGCTTCAAGTTTTACATGACTGTTTTCCTCCAATTTGGGATTATTTAATGAAATCATGAAGTGAGCCACCAGGTCTTACCTAACACTACTATGTAACACTCAACACTGAAAAACAGCATACAAAAGTAAACACTAACTGAAAACAATATAAAGCAAATTCTAAACACAATCTGCCAAACACCATCTTTATTTTCTCTCTGTAATTAATTGCTTACCTAGTTTTATTAAGAATTCTCGTTCCAAGTCTTGTACCTGCCTGATGGATTCTTCCAGAGAATTACAGAGTTTGATCTTTGGTCTTAGCAGTTCTAGTGTGTCACTGATCATGTAATCTATGTCAATAGGAAATGGATGGTCTTTTGTCCAAACCTCCAAACTTTTCTTCCACCAAACATAACGCTGATAACAAATGAAAAATAAATTTAGCTATAATGAATTAATAACAAAATACTTTAAAATAATAATCTGTATTGTGACATCACCTAGTTACAATAACTAAGCTAAAGAGTTGTACAAGACACCTATTTTTATAAATAAATGGTCAATAGCAATGATCCTAGCCTAGATAGATTTCCCTCTATCTATACAATTTCTAAGCCATCTGATGAGCTTAATTTAAATATACTCTTTATTATAACTGTCATACTCGTTTTTTAAAGGCAAAGAAAATTATAATAAAATACCAAATAAATTTTCAGGTACTGAAACCAGACAGAAACTCTACTCCCAAATCCCAGTTGAGGCTAAAATATTTAATTTTATTTAAAAAACCAAATACAAGGCCACAGTTTTGAAAAAATTTATTTTCTCTATACTACTCACTTTGATTTTTTTAAAGGTCAATTAAAATATCTGAAGACAGAGTTTCTGAATATATAAAAATCAGTAATCAGCAAGCATTTATTGAACATCTACTGTGTATATGGCACTGTTAACATATTTTCCCTCTCTTCTCCCAGCCTGGTTCCTTCATTCTATTTTGTACTTGTAATTCTTCAGTTTATTCACACATAAACAGGTGTTCCTCTGGCTATTTATTAATCTTCCTCTCCAGTGTGTTCTAGGTCCTTGCTACTCTAAATGTGGGAACTAGGAACTTGTTAGACATATAGAATCTTAACCTCCTAGCCTCCCAATCAATGAAACCTGTACACACACTGAAGTTTAGAAGCACTGCTACAGGCAACCCTTTCTATCTGCCTTCCTACACGCACCTGCATATTCTGTTACAGGCAGCACGCAGTGGCCACAGCCCCAGGGCTTACTCACTTCTTACTCCTGCTACACATTCCTGCTACTAAGCAATGTGGAAAATTCTTTTTCCCTTTCTATTCCTGAATTCTGAGTGGCTCTTTTCTCTTTGCCTGCGATGTCAGAGTGAATGCAAATAAGGACATTCTTCTGAAAGGGATCCTACTTTCGATGCTAACTGTTAAGGCTGACATTCTGCAGTTGGCTTTCAATACAGGCTGTCTCCAACTTAAGGCAGTTCTTAACATGCAACAGAGAATCTGACTCTCAAAAGTGCAAACGCTCCCTCCCCATTTTTGGTTCATCAATTCAGAAAATAAGGGAGGAACAAGTTATATTCTAAAGCAAAGGTACACTGGTAGGAGAAAGTTCACACACAGCTCTCCAGCAAGAGTAGTTACCCCCGCTTAACATCAGCTACTATGTGGATGTATTTTTGACACCTTAAGTTGTAGTTTTAAGTTCTTCTTCTTTATCAATGGATATATGAAAACAAAACTAACAATAGGTTATACGGAAAGGAATGATCAAACAGAACTGAATGGTACCATTGGTACTTTAGTTCAGTAACATCTGGAAAATTAGTGAGCTATTCCTTCTAATTGGTACTTTTAACACTGCATTTTAGGGGAAATGGTGATTAGGTTCCAAACAACCAAACTACAAGCTAACTTTTGGAACAAACCGTATTGAAGTTATAGAATTGTCTCTGTATTTGTATCTGAATTTGGTATACACTGTACTTGCTTGCTCTAAATCACAAGTTTATATATAAGTAACTTAAATTAAGATATGGGAAGCACAACCCAAGAGCTTAGCAATGAATGAACATATATTTCTATCAATGTTAACGATGATTTTTTTCTTTAAAAAAAAAAACAAAAACTTAGATCATTTAGAAGCAATAATTTTAGATACAGAATCAGGACACAGGAGTTGCCATTGTGGCTCAGAAGTAAAGCACCCGACCAGTATCTGTGAGGATACAGGTTTGATCCCTGGCCTCGCTCAGTGGGTTAAGGAACTGGCATTGACACAAGGTGTAGTGCAGACTGCAGACGCAGTTCGGATCCTGCACTGCTATGACTGTGGCATAGGCCAGCAGCTGCAGCTCCGATTTGACCCCTGGGCCTGGGAACTTCCATATGCCATGGGTATGGCCCTAAAATGAAAAAAAAAAAAAACCCACAAAAACCCAGAATACAGATGAGTGAGAAGATTATCAAATACATAAATATTGCAACAATTCATAAATTACTGTACCAAATTCAAAATAATCTGTACTATACCAAATTTACACACTGCACCAAAATAATGTCCCAAATTAAAGACCAATCATTAATCACAAAACTTAAATGCAGTCAGAATGTTCATGATAGAATTCATCATATATTTTAAAATCTCTAAAGCTAAGTATCCTTGTGAGAAGAATAAATCTAACTAGGAATATACTATATACACATGAATGCTACAGTGTTTCTCCTCCAATATTTTTGCAACACAAGCAATGTATTAAATGATTTCCAACTGCTTATTTTAATTTATATACCTGAAAATACACAAGGAAGCAATCAAGTTTCCGTTTACTGGATCCTCTGTCAAAGTACTGGCCACAGGTGTCCAAAATAGTGCACACTAGTCTAATCCTGAACAGGTGCTCAGGTGGGTCCAGCGAACTTGGAGAGCCGTCAGAATTAACACCAAATGAAGTAAAAGAATAAAGAGTTCTAAAAATAACTGCTGATTCCACCATTCGGTAATTATAAAGTTCTCCTAGGAACTTGGCACTGCTGATACGTCTCTGATTAAATTTAGGTTGATTAACCTGAAGTAGGAAGGGGAAACAAAGGCAGATTCCCATTAGAGAACAGTAATGTGCTTGAGAAGAGGTAAAATTCCTGTCACTTGACAATATCATTCAATGAACAGAGAAAAATTAGTGGGTTCTTTTCTTTTCTAATAGGTGGTCACTTCTGGGTGTCCTTTTTCCTCTAGAAAATGGTTATCTAAAATGTTTTAATAAAAAGAACATGCAAAATATTAAGTATTAAGCTACTGTTAAATGAATTAATAGTTTATAAAACAGTTAAAATGTAATTCTCCTTATCAGCCCTTTATAACTTATCTTCTCTGTAATCCATAAATTAAGGAAATGACAAGCCTACAAAAAGAGGGAGCTGCTTACAGAAATTCCTATCAAATGATAATCAATTCTTATAATAAATTTATGAATTCCTGTAACATGCATTCCAATAGTAACCCAGAAATAATAAAAATTTGCCATATTCTTCTAAAGTAAGTTTAGCTAGACTTAAGAAAAAGCGGCAAAAAATTCTTCAGCATTAGCCTGAGAAAAGACTAGGAAGTCTGACACAACAGGGCTTACTAGGAAACCACTATCTCTAAAGAACTAATAGTAAATGACACCATATGGGAAAAGGAAGGTTTTCAAATCCTTACTTTTCAATAATAGGATTTAAAAGCTGTCTAAATTGTCCACAGATTCCAATTTGGTGCCTTTACAGCAAGTCTTTGTTACCTCCATTCCTAATCGAATATCTTCTAAAACTCCATCCACAACGTGGATTCCGACATCCTCCTGGTAGAGCACTAGTCCTGCCAAGAGATTGGCTACACAATGAATGCTGTTGTACTTCACATTCCAGATGTTTATCATACAACAAATAACATAGTCTTTCACTTCTTGGTCCTGCCAGGGCAACTTTCGCATCTGTCTCAAAACCTAAATGAAGAGATTTTTGTTTAAATTATTAAGATAAGCATTTAGTACCCATCATACCCAATAGTACAGATATTTTATCATGACTGTGCAGTCACAGAACTTTTGAAATCGAAGGCATTTTAGAGATTCTCTATGAATCTCTTTACTTCAGAAATAGGAAAAATGAGATTTTCCTAATTATTGGCAGAATTTTACATTTTCCCTCTATCTTTCTGCAATACTCTCAAACTTCCTAGAGTCTAGAACTTCAGTCAAGCTAACAGTATATACTCATACTCAGGTCACTGAAAGAAATGCCCAAAATTTTAACAAAAGTAATGTTTTCTTTTCTACTTCATTCAAGGAAATAACCTCAGACACTTCTTTTTATAAATGAAAATTTTCCAATAAGGAAATAAACCCAAGGTCAACTGGATAAAAGATCAATTAAGGTGGAAGACACAAGATCAAGGCTGACACTAAGGTTTCCTCACATGTTAAAGGGAGAAAAGAGGCACTTCCTAAGTCCGCTATACAAGTGAGACAAGGTGAAGTGTGCGAGTACATAGGAAAGTGTCTGGCACAGTACTAGCACCCCATAAAGTTAGCTATTTCTTTCAAAAACTACTGGTTATGAGATAATCAGCAGAGCTCAACTTAGCATCAGATTCTTTCCATTTTTATTCTGAAAGAAAATGGAAACAGCTGGCAGACTGTAAAGTAGTCTTTTCATCTCTATATCTACAATCCATCTTTCAAGCACTAAATATGTTCTCATATAAGCTTCAATGGAAATGTTAATATCATCTCCAACGCATAAGCATTCCGTGCTTAGCCGATTCTCAAACAGCTTTCAAACCCTGTCTTAAACAACTACTGTCTCTGGTTCCCGGAAGGTGGCTTCAGTTTTCAAAGTTGTGCTATCATTCCTCCCACCCCGCCTGCTATAACACATGTATTACTCTATGCCTCTTATCCTCCCCAGAAGTTTCCTGTCTAGAAGTTAATTTGTTTTTTTCCGAAAAGAAAAAAGTTCCATACCATAGTGTTTCAACTTGCAGAGTTATTAGCCCAGAAATGTTTTGTTCAATATGTCTTACTTGAAAGTAAAGTTCTAAGAAGGTAACTATAATAATTAAGGCAATAGGTCAGTGGTTCTTAACCTTTTCTGGAAATTGACCCCTGTTGAGAATCTAAAGAAAGCTACAGATCCTCTTCCAGAAAAATACAGACAGGCCCAGAGACTGAGAAGGGCGTGAGCCTCCTAAAGCCTACCTAAGGTTAAGTACCCCTGTACTGGAGGAGCTCCCATCATGGCGCAGCAGAAACTAATCTGACTAGGAACCATGAGGCTATGAGTTCCATCCCTGGCCTGGCTCAGTGGGTTAAGGATCTGGCATTGCCGTTAGCTATGGTGTAGGTGGCAGATGTAGCTGAGATCTGATGTCGCTATGGCTGTGGTGTAGCTCTGATTGATCCCTAGCCTGGCAACCTCCATATGCTGCGGGTGAGGCCCTAAAAAGCAAAAACAAAAAACAAAACAAAAGAACCCCTGTACTGAAGGTAAATTCATAATAGAATATCAAAGTCAGAGTTTCAAATACATACACAGGATCAACATTAAATTTAGAAGAGTTACCATTTTAATTAGAATAACAAGTCATTATCATAAAAGGAAAACAGAATCTACACCCCATATATTACCACACGTTTATCCTATGAATTCCTTGTGATGACTTGTATAGGATCCATCCTAATGGAACCAGGGATCTAATCTGAGCTCTCCTAAACTCCACTGCTGTGACTTTAACAGCTCTGCTTCAATTTCCCCGTTTTACAAAATGTAAATAATGCAAACTACTTACATTTCTTATCTATACTCTGTGAGGCACTGAATCAATTTATAAACAAGCTGATCTAGGAAAACTGAAATATACGTCCCTGACCTAAAAGAATTTGGTGCAGAGCTAGAAGGCAAGTGTACTGCTCTCAGTACTATTATCATCAGGATGAAAAAGAATTAATTTGGTTGAGTGTTATATAAGCTTAGCACTACCACAAACTCAAGGTGACCACTGTTCTATGATTTCATAAAGACTTACCTTCTCGGTGGTAACCTTGGAGAGATCCTTGTACAAGAGTTTCCGGACATACTCCTGGAGAGGAGGACGTTTCTTTTTCACTGTTTTTTCAGCTGGAGGCGGGTTGCAGTAGTAATACGCATTCTCCACCATTGTGACGTATCTTGCATCGAGATGCATAGCCTGTTTCTTTCTCATCATTTGTTCCTAAGATAAAAAGTCTACATTAGTCAAAATTCTTTCATTCTAAGGTTTCTTTGTTCCTAACTAAAGTCCTATTCTCAGCGATAAGATTTTAGGATAATGAGGCTAGAAAAGGGAAGAACAATCACTAGGTATTTATTTCTGCAAGTACACTGATTGTTACACTACGAATCCTTTTTAGAATGAGTCAGTACATGACTACTTGGTCTCTGAACCTGTCCAATGAAATACGCAGAGGACTTGGCTACAAATACAACTTTACTTATGACTCTGCCAAAACAGATGAACTCTACCTAAAACAGGGCTTATGCACGTGTGACAAACTACGGACCAAGAATATGAACAAAGGGGTGAAGGCCTCTGGCTGTTCCACATAAAACAGCTGAGAGTAAGTTTGTTCTCAGAGCTTGTGCCATTCAGTGCTGTTCCAGGTAAATCTGACATATCTCTACAGACAAGAAATGGAAAAGCCTCAGGCACCTTCCCTGTCCAGAGCCCTCAGCACGGGCTGAGAGGAAGTGATTAACAACACAGATCTGGTCAACCATCATCTCCTTCAGGTTTCTCAGCCTCAGCACTACTGGTATCTTTGTTAGACTGGATCACTCTTTGCGAGGATGTGCGGGAGAAGGTGGGAGAGTGGTTCCGTGCACTGTAAAATGTAGCTCTACCCACCAGATGCCAGATGAGAATCACAGACTAACTAGTTGAAGGTCTTCAAACAGCACCCCTAGTTCTTAATACAGCACTATACTAAGAATTAAGATTACTGAATTTATCCAGTCAATCAACAAACACTTTACTTGGCCCTTACTATGTGCCAGACACTATGCTGGTGAAGGAACTCACCAGTGAACGAGACAAATGTGGTTCCTACTTTCCCAAAGCCTAAGAATCTGGTGTAGGAAGACAGAATAAACAAGCCAACAACAGAATATCTTTGAAACAATAATTGTGTTGAATGGTACAAAGGAAAATGACAAGGCACTAAGATGGAGAGTACTGAGAGCCCATGCCGGTCAGGGTGGCTTAGGGACGGCTCTCTGAGAAAGAGGCATATAGGTTGTGCTCTGAAGGACAAAAGGCTGAGAAGAACCACGGAGAGTGGCAGAAGCAAAAGCAAGAACAAAGGCAGTGAGGAGAGAAGGATCCATTACAAGAACTAAATGAAGGCCAACGTGGCGCCAACATGGAATGGCGTGAGATCAGCTCTGGAGGGAAGGTGGGGATCAGCTGAGACCAGACTGCAACCCGTGGTGAGAACGCTGGGTTCTGAGCAAGTAGACAGAAAGCGCTGACGAGCTTCACACAGGTGTCTGGACTGGGGTGGCAGATGGAGGCAACACTTCAGGTTTTGAAAAGATGGCTGTGTATATATAAACTCAGGGAGGACTGGGGTTGCAGCATTTTCACTGTCGTAAACCCAGCGCCTACATCAGGACCCAGCCTAGCACATGGGAGGTTTGCAAGTAATTTTTATTAATATATGAATTAAGGAATGAATTTTTAAAAAAACATTCAATCTTTCCCATGGTCTGCTTTTTTTCCACTTTTATTGCCACACCCACAGCATACGGAAGTTCTTGGGCCAGGGACTGAATCCGAGCCATAGCTGCAACCTATGCCACAGCTGCAGCAAAGCCAGATCCTTTCATCCACTGCACTGGGCCGGGGATTGAACCCCCACCTCCACAGCACCCTGAGCCGCTGCAGTTGGACTCTTTATCCACTGCGCCACAGCAGGAACTCTTCCCATGGCCTGCTTTTCTTTTTTGTCTTTGTTGGCCACCTCTCAGCATATGGAGTTCCTGGGCCAAGGATCAGATCCAAGTCATAGTTGTAACCTAAGCCACAGCTGCGGCAATGTCAGATCCTTCCCACTGTGCCAGGCTGGGAATCGCACCTGCGTCCCAGTGCTCCCAAGACGCTGCCAATCCCAATGCGCCACAGTGGGAACTCCTGGTCTGCTTTTCTATACACATAAAACCAACACACACTGGAGGGAAATTTTGGTCTTTATAAGTTCAATAATGGGTATACCAAGTTTCATAATTGTTTCTCTTGTCTATGAATACTGCTAAAGTACACAGGTTATAGCCTAGCTCCTATAATAACATCTATATCATAATTTGTGAATGCTTATTAAATGTCAGCTCTTTCAAACACAGAACAGTTCCATGTTTAATAGGCCTAGAGATAATGACCACGCCCTGTAAGTTCTTTGGACAAAACACAATGCATCACTGATCAATTGTACAAACATAATGCAGTTTTAACTTAGTTTCAACCTATATACAACATAGACAACCAAGAAGGATCTACTGTATAGCAGGGAATTCTACTCAATATTCTGTAATAACCTACCTGGGAAAAGAATCTGAAAAAGAATAGATATATGTATATGCATAACTGAACCACTTCGCTGTATACCTGAAACCAACACATAGTATAAAGCAACTATACGTCAATAAAAAATTTTAAAAAATTTAGTTCAACTTATTTAGAACCATTTCCCCCAACAGACGCCAAACTAATTTTAATACTAGCCACGAACTCTATTCTATTCTATTCTATTCCATTCTACTCTATTCTATTCTATTCCATTCCATTCTATTCGCTTTTTAGGGCCGCCCCTACGGCATATGGAAGTTCCCAGGCTAGGGGTTGAACTAGGGCTGCAATTGCCAGCCTATGCCTTGGTCACAGCAACACTGGATCTGAGCCATGTCTGTGACCTATACCCACAGCTCACGGCAAACCAGATCCTTAACCCACTGAGTAGGGCCAGGGATGGAAGCTGCATTCTCATGGATACCAGTCGGGTTTGTTACTGCTGAGCTACAATGGAACTCCCAAGAACAATTTTAAATGCAAACCAGTTAAAAGGTTCTATGTGTTTCCAAACAAATATGGATACTTTTTGGATTATCCATAAGCATTCATGCACTTCAAATCAGACTGAGTATCTCTTCCCTCCTCCAACTTCCTCATCTCATGTCAGAATGTAGGGTCTTATCTTGGGGGACCTTCCTCTTCCTTACCCCAAATATCTCACAAATTTCATCAGTTACACTTCCTAAAATTCTTCAGACAGCAAGTTATCATTCCTTATGCCCCCCAACCTCACAACTTCTTCACCATTTTCCCCATGGGTTTTTGAAGAGCATTTTCACTGTTCTGTCTACCTCTGGTCTCAGCCACCTCAATTATCTCCTCCACATTGATCTTTAAAAAAACAACAATCTGGAGTTCCTGTCGTGGCTCAGCAGTTAATGAACCCGACTAGTATCCATGAAGACGCGGGTTCGATCCCTGGCCTTGCTCAGTGGGTTAAGGATCCGGTGTTGCCGTGAGCTGTGGTGTAGGTCGCAGACGCGGCTCGGATCCCGCGTTGCTGTGGCTGTGGCGAAGGCTGGCAGCTACAGCTCCTGTTAGACTCCTAGCCTGGGAACCTCCATATGCCGCGGGTGCAGCTCCACATAAAGGCAAACAAAAAAAAAAAAGAAAGAAATTATTGAGAGTTCAATACTGTAAATAAAAAATAGACACTTTTAAAAGCTAAGCTTTTCTGGCATCTCTACTACATTTTCATCTCTAAGGTTAAAAGGTCTCATTTAACCTAATCAGCTTGAGCCAAAAGAGAAGGTTTTTTTCCCCGTTACAATAAAAATTTGAACTTAAAATGACTATTATATGAATAAGCCTAGAGATAGTGTAGAAATCAATTCCATTTGATGACCTTCAAATTAACATTTTTGTTTATCAGAAATAAATTCCCGCGTTTTTTCATTTTAAATATCATTGGCAGAGAAATATTCAAGCTTATAACTAGATTCTAAAAAAATAGTATACCTAGAGAGGATGACACAATCAATACTTGTATAAAAGCAACACTGATGTAACGACAGTCTATGCCCAGTGCTCTCTTTACACTGTTTTTTGTAAAAACATCCTTGCCCACCCCCACTCTCTCCCCGCAAAGGCTGCAAGCAAACAAATGGATATTATCTGGAGTTCCCGTCGTGGTGCAGCGGTTAACAAATCCGACTACGAACCACGAGGTTGCAGGTTCGATCCCTGGCCTTGCTTAGTGGGTTAACGATCCGGCATTGCCGTGAGCTGTGGTGTAGGTTGCAGACACGGTTCGGATCCTGCATTGCTGTGGCTGTGGCGTAGGCCAGCGGCTACAGCTCCGATTAGACCCCTAGCCTGGGAACCTCCACATGCCGCGGGTGTGGCCCTAAAATGAAAAAAGCCAAAAAAAAAAAAAAAGGATACTATCAGTAAGCGTGAGAATTTAACTGCTTAATAAACTTCACAGCGTTTTTGGTATCCTAATTACTTTAAGAAATATCTTCTCCCCCAAGTTAATTTTCAAGCTTATTTTTTTTAACATTATTTCATTAAGAATTTTTAAGCTTTATAATTTCGGTGCTTATTTATGGCACAGTAACAATGTACCAAGAATATCGGTAAAGATGGCTCTAATGCAACGGTATTTAGAGTGCCTGCTCCTTTGTCTCATTGGTCAAAAATTATCTGGGGCTGAATTAAATCCCCCTTTACAATAGTATGAACTCACTGGCAGTCAAATGAGAAAAATTCCTATAGCTTTCCAGGAATGGCTGTAATTCTAGTTTAGGTAACGCAAGGGATATTCTAGTTTAGGTAGAAATGTTTCAATGGCAAAGCAAGATAACAGGCATTGGTCAAAATTTTCAATCCCTGGAGTAAATCAAGAACCTCAACAGGCTCTTCAAGCCCTTACCAAAAGTACACTGGTCCTCAGGTGAGATTCCGGTGATCTGAAAAGAAATCTTCCACATGTTTCCAGCAGGGTACATGCCATTTCAATATGGTGATGGGAGAAGTCTGATAGAAGCATCTGTAATAATAACGATGATGAAGAACCACAAAACAACATTTCAATGGATTAAAGAAAACATTATACATCAAATGAGAAACAACTTAAAAAAATGTCATTAAAAAAAAAAAACCTAGTCTACTTTAGATGCCAAACTTCATCTCTGGTTATCTTTTGTGTTCAGTCATAAAATTTTACCCAAAAACTTCACTGTATTTAATGTCTTTCCTTTTAGATAGATATATGAAAACTAACATATGAAAGCCATTTCTGTATTTTTTAGGAGATGCTGTGTTTTTAAACAAATGCCACATATACAGCTAATATCTTCTAAAAAGCTTTTTGGCTTTGCCTTATATGACATTTACCTTTAAAATTCTGACAGTGAAAGGCCTGCTGTATGAAATTAAAAAAGACAACACATTACCACATTTTAGTACTTATCTTCCTAATCTTTTTCTGTGCACATTTTCTAAACCAAAACCGATTTAGATATACCATTTAATAACCTGTTTTTTTGGCTAACATGAGTTAGTAAATAATACAAAGAAATACACTAAAATGTTTAAGCTGTTCACGGCATGATTCCTTTCAATTATAGCTTTGAAAAAACTTTCACAACTCCCCTTAAAATGCCATCCAAAGTTTCCCTAATGTACTTTGTAGTCTCCTGAGAGGCTCCAAATAAGTTTAGGAAACTAAACTCCTTGAATATTTACAATGATTATTAATATTTTAAATACTCTTAAGAAATTATGCAGTAAAGAAATCTGTTTAACTCAGAGTTTCCCAAATGTATTTGAATCTATGAGACCCATTTTGTGTGATATACCTAGTAATATTCCAAGGAGATCAACTTGATAAAAAAATGTGTTGTTGTTAGTGATGACCAATTCCAAATGTAGAAGAATTCTTTCATCTATGTTGCATCAGCTTTACCACATATAATTAGTTACTAATGAATTTCCAGCTTAATTCTACTGTGGACAAAAACACACAATCTAAATAATTTCAGTCTTCTTATATCTGATTTTGGTAAAGGATCCAATGCATTTGAAGAGATTATAAATTCTGATCCTGGTGGGTAGAGTGTCAATTATATTAAGGTTATTAAGTGTGTTGTTCAGTCTTGTACCTACTTACTGATGCTGTCTGCCTATTCATTCAGCTATTGAAAGGTGTTTTCAGGTCTCTCACTATAATTGTAGATTTCTCTTTCCTTCTCCATTTTTGATTTATGCATTTTGAAGCTACATTACTGGAGGAATACTGATTCAGGAAGGTAACACACTTTCCTATTAAAATGACCCAATCATCATTACAGACTATTCTTTCTTTCTAATAATGCTTTGTGCCTTAAAATCTACTTTGTCTGATAATAATGAAACCAGGTGTTGTTTGGGTTTTGTTTTATTTTGTTAAGTGCTTCCACAGTACATTTCCCTCATCTTTTTACTTTAGGCTTTCTGTTGTTAATATATAATGTCCTCTCCCTTGCAGGCAACATATAATGTTGTTTTAATTAAATCTTACATTCTTAAGGCTTTTACTTAATGTATTTTGTCATTTTACATTTCATGTAATTACTGTGGTAGCTGTATTTGTATAGACCATCTTATTATTTGTTCTCTATTTTGCTCATCTGTTTAATGTTCCTTTTTATTCCTTTTTTGTCTTCCTTTAATCAAATATTTCTTAATTATATCATTTTCCAGCATTAATAACTAAAACTTAAATTTTCCTATTAAAAATATTCCAAATGATTCAGCACTAACCTTTAAACAATGCAGTGTATCATTTTTTGTGAACATCTTAAACTTAGTGAGTTCTCCAATAAATCGAACGGTTTTGTTCTTTGTTTCAATATTGATCTGGTCCTTTTTTCGTACCTACAAGTTAGAGCAAAGAGATATTGCTTAGACAATTAACACTTTGAAATCTGTGATAAAGAATTGCTATTTTAATAAGACTGAATTCATTCTAGATATTTTTAATAAATCTGGGTATAATTTCTTGCTATTTTCAAATTAAGTTAAGGCAAAATAAGTTCTACAGAACACTGGTGCCAGCATGTGCTTTGCAAAAGATACACAGTCAAATAAACTGGAGAAATAATGCATTTTATCAGTTTTAAAGATGCTCTCAAATAAAGAAACCTGTTTAACTTAATTCACGGTTTCTCAAATTTATCTGGCAATATCAGACCCTCTTTTGAAATGTTAATGACTACCAGTTTGTTAAATTAATATTATAAGGAATACACTCTTCAGGAAACACTGCTTTAAAAATAATAAAGGCCAAGAGCTCACTCAAGCAAAAATATTATTTAGGCTTAGTATATTCCAGTTATGAACTATATATTGCATTTTTTATTATAAATTCATTAGTACAAAGAAATTCCCAATATAATCACTATGCTGTTTTATCAACAATTACAATCGTGTATCAAAGTTTACAGAGTCATATACCAAATCTTTTGCAAATATAAGCCCTCTACTTAGGCACACATTTAAGGAAATACTGACCATAACAAAATCCCATTTCGACATACAATGTGAACAGACACATCAAAATAAATGTAACTGGATTTAACCTCAGAATAACATTTTCATCAGAAAACCTAGTGTCTAGAAACCTTCCATTTGAACAACAATAACAATAATACAGTAGTGCTCTGAACCAGTTTAATGTTCCTTATTTTTTCAGAATACTATACTATCCTATCTTATTTGCTCCACCTAACAGCATTCTGAGAAAGGAGCAAAAGCTGTAATAATTCTGATGTAATAGTTAAAACAACAATGCAAGAACACAAAGCTATCAAATGATTTGACCAAGGCAGTACCAAAACTTCAGTCTCCTAACTCATAGCCAAGAATTACACTATTTTAACACAGGCTGGGATTCGAAGTAAGTCCTAACCTCACACGTTCCTGGACAATTAGCGACAGTCTTTTACATAAGTATTAAACTTTTACAGACTCACTTACACTTAAATGGAGCTTTATCATATTCATTTTTTAAGGACCTACTTCCTACAGCAAGCAGAGGAAGGTGTCTGGACTTTTCAGAGCTTTAGGGATAATTTTTAAACAAAGAATTTTTATTCATTTAAAAGATCAGGAGTTCCTGTCGTGGCGCAGTGGTTAATGAATCCGACTAGAAACCATGAGGTTGCGGGTTCGATCCCTGGCCTTGCTCAGTG
The DNA here is from genome assembly GCA_004024745.2 of Catagonus wagneri. Lineage (NCBI taxonomy): Eukaryota > Metazoa > Chordata > Mammalia > Artiodactyla > Tayassuidae > Catagonus > Catagonus wagneri. The sequence goes on from PVHT021183707.1 coordinate 7,921,083, forward strand.
GGTTAATGATCCGGCATTGCTGTGAGCTGTGGTGTAGGTCACAGACACAGCTCGGATCCTGCGTTGCTGTGGCTGCGGCATAGGCCTGCAGCTACAGCTCCGATTAGACCCCTAGCCTGGGAACCTTCACATGCTGCGGGTGCAGCCCTAAAATGACAAAAAAGGCAAAAAAAAAGAAAAAAAATCAGAGCAAACTAGAAACTCATTATAACTATATTTAATCTAAAGCATCAATAAAACTGGACTAACTAAAAATCACAAAAACTCAACTTACTGAACTTTGCTTTAATTACATCATTTAAGCATACAAAATAGTTCTCAGAGACAAATAGGAAAAAATAGAGCTAACTAAATTCTAGTTTATAATAATAAACTAATACTGAGTAAACTTAACTATTTTAGCCTTGCAATTTAGAAAAGAGTACAGCCTTCATAAACATCTTTTCACAAATAGATGTTTGACACGGACTACATACAAAAGGCTAGTCATATTAATTTACCTTATTCTGGAAACTATGAGGTAAATTTACTCTACATTCTAGATTAAGACTGTAGACACTGGAACAGATTTGCTAGGTTTAATTCCCAGCTCTATCACTTATGGTTACTTGAACTCTGCCTTAATTTCCTCATCTGTGAAATGGAAATAATAAAAGTAACCTATATCAAAGGATTGTGTGTCTTAAAGTGAACTGATACATATAAAGTACAATCAATAATGCCTGGGACCAGGAAGAATTCAACAACTATTAGCCATTAGTAATTTTATCCATATTAGTAAAATGTATCACTAATACACAGACATGAAATCAATATTCACTGAATCAACAAATTAATGAAAATGCTTAAGGTTTATGTATACATTGCACTGATGTGAAAAAGTAAAATAGCTACAGTCACAACATCTGAACTCTTGCGGTCATTTTGTGCCATTTGGGATGAGGGAGCATATAATCTTGGACAATTCAGGTAAACTCCCTGAACCTAACAGCTCACTTGGATAACGTAAGGATGATGACCGTGCTGGTGGTAATGATAATAACTAAACTTCACTTGATACTAAGTAATTAATGTCCAGGACAAAAGATTATATAAACTTCAAAATGATGTTGGAGAAGTGTTTTAAATGATACTACAAAGTGCTTCTGAGTGAGAAATAAAAAATAGAAAATTAAAATATAAATTCATCCAAGAAAAACTATAAAAGAAAGAAGGTAAAGAAAATATACTAAAATATTAAACAGGTTGTCTTTAATGAAATTATGAGGAACCCCCTTCTTTCTACTTTATATATTTTGTATTTTCTAAATCATCCACACTGAGGATGTATTTTTTCCATAGTTAAAGAAATGTGAGAACAAGATAAAGAAGCATTTTAAAAATGATACACTGAAGCTGAATCTTTAGAGGGAGTGGGGCTGGGAAAATATACATGTTTTTAAAAATCTCCTAGGGTAATTCTTGATGTACAAGTTCTTAACAACTGCTGAGGAGAATTATATGCAAAGTTAACGCAGATAAATCAGCAGTGTAAAACTTTCTATATATACACTAGTTCAATCGTCTCATAAGATTTTGTTCACATAATCAAATTTGGCAAAAATGGTACTTATTTTCTGTCCTCCATGATTTGCTCATTTTGTTTTACACAAACATTCAATTATTCAACTAATTTTTTGGAAAGTCTACAATATGCTAAACACAAAGTAGTCTCTGGGTCTAAAGATAAGTAAATTTGCCTTCAAAGAAACTTATTTTAATTCTACGGATCACAGATCTCCAAAGTAGGGTAGGCAAGATTCCCAATCTACTGAGGTTCGAGAAAAATCTTGAAACTTCTGTTTATGTTTTTTGTTTTTTATCTTAAAACTTTCAAGTTAATGTTGTATGTTTATGATATACATAAAACATCTGGTATACAAATGCACACAATTTATAAATAAATATACCTACAATGGGATATGTAGTCAACTTATTACACCAACAGAAAGGCTTGCTCAAAAAAGCTAAAAGACTATTGATTTCCAAAATGTCCATCAATGAATATGGCTATATTTAAATAAGTTGTCCTCTCCATTGTTAAAGAAGGAAAGCCCTGCTGAAAATTTGGAGAACACAGAAAACTAGAAAGGAAAAAATACTTTGCAAAAGTCCACTATCCAAAGACAGCCACTGCTAACACACTAGTGTATTTTTCTTAATTCTTTACTTTCCAAGCATTTTAACATAACTATAAATTTATTATGTGTAAAACTTTTATTTTCCTTTTTAGGGCCGCACCACAGCGTATGGAAGTTCCCAGGCTAGGGGTCAGAATACGAGCTACAGCTGCCAGCCTGCACCACAGACACAGCAATGTAAGATCCGAGCTGCATCTGCAACCTACACCACAACTCATGGCAATGCTGGATCCTTAACCCACTGAGCGAGGCCAGGGATTGAAACCGAATCCTCATGGATCCTAGTCGGGTTTGTTACCGCTGAGCCATGATGGGATCTCCTACGTGTAAGATTTTATAGCTTGCTTCCCCCCCCATTCTCAATGACATGAAAACTTTCTGGTAAATAAGACTTTCAATGGCTCTATATTATTTCAGCATTGTGACTATATGACCATTTTCTTAATCCACTGTTGGGCTTCTGGATTATTTTCCTTTTCTTCCCTATTACAATTCAAGATGAGAATAAAGCTTTCGGGGTACTTAGGACTGTTCCCTTAGGACAGAGTCTCAGAAACGTCCAACATGTAATCTGGCAGTGAAACACACTGCCAAATTCCTTCTCCAAATTCTGACCTCAGGTATATGTGAATGGTTTCTCATTTCTACTACACTACCTTTACCAACCGCTGTTTTAACTAGAATTCCTTCTGACTGCTAGATGAGATTTCAGACAATTTTGTTAACCAGCATATTTCTCAGGTGAGGTTCTTAAGGGACAAACAGGATGGGATTGTGACAAAATGTTGCAACTAGATAGAAGGCAGTAATGGGGAAACCTGATCAAAAAGGCTGTTCTCCTAAATGAAGCTACAGACAGTGAAAGACAGAGACACTGAGTATGAAGGAGAGATGCCAGCCTTGAGGAAACGTTTCAGAAGATGTATTAATACAATTTGGAGAACACAGGCTCCTGAATGTCAGGGGGGCAAGAGTAAAGATATTTCCCTTAGTGATTAGGTAAAATATACTGAAAATTTACAGGGAAAATACAGACATTGGTATGAGGAAGTGAAGGATGAAGACATTTTTGAGAAGAAAGTAATGAGTTTGTTTTATGGGCATCTTTAGCTGGAAGTACATGGGAACTTACTAAGCACTAGGAGAGAGGTTCCAGCAAGAGCTATGTATGTGAGGCTGCTGGCACAGGTGAACCCCAAGTAACATATGTTCCATCAAAAAAGAGGGTGAAGGAAGACCAACATATAAGCCCAGCTGGAAAACAAAAGCTAAGGACACCGAGGACAGCAGTCACAAGTAAGAAGCCTGAGAGAGAGGTGGCAAAGAAGGGACATTTGTTACAATGACATCTATGTTCAGGGAACACATGAAAAGCTTTATATGCATTAAGGACATATCCTTGAATCAGTAAGGACAATACTATTTTAAAATATACAAACTATCCCATTTAATTAATAGGCAAGGAAACTGAGGTTTGGAGCACTTAAGCAACTTGGCCCAAAGTTCAAATGCTAGCCTGTGGTGGAGCCAGAATGACAGTTTCCCTAAATGGAGGAGAGTCCAGCAGTTTGGAATCTGCGGGGACATCAACTAAGATGAGGCGATTCAGAGGACACTGGTGGTTTCTGCCAGGGTGCTATCATGGTAAAACAAAGGGTAAATGTCAGAAGTGCAAGAGACAAGAGACTCTACAACAAGAAGGAAATGAAAGAGGATGGGTGAGGGGTGCAGCTGAGCAGTTTTCTCATTTTTATTTTATTTTCATTTAAGGATGGTAGAGTGTTGAGCACATCTATTACCCAATAGAAAGGCAATGACCAAGTCTGCAGATTTGCAGGCAGGAAACGCTAGACCCTGGAAGAAGCACAAGTGACAAATGACATCAAGTACCCTTTCTTTTCTCCCGAGAGCAGCAGCAGCAGCAGCAGTTCCCTAAGTGTACCCTGGAATTCTAAAACCTTGCAACAGTAGCAAAAATGACAATTCCCTCAACTCTGATCCCAATTTTCAAAGATAGGAGGGGACGTACACATGAATAGAACACATTTTTTAATTTTAGGTTTCTCACCAAAAGCACTAATTATGCTTGGTCCAGCAACTTATGTTTTGTTTGTGCCTTTGGTTGAGGGATGTATGCATGTAACTCACACAATGCAGCCATACTGCCTGCTATTAACACCTCCTCCTCTGTATCTGCATGATGGGATTAAAATATCAAAACAGGACTTCGGATGCACACATCCCCGAGCTAGCAATTAAAATACGTCCTTTGAATGACTGACTATATATTCAACCCCTCCCAGGAGGTTCACAATACTTATTACCATATTAAAGCTTTGAGAATACTTAAAACAAAAGCAAAATGGTTCAAGTTTCTTAATCTCAGTGTTTTCCGAACTCCTCTAGTCATAGAAATCTGTCCTTGCTTAATATTATCTATGAAAATCTGAAACACACTGCAGCATAAAAAAAAGCTAGCCCAGAATCAAACTAGTAAGTTAACACCTAAGGCAAGAAGCCTCTAGAGATCATCCCTGGCCTCACAGAGACTACTCCCTCTCCAATAATTCAAATGGAAATTGAGCACGCATTTCCTTGTATCAAATACATTTAGGGTTTAACTTTTTATTTCACTGTAGCTTTGGTGAGTGTTTATGCTTTATCTTCCCAATTATACCATGAGGTTCCTGACCTCAGGAATTATGTCTGATTTGTAGTGTACAGTGAGTGCAATAAAGTGTATAATGTGCATATCAAATATTTATTGGCATTCCAAGCAACTTGCTTTTATAAAGCTAAATGTTATTTAATTTTCCACTAGCATACATGAACATTTGCATTTTGGGTCTTTTCCAATTCTACTGGTGTTCACGTTCAGTCACCTCCAGGTATCTTACTCCTTTCAAGTCTGTACCCACAAGGTGATGGGGTAAGGTGAGTTTGGGAGAACCACTAACAGGCAGTCTGTTAACACTTCTAAGACTGGACAGAGAGGGAAGCTACTTGCTAACAGATCCTGGTACTTACCAGGCACATTTTAAAAAACTCACTGCTACCCAAGGAAAAGATTCTTAAGGCAAGAATCAATAAAAACATGACCTATGACAGCATTCACTGAGATCAGAGAGCATCTATGCAGCTTTGTGTGCCCGCAAGACTGGACCTCCAACACCTAAAGGGCATCCTACAGGCACTGCGCCCTGATTCGTCACGCCCAAGCCTATGCTTCTTCTGGGAACACCAGTGAGACTTGCTGGATTGCCTGACCTTGGAGAATGGTTTTTACTTTACGAAAGCAAAAAACACAGTAGCTACAAAGGGTAAACGAAAAAGGAGTAGCAACAGCTACTGTCACTACAAACGAGTAGCGATAGCGCACCTCCAAACTGTAATATAATTTATCAGTTTTGAGCTTTATTGAATAAAGTTACATTTTTAAAAATTTAGAAATCCATACATTCTGAACTGTTTCAAAATATGCTTACCAATAAAATAACCAATAAAATTCTTAAAGAATCCTCACTCAACTTATACGTATACATATATTACAAAATAAATGCTTAAATACATACATGAAATCTGAAATCCCCCCTCAGCATGGAACAAAGATCCTCTGCTACATCAGACATGCAGGGATGCAATGTAGCAACCAATCTTGCATAAAATGGTAGCAAATCCAACCTGCAAAAGTTACATGTGATACGTGTAAAAGGAAAGGCAAACCAGAAAAAACTCATTTTAAAATAAAAACTTTCTCAGATATATTCACACATTAAATGGTTATAAAAACTAATAATCATACAGACATGCCTACTTATTGCCATCATAATGAAGTATTTGGAAACTCAATTTGCTTTGTGAAAGTTGGTTCATAATGTGGTATTTTCCATTCAGTGCATTTATTGCACACCTGCTATTTTCATCAATTAGGCAACATCCATAAAATATGAAATACCAAGTGAAGAAAATATGGCTTAAATTTCTAATTGCATAATTACTGAGTAAACAAACCTAAAGTCAACTTAAATAGTACAAAACAATTCTTTTTCATTTCCTTCATTTATCCATGGATAAGCTATTTAGAAACCTAGATGTAAAGTAAAAGGGTAATAACCAATAACCAAAACGGTTTCTAATGAGTCAAAAAAATTCACAAAACTCGCACACTAACTTATTTTACCCATTAGAGAAACCACCCAGATTCTCCCAAGGGGCCTAGAGGCTCTTACTCCTCGATGATACAAGCAGCTATGCAGTTACTCATGCTGCTGCCCCTCTTTCATCATCAGAGCACTCTCTCATCAAAGTTGGAGGCAGCTCTGGAACCCAGCACTTGAGGCAGCCATTACTCATCAGAATCAACAAGCCAAAATCATATTTTCCATTCCTGCCACAGACTTCATTTTACAAAACTCAATTATCCAATGATTCAACACTCTGTTCAGACTCAAGATGAGAAGCCATGAGGAACTAATAAAAGCAGCTCCACTGACAGCAGCAAATAATGGGAGCTGACAGTGAGGAAAGAGAAAAACTAGAAAAGTTCAAAATAAGAGCTCAAAAACTGACAATCTGAAGGCATTTAGAACAGAAATACAATTCTATGAGTCTTACATATCCCTGTCTATAACACTATACCACAGAACAGTACCAGAAAATGGTTTGATCATCAGAGAACACTCTGCCAACTGTGAAAGGCTTAGAATTAGATTTGGAAAACTCCCAAGTGTGGACATACTAAACCTCAGCTGGGAGAAGGTCAGTGAAGGAAGGTAGAATGGAAAAAAAATCTAAAGGTGTAGTCATGAGGAGCAAAGTGCTCAAATTCATGCCTAAGAGCCTCAAAAACTTTGTATTCCTCTTTGATCATTGTATTTGCCTTTTTTTTTTTTTAAGGACTGCACCTGTGGCATATGGAAGTTCCCAGGCTAGGGGGTCAAATCAGAGCTGCAGCTGCCAGTCTACGCCACAGCTCCAGCAACACTGGATCTAATCCACATCTGCAGCCTACACCACAGCTCACGGCAACGCTGGATCCTTAACCCACTGAGCGAGGCTGGGGATCAAACCCACATTCTCATGGATGCTAGTCAGATTCGTTTCCGTGAGCCACAACAAGTGCTCCCCGTTTCACTGAGGTTTTAAAGTGATTTTTAAATATTTCTAGCACACCATCTTGCCCATTCTTAAACTTTTTTTGTAAATTTTATTTCACCTTTTTTTTTTCCTCTTTGGCTGCCCTGCAGCACATGGAGTTCCCCAGCCAGGAATCAGATCTGAGTGGCAATTGCGACTTATGCCACAGCTGTGGCAATTCCGGATCCTTTAATCCACTGTTCTTGGCCAGGATCAAACCTGCATCCTGGCGCTACAGATATGCCAACTATCCCGCTGCTTCACAGCAGGAACTCCTCATTCTTAAACTTTTAATCTTCTTCTTTATATTTTACAAAAGGTTCTCTACTCAGATCTTCTTCATCCCCCTCCCTTTTTTTTGGCAGCACCTACAGCAAATGGAATTTCTCAGACTAGGGGTTGAATCGGAGCTACAGCTTCCAGCCTAAGCCTCAGTCAGCCACACCACCAGATCCAAGCCGTATCTGCGACCTACACCACAGCTAATAGCAACGCCAGATCCTTAACCGAGGGATCAAACCCACACCTTCATGGATACCAGTAGGGTTTGTTAACTGCTGAGCCATGACAGGAACTCCACTAGTCAAGTTCTTAACCCGCTGAGCCACAATGGGAATTTCATTGTAGGAATTTTTTTTTATTATAATAGAAAGAAATGGGGTTTTTCAAGTATTTTTTAAATTTTAATCATTCTTTTTTCATTATTATTATAGTTGATTTTTTTTTTGCCTTTTTTAGGGCCGCAGAAGTTCCCGGCTAGGAGGTGAATCGGAGCTGCAGCTGCTGGCCTACACCATAGCCATAACAGCTTGGGATCCGAGCTCCATCTGAGACCTACACCACAGCTCACAGCAATGCTGGATCCTTAAACCACTAAAAGGGGCCAGGGATGAACATGCATCCTCATGGATACGAGTTGAATTCATTACCACTGAGTCACAACAGGAACTCCCTTAAGTATAGCTGATTTACAATGTTTCTTTAGGTTCTGGTGTACAGCAAAGTGACCCAATCACACACATCTCCCTGTGCTATACAGTAGGGCCCCACTGCCCATCCATTCCAAATATAAGTCTGAATTCAAAAATTAGCTTAAGGATCCCCTAGAAGATCTTAACTCTTTTCACTAAGTCTTTCCAGGTAGTTAGTAATCCAAGTTTCTGTTTCTTTTGGAATTGTCATATGAAAGGAAAGTCAGATGCTCCATATTCTCAGAATCCTCATCTAATAAACCCACCAAATCCTTCTCACACTAGTAAGTTCCTAAAATTCTTTTTTCTACTATACTTTTTACAATTAAACGGATAGCTAACATTGTCATCCTGCCCTACTTAAATCTTCAAGTTGTGTAACTGTTCATTACTTCACCTCTAGGTTGTAAATAATGTGAGAAATAACGTATTTTTTCAATGTTAGTCATTGAAAAAGTAAAGTGTGTTTTTACTGTCCTTTCCACGTGCCTACGAGTCCAAAGGGAATGGAGTACTAAATGCTGCATCAATCACACAAAGATTTTAGAACACTTTAGTCAACATAAAGAGCAAATTTGTGTTAAATTTTAAGCTGAATATATATTTTGACTTTTCTGAAAGTGAACTAGAACATAAACATAGATCCTTCCTTTAAAAATTGAATTTTATACTCTTCTGAGAAAATAATAATTATTTTTACCAACAGTTAATGAGTGCACCACTGAAAAAGAACTTTTTTCTGAACCAATAATAAAACCTTGCTTACACTTTCAAGGTCACCTAAATCACATATTTAAGTATCCTGTAAGTAGTTAATGATCATCAAGTAAGTAAACATCTAGTCACTAACTACAAGTAAGAACAACAAAGCAGAATTGCACACTTTTTTTGTTCCTGAGTAAAAAAGGGAATCTTAAAGGCTTTTATCTCATAATCAATCAGCTTTTTAAAAGAAATGTCCAGCTTTTTTTTCTCCTTCTTTAAAGAATTTGACTGTTGAAAGCTATTATTATCACTGTGTTCAAAAATGCCTAGGAAAAAATTAATGTGAAAGAACACTGTTATTGTTCAACTAAAGAATACAAAGGTTTTTCTTCATAGGAAACACTCAAGCAGATGATGATTCAAAAAGGATGAAATATAATAAACAAAAGACTGGGATCATTTACTTTGAAAGAGACAACGAAATGCTCCAGTGATTTTTTTCCACAATATTCACATTCCCAACACAACAGTGCCATCGAGTGGTATAACATACTAAAGGATTTCTAGAAACTCATTTTTTCATTTTTAGCAAGAGGAAAGAGGTCCAATTAGAACGTTTCTCACAAAAACTCTAGCAAATGTTTCTAAAAGCATCATGAAAAGCCGTTCAAGATTCAAGTGAAGTATATCACCTCTAAGGAGTACTGTTTAAGGCAAACTATTGTACATAGAATGGATAACAAGGTCCTATTGTATAGCCTAGGGAACTATGTTCAATATTCTATGATAAACCATAACGGAAAAGAATATATCTATGTATATCTGAAATATGTAGTGGAAGTTAAACACAACACTGTGAATCAACTATATTTCAATAACATTTTTTAAATGAGTATTCATCTGTCTATATTAATGTAAAGAAATTGTGAATATCTATCCATCTGCTAAAATGTGGAAAAATCCATAAGGTTTCAAAAAGTCACTAAAACCAATACCAGGTTTACCTACCTTTAAAACAAGGGATTAAGAGATTCTTAGGTACTTTCCCTGATTCTGGCTGACTTTACACGTGAAAGTTTGCTTAGGTGAGGATCCTTCTGAGATGCTAGGAGTGTTCTCTATCCTGATCCAGGTTGTAGACATATAAATACACTTAAGATGTAAGCATTTTATGTGAAATTTCAGTTATATGTGTGGACAGTCATACTACGAATCAACTACAGAATCATGTGTAAATATATAATTAAAAGGATTGCTGGTAGATTTCATTTCTGTGGAGTCCTCCAAATTAAAAGGCTAATAGATATAAAGCCAGCCTTTTGAGATTTTCTAACCACTACTTTTATTTCATGAAGGAAGAACATAACTGAAAGTTAAAACACTGCTTCAGCTCAGACCTTGATGGAATAAACCAATTTTTACAACTTTTGTGCAGCAAATGATACCAATAAAGTGAAAGACAACACAAAAAAGGAAAGAAAACATCTTCAAATTATATCTGATAAGGAGTGTATACAAAGAATATATAAAAAATAAGTACAATTCAATAATAAACAGACAAGAGTTCCCATCGTGGCTCAGTGGTTAGCAAACCTGACTAGTATACATGAGGACACAGGTTCGATCCCTGGCCTTGCTCAGTGGGTTAAGGATCCAGCATTGCCGTGAGCTGTGGTGTAGATCACAGACACGGCATGGATTCTCCGTTGCTGTGGTGTAGGCCAGCAGCTGGAGCTCAGATTCAACCCCTAGCCTGGGAACCTCCATATGCTGTGGGTGTGGCCCTAAAAAAAAAAATAATAATAATAATATTAATAAAAAGATAAATAACATAATTTAAAAGGGAACAAGGGATTTGAATAATTTTCCAAAGAAGACAAATAAATGGTCAAAAACCACATGAAAAGATGCTTAAAATCATTAGCCATTAGGGAAAGGCAAATCAAAAGCACAGTAAGATAGACTCTACTTCACCCTGAGATGGCTATAATCAAAAGAGGGACAGGGACAACTGCTCGTGAAGATATGGAGAGAATGAAACCTTCACACACTGCTGCTGGGAATGTAAAATGGTGAAGCCACTGTGACAAACTTAAAATGTTTAACACAGCAATTCCACTCAAAAGTAAAAACCCCAGAGAACTGAAAACATATGTCTACACAAAAACTTGTACAAAAAGAGTCACAACAGCATTATTCATAATAACTAAAAAGTGGAAACAACCCAAATGCTCAACTGACAAATGGTAAGCAAAATGTAGTATAACTACAATTAAATATTATTCAGCATTAAACAGGAAGGAAATTTTAATACATATTACAACGTGGATGATCTTTAAAACATTATATACTACATGAATGATAGAAACCAGGCACAGAAGGCCACAGATTTTATGCTTTCATTTATAAGAAATACCCAGAATAAGTAAAATTCATAGACACTGAAAACAGACAAGCAGTTTCTTAGGACAGGGGAGAGAATGGGCAGGGAGAGAATGGAAGAATATAAGATTCTTTGGGGGGGAAAGTGTTTTAAAATTTTATTACTGTGATAGTTGCATATATTTAAAACACTGAACTATATACTTCAAATTGGTGAACTCTATGGTTATATGAATTGTATCTCAATAAAGCTGTTATTTGTTTTTAAAGAAGACTTGTAAGGAATCTTAAGAGTACCTAGTTCAGTGCTTCCTAAACCAAGCAATACAGACTAGGCAAGAGAGCTAAATTTTCTACCACATATAAATACACATAAAACTTCACATCCTCACAATCACAGGCACTCAAATAACTATTAGACAGGTCATACTGGTTCTCTCGGCTGGCTCAGGCTGAATGGGCCAAATGGATAAAGGAGGGAATCCTGGCCATAGAGGAGAATAAAGACGTTCATGAGGATTCATGTCCTTTGGAGGGAGGGAGGGGTGGGGTTGCGGGGGAAATGCTACACAAAGAGGAAGGCTTCCCCTTTTCCAAAAAAAATCTGTATGTTCATGACAAGTGACTTCATAAGAGGTTGCAAAGAAAATTTCAAAAAATTCCAAAAAGTAAAAGTAACATGACATTCTCTAACTACAGTGCAATAAAAATATGAATTATTAACTAAAGCAGAAAAAAAAGCAGTCCTACTACCTGAAAATTTTAAACTTCTCTCAAATATCTCCTTAGGTAACAATGGAAATACAAAGTAGAGAATTTCTAGAAAACTTAAAAAAAGAAATCACCACATGTCAGAACTAAGAGATACAGCTTAAACCAGAGTCAGAGGACAGCAATATATTAAATGCCAAAAAGAAACAAAATGAATGAAAGAAACCAAAAAGATGAAAATAAATATAAAAACCAAAAATGAGTAAGAAAACAGTAAAAGAGTAGAATACATAAATAATTTACAAGCTGGGTTTTTGTGTGCACGAGTGTGAAAAAAAACTAAAATGAAAAAAACGCTAGCTAACATAATGAAGAGGCGAAAGACAGGAAAAGTACAAATACAAGACTGTTTGAAATGTCCAAAGTGGTATGTGTGTGTGGATATATATACATAGTATAAATAAAGTACATGCATTAAAAGCATATATATGAATATAGTACATTCATAAAAAGAAATACTGCAGCTTTTAAAAAAAAAAGAACAATGGGGAGTTCCAGTGGTGGTGCTGCGTCAACGAACCCAACTAGTATCCATGAGGACGTGGGTTCAAGCCCTGACCTTGCTCAGTTGCTTAAGGATCTGGGGTGGCTGTGGCTGTGGTGTAGTCTGGCAGCTACAGTTCTGATTCGACCCCTAGCCTGGGAACTTCCATATGACGCAGATGCAGCCCTAAAAAGAAAAAAAAAGGAAAAAGAAAAGGGCAAGAGAAATCTTTATGTATAGATATTAAAAGATTTCCAAGACATACTGTTAAGTGAAAACAGTAGGTCAGAACAGTAAGTACAATAAGTTACCCTTGTGTAAAAAATCAGGAAATAAAAGAATCTATAATTGCATGTTCTTGCACATGCAAAAGAAACTCTGGAAGGATATGCAAGCATCAGGACAGCTGTTTCCTATTGGGAAGAGTAGGAACTGGGCAGGTGAAAAGACAGGGATAGGAAGATTACCCTTCAGCAGAATGCTTTTTTTTATACTTTAGGATTTTGAATCCTGTGAATGCATTATTTATTTTTTAACAAAATTTTGTATTTTCTTATGACCAATATTAATTCATCAAGTATTTTCAAGCACTCGCTGTATACCAAACACTACACCTGATGTTGGAGATGCTCAAAATAAAAAGGGTTAGTCCTTTTTTAAAGGGCTGATAGTTTTTACAGCTCCACAGAAAGACAGGCAGCAAACCAACACTGGGCTGTACCTAATATGTCTAATGTAATGTGCCTAATTCTTTGTGTGTATGGAAATACTGTGTTGAAAGTCTATAAAGAACAACTATATATACATGAGGGAAATAAGGATGGCTGTTCAGAAAGGGTAACTCAGACTGCATTCAAGACTAAGCCAGAGATTTTCATTGGAAAAATGCAACACATCCCATATAGAGCAGAAACCAGAGGCTTAGAAGTAGAAAGCAAAGGGTATTCAAAAAATCATTACAGATTAGGACTTTGCACGAGTGGCTAGAATGAAGAACTGAATAAGTTGAAAAGGGGCTAGATAAGAAAGGGTATTAAATATCCTGTTACATAATTTTATCACCTTCTTTTAAACATTGTGGTAAGTGCTAAGGATAAAAAAGTAAACATGGCCTCGTTCCTGCAGCTTACTCTAGACAACAAGTCCAGGGAAACCAAGAAAGAGGTTTTTGCAATAGTTTGATGCATGGCTTTTCCTTTCTCTAGTTCTTTGCACAAGCTACTGCCTCCATCAAAAGGCGCTCTCCGTTTTCTTTCCTCATCCATCCCCCACATAGCTCCTTCCTTTTTCAGGACTCAGATTAAATGACCCTGTTCAAGGCAGCCTTCTCTGACTCCTGACACTAAGTTCCACTTGTTATATACTCCAAAATATGCTGTAATTCTTCTTGGTAGCTGCACTTAGATTCCTGCCTTTCTTCCTCTCCAAACCGTAAGCTGTGTGAATATAAGAGTTGAATTTGTCTTGGTCACCACTGTCTCTACCTCCAACACTAATTCCAGTATATAGTAGAACTTTACTGAATAAAATCTTTCCTGATCACTCTGCCTGACTATAAGAAACCTAAATTATTATATTTTATATACTTCAGGTATATAAGACTACGTAGTCTCTTCTTCTAGGCTCCAAAATACTTTGCATTTTAAGTACTTTTAATTTTTTCCTTTCCTCTCAAACCATAAACTGTCACTTCCTACTACTATGTTTCTAGCAGATTCCAACTACTTGTAATTTGTAATTTGTATTATTCTTAAACTTTTCCTCTTAAAATAACAAGAAAGTATCAGAAGAAATATCTCCACTAAAGCTAATGAACAAGTGAATAAAAAACAGTAAGAAACAAGTTCTAGAAAATATGCTAACAATGATAATAATCTCTGTTGACAAGGCATATTTTTAAAGAGATAATTAAATAAGAACATAGGTCTTACATCATCACTGTAAGGTAAAAACACTAAGAAATTACTCTTTTTTTACCTACCTTTGTCTGGGAACTATAAAGAGTGCCCGCACCAATTTCTTCCTATTTGCTTTCGTGTTCATGTTCATGCAAAAATCCATCGCTGCCTATAGGAAAAAAAGCAAACTTTTTTCTTAAAAAAAAAAAAATTCTGAATTTGTCTACTGAAAGCAGAACCTTGCATGCTACAATGGATTTCTAACAGTTCCTAAACACTTCACAATGGTTCTAAGACATTAATATTATAAACATATCCCAAACTCTAAAGATCACTAAGCTGAAACTCCTCTTCCTTATACATCTCAAAATACATTTCATAAACCTTTTAATTGCAACCTAGTGTTAGAAATAGAACTTAAGTGGGCAGACTGAAGATTTACCAATTGCTTGGCAAATGAGTATATGTAATCAACGCCTTTGACCTCATTAAAGTCAAATAAGTCAATGTTAGTATCAGGAAAGTTTTTTCGATTTTTTTGTTTTTCTTGTCTTTTTAGGGCCACACCCACAGCATATGGAAGTTCCCAAACCAGACGTTGAATCGGAGGTGCAACACAGGCCTATGCCACAGCCACGGCCACAGCAACACAGGATCCAAGCTGCATTTGTGACTTATATCACAGATCACAGCTGCGCCGGATCCTTAACCCACTGAGCGAGGCCAGGGATCAAACCCACATCCTCATGGCTACTAGTCGGGTTCCTTACTGCTGGGCCATGATGGGAACTCCTAGTATCAGGAAAGTTTTGATAGAATGTTACAAAGCATCAAGAAGCCAGGAGGCAAGAAACTACTAATGCTAATAAGAATAACCAAAAAAGGAATAAAGATGAACTAGTTATGAGAAATTGACACAGATTATTCCCAGAATCATGTAAAAGTGCCTAAACACTGACTAAAAAGGTTTACCTGCCAACAGTCAGTTCTGATAAATTAAAGAAACCACCTCACAGGACTATGATAAATACCCACAACTGTTATTTAGTAGCACAATCCTCTATTCTATATTTTAACTAAAAAATGTGTTCAATATCTCATAAATATGTCTAACAACCTAATACAGGTCTAGAAGAAAAGCTAGGAGATGTATATGTTCTGAAAAGCCATTAAACAAAAAACTATGAGGAGTTGCCATCGTGGAACCATGAGGTTGCAGGTTTGATTCCTGGCCTTGCTCAGCGGGTTGGAAATCCAGTGTTGCCATGAGCTGTAGTGCAGGTTGCAGATGCAGCTCGGATCCCACATTGCTGTGGCTATGGTGTAGGCCAGCAACTGTAGCGCTGATTAGACCGCTAGCCTGGGAACCTCCATATGCCACGAGTACAGCCCTTAAAAAAAAAAAAAAGCCTGTTTTTTCTGCTTTTTGGTATTTTTTTTTTTTAGAACTGCACCCTCAGCATAAGGAAGCTCCAAGGCTGGGGGTTGAATCAGAGCTACAACTGCCGGCCTACACCAAGGCCACAGCAACAAAGGATCCAGGCCACATCTGCAACCTAGACCACACCTCACAGAAACGCTGGATCCTTAACCCACTGAGCAAGGTCAGGGGTTGAACCTGTATCCTCATGGATACTAGTCAGATTCGTATCTGCTAAGCCATGATGGGGACTCAGAGTAATTGTTTTTTTAAAATACAGGTATATGTATTTTTTAAACATTAAAAAGATTTTCAATATATATGGTTTAAGAAAACAGTAACTTTAAATTACACTTTAAAAAGAAATAAACTATTATCAAATATCCTTTTGGGTACCTTAAATATTTCCTTCTATGAGTTCTCATTGTGGCTCAGCAGAAATGAATCTGACTAGTATCCATGAGGATGCAGATTCAATTCCTGGCCTCACTAGGTGAGTTAAGGACCCAGCGTTGCCATGAGCTGTGGTGTAGGTCGGAGATGCGGCTCGGATCTCTTGGTGCTGTGGCTGTGGTGCAGGCCGGCAGCTCTAGCTTCAACGTGACCCCCGGCCTGGGCACTTCCATACGCTGCAGGTGTGGCCCCAAAAAGCAAAAGAAAAAAAAATTTCCTTCTATAGGTTCACATGATTATTTTATCATTAATCTCAATCTTTACGTAGATTTGAGAATCAGATGGCAAATAAAAGATCCTCAGACTTTCCTGAACTACAAAGGATTTCATCTCTTCAGGAATGCACTCACTGAAAATACTTCCTATTTGCTTAAAACTTTTGAAGTAATAAATGGCACAACTAATGTTGATCAGATTCAAACGTAGGAAATTAACTCACATTGAAAATACTCCCAAGATCGAAACTTCATGAGTATCAGTCAAGAGAGTAAAAGCAATTTAAATTTTTACTTCTGCTTGTAAAGGAATACAATAACATTAAAGCTTATTATAACCTAATTAAAATAACAAAGAAAATCTGAAAGTATACTAAACTTCCTTCAAGTAATTCACCCATACGAAACCAGCATTGTCACTGTAGCGGCTTGGGTCAGTGCTATGGCACAGGTTCAATTCCATACCCAGAAACTTCCACATGCCCCAGTTATGGCCAAAAAAAGAAAAAGAAAAAGAAATAAAGAAAAATTCTAGGCTAGTATAATAAAAATCCCAAAGGTCATATACTCAGAAAATTGGTTGACACTGGAAAACTTCACACACAAACCACTCAAATCAACTTTTAAAAATATAAAAAAATGGCTAATAATGGCCTGTTTCATCATAAATTAGGAAACAAAAAATAAAATGAGTGCTTCAGTAAATATTTTAGAACATTATCCTTTAAAATACAAACGTACTTTACATGACCTATTAAATAAATTTTATAAAAACAGAGAAGGCAATAAACACTTTCCCTACCACAGTAATAAAAGATCAGTTAGATGGGAAAAAATATATAATGCTCAAAACTGCAAAAACTAGGAGTTAATAAAACATGTCAATGTCCGGTAGACACAGCAGTGGTTCAACACATATGTAAAATAGGAGTTCACATCGTGGTGCAGCAGAAACGAATCCGACTAGGAACCATGATGTTGCGAGTTTGATCCCTGGCTTCACTCAGTGGGTCAAGGATCCGGCATTTCCGTGAGCTGTGGTGCAGGTTGCAGAGGCGGCTTGGATCTGGTGTTGCTGTGGCTGTGGCGTAAGATTAGACTCCTAGCCTGGGAACCTCCATAGGCCGAGGGTGCGGCCCTAAAAAGACAAAAAAAGACAGAAAAAAATGTAGAATAAATGAATAAAAGACTACATGAGTGGGAAAAACTGCCAGAATTCATAAGTTTGAGGAAATCAAAAAGAAAAAATGCTTCACATGTATATTAATTCTTAGATTTAACCGGTCCTGCCTTTTAGAGAGAAATGAAAGCAAAGCAGTCACCGTCGTGGTGTCTGTCTGCCAGGTTACAACTGCTGCCTGAAAACTCAAGTTTTTTGAAAACTTGTTTCAAAATGTTTTAAGTAAATCAACGACAGTTCAACAATCATTTTCTATTTTATTAAGTAAAAACAAATTCTTCTGATCATCAAATGCACGTAGAAATAAGCATCACCATCAATGACACTACCCGCAGAAAATCACCTAAAATAAATCTTCACTGTGGGTTATAGATTATTACATAACTACTGAATTCAAAAGAATTCTTAGATTTTTCTGCTTCCCAACTACTTTTCCCTCTTAAGCCATGTGAAACGTTGCCAATATACATGGCAGTAATTTCCTTCACGAGGAAGCTGACCCCCAGAGGAACTCACTGGGGTCCAACAGGGAAGGGTAAGTATAACCTCCTGTTTTCCAACTGAACCTCCAAAAGCTAACCCGGAATTTCATATGTGGTCATTAATAGCTCTTAATACAGAGCTGGATGCTACAGGATACTTTCCAGTACAGATTTACAAGAGACCTTCCCATTTGACTTTTAGTACAGCACTCAAAGCGGGGTGAGGGGGCCCACACTGGCATGTCGAGGTATCTCTCTCTCTCATCCAGTTTCCGGCCAACAAATATATGAAAATTGAGCAGGAGAAAGATTCAGTCACATCCCAACCTTAAAAAAATAAGCCATTGTTTAAGAAGTAGTTTTGTGCTCTATTATACAGAGGAAAGAAAAAAAGAGACTCTAAAGAAAACAGAAATGGGAGTTTCCAACTGTGGTGCAGTGGGTTAGGAATTCGACTGAGGCAGCTCGGGTCACTGCAGAGGTGACCCCTGACCCCACGCAGTAGATTAAAGGATCCAGTGGGTTACAGGATTGCTATAGCTATGGCTGACATTCAGTCCCTGGCCCAGGAACTTCCATATGCCATGGGTGCAGACATTTAAAACACAAAAGCAAAAAAACAGAAAGAAATGCTATAATTACTAAGTTTTTGAAAATTGCACATTGACCTAATGACTAGAATAGGTGACTGACTACCCAATGTGGAAACACAGTTCTAAGCTTATCTGATCACATGAACAGGTACTGAAATACATCTTAAATTATCTGTAGAAAAGCTAAAAAAGCTGAAGGTCAAAAAACAACCTAACATCTGTAGTTCTTTACAGGGAACCATCAAAACATTATGGGGTGGGGGGAGATAAAAGATTACATTACACCTTAACTAAAAAATGGCCTAATGCAATGATTTTCAAACTTTGGCTTTCAAGACTCCTTTAGAACTCTTAAGAACTAACTTTGTTTACATGGGTTAATATGTTTATCAGCATTTACTGTTTTAGAAGTTAAAACTGAGAAAATTTTAAAATATTAATTCACTCAAAAATACCAATAAGTGGGGGAATTCCCATGTGGCTCAGCAGGTTAAGAACCCAAATAGTATCCTTGAGAATGTGGGTTTGATCCCTGGTCTCACTCAGTGGGTTAAGGATGCATTACTGCAAGCTGTGGCATAGGTCACAGATGCAGTTCAGCTCTGGCATTGCTGTGGCTACGGTGTATGTTGGCAGCTGCAACTCCAATTCGACCCTGAGCCAGGGAACTTCCATATGACTTGGGTGCAGCCCTAAAAAGAAAGGGAAGGAAAAAAAGAAAAAAACCCAATATTGGAAGTCCCTGCTGTGCCACAATGGGTTAAGAATCCAACCACAGCAGGTTGGGTCGCTGCAGGGGCGTAGGTTCAATCCCCAGCCCAGCACAGTGGGTTAAAGGAGCTAGAGGTTGCTGCAGCTACAACGCAAGTCACAGCTGGGGCTTGGATTCAGTCCCTGGCCTGGGAACTTCCATATGCCATGGGTGTGGCCATAAAAATAAAAACAGATTTAAAAAAGGGGGGTAGCAAATACCAATAGGGAATCCCGCTGTTGCACAGTGGGTTAAGAATCCAGCATTGCCACAGCTGTGGCATAGGTTGCAGCTGCAGCTCAGATTCGATCCCTGGCCCAGAAACTTCCATATGCCAGCAACTTCCATGTGCATCGGGTTCAGTTGAATAAGAAAAAACAAAACAAAATAAAAGACCTATTAGTTGTTAACGTTTTGTAGAAATTTTTTTTAATAAAAAAAAAAATGACAAGAATGGCACTCAGAAGATGGCTGGATTCTCATACCAATTATGCATTCGACTTATTGTGATATGTTGTTTTGGATGAAGTATATGAAAAAATCCCAGCTTCACACATATATGGAGCTGGAAAGAGAGGTGTATTTTAATATCCTTTCTAGTAATTGTAAGTAGATATTCTTTGATATTTTACCAAAACTTGACAAGTGGTAGCTTCTTAACCGTTAGTCACAAAGTGAAATCTGAAGCCCTATCAATGAATCTTTCATGCTCTTTTAGATTAAAATCCATCGGTTCATCTTGTACTCGGACTGGATTTTTAATACCCAAGCAAAATTCTGTTGACCTATGTATTGCTCACTTAGAACAATGGTTCGGTAAGCTTTGCAGATCTTTCAAACACTTACATAATATTTTTAAATTATATTATTTAATATCACCACCAATCTTACTAGAAAAGTCTCATCACTAAAGTTTCTTCAGAAAAGAACTGGAAAGCTGTCAAACTTACAGGTGGTAGACATATGTTTTCCAAAATTCTAATTTTTGTTAGAAACTCAAATCATTCATTGGCAATAAATAATACTTTTGTTTCCCTTGAAGTGAGAGGCTCATTTTATATTAGGAAAATGGCTTCTAAATACCCAAGATTTCTTCTTTTTCTTTCTTGCTTTTTAGGGCTGCACTTGAAGTACAAGGAAGTTCCGAGGCTAGGGGTCGAATTGGCGATATAGTTGCCAGCCTACACCACAGCCACAGGAACGTGGGATCCAAGCCAAATCTGTGACCTACACCACAGCTCATGGCCACTGAGCGAGGGTTAGGATCCTTTGATCCTTAACCCACTGATCTAACCTAAATCCTCATGGTTTCTAGTCAGGTTAGTTACTGCTGATCCATAACGGGAACTCCATACCAAAGTTTGAATAACCACCGTTCATCCATCAGTTCTTTCAAATATAAACAGTATTCTACGTAAAAAGCAACTAGTTTAGCTTACAACTCAATCACACATAGACTACCTTGAGACAGTACACATGCTTTACATGACCTTTCATTTCATCAGATTAAAAAGTGTACTCAAAGGTTGAAATAAAATCACTAATTTTATGGATTCATCAAAGAGATTGTTAAATGAAAGTTTTTCAACTGCAAATGCATGGCAATGAAGAAGACAATGGCTACTAGTACAGTTGCTACCAACGCACCCTGGTTCATGTTAAAATGCAGCAGCTTTACCCATTATCACTCTTGCAAATATGAAAAACAGTGGAAAAGCATGTTGGGCTGCAGGGGACAGTACAAGGGAATCCTAGTATTAGTATGAAAAGAGTTTTGCCCTTACAGATCCCCTCAAAGTACCCCAGAAGACACCAGGAATCTACAGAGTATACTTAAGAACCTCTGGTCTAAAATAGTATTTCCCACACATGGCAGTCCTATGGGAAGGGGAGAGGTGACAAGTTCCACTCCCAAAAATCCAGAAATTGGCTCCAATTGTATGTGTTTATTTTGGATTCCCATATAAGATTCCATGTGAAGAAATGGTTCATTTACGGCCAAAGCAGTTCAAAAACCAGACATTTGTAATTAGAGCAATCCTACAAGGTCTATGTGCTTGACAAAGTCACAGAAAAGCATACCTTGTCTATCAGATCACGGTTGACACAGTTGGGCAACTGCTGGAGGAAAGCATCGACTATGAGTTTGAGATGAGATCCAGTGCTGGCTTCTTCATCCTCTTGTTCTAATATAAAATTAGTTTTTAAATGGGTTTTAAAAATACACAGACAATGTAAGAATAAAAACATCCAATAATAAGTTATTTGTGACATAGATAATCTAGAGCACTTTTCTCACTTATGAAAACATAAAGCATTTTTTTTTTTGAGGTATTACTCTGGAATGTTTGAGTATCTCTAGAATCAGAACCCTAAATCACTATAGTTTTTCAGATATCAACTATAAAAAGGCAAACCTGGTGCTCCCATTGTGGCTCAGTGGTTAGGGTACCCGAATAGCATCCATGAGGATGTGGGTTCAATCCCTGGCCTCGCTCAGTGGGTTAAGGATCTGGTGCTGCTGTGAGTTGTGGCGTAGGTGGCAGATGCGGCTCGGAGCCCACATTGCTGTGGCTGTGGTGTAGGCCAGCAGCTGTGGCTCCAATTAAACCCCTAGTTTGGGAACCTCCATATGCCACGAGTGTGGCCCTAAAAAGACAAAAAGACCAAAAAAAAAAGGCAAACTTTTACATGAAGTACAAAATCTAAATCCTAAGTTGCATGCGGTTCTAGAGAAGATCTGTTATTTCCATGTGTCTAGGATCCCTTCTCCCATGTCTTCAAACAACAGTGAGATCACTGCTGCCCTAGAAGGCAATCCTCAGGGCTCTGAAGGGGAAGCACAGACACCACTTCCTCTCAGCCACAGTCAACATGACACAGAACTAGCCAAGTCCTTCCCTGATGTTTATACATAGACAATGGGAGAGAACCCCCCTTTTCCTCAGATGTCACTAACTGGTCTGAGCCAGGGGCAGCCTCCAGCCACGCCTACCCTCCCTTCTTCCTGATATAGAGAGAGTATCAGCAGTAGGAGACAATGAAGTCCACGACAGAAAAGCAATACTGACAGAAGGTGGCCTTCTATTACACTCCTAACTAATAAACCTGATAGGAAGTATTCAGAAAAAGATTAACAATGTGATATTTTCAGTACTAAATACAAAACATTACTCAATTATAAAGACAGATAAAATTATCACAGATGATATACACATGCAAGAGCTTTGTATATAAAAAATAACCAAAAATTGAAAATTTTGGCAGAAGTTTTTACCTTGTTCATCAAGAAGTTTCTTGGTAAGATCTTCGGCTTCATCTCCACCCTCTAACTCCAACGTGTCATCGTTAATTTCTAGGTTCTCCAACTCAAGCTCCAAATCATCAGGATTTGATATGTCCTTATTATCCTTAGCTTCTTTTGCCTCTGTTTAAAATCAAAGAATATCTCTGAATTAAAAGTTATATTGAAATCCTGCTGCAAAAAGTACAGAAGCATTCACAAAATCTGGATCATCTGTCTACACTAGAATCCATACTTATACCTGGCAAGAGATTTAATATACTCAAGAGTTTTAAAAATGCATTACGGAATTCCCGTCGTGGCGCAGCA
>PVHT021183707.1:7944416-7970626 GCA_004024745.2 Catagonus wagneri
TGGCACAGTGTTGATAACTGTTGCTGGTGACAGGTAATTGCCAGTTTACTCTACTAGCCTTACATTTGTGTTTGAAAATCTTCCTAAGTAAAAAGCTAGAAAACCCAAGTTCAAGAATTCATGTTTAAAAGAGTGGTAGAATTAGTGTAAATGACTAAAATTCCAGTTGACCCTAGAATAACATAGGTTTGAACTGCCTGTGTCCACTTACACACAGATTTTTCTCAACAGCAAATACCACAGTACCACGTGATCCACAGGCTGGCTGAATCTACTGACGTGCAGGAACTACGAATGTGCAGGACCAACGACAGAACTGACTGTAAGTTGTGCTCAGATTTTCCACTGCACAGAGGGTGGCACCCCTAACCCCCACTCTGTTCAAGTGTCAAATGCATTACATCTCTCAGCCTCATCTTCTCTTACAGTTCCTGATCTCATAATTTCTGCAGTGAAAGCAGAAATGTTTTAATGATACAGGATGCCATAACATATTTGGAAGAATCAAAGCTCTAGTATGGGTTGGATTTGCTACCTCTAAATGGAGACAGACCATTTTCTCATTCATCCTTTCATTCAGAGAACATTTTTTTTTCCTTTTTGGCTGTCTCATGGCATATGGAGTTCCCAGGCCTGGGATCAGATCCAAGCTGCAGTTACAACCTACGCCACAGATGCAGCAATGCCAGATTCTTCAACCCACGGTGCCAAGCCAGGGTTGAACCTGTGTTCAGGCGCTCCAGAGAGCCTACTGATCCCGCTGTGCCACAGCAGGAACTCCTCAGCCAACATTTAAATTCCTACTGCATGCTAGGCACTAAGGATACAACTTTGTATCAGACAAAAACTTCTGTGTATATGGAATATACATTCACTCCACAGCATTCCCTGATGTCTAGCTATCAAAACTCTAACATTTACTGATTAGCTGTTGAACATTCCTAAAAGAACTTTAGATGTGACCCTGACCCAAAGAAATGTGCACTCTATTGAGGAAATCAAACTAGAATGCATGAAGGAGTCAAGCAGGATACTGTGAGGAGAGAAAACAGAACAACGTATGCAGGTCAAGAGGCAAGACTAGCCTTTTGCGGAGGCTAAAATGGAGAGACAAAGTAAGGGTAATGTCTTCTGAGCCCTGCATGTAGGCTAGGCCATGCTATGATGGAGGGTAGGGGTATTTTTGACTTAAGATATTTTGAACTTACAATGGGTATTTTGGGACATAACCCCATCATAATCAGAGGAAGATCTGTATACAGTAGCCAGGCTAAGAGGTGATAATAGTTTAGATCAGAAAAGTAGCAATAAAGAGAAATCAAATCTGAGATATCTAAAAGGCTGGATTAACCATAACCAGACTTGGTCACTAAACAGACCACACCCTTCTCTTCCATCTGACTACAAGAAACACTGACAGCCAAAGGGCAAATGAAAGTGTAAATCCAAGATAAGAACAAGAAAAATCAGGAAGGTTTAGTACCACAGAAGCCACGGGAAAAAAAAGCTCCAAGAGGAAAGCAGCAGGTTGAGTTGAATGGTTTTAGAGATCCAACAAGACAAAGACTGGAAGCTGCCCATATGACACAGTGACACGAAGGTAACTGGAAATTTAGGCAAAAGCAGTTTCAGGTAAAGGTGGGGCTGAAGCGAGACTACAGTGCACTCAAGAATAAGGAGATAAGAAAGTAAAGAATCCACATATGGCCAATTCCCTCAAGAGGAATGCTTAACAAAGAGACAGGACAGTAGCTGGAAAAGGACAAGAGGCCCGGGGGTTTCTGAGAATTCCCAATTTGCTTTGATTTGTTTTTTAAAGGATCCAGTAAAGAGGAGAGGGAAAGACTGACTGTTACTAAAGATACAGAAAAAGGATAATAGATGGATATCCTCTTGTTCATTTCTACAATTTGGTAGAATTCCCTTTAGAAAATATGTAACTGGCATTCAGGACCACCTACTCTATTAATCATCACAAAGCTTCTGACTTCTCTAAAGTAACTTCCTCACAAAGAGTTAAGGATTATCTAGCCTAGAAAGAGCTTCCTTCCCTAACAATCCAACTGGGATCTTACCAAGATCACACATGAATTAATTACATTATAAATAAACACTTTCAATTTGTTTCATATTAATTTAAATGTTTATCAGTCTTTCATGCTCCATTCCATATTATTCTGTCATTCATTTAATCTAGTGACTCAAAGTTAATATTATACAACTAGTAGCTAAAAAAATTTTTTTTACAAATATTATTTTGAATTAATTTTTATTGCACTTAATAAAAAATCTGTCCTCCAGAATTACCTTTGGAATCATCCTTGTTGGACTCTTTATTCTGACAATTTTTCTCATTATCTTTAAATAAGATGGCTGGAACAAAAGCTTTCAAATCAATAAGGTTCTCATAAAAATTCCGAGCATCTTCATCTTCCCATATACCACCTTCCAAGTCATATTCTCCAGGTTTACCAGGTGTAAATATAT
Organism: Catagonus wagneri; assembly: GCA_004024745.2. NCBI lineage: Eukaryota > Metazoa > Chordata > Mammalia > Artiodactyla > Tayassuidae > Catagonus > Catagonus wagneri. The sequence goes on from PVHT021183707.1 coordinate 7,946,904, forward strand.
CGATTCCAGGCCCATGCTCTACAATAAAACAAATCACATGGAATTAAAACCAATGAATCTTGAGTGTTTCAACTGATAGAAGCTTCTTCAATCAACAAGCATTCTGGACTATTTATGTTACCATCTTTACCATCAGATCACAAACTGTGTTTTAAGTAAAGCTCTAAACCAGAGCATACTGCAGGAAAACCTAGGATAAAGAAGCTCTTTTCTTAGACGTTTTAAGCAATGGATATGAGATTAAATAGCCATTTAATATATTAGGCCTTCCTTCATGAATCTTAAAACCAAAATAAGAAATATATAAGCCTGGCCACTCCTAAATCTTAAAAGTCCTAAACGCTTGGAGTTCCCATCATGGCTCAGTGGTTAACGAATCCGACTAAGAACCATGAGGTTTCAGGTTCGATCATTGGCCTTGCTCAGCAGGTTAAGGATCCGGCGTTGCCGTGAGCTGTGGTGTAGGCTGCAGACGTGGCCTGGATCCCATGTTGCTGTGGCTGTGGCGAAGGCTGGCAGCTACAGCTCCTGTTAGACCCTTAGCCTGGGAACCTCCATATGCCGCGGGTACGGCCCTAGATATAGCAAAAAAAAAAAAAAAAGTTTTAAAAGCTTGAAGTTCCACCTCCCTCAAGAAGCATTTTTTTTTTAAGACTCCCAACCCTCTGCACTACTTATACCACAATTATCTTCACAAATAGACCATAAACCCTTAAGAACCATCTCTCCTTTTTATTTATTTATTTATTTATTTTTTGTCTTTTTGCCTTTATGTAGAGCCGCACCCGCGGCATATGGAGGTTCTCAGGCTAGGGGTCTAACAGGAGCTGTAGCCTCCAGCCTTCGCCACAGCCACAGCAACGCGGGATCCGAGCCGCGTCTGCAACCTACACCACAGCTCACGGCAACGCCGGATCCTTAACCCACTGAGCAAGGCCAGGGATCGAACCCGCAACCTCATGGTTCTTAGTCGGATTCGTTAACCACTGAACCACGACGGGAACTCCCTCATCTCTCCTTTTTAAATAAAACTTCGCATACTGCAGACAGCCTTAAATGGTCAATTGATAAATAACTGGAAAGGAAGATAAAGAACCAAGAAGCAATATATAGATATTTCAGTAGAGGGTGGAAAACCACATATATTTCCCTATACACACACACACACACACACACACACATTCTCTCTCTCTCTACCTTTACATACAATTACAGATTCTTAAATTCAGAACATTAAAAGTTTAATTAATTTCCAGAATTCCCATTGAGGCACAGCGGAAAAGAATCCAACTAGTAACCACAAGGACCTAGGTTCAATCCCTGACCTCACTCAGTGGGTTGGTGATCCAGCATTGCCGTGAGCTGTGGTGTAGGTTGCAGATGCAGCTTGGATTCCAAGTTGCCGTGGCTGTGGCGAAGGCCAGCGGCTGCAGCTCTGACTGGACCCCTAGCCCGGGAACCTCCATATGCCACAGGTGCAGCCTTTCTAAAAAGCAAAAAAAAAAAACTCATCCATAGTCAATAATACACATCTGACAAGATATAAGTAATTAGTGCTTACTAAAATAATCATGATTATGTTTTTAAGGATATCTCACCTTCTGGTGTTGGTTTGTCTTGAGGAAGATCTGGCATATTTTCATCCAAAAGGTCTGCTAAGGATTGAGAATTTGCCAGCAGCTTCTGATAAGACATAGCAAATTCCTCATACTGTTTATGTCTATCTTCACTTAGCTCCCCTTTAGAATGGAGAATACGCCTATAAATAAATGAAATAATCTGATAATCTTATCAAAACAAATAATGTATTATTACACTGGGAATGTTCCATGAAATTTGATTTTATCACACAATCTTAACCTTCAACAACTTATTTTTAACACTTAACATTTCCAAGATGTATCTGAAAATTAAAACTTATGTCATCAGATTCACCTCAACAACTAAAAATTTTTAAACAATTAAACATTGGTTCTTCAGAAAATATGAAGAGTGATTAACAATTATGCCTGCAGATAAAAAATAACAAAGAACAATTATGCCTGCAGAAATATAATATTAAATAATATGCCACTAAATAATTATTAGTATTTTGTTACAGCCATACTCCCCTCACACATACAAATCAGTTTTCAAAAACAACAGGTTACAGAATCAGTACCTTTAAACTTCTGAATGATATGATTCAAGATCATCTTGAAAAAGTCCACAACTTCCTTGTAGTCAATTCTCAATCTACTGTGCAAGTACTTGTTATTTATCTATTTAACAAACATTAACTGAGCAATCCACTCAAACAAAGCCAGGCCACCTGAGGAACAGAGGACACAGGTCCTCTTCTACTCTGCAAACAGTTCACTAATAAGCCACTGGTAATTAGAAATGTAAAACTGATGAAATTTTTTTTTCAATTTTCAAGCTGTATAGAATCAAGTAAAAATTTCACTATATTAGTATAGATAACGGAAATGTCTAAGGTGGACCCAATTTTTCTATAACTAAATATTTATGCAGTAAAACATCTGGAATCTTTAAACCATTATTAGTGCAAATTCAATATGGATTTCAAAAAGTCAATCATAAATTGTAAATTCAGTCATTTTCAAAACTAATACTTAAAAGTATTTTTGTTGTTTTGGGTTTTTTTGTGAACAGTGAAGAAAATCAGAGGGTTTTTTGGTGTTATCTTCTTAAAAGTTACAAAAAAGAAAGCAGAAAATCAGTGACTATACTTATTTATCCCTGCTTATTTGGAACAATTTCCAAGCTTCTTTCCCATCTTACCCTACTCTTATCCACATAAACTTTCATTTAAATGCTACATTTCAAATAGCATCATGTTCCATTTTATAAATATCAGTTCCCATTTACAAGCACAAGATAAATCAATACATAGATCAGTTACCATTCATTAAGTCCAAATCTCTTTTTTCCCCATATCTGGCCTATTAGGATCTGAAGTAAGAAAATTTCACTCATTTTCTTATAATTACACATTACAATATCATTCTATATACAGATTAGTAAAATGCCAATACAGTTTAACCATTATTCAGGCTAAAAAGTATTCCTCAAAAAGCATTGTCATTAAAGAGGAGTTTCTTTCTCTCTTCAAATATTTATTTCAGACTAAATTTACAGGCAAAAACCAAAATTTCAGTAAGTTTTAAGAATAAATTTTTAAAATTAAAACAAAAATTTGAGCATTTAAAAACATTTAAGGAGTTCCCTTCGTGGCTCAGTGGTTAACGATTCCGACTAAGAACCATGAGGTTGAGGGTTCAATCCCTGGCCTTGCTCGGTGGGTTAAGGATCCAGCGTTGCCGTGAGCTGTGGTGAAGGTTGCAGACGCTGCTTGGATCCCGCGTTGCTGTGGCTGTGGCGAAGGCCGGCGGCTACAGCTTCTGTTAGACCCCTAGCCTGAGAACCTCCATATGCCGTGGGTGTGGCTCTACATAAAAAAGGCAAAAAGACAGGGAAAAAAAAAAACATTTAAGTCATGAAAGGAATGACTGGCATTACTCTGAGATTATTAGAAGTTATGTCATTTTTGGAGTTCCCGTCATGAGGTTGTAGGTTCAATCCTGGCCTCACTCAGTGGGTTAAGGATCTGGTATTGCCACGAGCTATGCTGTAGGTCACACACGGGGCTCAGGATCAGGAGTGGCTGTGGCTCTGGCAGGCAGCCGTAGCTCCAATTTAACCACTAGCCTGGGAACTTCCATATGCCGAGGGTGTGGCCCTAAAAAGGACAAAAAAAAAAAGGTTAACATCATTTTTGAAGTTAAAAAAAAATATTAAAATTAAATAAATGATTTGAATAATTAATACTTAAAAGCAGGCTACTCTAAAATATTCTGTAATAATTAGAAAATGTTAACAAAAACTTAAGAGTTTATTCAGAAGCAAATTATGTTAAAAGGGATAGAAGTTCCAAGGGAATTTCAAAACATCTAATGACAACCAAGATGCAGAATTATTTCAGTACTTGAAAAACTGGAAAAATCTCAAAATATCATAACCTGGAACTTCATTTCTCTTAACAAGTTCTGACATTTTGGTTATCTGAAGAACATACGCTCAGTTTTAGTTTATACAATAAAGATTTATGACATATAAGCTGTAGCAAAATGACAACTACTTTATCAGAACAGAAAGTGAACACTTTCCAGCATCAACTTCACTTCCACATTTTTGTGTGGGTCAATAAAAAGTGACTAAATTCTGGAGTTTCTGTTGTGCCTCGGCAGTAACAAATGCGACCAGGACACAGGTTCAGCCTCACTCAGTGGGTTAATAATCCAGTGTTGACCCCTAGACTAGGAACTTCCATATGCTGTGGTTGAGGCCCTTAAAAACAAACAAACAAACAAAAGTGACTAAATTCTATGAGGGGGGAAAAAAAGATGGAGTCATGGCACAGTGGAAATGAATCCGACGAGAAACCACGAGGTTGTGGGTTTGATCCTTGGCCTTGCTCAGTGGGTGTCGTGAGCTGTGGTGTAGGCTGCAGACACGGCTCGGATCCAGCATTGCTGTGGCTGTGGTGTAGGCCAACAGCTGTAGCTCCAATTAGACCCCTAGCCTGGGAACCTCCACATGCTGCGGGTGCAGCCCTAAAAAAATGCAAAAAGACAAATTAATTAATTAATTACTTCTATGAGGGATCCCTTTGTACGCATTCAGTTCCTTTCCAGTCCTCCCAGAACCAGTTAAAACTCTGAAGCTTCAGAGACACTCTTTACCCACTCAAATCCATGAGGAAGAGACTTTTTACAGTACTAATTTACCCAACTACTTAATTTATACATTTTTAGGTTACTATCTAAAGAGAACAGTCCTCAGTGGGGAAAAAGCTTAGATTTTGGTTAGTTTGTTTTCCAATCAAATGTTATACTACACAGAAAACAATACAGGATACCAATGAAATAGCATTTGAAGAGTTCTATTATACACAAAGTTTATATAGTCATACAGTTTCCTTGACCATTTTTAATATACATTTTCTAAACATCTGACTAAACACACAGCATACAGTTAAGACTACAGATTTCAAGCAGAGAAAGAACCCGTCATAGGTGCCTGAACATTCAAAATCCTTAGAATCATTTAGAGGTTCTAATGAAATTTAAATGAAAACAAATTTCAATGAATGTACTATATATGTCAGGATTCTTTTTTTTAACATAAATTTATGAGGTCCAAAGGAAAAATTTTGTTTGACTACATTTTTAGAAGACCTGTAAGAGAGAACTAAACATACACAGCACACCTGACCCAGAGTACCTTTTCTGTACATCAGCGTAAATGTCACCCAAATTTCTTATGTGAATTCCACAGGAATATGTCACTAAGCAAAATCAAGCTGAAGATTCATCACATATCATTTTAATTATAATCTCTTCAGAAGCACCTCTATTATGGAAAGTTGAACTGAAGATATTCTTTTGAGATTGTCATTAATCAGAGGTCTGCAAACTTCTGCAAAGGGCCAGATGATAAATATTTTAAGCTTTGCAGACCATATGGTCTCTGTTGCAATTACTCAACTTGGTCAATATAGCACAAAAGCAGCCGGACAGTATGTAAACAAATGAGTATGACTATGTTCCAATAAAACTTTGTTTACGGACCCTGAAATTTGAACTTCATATAATTTTAATATTTCACAAAATATTCTTTTGATTTCCTTCAACCATTTAAAAAGGTAAAGACCATTCTCAGCCCACCAGCTGTACAAAAACAAGCGGTGGCCTAATCTGACTCGCAGGTTTGCCAATCCCTCTCATAACTGGAGATAACTGAGTATCACTGTTAAATACATGATTTTAGAAACAAGTTTACTCCCCCTCACACTATCAAAGCACAGAAATTAAGGTAACTTGCCCATAGTTATAGAATGAGTAAATGACAGATCTAACACTTACACCCAGGAGTTCTTGTCATGGCTCAGTGGTTAACGAACCTGACTAGCATCCATGGCGAAAATTCAATCCCTCGCCTTGCTCAGCGGGTTAAGGGTCCAGCATTGCTGTGCCTGTGGTATAGGCTGGCAGCTGCAGCTCTGATTCGACCCCTAGGCCTGGGAATCTCCATATGCCATGAGTGCATCACTAAAAAGAGAAAAAAATAAAATAAAACTTAAGCCCAAGTAGTCTGGCTCCAGAATCCATTCTCATAACTACTGGATTTTATACTGCCTCTCAAATTAAAGTAAAATGATCCACTTGGTACCCTATATTGGAACTACAGTGTCTCTCAAATGCAAGACTTCCTACATAGAGTTGCTTGTTCTGTATCGTCTTGTGGGTCCTTCTTTCATTTGGATTTTACTTTGTAAGTCCTGAGTAGCTAATGTGTTTACCAGACACTTTTAAAAACAAGTACTAAAGGGAGTTTCCACTGTGACTCAGCAGTAATGAACCCGAATAGCATCCATTAGGATGTGGGTTCTATCCCTGGCCTCGCTCAGTGGGTTAAGGATCTGGCGTTGCCATGAGCTGTGGTGTAGGTCGCAAGTGCAGCTCAGATCTGATGCGCTGCTGTTGTTGGCAGCTGTGGTGCAGGCTGGCAGTTACAGTGCAGGTTGGCAGCTGTAGCTCTGATTCGACCCCTAGCCTGAGAACTTCCATATGCTGCAGATGCAGCCCTAAAAAGCAAAAACAAGCACTAAATTCAATGAAGATGAGTACTATGGAAGATATGAAAAACATAGTTTGAAGAGGTAAGAGAGAACCTGATTCTGTCATTTGCTATCCAAATAATAATAGGCAAGCTCTTTAATCCCTAAATCTGATCTAGCACCTTCAAAATGCATGTTTCTTTCAAGAGTACTACGAGGATCAATTAAGATCATACATCTGATTCACTATATCAATGTAAAACAGTATTTTCATGAGAAAAAAACGTCAGAGCCTGCTGCAGAAAAGGCAAGAACTTCGATGCCAAGTAATAATCTTCTAATAGCCAAATTAAAAAAGAAAAAATCTTGGAAAGAACACAAAATCCATTTCAGCCTTGTCCTTATGCAGACATACAAATAATATAGAACACATGTCCAAATCTTGAAAACAACCACGAAAAACCACTAGGTTTCATTTCTCATTTCTTTTAACACTGTTATATTCTTATGAGAATTTATATTTTCTGTGGTTTCATTTCAGAACTTGGTTATCAATGTCATATAATCTTGTATGAAAGGCAACTAGAGTATAGTCAAGCATAACTGTGACCAAGGATTCACTAACCAACTATGTCACTGTCTCGAAATTAAAGAATATCTAGAAGGAGACAATTTTAGAGCACTTATAAAATTGTTACAGCCTCTTTAAATCTAAAGCACAACGATACAGCATTTTAATAGCGTCTAAATACTTAGCGACACTAAACAATCTACCTGTAGAAGTTCCCGTTGTGGCGCAGCAGTTAACGAATCTGACTAGGAACCATGAGGTTGCAGGTTCGATCCCTGGCCTTGCTCAGTGCGTTAAGGATCCAGCACTGCCGTGAGCTGTGGTGTAGGCTGCAGACACAGCTTAGATTCTGCGTTGCTGTGGCTGTGGCGCAGGCCAGCAGCTACAGCTCCAATTAGACTCCTAGCCTGGGAATCTCCATATGCAGCAGGTGCGGCCCTAAAATGACAAAAAGCCAAAAAAAAAACCCAACAATCTACCTGTAAAGGTAAGGTACAACTTACCTGGAAGGAACATGAAAGGTAAAAGCAACACTATTTATTTGCAGGTTATTTATGTATTTCTAGGTTTCAACACTGTTAAAGTAATGCCTTATGGGTTTGCATTATTAAAGGAAAACTCTCTGGTTTTATACCAAGGGAAAAGCTTACATTCTACCTACATTTCATTCCCTTACTAAACTTTACAATAAATCATGTACTGCTTTTGGACTGAGCATGCAAGCATGAAGGTCCGTAATTCACCAGTACTGAAAAGAGAAATCTGCCACCCCTCCCACGAATTAAGGAGAAAAAAAAACCAAATTAAGACACTTAAGGAGTTCCCATCGTTGCAGACACGGCTCAGATCTGGCGTTGCTATTGCTCTGGCGTAGGCTGGCAGCTACAGCTCCAATTAGACCCCTAGCCTGGGAACCTCCACATGTCACGGGTGAGGCCCTAAAATGACAAAAGACAAAAAAAAAAGAAAGAAAGAAAGACACTTGAGAATTATTCAAGCAAGAATTCTGACCTAACATCTAAATTCATGATTTCACTATACTAGAAGAAATGAACTGTTACATAATTAACATTAAGTTATAGCTAATGAGGTTAAATCATTTCTGAAGCCAATTTTTTTTTTTTTTTTTTTGCGTTTTAGGGCCACACCCAAGGCATATGGAGGTTCCCGGGCCAGAGGTCTAATCAGAACTACAGGTGCCAGCCTACACCACAGCCACAGCAATGCTGAGCAAGGCCAGGGATCGAATACATAACCTCATGGTTCCTAGTCAGATTCATTTCCACTGCACCACGATGGGAACTCCTTAAGCTAGTTTTTATTAAATGCCCCCAAAACACTTTGAATATCTCAAAGTACAAAGCATTTCAAGTATAAAGTAAGAGCAATGAATGTAATAAAAAGCAAAACTTAGCAGGAAGTAAAGCTACTAACTTTAAATTGGTAAAATTAATATTTACACATTTTAAAATATCTAGCAAAAATATTAATTTTAATTCCCCAGATGGCTTAACCAAAATGCACTTAAAAAGTAAGATTTTGTACTTAAAATACAAAATGCTTATAAATTCAACTTATTAAAATTCACCCAACCCTAGGGTCAATTGTATTCCTGGCTTAAACTGGAAATCCTTCAGGGGCCTAGAAACAAAACTAGCTATCTGATACCTATCCACCCAGGTAACAGGAAAAGAACACCTGAAACTCAAAAGGTCTCCTTCAGTTACTGTTTTTATTCACACAGTATTTTTAAGAAAATACCAGAGGAATAAACCATGATCGAAGATGATATAAGAAAGGGAATACGTGTGTGTGTGTGTGTGCGCGCGTGTGCGTGCACACACATATGACTAGGTCACTTTGCTGTACTTTTTTTAAAAAAATATTCATTACTCTTTTTCTTCAATTAGTTAAATGAATGTTTAAGTACAGACTTTCTTTTTTTCTGGTGAACCTGAGGCATGTAGAAGTTTCAGGGCCAGGGATCAAGTCCGCTCCACAGCCTCAGCAGCATCCAGATTCTCATCCCCACAAGGGAACTTCTAAGTAGAGCCTTTAATGAGTACAGACTAAATCTTCACTACTCCTAAGCACAGTGCCATCTCTTAAATTAATTAAAATAACCAAGAGCGTTTAGAATCCTTGGACTGAAAATACAGAGTATTTCACTTTTTTTAAACTATCATTAAGATATTGAATAAAGGCTTAAAGTAATTTAGCTATGTATGAATCTTAAAAATCCACTAACTTGGCACTTCCATTTCTAGCATTATCTTGCCTAAGAGAAACTTAACTGGGAAAAACAACTGCCTATGACTTATTCCCCCGATGCAGAAAAATCTCAAAAATACCTACCAGATAATGATTGGGAAGGACAAATTTTTGGAAACTGGTCATTTTAACTGGAATGTACCCTCTTAGAAGTAAGGAGACTAACATGCAAGTAGAGACTGCACTAATCCAATTCCTAGTGTCTTCTTTGCTCAGTCAGGCCTTTAAATTTTCACTACAAAGGCTGCTCAAACTGAAGCTGTCCTAAGGCATGACACGTATTAAGCTGTATGCCAATGACTCTCACATCCCCCAAATTACTACACCTAACTGGACAGTCTGCTGCAATAAAATGACTGCTACCGTGCTAAGGTTAATTTACACTGAGTAAATAACCTCCTCTAATAACTACAAGTTAAGAATTCTGTATTTAATGAGTGAAAGTTTCTAGGAAAAAGCCACAAAACTGTTCTCAACACTACATCCTGCTCAAGGATTTGGCATTGCCTCGAGGTGCAGAGTAGGTCGAAGACACAGCTCGGACCTGGCATTGCTGTGGCTGTGGTGTAGGCCTGCAGCTACAGCTCCGATTTTACCCCTAGCCTGGGAACTTCTATATGCCTTGGGTTCAGCCTTAAAAAGACAAAAAAGAAAAAACTAATGGCATTGTGGGTCACAGGAAGATAAGAAGGCATCCCAACAAATGATCTAAGGTTAGTGAAGTGTCTGGAAATCATGGAGGAAACTAATGGAACCAGTGATATTTAGTCTGGAGAAGACTGAAAGGGAACACATCTTGGCAGTCTGCAAATATGTGAGACATCATGGTATAAAAGAAGAGACATGTCCCATGCCAATGCTTCTCAAACTATCTGCCATAAAGGAATAATTTTTCCCCAATCACTGCACATCTATAAAATACAGTAATAGCATGGCAACGGAAAATTGCTATCAAAATGTCTAAATGTTTAGTCTCTCTACTTAACTCACTGTGAACAGGTAAACAGTTCATTGCCCTCCACTTTTAGTAGCTTTATTCCAACTATACCAGAAAAAAGAAGTAAATCAAAAGGAACTATTTCATGGGGAGTTAAATTTCAGCTCAATTTCCTACCAAACAGATGTGTTCAACAGTGGAATGGCTTACAGCACTAACTTGAGAGTTTTCAGAATAGCTTACAGCAGATAATCTGTAAAATGGATTCCATTTTGCATTGGAAGGGCGACTGGATTAAATCACTAAAGAATCTATCTACCCTCTTAGCTTCTATGAGGTGAAACACACACACACACACACAACCTTTTAAAACACCAATTAAAAAGTAATCAGAGCACACTTTCAAAATCAGCTATGATATTTAGGTAGAATATATGGGAAAAGAGAAAACACTAGAAAAATAACAAAATACTATGTAAATCATAATTAAGAAACCTTAAATATGTGAGAACCATTAATAGAGGACTACTTTCCTTTTTAATCCATTACTGACTACATTCCGAAGGTATCTCTTCAAAGGTTAAAACAATCCTGGCTGTTCAGAAACACATAACAAGGACCATTTCTTTAAAAAAAAACAACAACATTAAAGAGCACCACTGCCATCTTAAATCCTTACCTGAGTGATCTTCAGCTACCAGGGCTTGGCCAGACTATCTCTGCACCTACCTATCTCACCCTGACCAAAATGAACTGATGGCATATACCGCTACAGTCCTACCTGGTTAAGTCAATCACCCTCTAGTGGTCACTACTTAAACCAGTCAGTCCTCTCTAACTACAAGCTTGTAAGTGTTCTCTCAAGCACTCACACTTTAAATAGTTGTAAAGTACTCAGCCAAAGGCTACTCATTTCTGTACAGCCCTCCTCCAAATCCAGCCCTCCACAGAAGCTGACCTAACACCACCAAGTGCATCAACTTCTAGCTTGTTGCCACCTTCTAGTACAGATGCTACACGGTAGTCTACAGTATCTTATCACAATCAAACTATCTTCATCACAGGCACATCCATTGCTCCTTTAGAATTTGGAATGGATGTCCAGAGAAAGTCTCCTGTAAATGCACTTTACATAGCTGCATGTAAAGAATTTTCACAGCTACTTCGGCAAACTATTTTCCAAATTTCTGATCTAAAAGATCACTGATAATGAATGACTTGTTTTCTGAAAATGAGCAAGTATCAAGAGTAACATCAATAAACTAAAATACAAAACAATGAAAGCAGGACTGTTAGAGGGAACAGTGAAACACATAAAAATAATAGCAGATAAGTGACAGAAAAAGAAAATTTATCCCTGATCATTAAAAGTTTTTTTCAATCACAGGAAGAAAACAGATCCACAAAGTAAGTATCACCACATACTTGCCGGATTTCTTTTAAAATCTGAGACAGAATCTATTGAAGACTCACATTTAAACATGAGTATTTAGACTGTTACACTGTGAAATTTTCCTGGAATGTTAAGAAATCACCTGCAATGAGCCCTTTTCCACAAGTTCTTTCAGTAGCATGAAGACTTTAAAATTTTTAAAGTATGAGCTCCAAAATAAATTCTCAATTCTGAGAAACATTTGAAAATCACCTGTTTTGTCTCTCAGTATTCTGTAGCTCCCTGTGGTCCCTTTTCAGATGTTTGGTCAAAGACGTAAAGTATTCTTTTAAAAGATTCTGGAAAGGCTGCTGTTTCTCTGGACTAATTATCTCACTAGGAGGAAAACTCAAATTAAACTTCTCTGCAGCACTCTTTACTTTCCTTGGTACAAGTCCAGCAATATCGTCTCCACAATGTCGACAAAAACTAATCACCACAGAAACATGGGTATGGGATTCCCGATCAGCATTAATAATATTTTTCAGCTGTTCATAGATTAAGGAGAGACCTTCCTTGTCGGTGAAAATCCCAACTATTGTCAATTCTGCAATGAAACGCAAATCAGTTCTTAACTTGGTAATGTTAGGTGTTTTCTCTTCTTTCCTTGCTTCAAAATGTTTTTTCCAAACCTGAAGAAGTGATGGGGCAAAGTCAGCATAGCGCTGGTGAAAGAGAGAGCATAAGTGCACAGCACAATTCACATCAGATATTTTTAGCTTTGCTTCCACAATAGAAGCTACAGCCTCTGCAATGTATTTGCTTAAATTCAGGCCATTAAAATCATGGGACAAGGAGTCTCTCTGTTGTTCCGTAATAGTTTTTAGTTTCTTGACAAAAGCGGTATTTTTCTTCAAACTTGAGTCTAGTCGGCTAAAGAAATTTTCCTCTGGTCGGTTGTCTGGAGCATTTTGGTTTTTGCTACGAAGTTCCTTCCTTAACTGATGGCGTTCCCAAGCTTCTTGATGAAGCTGAAGGGATTCTTCTTTCTCTCTATAAAAAAACAAACAAGTAAATAAAACACCCTGTCTATTCTGAAGCATCACTGATGAATCCCATAAGAGTAAAAGCCAATGAAAAAGTGATCAGATAAGTGGCAAGAATCCAATGCAAGAGGCCTCTTCACTACTTTAAAGAGACTTGATAAATGACTTCAGATAATGACAACACAGTCTACTGATAACACAAAATGAGGGAGAGTGGAGGCCTCTGAATAACCAGATTAAAGCCCACTCTGGGAGTTCCCAGTGTGGCTCAGCAGGTTAAGAATCCGACTAGTATCCATAAGGATGTAGGTTCAAGCCCTGGCCTTGCTCAGTGGGTTAAGGATCTAGCACTGCTGCAAGCAATGGTGTAGGTAACAGATGAGGCTCAGATCCAGTATTGCAGTGCTGTGGCATAGGCCAGCAGCTGCAGCTCTAATTCAACCCCTAGACTGGGAACTTCCATATGCTGCAGTTCAGCCCTAAAACGGAAAGAAAAAAAAAAAAAGAACTGAATCCACATGCATCCTCATGGATATTGGTCAGGTTCTCAACCCTCTGAACCACAACAGGAACTCCTAAACAAACCTTTTACCTCGCTAGGTTTGGGTCTTAAAAGTCAAGTGTAATTAAGAAAACTTGTAAAGGAATCAGAACTATAGGATAAAAGCCCTTCAATAAAAGGTTAACAGACTCAGTTCATCCTGAAAAAAAAATAAAAACGAATCTATCTTTTTAATCTACCATTAAAAAGATGAAACGTTTAAATTGCAGAAGTTAGTAAGATAACTTGGGCAGGAGTGGGACAGTGGGAACAATCTGACTCTGAGCTTTCTTAGATACCAAAATATCTAACTTTAAAATATAAATTTCTGGAGTTTGTGCTATGGCGCAGTGGTGTTGCCACAGCTGGGTCTTGGATTTGATCCCTGGCCTGGGAACTTTCATATATAACACGGGTGTTGCCACAAAAGGGAAAAATATTTTTTAAATAAAAAATATAAAAAATATAGGAGTTCTCTTCATGGCTCAGCAGTTAACGAATCTGACTAGGAACCATGAGGTTGCGGGTTGGATCCCTGGCCTTGCTCGGTGGATTAACGATCCGGCATTGCCCTGAGCTGTGGTGTAGGTCGCAGACGTGGCTTGGATCTGGTGTTGCTGTGGCTCTGGCACAGGCCTGCAGCAACAGCTCCTGTTAGACCCCTAGCCTGGGAACCTCCACATGCCGTGGTACGGCCATAAAAGGACACACACACACACAAAAAAGACAAAAAATAAATAAATAAAAAATATAAATTTCTTAAAAAAGTAGATTTTCATCTTTCTGAGATAACCCTCCCTGAGCTACCCAATAATTTTATGATTTTTTTTCCACTGAAGGTCACAATACGTTAACAGAGTTGCATCTATCACTGGGAATACGGACATGTGACTATCTCCTGGAAGTCTTCCAGCCACATACACAAAGTAGCAGTGAGCGTGTATGTTAAGAAAGCGTAACTCATTATATATATTAAACAGCTCAATTATCATTTTCATTTAAAACTTTCACATATAATGAATGCATATCTAAGATATATATTTATTTATTTATTTATTTATTTACAGGTGAAACAATGTGATGCTTTAAAATACTCCAGAGGGAAAAGAAAGGGTAATTGTTGATGCTGAGTAGGTGGGGAGAGGTGGTAGATCATTCCATCCTATTCTGCATGTTTGAATTTTTACCAATAAAAAGTTGGCATTTCACTGCTGTGGCACAGGTTCCATGCCTGGCCCAGGATCTTCTGTATGCCTCCAATGTGGCCAATAACAACAACAAAAAAGAGGAACTGGGAGCGTTCTTGCTGTGGCACAATGGGATCAGGGGCATCTCTGCAACGTCAGGATGTAGGTTTGATCCCTGACTGGGCACACAGTGGGTTAAAGGATCCCACACTGATGCAGTAGCCTCCGTGTAGGTCTAGGTCACAACTTCAGCTCAGTTCTGACCCCTGGCCTAGGAAGTCCATATGCCTCAGGGAGGCAAAAAAAAAAAAAAAAGTTGAGGTTTTGGCTGCTGTTTTTTTGTTTTGTTTTGTTTTTTAAGCTCTTTGTATCAGCGGATCAAAGAACCAAAATTACAGTGAAATTAAATATCCTTGCAAATTTTTTTTCCCATCTTTTTAGGGCCGCATCCGCAGCATATGGAGGTCCCCAGGCTAGCGGTTCAATTGGAGCTGTAGCTGCTGACCTACACACAGCCATAGCAACGCCAGATCCGATCCACGTCTGCGACCTGCACCACAGCTCACAACACCACCAGATCCTTACCCCACTTAGCAAGGCCAGGGATTGAACCTGAGTCCTCTTGAATGCTAGTCAGATTCATTTCTACTGAACCATAATGGGAACTCGCACTGTGAATATTTTAAAACTAAAATAGAAAATAAGAAATTTTCAAGAATCATGGTTCTGAATATTCCCTAACTGAATATTCCACTACTATTGTCTTTCAGACCTAAGGCTCTAGTTCCTCATTAAAATGGAAGTACTAAAGAACTCTTGCAAGAAAATAGGTAGCAGAGGTATTCAAGAATCATAAAAATTCATGTTTGAAAACAGTTTTTTTTTTTGTCTTTTTGCCTTTTTTATGTAGAGCCGCACCCACGGCATATGGAGGTTCCCAGGCTAGGGGTCTAACAGGAGCTGTAGCTGCCGGCCTTCACCACAGCCACAGCAACGTGGGATCCGAGCCGCGTCTACAACCTACACCACAGCTCACGGCAACGCCGGATCCTTAACCCACTGAGCAAGGCCAGGGATTGAACCCGCAACCTCATGGTTCTTAGTTGGATTCGTTAACCACTGAGCCACAATGGGAACTCCTGAAAACAGCTTTTTTTATTTATTATTCATTTCTGCACTTCTTAGGGCCGCACCCACGGCATATGGAAGTTCCCAGGCTAGGGGTCAAATTGGAGCTACAGCCGCCGGCCTACACCACAGCCACAGCAACGTGGGATCCGAGCTGGGTCTGCGACCTACACCACAGCTCACAGCGACGCCAGATTGTTAACCCACTGAGCAAGGCCAGGGATCGAACCCGCAACCTCATGGTTCCTAGTTGGATTTGTTAACCACTGCGCCATGATGGGAACTCCACAGCTTTTTAAATTATATATGAATTACATATATGAAGAGAAGAGCTCAAAAACTTATTCAACAACTGTCATTTCTGCTATATCCTGGTAGTCTTCCCAAGATGACTACACCTCATTTTTCATAATTTATTCTATCAGTTACACAGATTTACAAGGTAAAAGTAAGATTTAAATAAAGAATGGGAAGCTTTTTTTTTTTTTAGGGCCGCATAAGGGGCATATGGAGATTAACCGCTAAATCACAATAGCAACTCCATGGGAGGTATTTTGGAATTATGTTTAAGGACAAAGGTTTTAAACTCAGACCAATCTATGTTCAAATCCCAGCTGCTCTACTATTTATTATGACCTTAGGCAAGTCATTTAATCTCTTGAAGCTTCATTTTCTTAATCTGTAAAATAAGGATCGTAAAGCTTACCTCATTAGGATTGCCTTAGAGACTGTACTGATACAATCAAAGTGCTTGGCACATAATAAGACAACAAATAGCAGCCATTAAGAACTAAAGATTTTCAACCTGGAAAGATAGCATATTATACCATAATAAAAAGCTTTAAAAAAAAAAAAAACTCAGATTCCCCTACACCTCAAAAAATACTAATTAAAGATTAGATTATAACTATTTGGAGTTCCCACGTGGCACAATGGGCTAAGAATCTGACTGCAGTAGCTTGGGTTGGACCTGTGTGTTCGATCCCCAGCCCAGTGAGTTAAAAGATCCAGCATTGCCACAGCTGTGGCTCAGATTCAACCCCTGGCCTGGGAACTTCCATATGCTGTGGGAACAGCCGTAAAAATGAAAAAATAAAAAGATGACAATTATTTAAAGAATGAAAGCACTTCAAGCATGCCCCTAATCAAGTGAAACTAACAGATCAAGTAAATTAAAATACTCCAGCTCTCAAGAAACTGCACCCTGGAAGCTTTATTTCAAATAATCACTGTTTTTCTAAAACATTTAAATCTTCCCATTCCTGCAAATCAATAACCAGAATAAACGTTCTTACTTCAACTGGGCAGCCTCTTCTTCCTGCTGACGTTTCACCTGCTCTTCTTGCTTCTTTTTCTCTTCTTCTTCATGCTTCTTTTTTTCTTCTTCCTCTTTTTTCTTTAATTCCTCCTCTGCCTTCACCTTTTCTTCTTCTTTTTTCTTACGTTCCTTGTCTTCTTTTTTCCTCTTATCTTCTTCTAGTTTCTTCTTCTTATCTTCAGGGACCTTAATAACCTCCTTCTTGGTGGTAAGCTTGATCTCGTCTTTTGGTTTCTCCCTGCTGCTCACTGGCCGCCTTTCACTGCAGTCTTTTTCTTTGTTGTTTAATAAAGATTCTTTTTCTTCCATACTTGCTGGCTTTTTACGCTCAGCTGGCATTATGTTACACAGGACAATCTGTAAGAGTAAAAGAATGTCAGCATTGTAGATGCAATGACTTTTTTTAGTGATATGACACTATTTTAAGTAAGACATATTAATGCAATTTGGCAACTGTAAGAGATTAAATAAAATGCATGCAAAATGAATATTTCTGTGATAAATAATTCACTGGTCATAGTCCATATTCTATCATATTAGTTATGTCTATGTTGAAGTACTTTTTTTACTTCTTAATTTTATTTAGGAAAAATTCAAGCACAAAAGTAGAGAGCACAATAAAAGGAACTTCCATGTACTCATTACCCAGATTCAACCGCTATCAACTTCAAACCAACATTAACATTTAATCATAAAAACTTCAGATGTATCTGAGAACATTCAGAATCAGTTTTAACTCCCACATTTCACAACTATTAAGAAATGCTAGGAATTCCCACAGTGGCGCAAGGGATCAGTGGCATCTCTGCAGCACCACAACCAGAATGTAGGTGCAGTCCCTCACTCAGCACAGTGGGTTAAAGGATCCAGTGCTGCCACAGCTAAGTTGCAACTGGGGCTTGGATCTGATCCCTGGTGCCAGAAAACTCCATATGCCGAGGAGCCACCACAAAAGTGGGGGGGGGGGAGCGAAAAAAAAAAAAAGAAAGAAATGCTAGTGACACTATTTCACATAATATTCAATACAAGTATTTAAGTGGGAGCATAAACAGGTTATTGCCTCCTAAAAAGCATCTGACAGAATGGACAAGATAGAAATTTCACCTCATTGCTCTAACCTTATCAGACTTCCAAATACAAAAACTGTTATTATCCCAAATCAGACTACATTTTCCATCTCTTTATTTGTATTAGTCAAAATAATTTATAAATGAACATAACGATGATTGTAAAAATCCGCACATTGTGTTCATATCTGCCAATACAAGAGCTACCAGCCCAGGGTTTCTCAGCCTCAGAACTGCTGATATTTTGGGCAAGACAATCCTTTGAGTGGGGAGGAGAGGATGTGCTCCTGTGCACTGTATAAAGTTGAAAGGCTGCATCCTAGCCTTCTATACAATAAATGCCAGGAGAATCTCCCAAATTTGGAAAACCAAAAATTACTCCAGACACAGCCAAATGTCCCTCAAAATCACCGCTGGCTGAAAACCACTGCATTAGCCACACGTGGCAACTTAACACTGTAAATTACCTAGGCAGAATTTGAAATTCAGCTCTCTAGTCACTACTCATATTTCAAGTGCTTAATTCCACATGTGGCTAGTGTTGTAAAATCAGACAGTGCAGGTAGAGAACATTTTCATCACCACAGAAAGTTCTATTGGATAGCACTGGTCTATAATACAGGCTCCACAGAGTTAAATGGAAATAAATTCTGGAACCAAAAAAAAAACATATTCTCCAGCAAAATTCATGATTTTCTTTTCTAAAAAATATATCTCTATTTAGAACTTAATATTCTAAGATAATTTCTTCCAGACAGCATTTCATGTTTTAACTCCTAAATCATCTGAAAGTTGTTCACAAGAAAATCAAAATACCTTCCATTTAAGAAATTTAATTTTTATAAAATATTTATAAAATACTTTACAAACACAAACCATTTATTTTAGCATTTTAATAAAGTATTACCACAGAAAGACAACCTAGGTGAAGAGAAGCACTTTCAGTATTTTGGGAGGCACAGGTCATAGCCTGTACCTTCTCTCAGTCACTTCGTCCCGTTTTTTTCTGTTTTGTTCTCCTCCACTTTCATGATCTATGCATTCATTTTGACAATGACACCCAAAGGCTTTAGTTAACCCCACTGGTGGAACTTGAACAACAAAAAAGCTATTAATCCTGTTTAGACAATCGTTAAAATACGTAAGGGCATAACTACTTATTTATGTGGCAAGATGGTGTTAATACCTGTATTATCTGGGAAGTGTAGTTATCAGTTTCTCATGCAGCTTCAATTAAATACCCACCTTTGCCTTAAAGCAAGCCAACTGTCTAGAGACAATACTATAGCTATTACTCACTGGTACCACAGTAAACATCTCACATCATCTTATTTAATACTAAAATCTTTATGAGGTAGGTATTATTTTCCCTACTTTATAAATGAGTAAACTGAGACATGACCGAGTAACTTGACCAATACCTCCTTAGTTGGTGAGAGCTAGAAACTGAACTCATCCTCTTACTAAAGTTATTAAAAACCTTGAGCGTATGAAATTGTCAGGTGGAAAACCTGATCACAGATACCAACTACAACAAATCACAGAATTATGTATCTCTGAATAGAAAGAGTCTTTGATAATGGCTAAGCAGTTCTTACACTGTTTTAACTTTAGTCATATTCTAGCTAAAATATTAAAGACAAGGTAATCTTCACTTAGGGATATTTGTAATTACATGCAAATAATAATGTTTGTAAAGAATTTGTATTTTCTGATGTGACGCAGCAATACGTAACATTTCAGCTGATACAAGAAAGGACATTTCTCATAATATAAAAACAGCACCAGGGAGTCCAGCGAAGTGCAATGGAGACTGCAGAGTCTTGGGAGCACTGGAACACAGGTTCAATCCCTGGCTCTGCACAGGGGCTAAAGAATTTGGTGTTGCTGGAGCTGCAGCTTAGGTCACAACTGCAGCTCAGATCTGATCCCTGGCTCAGGAACTCCATATGCTGAGGGGCAGCCAAAAAAGGAAAAAAAAAGAATAGCATCAAAATTTATATTCATAATTAATATTTCATTTATGAAGATGAAATTAGACATTAAATTCTGTTAAAATACTAAGAAATTCACTTGGGAAGTTCTCTTATGGTACAGCAAGTTAAAGATCCGGTCTTGTTACTGCAGCGGCCTGGGTCGCTGCTATGGCACGGGTTTGATTCCTGGACTGCGAATTTCCATATTCCGCAGGCCCAGCCAAAAGAAAAAAGAAAAAAGAAATTCACTTGGAATCTGACAAATTCAAATAAGATCAACATTGTGGAGTTTCCGTCATGGCTCAGTGGTTAACAAATCAGACTAGGAACCATGAGATTGTGGGTTCGATCCCAGGCATCACTCAGTGGGTTAAGGATCCGGCGTTGCCGTGAGCTGTGATGTATGTCGCAGATCCAGCGATGCTGTGGCTGTGTGGTGTCAGCTGGCGGCACCGATTAGATCCCTAGCCTGGGAACCTCCACATGCCTCAGGTGCGGCCCTAGGAAAGGAAAAAAAAAAAAAAAGATCAACATTTATGAGCATAACAGTCTCTCCAACTTTGGTGACTCAACTTTTGTGACTCTCTACAATGTTTATTCAAAAGATTTTTTTTTTCTTTTATCTTTTTAGGGCC
This sequence comes from Catagonus wagneri, assembly GCA_004024745.2. NCBI lineage: Eukaryota > Metazoa > Chordata > Mammalia > Artiodactyla > Tayassuidae > Catagonus > Catagonus wagneri. The sequence goes on from PVHT021183707.1 coordinate 7,967,575, forward strand.
TCACCTCACCCGAGGCATATGGAGGTTCCCAGACTAGGGGTCAAATCAGAGCTTTACCTGCAGGCCTACACCACAGCCATGCCAGGTCCAAGCCTCATCCACAACCTACACCTCAGCTGATGGCAACGCCAGATCCCTAACCCACTGAGAGAGGCCAGGGATCGAACCTGCATCCTCATGGATACTAGTCGGGTTCATTAACCGCTGAACCATGACGACAATGGGATTCAATAGATTTGTAAGTGCCTTCTATATCAAACTGCAGTAGGCATTAATGACTTAGATTCTGCTCTGGACCATGACAAAACAGATTCTAAAAAGACCCTTAAGTCTTGGTCCCGGTATCTTCTTTGAGTCATTTCATTCTCACATTACAAACATATATTGAAAGTACCCACAGAACTAAATTTCAGTGAACAAAATACATGATAAAAATCTAAAGGTTCACGTAAAGGAAGCAATGCAACATGTGAAAATCATATAAGCTTTAAAGTCACTCAGACTGTAAGTCTGCATCCCAACTCTGCAACCTGTTAGTTAATGGAAACTGGGCAATATAACTTCTCTGAGTGTATTTATCAATAAAAAGGAGATACTGCTACCTCTCTAACAGAGTTCTTAAACTTCTAGCATAGTAATAGGACAGCATTCAACAAATGTTTACTCTTTCACAGACAACACTGAAAAGTTTATCCTAAAATGAGATTTTTCAAGTTAAGAGTATTAGATTTTACCTACTCCAATCCTCAAGTTTTACACTGAGTGACTTACCCAAGATTACACAACTAGTTGTCATGGCCGCACTGACACTGTGTGTCTAGGGGTCTTTTCAACTACATACCCTGACTCTAAAATTTTAAAAACCAAATGAAAGATATAAGCAGCATAACTCAGATCAGTATGCATTTCTATCACATCAATTTTAAAAAATTATACTGAGTATTAAATTATATTTAATGAAATACGAGAATATCTCACACATGCCTTAACAAATATTTTACCTAAAGTGTTTCAGTCTTTCAAATAAAACCCAGAACTTTCAAATAAATTCTATCCCAAAACAAGATAAAAATTAGTGACCTCTGAATTGGGATACCATCAGCTCTTACAAGTTATTTTATCAAGTATAATTACATTTCACACAGTCCTTAAAAGGAAGCCATGCCTTAAAACCACCTTCCTAGCTCCCAAAATAGTATTCTGGCCCTTGGGCTGTATATTTTATTTGGTTTTCTAAATATACTCTGAACGTCCAAAAGAAAGTAAAATTACTTTACTAGGAAAACAGGTACTACCAATGGCGTGTACTTGGAGAGTGCAGAGAAAGGGGTGTTTCCCTTTTAATCATATTCCTGCACAAAGTACCATATGGACTACGTATGAAATCACAATGACACTGCTCCGAAAATGCTCCGGAGTAAAAGAATGCCGTTTTACCTTTTAATTCTGGTTTATTCATTCAAAATGTTCCTAAGGGCAGAACCGCACAGGGGTACTATCTCCCAGTCTTTGACTTTTAAAGAAAGTTCGCAGTAAAAGGGACTCATTCAAAGTTTTCCCAAATTTCAGCAGAGTTCAAAAACGGTATTCTTGAAGGGCTGTACAATTCTCATAAACACCTAAAAACTGTACTAAATGAGAAGAGCGCGTGGTAGTTTTACTTAGGTCTGATGCATCACTACGCACAAGTCCCAAAAGAGCAAAAGAGCTGATGGTCCAGTACTGAGTGTACCCCCAAGCCTGCAACTGGCTCTGCTTGGCCATCCTGGAGACAAAATACCCCGAGATCATCTCCGCAGTTCAACTGTGCTAACGAGAGAAGACCCGCAGCCCTGGAATGAAGGCAATCACCAGCCCGTGGGACTAAACAGAAGTACACCAAATAATCCTCGCCCCCCACTCCCAAGTACACCCAAACCCCTTCCTCTACACACACGGCTCCCACAACCCCCTGCTCCTACTCCACACGCCTCGACCCTACTCGCTTCCCCGCCGCAGCTCCCCTTCCCACCTGAGTCCACGGTCACCTGCGCCGACCACCCCCGCCCCAACCCTAACTTCGCACCCCACACTCCCTCACCACCGGAGCCCAACACGCTCCGGCCGGTCTCCCGGCTCCGCATCCTCCCACACACGCACCCTCCCCACTTCCTCGCCCTCGCTTCGCTCCCGGCTCCCGAAGAGCTCTCCCCAACCTCCTCACTCTCCTCCACACCCCCAAACCCCTTCACCCCGCGGCGGCGGGCTCCCAGTCTCCGGCCGCGAGGCCCAGCCCGGGCATGTGGGGCAGGCACCCCCTAGACTGCCCCTCTGGTCGACCCCGGGCCGGCGGCTCCCGCGTTGACGGGGACTCCCGAGAGAGAGGGGTCTGAGGAGGAAGACGCCGGACCCGCGGTCCGGATCCCGCTCGCTGCCCCCGGAGCGCTGGGGTGCGGAGTCGCCTCTCGGGTCCCCCAGGGAGTAGGAGTCCAGGCCGGTGCCTCTCAGCCCCGCTCCCTCCCGGGCGTTGAAGCGGAGAAGGAGGCTCCCCGGGACTTACCTCGAGCCTGTTGTCAACATTAGCCCCGGGTTTCCCAGCACCAACTCCAGCGCTCGGGCTCTCCCCTCCCCTCCCCCCACCTAGCTCGCAGCCGAGGGCCCGCCTTCCCTCAGCTCCCCCTCCTCCCTCCGCCCGCCGGCCCTCCCGCCCGCCACTCACCAGCGCGGCCGGGCTGCGAATGGGGGCGGGGCGGAGGGCGGTGGAAAGGAAGCAGCTGTCCGCGCGATTGCCAGACCGAAAACAGTCCGGGGCGCCCTTCCGCCGGCACCTCCACGCTCTTAGCTTAGCTTCGGGGTGGCGGGTCACGAGCAAAGTCTCAGATAGGTGCCGCACACATAGCGGCTGCTTCAAATTACGTGCTTATTAAGAGAAGCTAATTTTTCAGACAGGCAATGCGTAGGGCAGCCACAGCCAGCCCCTCAATCCAGGGCCTCAGCGGAGGGGGAGGAGTGTTCCGAGGACCGGAGGCAGGAAGTGGATTGGTCGCCAGGAAAGGGAAAGCGCCTGAATTGG
>PVHT021183707.1:7971626-8007605 GCA_004024745.2 Catagonus wagneri
GGTAAAGCGAGAATGGGGCGGGGCGGGGCTAACAGGAGGTGAAGAAGGGCGGTGGAACGGTAGGCGAATTACGGAGCGCCATTAAGGACAAACTTAGCACGTGATTCTTATGGGTGTTTCCTGGAGCGAATGTAAGGAAGAGGTCTAAGAAGGGAAAGTTTGATTGGATTAATTCATGGGGTGAGGTTCAAGATTTAGGAAGTTGGAAACTGGAGAAGTTAAAAAATATGGTGGTGAGGAAGGTACAAGCTGTAAGGAATGGGTTCAGATTTAAGAGTGCCCTGGAAAGGCTACGAAAGTCCGGTTGCGGAATTTCCAGAAGCAGTTTTAGGTGTTCCACCTAAAAGTACCCAGGGTGAAAAGAATCAAGGTTTTTCCTACACAGATCTTAGAAAGTACTCTCTAGCAAGCAGATTTTTAAAATTACAATGAATTTTTAAATGAAATTACCAGGTTAAAAAATTGGCTTACGCTTGCCATTTCTTCTGAATGTGGAACCAAATCAACTTTTAAAAATGGTATCAGCTTATTTTCTCTTAAATGTCTGAATTTGTGCGTCTGGCCTCCAGTTTTTATCGAAACATTGCTAAGGCTTGCCAGCAGAATCTGACTGGCCGGCTTTGGCTGGTCAGGAGCCGGAGGAGCAAAGGTGCAGAACTGGTCTTGATTCTTGCTCGACCTGCGGCGCCACGCCCACAAAGTGAGCTACCGGCAACCAGAAATAGAGGCAGGTCACTTGTCGTCAGCTTTTGCCCATTTGCTTCTGTTTATTGCTTTTACTTACCCTTTATTATTTTTTCCAATTGGTATATAGTTGATTTACAATATTGTATGTTTCAGGCATAGAGCGTGGTGATTCACAGTTTTAATTGTTATAAAATATTGGCTATATTCCTTGTGCTGTACAATATATCCTTGTAACATTTATTTTATTATGCATAGTAGTTTGTACCTCTTAGCCCCTTACCTCTACCTTGCCCCTACCCCCGCCGTTTCCGCAGCTGTATAACCACTAGTTTGTTCTCTGTATCTGTGTCTGTTTCTAGTCTGTTTCTTTTTTGTTATATTCAATGCTTTTTTTTTATTTTTTAGATTCCACGTATAAGTGATTACCTAAAGTATTTGTCTTTCTCTGATTTATTTCACTAAGCCTGAAACCTCAAAGTCCATCATGTTGTTGCAAATGGCAAAATTTCGGGGTTTTATGTCTGAGTAGTATTCCACTGTGTGTGTGTATATATATATATATATATATATATATACTTATGTGTGTATATGTATACTGTATATATCACATCGTCTTTATCCGTTCATCTGTTGACTGACAGGTTGCTTCCACTTGCCATTTATTCTTAGCATACAGATTGTCCTTCCAAACTGAGGTTTGATACTTCTTACACTTAAAAACAAACAAAAACAGGAGTTTCCGCTGTGGTGCAGTGGGTTAATGATCTGGGGTGACTCTGTGGAGGCACCTTTTCAATCCCCGGCCTGGAGCAGTGGTTTAATGATCTGGCTTTGCTGCAACTATGGTATATGTTGTATCTCCAGCTCAGATTCCATATGCTGCAGGTATGGCCGAAAAATGAAAACAAAACAAAAAAAAAAACACTACCACTAGTTTCGTCATTTAAAGGGCAGTGAAAGAGAAATGCAAACACTGCTGTTCTGTACCACTGATGAACAATTATGAGAGAATTGTCCCAAAGCTCCATGGTAGTGGCCATCACGTTTTCATCAAAGTGTTCTTTTTCTCATTTTTTATGATTATCTGTAGAAGATTGACCTATGCTGTTTATAAATCCTTCTCCTCAATCAAATCAATCTTTGCCTTTTCTCAGGGGTTAAGAAGAAATCATGTGGAGTTCCCACTGGGTTCCCTCAGTGGGTTAAGGATCTGGCATGATCACTCCAATGCTTTGGCACAGGTTTGATCCCTGACCTGGGAATTTCCACATGCAGGCACAGCCAAAAAAAGAGAGAGAGAGAGAGAGAGAGAAAAAGTGAGTAAAGACTGTTATCTGAGACAATTTATTGTGAAAAACAGCAGAAAGGAGTTCCCGTCCTGACTCATCAGTTAACACACCCGACTAGTATCCATGAGAATGCAGGTTCAATCCCTGGCCTTGCTCAGTGGTTTAAGGATCCAGTGATGCTGTGAGCTATGGTGTGGGTCGCAGTCATGGCTTGGATCCCATGTTGCTGTGGCTGTGGCGTAGGCCAGCAGCTATAACTCCAATTTGACCCCTAGCCTGAGAACTTCCATATGCTGCAGGTGCAGAACTAAGAAGTAAGAAAAAAAAAGGAAGGAAGAAAGAAATACAGAACGTATACGAATGGAAATGATCCAATTGGGAGGGAAATATTGAGGATGCAGGAGAGAGGACAGAAGAGCAAAATCTTTGCAGTGAGAAGGAATGGCATCTAAAGCACAAGTGGGGAGTTCCCGTCATGGCTCAGTGGTTAACGAATCCAACTAGGAACCATGAAGTTGTGGGTTTGATCCCTGGTCTTGCTCAGTGGATTAACGATTTGGCATTGCCATGAGCTGTGGTGTAGGTCGCAGACACGGCTCAAATCCTGCGTTGCTATGGCTCTGATGTAGGCCAGCAGCTACAGATCCGATTAGACCCTTAGCCTGGGAACCTCCACATGCCACGGGTCTGGCCCCAAAAAGCAAAATAAATAAATAAATAAATAAATAAATAAATAAAGTACAAGTGGAGGGAGTTCCCACTGTGTCTCAGGGGGTTATGAAACCAGCTGGTGTCCATGAAGATTTGGGTTCGATCCCTGACCTTGCTGAGTGGATTAAGGATCCAGTGTTGCTGCAAGCTGCAGTATAGGTCACAGATGCTACTGGAGCTGACATGGCTGCAGCTGTGACTAGTGTAGTCCAGCAGCTGCAGCTCTGATTGGATCTCTAGTGTGGGAACCTCCACATGCTGCAGGTGCGGCCCTGAAAAACAAAAAAAGAAGGGGTGAGGGAAGAAGGAAGGGAGAAACAGGGGATACGAAAAGGCTTTTGTACCTGGGAGGGGTCCCATAGGGTCCTGCTCGGTTTCAATGAGAAAGAAACACATGAAGAGCATGAAAGCAATAGAGTTCACCTGCTGCAAAGCTACTTAAACTTTGTGGTCATGAATTTAAAGTAAAAACCGTCCAGGGAGTTCCCGTCGTGGCGCAGTGGTTAATGAATTCGACTAGGAACCATGAGGTTGCGGGTTCGATCCCTGCCCTTGCTCAGTGGGTTAATGATCCGGTGTTGCCGTGAGCTGTGGTGTAGGTTGCAGACGCGGCTCGGATCCTGCGTTGCTGTGGCTGCGGCACAGGCCAGTGGCTACAGCTCCTGTTAGACCCCTAGCCTGGGAACCTCCACATGCCGCGGGTGCGGCCATAAAATGACAAAAGGCAAAAAAAAAATAAAAAAATAAAAACCGTCCAGCCCACATAGGCCAGTTTCTCCAGAAGAGATGGACAGTTGAATTTAACTTTGGCTCCCACCACCCCCATGAAAGTAATGACAGAGAAGGAGACAACTGCAGGAACTGTGGGTGTTTGCAGAAGAATGCTTGTAGTGAAGGATCCTGGGATCTACACTGTGTACAGGGGTAGGTTAAAGGAATTGAGGTGTGCTCATGAGTCTGGATGGAGCTAATGAATTGACAGGAGTAAGGGTTGCAAAGAAAACAGTGATGGAAGAGCCAAAATGTCCCTGAATTAAAGGACAGTCCAGGAAGTCATAAGGTGATTCTGAAGAGCTGCAGTAGCAGGAGGCATAGACAGCAGAAGCAAGCCCAAGTGGCCAAGGCTCTTGAAAAAGGATGGAAGAAAACTGGTTTGGAAGCCACCGTGAGAAGCAACACACCTCTGAAGTCAGTCTACATGAGATCAGTTTTTAGTCCCAGAGCTCCCGTCATGGCACAGCGGAAACTAATCCGACTAGGAACCATGAGGTTGCGGGTTCAATCCCTGGCCTCGCTCAGTGGGTTAAGGATCCGGCATTGCCGTGAGCTGTGGTGTAGGTCACAGACACAGCTCAGATCCTGTGTTGCCGTGGCTATGGTGTAGCTCTGAATGGACCCCTAGCCTGGGAACCTCCATATGCTGCTGGTGTGGCCCTAAAAAAAGCAAAAAAAAGTTTTAGTCCCAACATTTACTAGCTATTTAAACTTCACAGCTTTTTACCCTTGAAAATTGTGATAATAGCGGTGCTTTTTTTTTAAATAGGGTTTTATGGATAGTAAATGAGGCGATTTAAATAAACACGCTTAGCAGTCTTCGTGGTGTTCCTCCGTGTTAGCTATTACTAAATCATTTTGGAAACAGTAAACACCATGATGTAAATGACCTTGCAGTTTGAATAAATAGTGCTTCAATGCCCCTGTCTTTGCCCCACCACTGGTGTGACACCAGAGCACCTGCTACTGATGTTTTACTCCAGCATTACATGGCCTGCTAAGAATATGAACTTTAGAGTGAAAATTAAAAAGAAAAAAGTCAAATCAGCACAATATACACATGAAATTCCTTACAATTTTGTCTATCAATTATACCTCAATAACACTGACAAAAAAAAAGAAAAGAGGAACAGTGTTCTCAGCTAATGTAACCAATAACAGCAGAGGTTTATAAAAGTCATCTCTAATTCTGGTTTCACTTCAGTTTGTCAGAATGACCATTCTCAAAGTTCTTTGGGGAAGCTAATGGGTAAGTGGTGAGAAAGCTAACTTTATGTCATCTAATTGATCTTTTTTTCTTTTTTAGGAATGCATATGGAAGTTCCTGGGATAGGGATCGAATCAGAGCTGTAGCTGCCAGCCTACATCACAGCCACAGCAATGCAGGATCTGAGCCTCATCTTGGGCCTATACCACAGCTCATGGCAACGCCAGATCCTTAACCCATTGAGTGAGACAGGGATCAAACCCGAGTCCTCATGGATACTAGTCGTGTTCGTTGCCCCTGAGCCGCAATGGGAACTTAACTGACTGAGCAAGTCCAGGGATCAAACATACATACTCCTGTATACTAGTCGGATTCATTTCTGCTGAGCCACAATGGAAACTCCAAAAAAATTTTTTTTAAAAAGAGGAATATACCGTCTCAAATATATGCCACTTGGCATATGGATTATTTTGAGACAAAGGCAGTTGAGACTTTGGGAGTTCCCACTGTGGTCCTAAAAAGCAAAAAAAAAAAAAAAAATTGAAGACTTCTTGGGAGTTCCCACTGTGGCTCAGTTGAAACGAACCTGACTAGTATCCATGAGGATTCAGATTCAGTCCTGGTCTCACTGAGTTAAGGATCTGGCGTTGCTGTGAGCTGCTGCGTAGACTGCAGACTTGGCTCGGATCTGGCGTTGCTGTGCCTGTGGTGTACGCTGGCAGCTATAGCTCCAATTCAACCCCTAGCCTGGGAACTTCCATATGCCCAAGGTGTGGCCCTGAAAAGCAAAAAAAAAAAAAAGTAAGAAAAAATGTCCTTTGGAGCTCCCTTTATCTGACTAAGAGCAGAAATTTCTGAGAAGGGAGAATTACCATAAATACCCTCCCTATGAGATTTATGGCCATGAAGAGGACAGAAAGCCAACACCAAGATGAGTCTGCACAAAAAACCTTAGTAACGTAACCCTTATAAAGGTGTTATTTATATAAGTAATATATCTTATGTGGGTTCCATTAGTTAGCCCATATATTTGCCTTCGCACAGTTTTCTGCCCCTGGAAACCCAAACCGCCCTTTCCTCTGTCTGGTCACTTCTCCATAATTTAAAACAGAGACTTAATCTTTGTTAAAATGGAATTTAAGCTGCTGAGTCTTACTGTTTCATAGCGTTTTCACTTCTTTTCTGTACACAGTGAATTGCCATATGCATGCGATATTAAAAACATCAATTTATATACCTTTTCCTCTTGCTAATCTATCTGTTGTCCGTTTAATTCACACACACCGGGTATTTAATGTAAAAGAGTATGGGAAAAACTTCCCTTTCTGACAAACACTTTCTTGGAAGAGAGAGAAAAACCTGTGAATTTATGCAGGAATATGAGGATTAAGCTGGAGTGGAAAGGACAGACTTTAAAATAGTTGGGTTTTCACTGTTATTTACCAAGCAAAATACTAACGCTTAGCAGTCCAAATATAGGATTCCATGTCCCTTTTTGTGATTTTTATGAAAGGTAATTCAAGGTTTTGACACTGGGTGGTTAGATGGATGAATGGAGAGAAATAGACACCTTTTTCTTAATGTGTATGAGACATGAATCCACCCAACGATTCTTTTTTTTTTTTTTTTTTTTGTCTTTTTGCCTTTTCTAGGGCTGCACTCACAGAATATGGAGGCTCCCAGGCTAGGGGTCTAATTGAAGCTGTAGCAGCCGGCCTACGCCATAGCCATAGCAACACGGGATCAGAGCCGAGTCTGCAACCTACAGCACAGCTTAAGGCAACGCCGGATCCTTAACCCACTGAGCAAGGCCAGGGATCAAACCCACAACCTCATGGTTCCTAGTCGGCTTTGTTAACCACTGAGCCACGACGGGAATCCCTCACCCAACGATTCTATTTGGTAGATGCTGTTTTTCTTTGTTGATTTATTTTTATTTATTTATTTATTTATTTAATGCCCACACCCAGAGCATATGGATAGAATCTGATCTGCACCTGCAACCAATGCCAGATCCTTTCACCCACTGTTGGAGTTTGAGGATGGAACTCACATGTCCTCGGCAACCTGAGGCACTGCAGTCAGATTCTTAACCCACCGCACAACAGCGGGAACTCCTCTTGTTTTTATAAATAGGGAAACTAAGGCTTAACGTAGCTTAATAATGTGCCCAGGATGACACAGCTAGTAAGTGAGACCTCCACTCTGGACTGATTCCAGAGTTCACAGTCTTATGTAATATTTCCTCCTAGAGGATATTTTCTCCACCTTACACAACTGAATACCATTCACGGGTTAACACAAATTTTCCCTTTTACACAATCAGAATACAGAATAAGAAAAGATATAATTTCATAATCTAGTCCTAATAAGATTATTCAATGCAAAGAGTAAAACAACCTCTGCCTGGGTCAGACTAGTGCGTCTCTAAATTCCTACCTGTGAAAGCAAAAAGGGAAAAGGACTCGGTCTGGTATTAGAGGAAAATGCATGGAACACAGTGAAAACTAGGGCAAGTCATTTGTAACCTGTTTGTGATTCAGATGCTTCATTTTAAAAGTGAGTACATTAGACTGTATGACCCCAACTTCATTATTTTAATTTAATTTTGGCATCACACCTTGTCATGGCTTCCAAGTGTTCAAGGATTTAAGGAAACAGTGGTTGTCTTCCTAACCCAGGGCAATTCTGTCACATTGAGAAATAACAGCTGGAAAGAGAAGTTATGACTCAGAGTCTTCTGGCATTCTCTCACTTCTTGTGTCGGTTGCTAAGGGGAAGGTAAAGGCAGGAGGGTCCTTTCTACCTTTTCTTCTGGAAGTTTCCACACTGCAGTCATAATACTATATACATTACATGCCCCCGTGTTTTCCCAATGGAAGCTGCAGCCATAGCCATATCGTGTTTCACCTTCTTCCAATTTAATGAAAGACTCATTTAAACAGGGATTTCACTTTGTATTAATGTTTTCTACCTAGCATTTAATGTCAGTTTAGTAATAGTAAGCTAATAAGCCTAGTTATCATCTTTGGGGCAGAGTATCAGAGCAGCTCAAGGAAGAGTCACATGAAGGAAGTCCGTGATTGCTAGACCTAGGATGAACACTGCATATACTTCAGACAAACATTTCTACAAGTGGTCATGAGGCTGTGGCAGGTGGCCTCTGCAGTGGTCCTCAGAAATCTGCCCTGTGGCATTCACAGCCTGTGTAAGGTTCTCCCCTTGAGTGTAGGCCGGATTTAGTGATTAACTTCTAGTGAATGTAGTGCAGCAGAGGTAATGAACTGTTGGTAGCAATACTAGTTTACAGAAAGACTGTGGTTCACTTTTTTTTTTTCTTTTTTGGTTGCCCCATAGCATATGGAGTTCGCTGGCCAGGGATCAGATCTGAGCCACAGTCACTACGTAAACTACAGCTGTGGCAATGCCGGATCCTTAGCCCAGTGAGCAAGGCCAAGGATCAAACCCTGATCCTCATATGTATACATATTTTTTGTCTTTTTAGGGCCACACCCCGTGGCATATGAAGATTCCCAGGCTAGGGATCTAATCGAACCTATAGCTGCCGGCTTACACCACAGCCACAGCAACTCGGGATCCGAGCCTCATCTGCAAAGTATGCCACAGCTCATGGCAACATCAGATCCTTAACCCACTGAGCGAGGCCAAGGATCAAACCTGCGTCCTCTTGGATGCTAGTCAGATTCGTTTCCCCAGGGCCACGACAGGAACCTCCCAAATAAATACGTTTTTAAAGTATGACATTTTCAGACTAAACCTTCTTCGTAAACACCTTTTTTTTCTTTTTTTTGGACTTGCCCAAGACGTGTAGGAGTCCCCAGACGGAACGCAAGCCACAGCAGTGATGCTGGCCAATACAGTGACAACTCCAGATCCTTAATCTGATGCACCACCAGGGAACTCTGAGACTTTATGTTTTAGAGCAGTTTTAACTTCACGGCGAATTGAGAAAAAGGTACAGAGATTCCTCATACCCTGCCTTCCCCCACATGTGTGCGGCCTCCCTCACTTTCAGCATCCCCACCAGGATGGTACCTTTGTCACAACCGATGACCCTGCACTGACACGTCAGCATTACCCAAAGTCCACGGTTTACATTAAGGTTCCTTCTTGATGCTGTGCCCTCTGTGGGTTTGAACAGATGTGTAAGGACACATATCCGTATTTGGATATAGGAGTACTTTCACTGCCTTCAAAATCCTCTGTTATCCCCTGTCTATTCCTCCCTCCTCAACTCCTAGCAACCACTGATCTTTTTGTTGTCTCCACAGTTTGCCTTTTCCAGGGCGTCATATAGCTGGAACCATACTCTAACATCTGCGGACTGGCTTCTTCCACTTAGTAGTATGCATTTATATTCCCCCATGTCTTTTCTTGTCTTGATAGCTCATTATTTTAGTGCTGAAAAATATTCTATGGTCTGGGTGTACCACAGTTTCTTTTTATTTTTTTGGAGACGCGTCTGCCATCTACACCACAGCTCGCGGCAACACCGAATCTTAACCCACTGAGCAAGGCCAGGGATTGAACCTGCGTCCTCACGGATGTTAGTCAGATTCATTTCCACTGAGCCATTATGGGAACTCCCCACAGTTTCTTTATCCATTCATTTACTTGAAGGACATCTTGATTATGTGTAAGTTTAGCATTTGTGAACCAAGCTGTTATAAACATCTAGAAGCTGGTGTTTGAGTAGACTAAGTTCTCAACTCATTTGGGTAAATACCAAGAAGTGTGATTGCTGGATAATATGTAAGAGTATCTTTAATTATGTAGGAAACTGCCAAACTGTCTTTCAAAGTGACTGGACCATCTTGCATCCCAACAATCTATGAGAGTTCTTTATAATTTTTTTTGACCAGCTATAATGAAAAAAAAAATTAAAATTATTGTACAAAAAAAAATTTTTTTTTGTCTTTTATCTTTTTAGGGCCGCACCCGAGGCATATGGAGGTTCCCAGGCTAGGGGTCCAATCGGAGCCGTAGTTGCCTGAAATGCAGGATCTGAGGCAACGTGGGATCCGAGCCATGTCTGCTACCTACACCACAGCTCATGGCAATGTTGGATCCCCGACCCACTGAGAGAGGCCAGGAATCGAACCCACATCCTCATGGATGCCAGTCGGGTTCGCCAACCACTGAACCACAACAGAAACTCCTATGAGAGTTCTTGATGTTCTACTTCCTCATCAGCATTAGGTGTTATCAGCTTTTGACATTTTGGCCACTCTCATAGCTGTGTAGTGACACCATTAGTATTTTAATTTGAACTTCCTTAATAACATATGAAATATCTTTTCATATGCTTATTTGCCATCTTTACATATTTTTTGATGAGGTGTCTGGTAGGGTCTTGCCCCCCCCCCTTTTGGCTGCACAGTATATTAGCCCATTTAAAAAAAAACTTGTTTGCAACAATAACAACGAAAAAGGATTTCACTTGTGGCACAGCATGTTACGAATCCAGAACTGTCACTGTAGCAGCTCAGACCACGGCTGTGATGCGGGTTCAGTTCCTGGCCCAGGAACTGCCACATGCTGCAGGCACAGCCAAAAAAAAAAAAAAAAAATCAAGTTGTTTGTTTCTGTATTATCGACTTTAAGACTTCTTTGTACATTTTGGAGTTCCCTTTGTGGCTCAGTGGTTAACGAATCCGACTAAGAACCGTGAGGTTGCGGGTTTGATCCCTGGCCTTGCTCAGTGGGTTAAGGATCTGGTGTTGCTGTGAGCTGTGATGTAGGTTGCAGACGCAGCTCAGATCCCGCATTGCTGTGGCTGTGGCGAAGGCCGTCGGCTACAGCTCTTGTTAGACCCCTAGCCTGGGAACCTCCATATGCCATGGGTGCGGCTCTACATAAAAGGCAAAAAGACAAAAAAAAAAAAAGACTTCTTTGTACATTTTGGATACCAATCCTCTACAGATACATCTCTTCTTTATAAAGACTTTATATTTTTAGGAGTTCCCGCTGTGGCACAGTGGATTAAGAATCCAGCTGCAGCAGCTTGGGTTGATGCAGATCTGGGTTGAATCCCTGCCCTGATGCAGTGGGTTAAAGGATCTGGTGTTGCTACAGCTGTGGCTTGGATTCAGTCCCTGGCCCAGGACCTTCCCTATGCTGAGGGAATAGCCAAAAAAAAGTCTCAAGAAGATACTATCTGCCTGTATGAGTTTTCTGAGCTCTAGACCCATATGTCCATTCATGTGGCAGATGCCTGCACTCAGAAGTCTCACAAACATTCAAAATTGGTACGTCCTAAATGGAATTAATCCTACCTCACAGCCTTCTGCTCCTCCAGTACTCTTTGTCTGTTATTGACACCACCAACCAGAGAGTGGCTCAAGTCAGGAGCCAGGAAGTCTTTGTTTCCCCACCTCCTCACTTAGTGTTCATATCATCCAGTCCCTGCATCCTGTATTCTACTGCTTTCATTGGATTACATACTCAGTTTTCTTTACTCAGCACCTACTGGATGTTAGGCAGTATTTTGGGCACTGGGGTTAAGGCAATGCAGTAGGCATAATCCCATATTCTTGTTTACAATTTAGTCAGGCATATCTACAATGGAATATTTTTCAGCCATAAAAAAAGAATGAGATAATGCCATTTGCAGCAAGATGGATGGACCTAGAGATTATCATACTAAGTGAAGTTAGAACAATTTAGTTTGAGGCCAGGGATAGAACTCACATCTTCATGGATGCTAGTCGGGTTCATAACCAGCTGAGCCACAACAGGAACTCCCAAAATAAATTTTAAAATAAAGTAACATTTTAAAAAAGAATCATTGAAAGCAGGCAACATTTTTTTTTTTTTTTGTCTTTCTAGGGCCGCATATGGAAGTTCCCAGGCTAGGGGTCTAATAGGAACTGTAGCCGCAGGCCGACGCCACAGCCACAGCAACGCGGGATCCAAGCCACGTCTGCAAACTACACCACAGCTCACTGCAACGCCAAATCCTTAACCCACTGAGCGAGGCCAGGGATCGAACCTGCAACCTCATGGTTCCTGGTGGGATTCGTTAACCACCGAGCCACTACAGGAGCTCCAAGCAGGCAACAATGTAGTTAACTCCAATTGTGACATATCTGGTACTCAGGAAACACATCAAAATTGTACTAATGTAATAATGAAATGTATGGAGTACCATGAAGGTGTCCAGTAGGGAGAACTAAATTAGCCTTGGGGGCCAGGAATACTTTTTCTCAGGAAGTAACTCCAAGCCCGTTGGAATCACCCAGGTGTATTTGTTGGGGGTGGGGTCCAGAGGAATAAGAGCTTTCCTGGCAGAGGGAATTGTTTGTGTGAAAACCCTGAAGTTCTAGGGTGCCTTCCACTTACAGATTCCCCTGACACACCTTCTACGCTTGCAGGGCAGCTATACACGCCTGGATTAGGGCATCTTTCATACTGTGTGTTGAATTCAGCCTTCGACCGGGACTAGGAACAGATTAGGGGCAGACACTGTTTTAGTCATCTCTGTGACCCAGCAGGGTGCTCTGTGTGAAGAGTGGTTGAAAGAGTGAAGTGGAAAAATATCTTCGCCTCATGTGATGCATGTAATGTTCTTAGAAGTATGGGGTGTAGCTGCCCGGTGACTGGAATGATGAATGCCAGACTGCAAAGAATTCAGAGCCCCCCTCCCCCATCATACTGGTCAAGTTAAAGGTGAGTCTTGAAATAAAAAGAAACTTTGTCAGAGATAGATCAACCAAGAAGCGCCTCTATGTCTACACTGCTGAAATCCGCGTCCAATTTCTCATTTCTATTCATTTTCTATAGGTGCTTTCGCCTCTAATTTACTCGTTCTCCCACAATGTTTCTTACAAAAATACAAATAGACGGGGGTGTTGATTTTCTGGTTCCTTCCTGTGACCTTTCCTTCTTGAGTCCCTTGGTCTCAGTCCCAGCCCCTGTTGATGCGCCCTGTCGTTTTTGTAGGCGACTGCATCGTGTCTCTTGGAGTTGTGCTCTGGGGCTTCCAGAAGGAGGAGTGGGTGATCACTCCTGCGGGAGACTGCAGCATATACAGCTAAATCATGGTTTGTACTAGAAAGGCGGTAATGCTCAGCTCAACACTCTCCACTTTCCCAAATCCAGGGCAGCCCTCAGCCTCTAGGACCGCTCGAGTCTGGCGGGATCTCGGGGCGTGGCGACGTCCAGAGGGCCGTTGATCTGGATTGGCTCCGAGGGTCGAAGATGGCCAATTAGGAGTGGGGGCGTTGTCTCGGAGGCGGTGCTTCAGTGAAGGACTTACTGCTCCCGCCTCCCGCCTCCCAAGAGGTAGATAGCCTATAACCCCGCGGCGTAGGAGCCACCTGCCTTCCCGGCTGCTGCAAGCCCTCGATCTCTCGCCGAAGTCTCCAGGCTTGAGGGCCTGGCCGAACATGGCCGTGGCTACTGTGGCAGCAGCAAGACTGGGCCTCAGCCGGGCTCCTTTGCTCCTCCGGCGTGGCTACCAGACGGAGAGGGGTGTCTATGGCTACCGGCCGAGGAAGACCGAGAGCCGGGAGTCCCAGGGCGGCCTGGCTCGCCCCCCAGGTCGGGGTTCGGGCCCGGGCGGTGGGCATTGGGGTTGAGGAGGCAGGGGCTTTCCTCCTGGGCCTGCGGTGGGGTGCTACTGTGGGGGTGGGGCGTCTGGGGAGCCTCAGTGTGCGCGCGGCGAATTGGGAGGGAGGGGAGGCGAGGGGTCAGAGGGAGACGGCGTGCGTATTGTCAGTGTCACCTCCCTGTCCAGAACGGTTTTGTGAGCTCTCATCTTTTCCTTTTCTTGGTCGTAAAACGTCCGGGAACTTAGCTCTGCTGAAGTGGGTCTTCGGGAATAGAAAAGTTCTAAGATATTCCAGCTCCTGGAATTTACCCAAGGATACATTTCCAGGGCCATCTCCAGGGTTGGTGTGGGCTGGGCTGGGTGGGGATCACGACTGTACTGCTGGGGTGAAGAGAGCAGTTAGTTGGTACCAAGACCATAGTGTTTATTATCCATTTGTCTCCTCTCTCTGGCCTCTTTAATTTCAACGTGGTTTGTTTGTTTGGTTTTTGGTTTTTGGTTTTCCTCTTCCTTGACATGTAGAAGTTTGGAAGTTCCTGGGCAGGGGTCAGACAGTGCCAGAGTGTAACAACGCCAGATCCTTAACCTCTTGTGTCACAAGGGAACTCCCTGATTTCAGAGTTTAAAACTTTTAGTTGAACAGCAAGGTCTTACTGTATAGCACAGGGAACTACATATATATATATATATATATATATATATATATATATATACACACATATACATGTATATATATATATGTGTGTATAACTGAATCATTTTGTGGAATAGCAGAAATTAACACAGCATTGTAAATCAACTACACTTCAATAAAATTTTAAAAACCTGCTGAATTTGGAACCATGTTACAGGTGGTTTTAATGGATTAAAACACAAATATCAGTTTTTGGAACCTCTGTTGTATTCTTATGTGTAAGAGACTAATTTTGAGTATTTGGATTATGCTCCAAAGTTATTTTATCTTTTTTCATCCTATAGAATAGTAGTTGAATACAGATCAATTATTAGAGGAAGGTCATTTGGCATCTTTTTTATATATATAATGATTTTTATTTTTTCCGTTATAGCTGGCTTACAGTTTTCTGTCAATTTTTCAACTATATAGCATGGTGACCCGGTTATGCATACATACGTAGATACTTCACAAGTGATTGGACATAGTTCCTGGTGCTATACAGCAGGATCTCCTTGCTTTTCCATCCCAAAGGCAATAGTCTACAACCGTTAACCCCAGACCCAGACCATCCCACTCCCTCCCCCTCCCCCTCGGCAACCACAAGTCTGTTCTCCAAGTCCGTGATTTTCTTTTCTGTGGAAAGGTTCATTTTGCACTGTATTAGATCCCAGATATAAGTGATATCATATGGTATTTGTCTTTGTTTTTCTGACTTACTTTACTTAGTATGAGAGTCTCTAGTTCCACCAATGTTGCTGCAAATGGCATTATTTTATTCGTTTTTATGGCTGAGTAGTATTCCATTGTGTCTATATACCATATCTCCCTAATCCAATCATCTGTCGATGGACATTTGGGTTGTTTCCATGTCTTGGCTATTGTGAATAGTGCTGCAATGAACATGTGTGTGCAAGTGTCTTTTTCAAGGAAAGTTTTGTCCGGATATATGCCCAAGAGTGGGATTGCTGGGTCATATGGTAGTTCTGTGTATAGTTTTCTAAGGTACCTCCGTACTGTTTTCCATAACGGTTGTACCAGCTTACATTCCCACCAACAGTGCAAGAGGGTTCCCTTTTCTCCACACCCCCTCCAGCAGTTGTTGTTTGTGGACCTATTAATGATGGTCATTCTGACTTGTGTGAGGTGGTGTCTCATGGTAGTTTTGATTTGCATTTCTATAATAATCAGTGATGTGGAGCTTTTTTTCATGTGCTTTTTGGCCATCTGTATATCTTTGGAGACATGTCTATTCAGGTCTTTTGCCCATTTTCCATTGCGTTGTTGGCTTTTTTTACTGTTGAGTCGTATAAATTGTTTGTATATTTTAGAGATTAAGCCCTTGTCAGTTGCATCATTTGACACTATTTTCTCCCATTCTATAAGTTGTCTTTTCTGGCATCTTTGATTCAACTGTTGGATTAACAGAGTTCCCGTCATGTCTCAGTGGTAACGAACCTGACTAGTATCATTGAGGACTCGGGTTCGATCCCTGGCCTTGCTCAGAGGTTTAAGGATCTGGCATTGCTGTGAGCTGTGGTGTAGGTCACAGATGCGGCTTGGATCCCACCTTGCTGTGGCTGTGATGGAGGATGGCTGTTGCAGCTCTCATTCCACTCCTAGCCTGGGAACTTCCACATACCGTGGGTACGGCCCTAAAAAGTAAAAAAAAAAAAAAAAAAAAAATTGAGAGAGAAGAGGAAAATAGAGGTCAGAAAATAACTATCAATCACCATCCTCTACCCCTTTGGCCATTCAAATATCCTAAGCTTTTCTTCCCACACATAGAATGTATTCAACTCTCTCCGTCATTCAGTTCGTGAATCCACCTCAAAGGCCATTATCTCTGGAGAACAGGCTGATCCTTTCCATCAGATCTGGCTATGGCTCCTCATCTGGAATTTTCTGAACTGCCATCCACCCCTAATATACACATTCAGTGTACAAAGGAAACTCTCACGCACAAAAAAAAAGAACGTGGAATCTATAGCAGCCACTCCTTCAGACCAGTTATCAAATCCTGTTGGAGAGGAATGGTAAAGATTCTCCACATGGCTAAGTTGGAAATTCATTAGAGTATTTGGCCCCTCAACTCTGCCCTGAGTCCATTGCACTGGTTTTGCCTCATGGATTCTTCTTTAACCATCATCTTCCGTGGCCATCTCCCTCTCTCTTTTTTTTCTTCTTTCTTTTTTAAAAAAAATTTTATGGCCGCACCCACAGCATAGGGAAGTTCCCATGCTAGGGACTGAACCCGAGCCACATCTTTGACTTATGTCACAGTTGCAGATCCTTTAACCCACTGTGTGGGGCCAAGGATCGAACCAGAACCTCTGTAGTGACCTGAACTGCTGAAGTCGGATTCTTAACCCACTGCGCCCTGGCAGCAACTCCCTGTAGCCACCTCTTCTGAGGGCGCTGGGGAGCCTGCCCTCCTTGGGGGCTGCACGTCTTCCATGATCTGCTTTATTTTGGCCAAGTTAGGCTGAGAGCTACTTTAGGTAGTCATCAATTACAGATTTTTTTTTCTAGCTACATTTGGTATCTCTCTGGCAGTTCTGTTTTTAAAATAAAATAAAAAAGTTTTTGTTTTATGGAGTTCCCTTCGTGGCTCAGTGGTTAACGAATCCCACTAAGAACCATGAAATTGCGGGTTCAATCCCTGGCCTTGCTTAGTGGGTTAAGGATCCGGCGTTGCCGTGAGCTGTGGTGAAGGTTGCAGACACGGCTCGGATCCCGCGTTGCTGTGCTGTGGCGAAGGCCGGTGGCTACAGCTCCTGTTAGACCCCTAGCCTGGGAACCTCCATATGCCGTGGGTGCGGCTCTAGATAAAGGCAAAAAGACCAAAAAAAAAAAAAAGTTTTTTTTTTACGCTAATCATTCCATGTGCAAGTTGCCCACCATCAAAGAGCTCATTTATTTTTATTTTATTTTTTTGCTTTTTAAGGCTGCACCTGCAGCATAAGGAAGTTCCCAGGCTAGGGGTTTAATCAGAGCTACAGCTACCAGCCTACACCACAGCCACAGCAACTCGGGATCCAAGCTACGTCTATGACTTACACCACAGCTCACGGCAACACAGGATCCTTAACCCGCTGAGCGAGGCCAGGGATCGAACCCGTGTCCTCATGAATACTAGTCGGGTTCATTACCACTGAGCCACAACGGGAACTCCCAAAGAGCTCATTTAGACCTGGTTTTTATCCCTGGAAACTGGTCTTTTATTTGCTGCTTATGTGCTCTACTCATTCTGCTCCCTGAATTTAATGGTGCTTCTGGAGACCATCGGAAATAATATGCTAATGTGGAAAGGCAATACCTTTGGTATGACCTTGAAGGTTTAGCTCAATTTTATTGTCTAACCAAAACGCTTTCTGCAAGGTACTTGAAAAAGGGGTTTGACTTTGTGCGGATCTGCTGAGACAGCTTCTTCAGAACCACCTTTGCTAATTCCTTTTACTCTTCCAACCTTGCCAGGGTGGTACTGAGGCCGCGATGGAGGAGACCTCCCAGTAGCCGAGAAAGTGTCCCTCCATCTCTTCTTGCTGATTAATTAGCTCCGACTTGACCTCACCTTTCTCCGGGGGCTGTCCTGGAATGGATGCAAAAGTGTGAACACAGACTGAGCAGACAGGCTCCAAAGGGCACGTAGCCTGCCTTTGAGGCTATCACGAGTGACGTTTAACAGATGTTTTGACAGATAACATAACACTGCTCATCTGAACTGTCTGGGTCCATGGTACCCACTGCCTGACTGTTTAGCCAGCGTCATAAACATTTTAGGTTCTGTTATGGCAGCAACCCACGTCTGGTACTAAATGCAGCATTAGGTAGGATCAGTTTGCGGGCTGTGCCGGAGTCCTAGAACAAAAGTAGCATGAATAGGAGTTCCCTGGTGGCCTAGCCGTTCAGAATCTGGAATTGTCATTACTGAGGCGCGGGTTCGATCTCTGGCCTGGGAACTTCTACATGCCATGCGTGCAGCAAGAGAAAAAAAAATTGGCTTGATAAAGTAAGTACAAGTCCGAGCTGGGGAGACAGCTCTGCTCTGCAAAGTCATAGGGGTTCAAGTTCTTTCTAGGTTGTTTCTTCCCCGTCCTGTGGGTGCTGCCTTCAGCTCTGGCCCAGGATGGCAGTTTCCTGGCCAGCAGGAAGGAGGAAGAGAGGGAGGGGAAGAGAACACCGTCCTTTTAAGGGTAAACCCCAGAAGCTGCAGCGTCACTTCTATGTCATTGGCCAGGACATAGTCCCATGGCCACCGTGGCTGCAGGTAAGGCTGGAAAGTGCTTTTCTGGGTGGACAGGTACTCAACCATCTGTCACCGTGAAAGAGAAGGGACAATGGATGTTGGGAGTTATCATAGTCTCTGCTACAGATGTACTATAAAAATCAGGGACAAGCCATCCACCAGCTTTTTCACCTCATACTTCCTATCAAATTTTGAGCCCTCTATTACTCAAGCCTCGCTTTCTTCATATTTTCACTAACTAGGGTCCTAGTCTAGGCCTGTAATTCCGGTCTGCTACCAAAAACAAGTTTGATTCAAAGGTTCTTAATCTAGGTCCACAGACCCCTATGGGAAGGTTTCAGGGGAATCTGTGTACTTCTTTTATTTTTTGGCTGCCCCATGGCCTGTGGAGTTCCTGGGCCAGGGATCAGATCTGAGCCGCAGTTTTGACCTATGCGGCACCTGCAGCAACGCTGTATCCTTTAACCCACTGTGCTTGGCCAGGGATGGAATCTGTGTCCTGGCACTGCAGCAACGCTGCCGATCCCCTTGGCCACAGTGGAAACTTCACAGGTCTGTGTACTTTGCAGAACTCTGCATGCATGTCTCTCTTTCTAGGCAAAGGACCTGTAGCTTTCATTATTCTCAAAGAGATCCTTCCAAGAGCTAAACCTGCTAGCCTAGCTGGTACTGTACTTTATAGTTTATTTCCCTTCCAGCGTAGTCCAGTCTTTCTAAAACACTGGTTTAATTGAGTCATTTTCTTTCTCTTTCTCTTTTTTCTTTTTTTCTTCCTTCCTTCCTTCCTTCCTTCCTTCCTTTCTTTCTTTCTTTCTTTCTTTCTCTTTTTCTTTCTCTCATTCTTTCTTTCTTGTCTTCCTGCCTTCCTTCTTTCTTTCTTTTTTGGCTGCACCCACAGCATGTGGAAGTTCCCAGATTGAAGCTGATCTACAGCAGTGGCCCGAGCTGCTGCTGTGACAATGCTGGACCCTTAACCTGCATCCTCGTGGATACTAGCCAGGTTCATAACCAACTGAACCACAACGGGAACTCATCTTCATATGTTTATCTTGGTCAAAAATCAATGCCTGAATAGGACAGCTACCTCACTTACTGAGGTTTTCACTGAGGTGAGGCTTCAAAGGGATATTGAATTTGCTTCTAGTAACCTTTTTGGATGGCAGTGGTTTCAGCAGTTAAAATTTGACCCGTGTTGAGTGTCCTTTGTAGCTGGCTATTAGTAACAGCTTGTACTTTAACTTCTGTAAACCTCGACTTCCCAATAGACTTGAATTTATTTATCAGCAGTCTCAGTTTAAAATGAAGGTAGGTTTCCATATAAATTTTAGAATTATTTGTTCTAGTTCTGTGAAAAATACCATTGGTATTTTGATAGAGATTGCACTGAATCTGTGATTGCTTGGATTGTTGAATCATTTTAACAATATTGTTTCTTCCCATTCAGGAACACGGTATACCTTTCTTTCTTTTTTTTTTTTTTGGTCTTTTTGCCTTATCTAGGGCCGCACTCGCGGCACATGGAGGCTCCCAGGCTAGGGGTCTAACAGGAGCTGTAGCTGCCGGCCTTCGCCACAGCAACGCGGGATCTGAGCCGCGTCTGCAACCTACATCACAGCTCACGGCAACGCCGGATCCTTAACCCACTGAGCAAGGCCAGGGATCGAACCCGCAAGCGCATGGTTCCTAGTTGGATTCATTAACCACTGAGCCACGACGGGAACTCGCACAATATATCTTTCCATCTGTTTGTGTCGTCTTCAGTCTCTTATAGTTTTCTGAGTATAGGTGTTTCACTTTCTTAGGTAGGTTTTTTCCTAGGTGTTTTATTCTTTTTGATGCAATAGTAAATGGGATTGTTTCCTTAATTTCTCTTTCTGATAGTTCGTTGTTAGTGTATAGAAATGCGACAGTTTGGGACCATTGATTCATAGGTATAAATTTCATTACGAAAGATTTGACTTATTAAAAAATGGCAAAATTTAGAGACCATCAGGAGATGGGAGCCATGAGATTCCAAGCAGTGTTTAGTGGTTATTGATCTTGGCAATGAGCTTTAGTAGCTGAAGTGAGATTGTGGGTATGTTGCATATGAGAAAAAATAGGAGCCTTTACTGGAGGTATAGAGAAAAAAAAGAAGTTGGGAAAAATCTTATTACATTATGAGATTTTTTTTTAAACAGATTTTTTAAAAAAGTATTTCTATGACTTTGAGTTCCCTCATCCCTTTTGCTGTAGCTCCTGAACTTTCCTTTTTAATTTTTGTTTGATATAATGGGTAAAACACTGGAGTACAGTCAAGCACACTTGAGTACAAATAGTTAAATCCTAGCTCTTCATTACCCTTGTCACCTTGTGCAAGTCACTGAACCTTTTTGGGCCTCAGCTGACTCTTCTGCAGATAAGGGCACCTATTTCAGTGTTGCACGGATTAGGTAAGATGATGTGTGTGAAAAACCTAGCACAATGTGTAGCAAAAGTTAGTACTCAATAAGTGGTCACTATCAGTCATTATCAATCTGTGACCCTTACTTATCAGTGATTTAAGAAAGGAATAAGAAAAGACAGAAAGGACCAGAACAAGGTTTCTATCTTTTTTTTTTTTTTGCAAGAAGGACATATATGGCAAAATAAATTTATTTTATAGAGATACTGTGTTTGAGATGGGAAGAGATGATATAAAATAAACTCAGCTCCGTGGCCTAGGTATGCGTTTTTTGTATAAAATGTGCTCTGGTACAAAGTCTTGACCTTTTTTTTTTTTTTTGTCTTTTTAGGGCCACACCCACGGCATTTGGAAGGTCCCAGGCTAGGGGTCAAATCAGAGCTGCAGCTGCCGGCCTACTCCACAGCGACAGCAATGCGGGATCCAAGCCCTGTCTTCGACCTACACCACAGCTCATGGCAATGTCAGATCCTTAACCCACTGAACAAGGCCAGGGATCGAGGATCTGACGTTGCTGCAGCTGTGGCTCAGATTCAGTCCCTGGCCCAGGTACTTCCATATGCCACGGCTGCAGCCATAAAAAGAAAAAAAAGTGTGTGTGGGGGGGGATCTATTGGAAGGGTTCAAGGATATCTCCTAGAACTGAAAGATGTGTCCCGTAACCAAGAAAGGAGCTGACTCTGGGGATACTGGCAGAGGCTGTAGGTGGTTCCAAAAGGCACAGCTGTGAAGGTACTTAGCTCCTGTGTCCCCCATAATGTGTGATGGGGGTCCTCAAGACCACCCCCACATTTAGAGATTCTCCAGAAGGAACACATGGCACTCAGGATGTAGTTGTACTCATGGTTAAGACGGACGCAGGGATGTGATAAGAATGCACAGCAAGACCATCATGTCAAAGGGCACAGGACAGGTCCAGAGGAACTGCTGTGCAGGCTCCCTTCTGCTCTCCCACGGGGGGTGGGGGTGGGTCACACAGAACACGTTCCTCTTCTAGAAACACGGCAACGTACGTGCAGTGTTCCTGCCCAGGGAAGCCAATTTGAGACTCAGCCCCAGGGTTTTTACTGGGAGATGTTCATACAAGCACCTTCTGCGTGTGTCCAGATCCATACTCCCAGCAGGAAAGCAGATGATGACATAAACCACCTTGCTGGCATGTACGGTCTGGGCACAGTGGATCACCTGTATTAGTTAGGGACAGGTGAGGACATTCCTAAAATTCAGGTTCCCAGACGCCACCCAAGGGCATACGTCTTGCATGCTGGTAGTTCTAAGGACCGCACGCTCACGTTCTTTCTTCTCGTGGCTCTCAATTCCAAGTCTCCAATTCTGGGAAGATTTGATCTGACCCGCCTCGACTCCGATATATTTGGAATCCATGGACTTGTTGGGAGGCAGAGTGGAGCAATAAAGACGTGGTCATGGAACCCACCCCTTGGGAGGGGAGGGTGCAGGTATCAGAAAAGAGAGACCCCAAGGGGGCAGGAATGATCGACCACAGCTCTCGTACCTCGTTTTCGAGGGCTCTGGAAACCTTTGATCAGGAGGTTCTGTGACACCATTACAATACACTGGATGTCAGGACTTCATTTGTTCAGATGATCACAAGTATTCCTCTAGCATCTGCTGTGAACCAGTCTCTTGAGCCAGAAGCATGCCTCCAATACTTTCTGTTTTGAAAAAGAGTGTGTATCCATACTGCTGTTGTTTGCCCTATTCTCTCTGGCTTCTTAGGGATTAAACGCCTCGAAACGTTTGTCGATATCATGAGCACTAAATCGTTAGGCTCGCATTATGCCCCAGGGTGAAGGAATTCATTTTTCTCTTATAGCAACCTTTTTATTTTTAAGGTAACCAGGATTTTGTTTGTTTTTGCTGTCACCTCATTCATTTAAATCGTTTAAGGAGTTCCTGCTGTGGCACAGTGGGTTAAGGATTTGGCATTATCGCCGCAGCAGCTTGGGTTGCCGCTGAGGTGCAGGTTCCATGTCCAGCCTGGCGAGGCGCGTTAAAGGATCCGGCATTGCTGCAGCTATGGCATAGGTCACAGCTGTGGCTCAGATTCGATCCCCGGCCTGGGAACTTCTATGTGCTGTGGGGGTGGCCAATTAAATAAACACATAAATCTTTTAATTTCAGTATTTGCTACCAGTGTATTCCAGCTAAGGCAATTTTATCCAGTACATTTTAAAGTGAAACTTGGTCAGTTAAAGAGACATCTTTAAGGAATATCAGAAGGAAATGACAGATGCTCAATGTATTTAACTCAAAAATATTTATTTTTGGTTTCGTATATGCAAATCTTTAAAATGAAGAGCACTTATGAAAGCAATCTGAATGCAGAACCTCCTGGATTTTTGTAATTTCCCCTCTAATATTTTACTTTTCCTCGTAGCAACGACCTTAAGAATGAATACACTTTATTCTTACAAGCATATGGTCAACTGGTGAAGGCAATGGTAGTCAGAAGTTTTCAGCGTGCAGTAGATTGCAAGTCAGTTAAATGGATGCATTTTAAAGAACTCTACTGTACACGTTCACCGTAGAAAACTTAGAAAATATAATAAGCAAGAAAAAAAACTAGGAATTTTGACAAAGGATCATCACTAAGCTTTCGGTCTATTTAATGAAATATATATGCAAATGAACATTCAAATGCGTATGCATATGCAAATACATATACATATATGAAGCACAGAAAGATACTAATATGCTAGATAAACTATATAATGGAATTTATATTATAATTATACACATATATTTTAACAAAAATCAGGCTCATGCTATATGTATTGTCTTAGAATCTTTGTTCATCTAAACAAAGTGGACCCTTTTGCAGGAAGCATTCTCCTGCAACATTATCTTATGATGGATTTTGGCCAGTGGGGATTAGTTAGCAACACTGTGGCCTGTCCCGCAGAGGGCTGGGATTTACAGAGGTAAGAGGACTAACACAGGAAAAAGCCAGTGAGGAACGAGAAGCATGCCGGTGAGGACAGGAGTGTAAGGATCCTTTAGGGAAGAGGTGAAGAATGTGGGGAGGCTTGTTCATCACCGAACAGAATTCCAGGGTCACGATGGAAGGATCTGGGAGCCAGAGAGGGATGAGGTCCGGGATTGGGTTTGGTGGAAGAAAACAGGGTGAGGGACTGAGGGTCTGAGAGAAAGCACTGTCAGGATGGGTGCAGGCTGTGCCCGAGGTGGCCTCTCTCTCTGGACCTTCCAGAATAATGGCTGCCCTGTGTTCTCTGGGTGACCAACATCCCTTTGTGCTAACTCCCCTGCCAGTGTTCTAAAGCATCATGAAAAGCTTGGCTTTTCTTTCTTTCTTATTTCTTTTTAAGGCCGCACCTGCGGCATATGGAAGTTCCCAGGCTAGGGGCTGAATCCCAGGCTAGGAGCTGCAGTTGCCGACCTACGATACAGCCACAGCCACAGCCACACCAGATCTGAGCCTCATCTACGACCTGCACTGCAGCCTGCGGCAACGCCAGATCCTTAACGCACTGAGTGGGGTCAAGGATCACACCCCCACCTTCATGGATTCTAGTTGGGTTCTTTTCCCCTGAGCCATAACGGGAATTCCAAGCTTGACTTTTCAACTAGAAATTTCAGTTAGAAATTGGAGCAGTGATCTCTGCAAGCTGACATGAGTTCAATTCAAGAATGTTTTCAAAAGAGGGCTAGTAGATTGCTGCGAGAATGAGGACGGTAACCCCTGGACTTGTTCCCCTAAGGATGTAGTTTTGTAGTGATGTTGGAAGCATGGAGGAGATCACCCAGAGAGAAGGTAGGTTGACACCCTGAGAGCACCAATATTTTAAAGACGGGCAAAGAGGAAGAGACCCTCCACTGACCCCAACCCCAACTCCAGCCACCCCCAGCTGAAGTGGCCAGTGAGTTGGGAGGAAACCCAGGATCTTGCAAAGCCAGAGAGCCCAGGGAAGCAGGTGTTTATAAAGAGGCGTAGCCTGGATTTCCCACTGTGGCTCATCAGTTAACGAACGAGACTAGGATCCGTGAGGATGCGGGTTCAATCCTCGATCTCGCTCAGGGGGTCAAGGATCCGGTGTTGCTGTGAGCTGTGGTGTAGGTCACAGACACAGCTCGGATCCTGCATTGCTGTGTCTGTGATACAGGCTGGCAGCTGTAGCTCTGATTTGACCCCTAGCCTGGGAACTTCCGTATGCCTCCGGTGCAGCCCTAAAAAGCAAAATTAAGATGAAATAAAGAGGCGTGGCCAACAGGGACAATGCTTTAGACAGATCTATCCCGACTTTAGCCAGAAATATGAAGTTGTCTTACTTAATAAAACAGCAGTTGAGAACTCGAATAAGGTCAGAATAGAACCTATAGCAAAATGACTAACCTCAAGCTTGATATTGGTTCACTTCTTAGGATTGTTTGACATAGTGTGACTCCTCTTAACTGCTGGATTAATGCAGACACATCCTTCTTATTCATATGCGTACCAAATGCATATTCAGTTCATATCCATTCTTTCCTCTAAGCCTGTGACAAGAGGTACACTTTGAGATACCCTGGATCCAGGCCCAGCACGCACACATTTAGCTCTGAAATCATTGCGTGGCAGTACATGTTCATAAAATGCTCATTAGATTCTTCAAAATATGCTAACAGTTTTCTTTAGGTTCTGAAAATAAAAACAAATTTTTTTTTTTTTGGCCGTCCTACAACATATGGAGTTCTCAGAACAGGGATCAGATCTGAGATTTGCAGCAACACTGGAACCCCAACCCACTGTGAGGGGCCAGGGATCGAACCTGTGTCCTGTCACTCCAGCGATCCTGTTGTGCTGCAGTGGGAATTCCAAAAACAAAATTTTAAAAAACTGTTCAGGAGTTCCCATTGTGGCGCAGTGGAAACGAATCTGACTAGGAGCCATGAGGTTGTGGGTTTGATCCCTGGCCTTGTTTAGTGGGTTAAGGATCCGGCGTTGCCGTGAGCTGTGGTGTGGGTCACAGATGTGGCTTAGATACGGCGTTGCTGTGGCTGTGGCGTAGCCTGGCCACTATAGCTCCTGTTAGACCCCTAGCCTGGAACCTCCATATGCTGCGGGTGTGACTCTAAAAAAAACAAAAAGGTATAAAACAGAATGTGTGCCCTTAATAGTGGAATCTGCACATCCAGAGATTTGTGCTCTATTCGTGAGGACCACCTTGATGAACTGAAAGCTAATTGAGTGTGGGCTTGAAGGATTTCCCCCCCAAATTTTAGAAGGGCTTTCATGTGGAACAGGGAAGAAAAGTAGCTTTTGGTTCAATATAAAGTCATATAAGATAGAATTGGATTCATTGAAAGAGGATAATTCCCCTTTAAATAGAGACTGAGCAATTGCTCATTTAAGACTGTACAAATGGGAGTTCCCTTCGTGGCTCAGTGGTTAACGAATCCGACTAAGAACCATGAGGTTGTGGGTTCGATCCCTGGCCTTGCTTAGTGGGTTAAGGATCCGGCGTTGCCGTGAGCTGTGGTGAAGGCTGCAGACGCGGCTTGGATCCCGCGTTGCTGTGGCTGTGGCTGTGGTGTAGGCCGGCAGCTACAGCTCCTGTTAGACCCCTAGCCTGGGAACCTCCATATGCTGTGGGTGCGGCTCTAGATAAAGGCAAAAAGACAAAAAAAAAAAGACTGTACAAATGGAATTTTTTTTTTTTTTTACTATGTGAGTAGCAAGATTATTTCTAAAGTCTTTTCCTAGTCTGTGATTATTGCATGAGTCTATGAAATAAATAAATAGGTCCGTGGGGTCTTAAAGAAATAAGGAAAGTAATGCCATATTGATTTTGTAGTTCAACTTGTCTCTGTTTTTAAATGAATGACATTAAAATCTCAAATAATAATTATGAGGATTATAACTATTCATAATCTCAGTGTTTTAACTGTTGCTTTCAATTTGGGGATCTTTCCTTTGAATATCCATGCACATAGTTACTTTCACAAATGTACACTCTTGGTTCTGCTTTCTTTCTGTTATTTTTCAGTAACTTTTGCTCTCAGGACATAAATTTAGGGAAATAAGTGTTTTCCTGTACACTGATAGTCTTTAATACTGAAAACTGCTGGCAGACATGGTTAGGAGCGATGTGTTAAAAATGTCTGAGGTCACAAAGCCATCTTTGAAGAACTGGTTTTGTGGCTTGTGGGCATTTCCTAAACCGTTTGTATTGTTCTCTCTTATTTTCCCCCTGTGATTTAGTGGATCATGGCCTTGCCAGGTTGATAACAGTATATTGTGAGCATGGTCATAAAGTTGCCAAAATCAACCCCCTCTTCACTGGCCAAGCGCTGCAGGAAAATGTGCCTGAAATCCAAGCCCTCGTGCAGAACTTGCAGGGACCCTTTAATACTGCAGGTAAAACCCCATTAACAATCAGCTGTCCTCATTAACAGTTAACTGCCAGCAGAGGTGGGCTCCCTTCTTTCTCTCTCTCTCTCTCTCTTTTTTTGGCTTTTTAGGTCTGCAGGTGTGACATATGGAAGTTCCGTGGTTAGGAGTCGAATAGGAGCTAGAGCTGCCACAGCCACAGCCACGCCAGCTGCATCTGCGACCTACAGCACAGCTCACAGCAATGCTTAACCCACTGAGCGAGGCCAGGGATCGAACCTGCGTCCTCATGGTTGTTAGATGCATTTCTGCTGAGCCACGACGGGAACCCCTGCTTGCACTTTTAGAAAAATCTAGGTAGGCACAGATGATGACCCAAGTTGTTTGGAATGAAGTGCTCTGAATTGAAATAAAGTTGTTGGCGTGTTCTATAATTAGTTACGTGGTTGCTTATTCTCTAAAACAATCCCTTTGGTTCCATTTCGTAGGATTATTGAACATGGGGAAGGAGGAGGCCTCTCTCGAGGAAGTGGTGGCCTATCTCAGCCAGATCTACTGTGGGCAGATTTCTATCGAAACCTCCCAGCTTCAGAGCCAGGAGGAGAAAGACTGGTTTGCCAAGAGGTTTGAGGAACTGAAAAAGCAGGCATTTACCACAGAAGAGCGAAAACATCTGTCAAAACTCATGCTAGAATCTCAGGTATAAAAGTAGCAGCTAATATCAAAGGAATCTGTGGGCTCATTTTGCACAACGGTCTCTACCTGTGGAAGAGAGGGAGTTAAGACATGAGCTCTCCTGGAGTTCCCGTCGTGGCTCACTGGTTAACGAATCCGACTAAGAACCATGAGGTTGCGGGTTTGATCCCTGGCCTTGCTCAGTGGGTTAAGGATCCAGCGTTGCCGTGAGCTGTGGTGAAGGTTGCAGACGCGGCTCGGATCCCGCGTTGCTGTGGCTGTGGCGAAGGCCGGCGGCTACAGCTCTTGTTAGACCCCTAGCCTGGGAACCTCCATATGCTGCGGGAACGGCTCTAGATAAGGCAAAAAGACAAAAAAAAAAAGGCATGAGCTCTCCGAGCTTACCCGCATGACCTCAACTCAACAGGCAGCATAACACACACCACTTTATCCCAAGTAGAAAAAAGTCGACCGCCAAGTAGTGGAGCTCTTGGTTCTCCTCAGAGTCAATGTTTTCTGTGTATTTGTCTATCCCCATATGAGAGGCTGAAAAATCCTTAAGATCTGATTTCTCCTTTTATTACCTGAAGTGATAAAAAAATAATAGAGGAGTTGCTGTTGTGGCTCAGCAGGTTAAGAACCTGACTAGGATCCAGGAGGATGCAGGTTTGATCCCCTGGCCTTGCTCAGTGGGTTAAGGATCTGGCATTGCCGTGAGCTGCAGCGTAGGTCACAGATGCAGCTCAGATCCAATGTTGCCATGGCTGTGGTGTAGGCTGGCAGCTGCAGCTCTGATTCGACTCGTAGCCGGGGACTTCCATATGCCACAGGTAACAGGTATGGACTTCCCATGTGGCTCACAACATATGCCACAAGTGTGGCCCTAAGTAGAAAAAAAAAAAATATGTATAGAGAACTCTATAAGGAAGAAGCTCTCTATACAGATTAATGGTATTGGATGTCTGTCAGGGCTGTGAGCTGGACTTAGGCGCATCAAGATGACGAAAAAACAGAGTTCCCGTTGTGACTCAGTGGGTTAAGAACCTGACTAGTATCCACGAGGATGTGGGTTCAATCCCTGGTCTCATTCAAAGGGTTAAGGATCCAGTGTTGCTCTGAGCTGTGGTGTAGGCCGGCAGCTGTAGCTCTGACTCGAGCTGGAAGTTCCCAGCTAGTGAGCCTGGGAACTTCCATATACCAAAGGTACGGCCCTAAAAAGAAAAAAGAAAAAAAATGCGATGACAAAAAACCTGTTCCTAGTAATTTGGGTAGTTGGGTAATCTGCAGCCCAGATGAAATACTGCTGGAGAGCCTTATATTAAACTCAAGTCCCAGGCGAGGCCCTGGCCCCTGGTTGAGAAGGAAATGCATCCTGAGCGGATTCCTGCTGGGATGACTTATTCTACCAGGCAGGTTATTTCCTGTGTCCCGGCTGCTGTCTGGTGTCCTTGGCAGGGCTTTGCTGCCAGCCTCTGGGTGACTTCTGTCCATCTCTGGGGTCTGCAGTGACGGGGCTCTGTTGCAGCTGCTTGAAGCAGCGTGGGGTCTTCTTAAATGTCTTTGACTTTGACCCAAGCAGTCAGCTGTCCTGTAATGAATGCATCCGACGTGGTATTCCTAGGAGTTTGACCACTTTTTGGCCACCAAGTTCGCCACGGTGAAGCGATATGGAGGCGAAGGGGCTGAAAGCATGATGGGCTTTTTCTACGAGCTGCTGAGAATGGCTGCCTACAGCGGGGTCACCGATGTCATTATCGGGATGCCCCACAGAGGGAGGCTGAACCTACTGACAGGCCTTCTGCAGTTCCCTCCAGAGGTGAGTGACTTTGCATGTTTCCCACCAGTGATGTACAGTGGACTGTAACAGAATAAAACCAAAGGCAGTAATTCTTTTTTGGAAACCGACTAAGCATAAGAGTCATTGGTCCAGGAGTGTCCGTGGAAATAATCAATCAGTGAACAATGTGCACTAAGAACAGAAAAGAGGAGTTCCGGGAGTTCCCTTTTGGCTCGACCAGTTAAGAATTTGGTGTTGTCACTGCAGTGGCTCTGGTTACTGCTGTGGCACAGGTTCGATCCCCGGCTCAGGAACTCCCACAGGCCTCAGGTGCAGCCAACAAAAAAAGAAAAAGAAAAAAAGAACAAAAAGAAAAGAGTTGATCCCTGATGGCCTAGTGGGTTAAGGATCCAGCATTGTCACTGCAGTGGCTCTGATTACTGCTGTGGCAAGTGTTCGATCCCTGGCCCAGGAACTTCCACATACTGCAGGTGTGGCCGAAAAAATTAAGAGGAGTTCCCTGATGGCCTAATGGGTTAAGGATCCAGCATTGTCACTGCAGTGGTCAGGTCACTGCTGTGACAGAGGTTCGATTCCTGGCCTAGGAACTTCTGTATGCCACAGGCGCAGTCAAAAAAAAAAATTTGCATATAAAGGCAGGGGTAACTTACCATCTGTATCATGCTAGACTCTTCTTAAAAGTCTTGGAATTTCATATGACTGTGAACATCTCCAAATAGTTCTGTTTGAACAGCTACAGGTTTGTGCCTAACTTTAAATAATGGATCGTGAAAATCGTTGTAAAAGTATTTGCATCAAGTTTTTTTTTTTTTTTAATTGTGATTGAAATGAACCACCTCTTCTCTGCTCTTCTATGTGATAAAAGACATTTTTTTCTCGTTATGTTCCTTTGGCATAGCTGATGTTCCGGAAAATGCGAGGCTTAAGTGAATTTCCGGAAAACGTCTCAGCCGTTGGCGATGTGCTGTCGCACCTGACCTCCTCGGTTGACCTGGACTTCGGCGCGCACCACCCGCTCCACGTGACCCTGCTCCCCAACCCCTCACACCTGGAGGCCGTGAACCCCGTGGCTGTCGGGAAGACCCGTGGGAGGCAGCAGTCGCGACGGGAGGGGGACTATTCTCCAGACAGTTGGGCTCGGCCTGGGGACAAAGTCATTTGCTTGCAGGTACCTGTAGCCTCAGGAAGTGAGGTCAGAAGTTGAGAAGACCGGGAAGAAAGGCAGTCCGGGGAGTTCCCGTCGTGGCTCAGTGGTTAACGAATCTGACTAGAAACCATGAGGTTGCGGGTTCGATTCCGGCCTCGCTCAGTAGGTTAAGGACCCGGCGTTGCCATGAGCTGTGGTGTAGGTTGCAGACACGGCTCGGATCCAACATTGGAGGCTGGCAGCTACAGCTCCTGTTAGACCCCTAGCCTGGGAACCTCCATATGCCTGGGAACCTCCATATGCTGTGGGTGCATCCCTAGATAAGACCAAAAAGCTTGGGAACCTCCATATGCTGTGGGTGCATCCCTAGATAAAACCAAAAAAAAAAAAGAAAGGCATTCTGGGTTGGCGCTTATGACAGGAGACAGCAGACAAGTTTCAAAATGAGATGAAGCTTTCTTTTCTTTTTTTTGTCCTTTTTTTAAGGCCACATCTGTGGCATACGGAAGTTCCCAAGCGAGGGCGTGGATTTGGAGCTGCAGCTGCCGGTCTACACCACAGACACAGCAACGCCTGGATCCTTAACTCACTGAGCGAGGCCAGGGATCAAACCCACATCCTCACGGAGACTAGTCAGATTCTTAACCCGCTGAGCCAGAACAGGAACTCCTGAGGTGAACTTTTGGGAAAAGAAGATTCTGAGGTCGTTTTAAACATTCATGGCGGATGTGAGCGCTAATCTCTAAGTAACCGGCTTTGAGGTCTTTACGGTGTTTTTCCTTCTTGAGTCATGAATTAATTAAAGGGGGTACGGACCAGCCAACCTGCCTCTGCTAAGACGGCAGGTGTCATTACTTCTCTGAAAGTATAACCCTCTTGGAAACAGCATGATGTCCATCTGTCTAACAAGGCCGCACCCCAGTCTCTTTCAGGGGGCAGGAGAACTGAGGCAGTGAGAGTTGAGAGCTGTGCACCATTCCCGCCGTCTTGCAGCCTGTTTTTCTGATGGCGTCACTAGAGCCGCTTTTCCTTCTGCACCTCCAGTCGCCCTTCCTTCTCTGGTGCTGCCGTGTCTGCTAGCTCTTTGATGGGGACACGAGAGGTGATGGTTGTAGGCTCTAGGTGGCGTGGAGTGGAAGGAATCGGTCAACAGTTGGTGGCTGCAGGAGGAAAAGGGCTGATTTAGCATCTTTGAAAGCTGCTTGAGATCAGCCTCACCATTCCAGGAAATCCCGTAGCCGGATTTTTAGGAGCTCAGAGGAGCAGTGAGAGCACGGTTGTTTTTATTCCCGTTGCTGTTTGAAAACCTGCCTTTTTCCAGTCCTTGTGTTCATTTTCCTTTTTTCTGCCCCACCATCTAGGTTCACGGTGACGCCTCTTTCTGTGGCCAAGGGATCGTTCCTGAAACATTCACGCTCTCTAATCTCCCACATTTCAGAATTGGTGGGAGCATCCATTTGATCGTCAATAACCAGCTGGGTTACACCACTCCTGCAGAAAGGGGAAGGTCTTCCCTGTACTGCAGTGACATCGGTACGTAGCACAGGGAGGAGCTGATGTCCTTGAGTCAGACCAGAAATGCCTGGAGAAACTTCTAGTTTCTGCTTGTGCCATTTTAAATTTTGGATCGGGGAGTTCCTGTGGTGGCTCAATGGTAACAAACCCGACTAGTATCCACGAGGACACGGCTTCGGTTCCTGGCCACGCTCAGTGGGTTAAGGATCCAGCATTGCCGTGAACTGTGGTGTAGGTTGTAGACGCAGCTTGGATCCCAAGTTGCTGTGGCGTAAGCCAATTTGACCCCTAGCCTGGGAACTTCCATATGCTGTGCATGTGTGGCCCTGAAAAGACCAAAAACAAACAAACAAACAAAGACAATTTTTTTAAATTTAATTTTTATTTTTGTCTTTTTTTTTTAGGGCCACACCAGAGACATATGGAAGTTCCCAGGCTAGTGGTTGAATTGGACCTGTAGCTGATGGCCTACACCACAATTCACAGCAACGCCAGATCCTTAACCTGCTAAATGAAGCCAGGGATCAAACCCACATCCTCATGGATACTAGTTGGTTTTGTTACTGCTGAGCCTAGGGAACTCCCAAAAAAAGACCAATTTTGGATCAGATATGGTCAGTGGTCACCAATAGCGTTGTTAATATTCCTGTAAAAGTCTGCATGTAATCTTTACATCTAAGGAAATAAGAGTGGATCTCAGAAGGTGCAGCCTCATATTGCTTAAGGATCCAGTTGAATGATCTGGTAGAATCCAGAAATCAACCCAGTTAGCACAGCTGGAGTAATTGTCTTTAGGATATTCAGATTTGGACTACCCCAGACCTTAGTCCAGAAGGATGTGTTTAAGCTTTAAGTTTGGCCAGATGGTCTGGTTGGAAATCAGATGTGAGGAAGCAGAATCAACTGTTTTAACCTATGGAAACTGGCAGTATTAAAAGCAATGCAGGGCTTCTTATTACTCATTCTCTGTTTCACAGATTTGCAAGAATTGTTAGATGGTGAGAACTGTTCTGGTTTCTTTTTCTTTTTATGGCTACTCCTGCAGCATATGGAAGTTCTAGGGCTGGGATCAAATCAGAGCTGCAGCTGCCGGCCTCCATCGCAGCTACACCGCAGTCATAGCAACGCTGGATCCTTGACCT
The DNA here is from genome assembly GCA_004024745.2 of Catagonus wagneri. NCBI lineage: Eukaryota > Metazoa > Chordata > Mammalia > Artiodactyla > Tayassuidae > Catagonus > Catagonus wagneri. The sequence goes on from PVHT021183707.1 coordinate 8,004,858, forward strand.
ACCAAGAGAGGCCAGGAGTTGAACCTGCATCCTCATGGGCACTATGTCAGGTTCTTAATCCACGGAGTCACAATGGGAACTTTGGAACTGTTGTATTTTCACAGCTAGAGCCTGGCCTGGATGACTTTTGGGCTATGCATGTGAATTTTTTGTTTGAGATGCTGAAGATTCGATCTCAAACCTCTCTTTGGAGAAAATCTACTTTTTTCTAGGATGCATGTTGGTTTTATTTTATTTTATTTTATTTTTTGGCTTTTTAGGGGCACATCCACGGCATTTGGAGGTTCCCAGGCTAGGGGTCTAAGTGGAGCTACAGCTGCCGGCCTACGTCACAGCCACAGCAATGCACGATCCAAGCCGAGTCTGCAACCTACACCACAGCTCACAGCAACACCAGATCTATAACCCACTGAGCGAGACCAGGGATTGAACCTGTAACCTCATGATTCCTAGTTAGATTTGTTTCCACTGCGCCATAACGGGAACTCCTAGTTTTCATCTTTTAACAACACTTTTGTCTCAGGAGGAAAGGTGACAGTAACGATGAACACAGCGAGATAAGTATCAGTTATTAGGTCTCAGGCTCTGTGAAGTACTTTACATACTTTAACTCATGGACTCATTACATCACCAAGGGGTCGGAGCTATAATCCCAGCGTTACAGATAAGGAGACCAGGATTCCTGACTTTACCAGGATCACATAGTAAGTCACAGAGCAGGGATTTGAACGCGTCCTTGTCGGCTGGCCTCCAAAGTCTGGGTTCTTAACAACCAAGCCAAAGTACCGCAAGGCCTTGGGCCGTCTCTCCATGCAGACAGTGGAGGTAGGTTAAGGAGTTGAGTGGCCAGCCTCATCTCCGTCTTCTCTGCCTCAGGGAAGCTCGTGGGCTGCGCCATCGTCCACGTCAACGGCGACAGCCCAGAGGAGGTGGTCCACGCCGCACGCCTGGCCTTCGAGTACCAGCGTCAGTTCCGGAAGGACGTGATTGTTGACCTGCTGTGCTACAGGCAGTGGGGCCACAATGAGCTGGACGAGCCCCTGTTCACCAACCCGGGCATGTACCAGATCATCAGGTACCGCGACGAACCTCCATTTAACAAAGAAAGAATTATCCACAGTGCTCGTGTTGCTGTTTTTAGTAGATGTGTGCCTAGGACGTGAGACTTTCAGTGCCAGAACTGGGATGGTCCTGGGCCTCAGACTCGCCATGTCTCCTTGACGAGTAGATGTGGGCAGTGGGACAGCCTCACACAACGGATGGGTGTTCTGGACAGGAGACGGGCAGGGCCGTGCCACCAAAGCTGCCCAGAGCGACACTGGCGGGACCTCCAGAAGTTCTCTGGTGACCTAGCAAGTTGAAGACCTGGCATTGTCACTGCTGTGGCGCAGGTTTAGTCCCTGGCCTGGGGAGTTTCACATGCCTTTGGCAAGGAAGGAAGAAGGAGAGAGAGAAAGAGAGAAAGGAAAGAAGGAAGGAAGGAAGGAGAAAGAAAGAAAGAAGAAAAGGAAGGAAGGAAGGAAAAGAAAAAAGGGAGGGGACCTCCATAATTTGCTTTTGCAAACTCTAAATGTGGACCCACTTTAGGCCTTGGCAAGAGGTTACATGCTAGATTTCAATGACATTCAGAACTGGGCTGTCCCATAGGGACGCCATGAGCCATAAACCACTCTTGGACACTTGAAGGTGCCAAGCCCTGGTGGAGCTGTGCTGTGGTGTAACGCGTCCACCAGATTTCAAAGACTTGGTGGGAAAAAAGCATGTAGACGATCTCAATAACTTTTCTATTGATTAGATGTTGAAGTGACGCAAATTTGGATATACTGAGTTAAATCAATATATGGTAACAATTAATTCTACCTGTTAACACTGTTTCTAATGTGACCACTGGGGAAGTTAAATTACGCATTGGCTTGCGTTATATTTCTGTGGGCAGCGCTGGGTAGGAAGTTTCAAGTGATGAAGAGGAGTGTGTTACTTTGGGATTTTCTGTCGGTCTGTCTGTTTGTCTATCTGTCTGTCTGTCTAATCTATTAGCTCACCCCCCAGCATGTGGAAGTTCCCAGGCCAGGGATCAAACCCAAAGCACAGCAGTAACAGCACTAGATTCTTAACTGCTAGGCCACCAGGGAGCTCCTGGGATTTCCTTTTAGATGCTAGAAAACAGGAATAGATCCCTCTTCTCTGCTTTATTTCCTCATAGACTTAAATTACAACCAAAGAATAAACTGGGTGACATTTTATGGGCCTTTCTAGGTAGCAGATTGTCCCTGGAAGAACAAATCTGGGTTTTCCATTTAGCTCTGAACTTAGCAGTTTAATGACTTGATGTCACTCAACGACCCCATTTTTAAAAATATATCCTGCTTACCTCTCATTTTTTTTCGGGATTATGATGATTAATGTGACCAGATTTGGTAGTTTAAAATATTATGCAAATACAGAGTATTATTATTATTATTATTACTTTTTAAAAACCTAGGTGCTGAATAGTTATGAGGTTTTTTTTTTTTTTTGGTCTTTTTAGGGCCTTACCCTCAGCATATAGAAGTTCCCAGGCTGAATCCGAGCTGCAGCTGCTAGACTACACCACAGCCACAGCAACGCCAGATCTGAGCCACATCTGTGACCTACACCACAGCTCACAGCAACACTGGATCCTTTAACCCACTGAGCGAGGCCAGGGATCGAACCTGCGTCCTCATGGATGCTAGTCAGATTTGTTTCCTCTGTGCCACGACGGGAACT
>PVHT021183707.1:8008605-8062949 GCA_004024745.2 Catagonus wagneri
AGTTCCCAGGCTGAATCCGAGCTGCAGCTGCTAGACTACACCACAGCCACAGCAACGCCAGATCTGAGCCACATCTGTGACCTACACCACAGCTCACAGCAACACTGGATCCTTTAACCCACTGAGCGAGGCCAGGGATCGAACCTGCGTCCTCATGGATGCTAGTCAGATTTGTTTCCTCTGTGCCACGACGGGAACTGCAGTTATGGGCTTCTTAAAGAAAGCAGACACAGACTTTGGCGACTTCGGGTTCAGCATTTTTTAAAATAAAGGGATGCAGAAATGGTAGACACTGCAGTCAGCCTTGTAAATCACTGTTCAGAATTATCGATTCATAGAAAACTCTGCTACTCATTATTTCTGCCTGATTATAGACAGAAACTCATAAAGGTAAATTTGGGGTTTTGTTTTTTGTTTTTATTTTTTAGCCTCCCCAAGGCATATGTAGTCCCTGATCAGATCCGAGCTGCAGCTGTGCTGTGTGTTGCAGCTGTGGCAACACCACATCCGTAATCCACTGTGCCAGGCCCAGGATTAAGCTTGCATCCCAGTGCTCCAGAGACGCCACCGATCCCACTGTGCCACAGCAGGAACTCCTATAAAGATAAACTCATTATTTCTTGCTTGCCTGGAAGAAGTGGTCACTCACCACTGCCCTTTAAAAAAAAGAACTTCTTCGGAGTTCCCGTCGTGGCTCAGTGGTTAACGAATCCGACTAAGAACCATGAGGTTGCGGGTTCGATCCCTGGCCTTGCTCAGTGGGTTAAGGATCCGGCATTGCCGTGAGCTGTGGCGTAGGTCACAGACGCGGCTCGGATCCCACGTTGCTGTGGCTGTGGCGAAGGCCGGCGGCTACAGCTCCTGTTAGACCCCTAGCCTGGGAACCTCCATAAGCCACGGGTGCGGCCCTAGATAAAGCAAAAAGACAAAAAAAAAAAAAGAATTTCTTGGGTTGAAAGCCACATGACATAAAAGAGACCATTTTAAGGTGAACAATTTCGTGGCGTTTACAGTGTGGTACAAATCCGCCATCTGTCTAGTTCCAAAACATTTCTCGTGCGCATTTTTTTATCAATGACACTCCGTAATACCTTTGACGATGACTCTGTCTCTCTTTGGTGTTTACAGATGAGATTGCTTTTTGTTTCCCTCTTTCTTGGACAGAGCCCGGAAGAGCATCCCCGACACATACGCAGAGTACCTTATGGCCAGTGGACTCGTGACCCAGGAGGAGGTGTCAGAAATCAAAGCCTCCTACTATGCGAAGTTAAATGGCCATTTAACTAACACGGCCCACTACAGCCCGCCTGCCACGCACCTGCAGGCCCACTGGCGGGGCCTGGTTCAGCCGGAAGCGTGCATCACCACCTGGGACACAGGGGTGCCCCTCGACCTCCTGCGGTTTATCGGCCGGAAGTCTGTGCAGGTGCCAGAGGAGCTCCAGGTGCACGGTCACCTTCTGAAGATGTATGTTCAGGTGGGGAGCCTGGGATTCTCCAGGTATTGTTTGTCCTGCCGTGTGTAGCAAAGGAGTCGGTGCTGGTCTGGTCTTGGTTGGCGAATGCGTTTGGCAGCTATTTATTAGGCGTCATTAGACTCTAGGAACAGATTCTAGTGGTTCTAATCGACTAATAGTCAATTATTATTATTCTAATCGACTAGTCTATCTACTAATAGTTGATAACTCGGATTTCTTCTACTTCTGTTTTTCCTCCACTCATCTTTTCATTCTTTCTTTTACTAATGCACGCTGCATACATATTCTGCACGTACCTTTTACTTTTTGTCTTTTAGGTCCGCACCTGTGGCATATGGAGGTTCCCAGGCTAGGGTTCTGATCGGAGCTGTAGCTGCTGGCCAACACCACAGTCACAACAATGCCAGATCCGAGCCACGTCTGCAGTCTACACCATAGCTCACGGCAACACTGGATCCTTAACCCACTGAGTGAGGCCAGGGATCGAACCTGTGTTCTCGTGGATTCTAGTCAGATTTGTTTCCACTGAGCCACGATGGGAACTCCTACATGCACATTATTAAAAACACACCTCACAGGAATGCTGGTTTTGGTTTTTCTGACCAGTGAGCAGAAGGCACTTTCATTTGGGGGATGGCTTGAATAAAATAAGTAAAAATCAACACACATACTCGCGAAAGACAGCCATTTAGACCCTTAAGTATGTTGAGGTTTCACATACTATCTCGTGTACAGTAAAGGAACTCATTCATTATTTTAATTTTTGATTTTGCCTATGACTTGGTGGTTTCCTGGAACACAGGACTATCAGTGCTAAAAGCGAGAGAGCATGGAGATCTAGGCCTTCATCTTTCTTTCTTTTTTTTTTTCTTTTTAGTGCTGCACCCGTGGTATGTAGAGGTTCCCAGGCTAGGGGTCAGATCAAAGCTGTAGCCACTGGCCTACACCACAGCCACAGCAACGCAGGATATGAGCCGCGTCTGCGACCTACACCACAGCTCATGGCAACGCTGGATCATTAACCTACTGAACAGGGCCAGGGATCGAACCTGCAACCTCACGGTTCCCAGTCGGACTCATTAACTGCTGCGCCACGATGGGAACTCCTAGGCCTTCATCTTTCTTTTTTAAATTTATTTTTTATTATTTTAAGATTTGTTTTTTGGGTGTTTTTTTTGCTTTTGTCTTTTTAGGGCCGCACCTGCAGCACATGGAAATTCCCAGGGTAGGGACTGAATCGGAGCTGCAGCCGCCAGCCTACGCCAGAGCCACAGCAACATGGGATCCGAGCCTCATCTGTGACCTACACTACAGTTCACAGCAATGCCGGATCCTTAACCCACTGAGCGAGGCCAGGGATCGAACCCACATCCTCATGAATCCTAGTTGGGTTCGTTAGCCACTGAGCCATGACAGGAACTCATTATTTTAATTTTTGATTTTTTAATTTTTTATGGCCACACCCACAGCATAGGGAATTTCCTGGGCCAGGGACTGAATCTGAGCTGCAGCTGTGGCATCCTTTAACCCACTGAGCATGGCCAGGGATCGAATCCACCTTTCTGTAGTGACCTGAGCCACATCATTGGATTCTTAACCTACTGTGCCACAGTAGAAGCTCTTATTTTAATTTTTTTTTTTTTGTCTTTTTGCCTTTATCTAGAGCCACACCCATGGCATATGGAGGTTCCCAGGCTAGGGGTCTAACAGGAGCTGTAGCTGCCAGCCTTCGCCACAGCCACAGCAACGTAGGATTTGAGCCGCGTCTGCAACCTACACCACAGCTCACGGCAATGCCGGATCCTTAACCCACTGAGCAAGGCCAGGGATCGAACCTGCAACTTCATGGTTCTTAGATTCGTTAACCACTGAGCCACGACGGGAACTCCACTATTTTAATTTTTTAAATTGAAGTGTAGTTCATTTACAATGTTGCATTAGTTTCAGGTATACAGCAAAGTGATTCAATTATACATATTTATATTCTTTTTTTTTCTAATTCTTTTCCTTTATAGGTTCATACAAAATACTGAGTAGAATTCCCTGTGCTATACAGTAGGCCCTTGTTGGTTTTTATTGTTTTACATATAGTAGTGTGTGTATGTTAATCCCAAACTCCTAATTTACCTCCCCCCCCCATCTTTCTTGAACTTAGATGAAGACACTATAAATTCTGGATTACTTTTATTTTTTTTTTCTTTGGCCACAGCATATGGAAGTTCCTGGGCCAGGCGTTGAGTCCTCACCACTGCAGCGACAGTGCTGGATCCTTAACCTGATGTACCACAAGGGAACTCCCATGGATTATTCCTAAAACATTAACTGCATTTGTAAGTTTCTAAGTATAGAGACTATTAACACCATGTCTGTGCCCCCATCTGGCTGAAGAAATGGAATACTGCCACTGCCGTTCCGCTCCTCTCCCTCTTTTGTGCCACCTCTTCTCATCCATCCGCTGGGGTAACTACGTACCTGAATGCCTGTTTGTTCTGCCTGCTTTCCAATGTCATGTAACTGCTGTCATGTTACCTCCTGCATTTTCTGCTGCATTTAATTTTATGTTTTTGATAACCATTGTTGAATTACCTTTTTGGAATGGAATGGGAAAAAAGATGTGAATTCTTTTTTTTTTTTTTTTTTTTGTCTTTTTAGGGCCACACCTGCAGCACACGGAGGTTCCCAGGTTAGGGGTCAAATTGGAGCTGCACCTGCTGGCCTACACCACAGCCACAGCAATGCCAGATCCCAGCCACATCTTCAACCTACACCACAGCTCATGGCAACACCGGATGCCTAACCCACTGAGTAAGGCCAGGGATCAAACCCGCATCCTCATGGATACTAGTCAGGTCCGTTAACTCTTGAGCCACGATGGGAACTCCCAGGATGTGAATTCTTAAGTTTCCTTTTCCCTCGCCTTCAATTTCACAGTCCAGATTGGAGAAAGTGATGGACGGAACAAAGTTAGACTGGGCCACGGCAGAAGCTCTTGCCTTGGGTTCGTTGCTTGCTGAAGGTAAGACACCTCTGTATGGCTGCACAGCGGGTCGGGGAGGCTTTCTATGACATTTTTTAATATGTGACACTTGCAGCTTTGAGTTACAACCACCTCTTCTCATTTTCATTAACTAGAGAGGTTCTGAAACGTGTTAACTTTTCGTACCTGAACACAGGGTTTAATTAGTATAAATTATGCCAACAATCTTCATCAGTGAATAGACGCCGGAAAGAAAGGACTCAGTGCTGGGGGTATTGGAAAGATAGTTTTCTCTGAAAATTGACGGGCAAATGCTGACCCTCTATCCTTATACATCTCAGCTTGACTACAGATTTTTGTGCATAGGGCAGGTATATTTTAAAAAGGAGAATCTGTTTTCTTAAGGAAAATTCTCGGGATGAGCTGGTGTATGAGAATTCAGGGAGTCCCTGTTGTGTTTCAGCAGGTTAAGCACCTAACTAGTATCCATAAGGATGTGGGTTCAATTCCTGACCCTGCTCAGTGGGTTAAGGATGTGGCGTTCCTGCACGCCGCGGTGTAGGTCTTGGATACAGCTCAGATCTGGCATTGCTGCTGTGGCTGTGGCTATGGCTGTGGCTGGCAGCTGCAGCTCTGATTTAACCCCTGGCCTGGGAACTCCCATACACCGTGGGTGCAGTTGTACAAAGAAAAAATAAAATCAAACAAAATAATAATAATTAAAAAATATTCTGGAGTGCCATGCCATATTATTCTTACTTAGGTTATTGTCACTTAGGTTATTCATGGGTATCTGGATTTTTTTTCCTTTTCTTGCTTTCTTAAGGTTTTAATGTCCGATTGAGTGGCCAGGATGTTGGCCGTGGAACTTTTAGCCAGAGGCATGCCATGGTTGTTTGCCAGAAGACTGAAGACACCTTTATCCCCCTGAACCATATGGACCCTAATCAGAAGGGGTTTCTAGAGGTAAGAGGCGTTATTATCTCATAGGAAACCCGGGTGCTGATGATTATAGTCACAGGTTGCTTTAGGGTTGCAGCCGTGGAATATGGAAGTTCCAGGCTCGGGGTCACACTGGAGCTGCGGCTCCCAGCCTACACCACAGCCACGGCAACACTAGATCTGAACCACATCTGCGACCTACACCACGGCTCGTGGCAAAGCCGGATCCTTAACCCACTGAGCAAGGCCATGGAAACTAGTCAGATTCTAAACCTGCTGAGCCGTGATGGGAACTCCTGTTTTGTGACGTTTTTTAAAAAGACCTTTACGACACCATTTTACTCTCAGTTTCAAAGGTGGTTCATCTGAGAAGTTATTTTTTCTTCAAGAAAATCGTTAATGCCCACATGGCAGCCTGTTTAAGGTCTTGCCCTCGCTGCTCTCGCGTTCCCCACGCACTCGTGGAGAGAAGCAGGTCTGCTCTCGCAGAGGGACGCGGGCGTGGGTGAACGCAGAGCGGCCCTCGCGCCTTCTCCCTTCGAGAGGCTGGTACTAGTGTGCTGCTGTACCGACTCGGGTCCCAGCCTCCCGTCCTCTCTGTTTGCACTAGGTTAGCAACAGCCCGCTGTCGGAAGAGGCTGTCCTGGGGTTTGAGTATGGGATGAGCATCGAAAGCCCGAAGCTGCTGCCCCTCTGGGAGGCTCAGTTTGGCGATTTCTTCAACGGTGCCCAGATCATCTTTGACACGTTCATCTCTGGAGGTTGGTGTTGGCTTGTGGGTGTGCAGTGGGCGCCTGGCACCAGCCTCACAGGGACAAGTGAATGTAAAGAGGCCGTCTCTGCTTATGACACTCCTACGAGCCACAGCACCCCCGCCCCGCGAGAGCTGGGGAGGGGACCTGCCATCCACTGGGGCACGGCCGCTGGTAGACTGTTACACTCTCTTCCAAGTGGCTTGTTTAAGTCCTCTGTCAGCAGGAGGGCTCTGTTTCCTGGGGAGTGGGCTTGGCCGTCGGGAACCGTCCATGTACTTGTCAGCTCCTAAGAGCTTTGTCTTTTGGGCATGCTCTCGGGCCATGTTGAGTGACTACGGCTGGAGTAACACAGAGGCAGTGGTGACATAGTGAGGATTTGTGATTAGCATGAATGGCAGCCTGGAAAATCCACTTCCTTCAAGTGTCTGAAGGTTGGGCATCTTTATTATGTTGTTTACTTTGTTTTTTTGTTTGTTTTAGGCGTGTAGGTGTGGCTTATGGAAGTTTCCAGGCTAGGGTCGAATCAGAGCCGCAGCTGCTGGCCTATGCCACAGCCACAGCAGTGTGGGATCTGAGTCATGTCTGTGATCTACACCACAGCTCATGGCAATGCTGGATCCTTAACCCATTGCGTGAGGCCAGGGATCGAACCCACATCGTCATGGAGACTCATCAGGTTTGATTCTGCTGAGCCACAGCGGGAACTCCAATGATGTTATTTTTTTGTTTTTTTGTTTTGTTTTGTTTTGGCCGTATGCACAGTATGTGGAGGTTCCCAGGCCAGGGATTGAACCCCCACCACCACAGTAACCAGAGCCACAGCAGTGGCGATGCCAGGTCCTTAACCCACTGAGCCAATAGGGAACTCTCATCTTTATTATGTTTAATCATCACTTACAAAAGCAGTACCTGCTTGCTCTAAAAAATTCTAGGTCCATAAAGCACAAGTCTGAGTCTCCCCAGGACCCTCTCCCCGTTTTCTGAGGTTAGCACTCTTGGTTTTTGAGTGTGCATCTCCCACCCTTCCCGTGGTTTCTTCTCTGTAATTTTGTGGTCGTGAGAAAGGTAAGAGCCTTGAAGAGACTGGACTTTGACACGGCCAGAGGCTGTTCTAGTCGTCCCCCGCAGCCTGAGGCTGGCGGCCTGTGTTGCAGGTGGTGCTGCAAGGGAAGGGGGGTGCTGCCCAGAGCTGTGCCCAAGGTGGAGTTGCAGGGACCCTGCTGTCACACAAGCCGGGACATTCCCCTTTGCCTTTGTCTTCCTCTTGCTAAAGCCCAGCATGCGCGTCCTTATACGGCTTCAGCCAGTATGACGTATACAAGCAGACTTCATTTTTACTGCACTTCACAGATACTGCTTTTTTTTAAAAAAAGCAAAAAACCCCAGTTGACAGTTTCTGGCAACCCTGCATCGAATGAGTCTGTCAGCGTCATTTTTCCAGCAGCCTTTGCTCTTCCTGTCTGTTACATGTTGGTGATTTTCGTGGCATTTGAAGCTTCCTCGTAATTACTATAATGTCCTGGTGATCTGCAATCGGTGACCTTTGATGGCACTCTTGCAAAAAGATCGACTCGCTGAAGGCTCAGATAATGCTTAGCATTTTTCGCAAGAAAGTATCTTTTAATCAAGGTACGTTGTTTTTTGAGACATAATGCTCTTACACACTTAATAAACTATAGTGTAAACATAAATTGTATACACACTGGGAAGCCAAGCAATTCTTATGACTAGCTTTATTGCGGGGCCCCGAACGGAACCTGCAGTGTCTTGGAGGTTTGTTTATATTTTCCTCCCAAGGAGAAAGCATGTGCAATGAATAAGGTTTTAGGAAGTCCTGCCCTGCGCCTGCGCCTGCGCCGTAGCGTTCTAATGCCTCCGCTGCTTTACTGCTTCACAGGAGAGGCCAAGTGGCTCCTGCAGAGCGGCATCGTCGTCCTCCTCCCGCACGGGTATGACGGAGCTGGACCAGACCACTCTTCTTGTCGGATAGAACGTTTCTTGCAGGTATGTCCACCGCCTTCTGGATCCCAAGACATGTTTTCCTGCTTCCTAGGTGTTCTGAAATAGAACTGCCTCCTGCAGATACTTAATATGAACCTTGAGCACTAAATTATTGTAGTGTTTGAATGAGACAGATTTAACGCAATGTCAAGATCAGTATCCTTTGGAAACACGATACCTCGAGTGTGTTAGTATTACAATTTTATGGCAATAACAGCACTTCTTATGTGGCAAAGATCGGTGGTTTCTGAGCCAAGCTGATCATGAGAATCATCTAGGGGGCTTTTTATAAGCAGAGGTACAGGGACCAGCCCCAGGTCCAAGTAGTGATAGTATTTTTAATAAATGATTCATTAACTTAATTTTTTTTTTTTTTTTTTTTTGCTCCCTGGGATGCACCCGCAGCATATGCAAGTTCTCAGGCCAGGGGGCCAGGGGTCACACTGAAGCTGTAGCTGCCAGCCTACACCAGGGCAATGCCAGAACCAGGCCACGTCTGCGACCTACACCACAGCTCACAGCAACGCCAGGTACCCGGCCCAATGAGTGAGGCCAGGGATTGAACCAGCGGATACTAGTCATATTCCTTTTGCTGTGCCACAACAGGAACTCCTAATTTTATTTTTTAATTTTTTTAGTATTATTATTTTTTTGTTTTTTTAGGGCCACATCCACGGCATATGGAGATTCCCAGGCTAGGGGTCAAATAAAAACTACAGCTGCTGGCCTAAACCACAGCCACAGCAATGCCAAATCCGAACCGCATCTTCGACCCACACCACAGCCCATGGCAGTGCCAGATCCTTAACCCTCTGAGCGAGGCCAGGGATGGAACCCGCATCCTCATGGATGCTAGTCGGGTTCATTAACTGCTGAGTGACCACGGGAACTCTGAGGAACTCCTAATTTTTTTTTTTTTGTCTTTTTGCCTTTTATGTAGAGCCACACCCACGGCATATGGAGGTTCCCAGGCTAGGGGTCTAACAGGAGCTGTAGCTGCCAGCCTTCGCCACAGCCACAGGAACACGGGATCCGAGTCGCGTCTGCAACCTTCACCACAGCTCACGGCAATGCCGGATCCTTAACCCAGTGAGCAAGGCCAGGGATTGAACCCGCAACCTCATGGTTCCTAGTCGGATTCATTAACCGCTGAGCCACGAAGGGAACTCCTCCTAATTTTAAATAATAGCGCAGAAAAGACCATTGCTATCTTTTGGTTAAGTAAGGAGGAGAGGAGAGATGTGAAGCGTAAAAGCCAGTGAAATGTGATAAGGTCCATGGGTTGGAGGTATCGACAAGGTTGAAGGGTTGATGCAATCAATGTGTTAAAGGGAATTGAGCTAGAACGTTAGGAAGCAATGGTCAGTGTGGAGTGCATGAAGCTGGACAGTGGAGAGACCTGTTACTGACACCAGGATATTGCCGTGGGAACGGGCTTTTGGGGTAGGATGGAGGACAGAGTTGTTGGAGAACATGAGGTTCAAGCAAACAAGATGCCAGGGTTTTGAAAGAATCATCTACGTATGCACTAAAATTACCAAGTCCATGTTAATGATTTCATCAAACCTACTTCTTCAGATTGCTATGAGGCGTAAAGAGCCTATGTATATAAATGCTTAGAACAGTAATTGACATTTATATTGTTTGCTGTTCATTATTTTTATTATTTCATGTGCTTGCGCTGTGTTTATCTCCAGCCCTTTGCTTACACCACTAGTTTTATTTTTAGCCCTGCAACAGTATTAATATATGCAAAGGGAAGAGTATTTGCTATTTATATAAGTGCTTGCTTGGCGTTTTCTTGTGGCTCAGTGTGTTAAGGATCTGGCATTGTCACTGCAGTGGCGTGGGTTTGATCCCTGCCTGGGAATTTCTGCTGCCACAGGCATGGTCAAAAAAAAAGAAAAAGGGCTTGCTTATTTCATCTTTCATTGTGATTATGTTTGTTAATGTCATTTCTTTTTTTGTCCTGTCTGTTCTATTTCTTGATGTTTCTTACTTATTTGGTATATTTTTAGTGGTAGATTTTTGGATCTCACTAGGTTTTCTTAGCATTGCACTTGACTTTCTCTTTTTTTTAAGTTTTAAATTTATTTTATTTTTTTATAATTACTTAATGAATTTTATTACAATTAGAGGTGTACAAAAATCATCACAACCAAATTTTACAGCATTTCCATCCCAAATACACTTGACTTTTTCATATTGTATTATGCTGTCTTTAAAACTTCCTGCCCTTTAAAAATTTGTTTGTTTGGTGAGAACACCTGACGTGAGATCTACCCTCTTAACAGATTTTTAAGTGTACAGTACGTTGTTGACTCTAAGTACTATGTTGCACAGCAGGTCTTTAGACCTTATTCATCTCGTATAACTGAAACTTTATACGTCTTACCAGCAAGTCCCCCTCTCCCCTTCCCTACCCCTGGCAACCACTGTTTGCTTTCTGCTTCTGTGAGTTTGACTATTTTATTATTTATTTATTTATTTATTTATTTATTTATTTTGCTTTTCAGGGCCACACCCGTGGCATATGGAGGTTCCCAGGCTAGGGGTCTAAGTGAAGCTACAGCTGCTGGCCTACACCACAGCCACAGCAATGCTGGATCTGAGCTGGTCTGCGACCCACACCACAGCTTATGGCAATGCCAGATCCTTGACCCGCTGAGTAAGGCCAGGGATCGAACACACAGCCTCATGGTTCCTAGTCGGATTCGTTTCTGCTGAGCCACAGTAGGTACTCCGAGTTTGACTCTTTTAGAATTCTCATGTGAGTGGAATCGTGCATTGTTTGTATTTCACTTAGCGCAATGTCCTCAGAGTTCATCCATGTTACTGTACATTGCAGAATTTCCTTCTTTTTATCGGCTGAATAATATTCCATTGTGTGTGTGTTTACATATATAGATAAGTACACCTATATACCACATACCGCATTTCCTTTATCCATTCATCCACAGATGGACATTTAGGATGTTTCACTCTTGTAAATAGAGTGGTAATGGACATGGCAGTGCTAATATAATGTTTCTTTGAGATCCTGATTTCAGTTCTTTTGCATAAATACCCAGAAGTGGGATTCCTGGATCAGATAGTAATTCTTTTTTTTTTTTTTTTCCTGTCTTTTGTCTTTTTAGGGCTGCACCCGCAGCGTATGGAGGTTCCCAGGCTAGCAGTCAAATTGGAGCAGTAGCTGCCGGCCTACGCCACAGCCACAGCAATGCCAGATCCAAGCCACTTCTGTGACCTACACCACAGCTCGTGGCAACGCTGAATCCTTAACCCACTGAGCCATAGTGGGAACTACTCCATTGGTTTTTTTTTTTTTTTGGTCTTTTTGCCTTTTATCTGGAGCCGCACCCATGGCATGTGGAGGTTCCCAGGCTAGGGGTCTAACAGGAGCTGTAGCTGCCAGCCTTCGCCACAGCCACAGCAACACGGGATCCGAGCCGCGTCTGCAACCTACACCACAGCTCATGGCAACGCCGGATCCTTAACCCACTGAGCAAGGCCAGGGATCGAACCCGCAACCTCATGGTTCTTAGTCGGATTCGTTAACCACTGAGCTACGAAGGGAACTCCTACTCCATTGCTTTCTGAACAGGGCTAGGAGCCATGCCTCAGCTTTCTGTTCCAGCCGAATCTTCTGAAATTTCATTCCTTGCCCTCAACTTTTCAACTCTGTTGGCTGCTCTAGTTCTTATCTCTAAAACAAACTCTAATTGCCTTTATTTCATCAGGAGAGTGAGGTTCTGATAGCGTGTCCTTCCGCCACCTGAACCCCACTGTCAGTAGCATCTGTATTTTTCAAAAAGTCCCCTCCAGATGCATCTGCTGTCAGCTGTGTTGGGAAACGGCCACGTGAAAATACAGAGACCCGGCAGATGGAGAAAGCCATCAGGCTCCTCGTGCTGAATTCTTCACAGGTCATCCACTTGCCTTCTGGGCCCCTGAGCATGGCCTGTGCCCTGGGACCTGAACCTCTGCCCCTCCCTCCCACTTCCCTCCCAGATGTGTGACAGCGTGGAAGAGGGCGTGGACGGGGACACCGTGAACATGTTCGTGGTCCACCCCACCTCGCCCGCCCAGTACTTCCACCTGCTCAGGAGACAGATGGTCCGGAACTTCAGGAAGCCCCTCATCGTTGCCTCTCCCAAGACGTTGCTCAGACTCCCGGTAAGTAGAAAAGGCTGGTTAGTTGGTCTTTCTTTTTTTGCCTGCATTTTCCTCTGTTTTTTGTATCTAACTGTATCTAACTTTCTAAATGACAAAATATCTCTTTGGTTGTAGTTGACCATGCTGCTTTGTCTCTCTCTCTCTCTCTCTTTTTTTCTCCTTTTTTTAGGGCTGCACCTGCGGCGTGTGGAAGTTCTCAGTCTAGGGATTGAATTGGAGCTGCAGCCGCCAGCCTACACCACAGCCACAGCAACGCAGGATCTGAGCCGCGTCTGTGACCTACACCATAGCTCACGGCAACGCTGGATCCTTAACCCACTGAGCGAGGCCAGGAATCGAACCTGCATCCTCATGGGTACTAGTTGGGTTCTTAACCCACTGAGCCACAGCAGGAACTTCTCTTTTTCTCTTTCTTTAACTCTTCGAAAATAACTAGAAATCCAGATTGCTCTCAGTTTCCTTATAAAGAGACAGGCATAGCAGATATTATCACCTTCGTATCTCAGTCTGGGCAGAAATAATTTTTTAGGAAAAGATTCAAAGTCCAAATGGTCCTAGCACTGCCGTGTTCATAGTTGCAAGTTGGGAACTTAAAGTGCTTTGCTGAAAACGAATGGTATTATTATTCATTGACATTTATTTAGACTTTTTCTGTTAAACGATTTATCACAGATAGACTCCTGTTTCATACTCTGTAACAATACAGCTCATGGCTCCTGTCTTTACAAGAGTACAGTTTCTCTTGGTTTTATTGAACTGTTACATGCACAGTATGTCTTTTATTTTTATTTTTATTTTTTTTTTGTCTTTTTGCCTTTATGTAGAGCCGTGCCCGCAGCATGTGGAGCTTCCCAGGCTAGGGGTCTAACAGGAGCTGTAGCTGCTGGCCTTCGCCACAGCCACAGCAACGCGGGATCCGAGCCGCATCTGCAACTTACACCACAGCTCACAGCAACGCTCCTTGCTTCTTAACCCACTGAGCAAGGCCAGGGATCGAACCCGCAACCTCATGGTTCTTACACAGTATGTCTTTTAAATCACACAAATACTCCAGTTTTCAAGTGGCAGCGTTCAGGGTAATAACTACTGCTAAGCATATATTTATCCCATATGCTATAATTAATTTTTTTTTTTTTTGGAGTTCTTGCTGCAGTGCAGTGGGATCTGCAGCATCTCTGCATTGCCTGGACACAGGTTCAATCCCCAGCCTGGCATGATGGGTTAAAGACTCCAGCATTGGCACAACTGCGACATAGGTTACAAGTGTGGCTCAGGTCTGATCCCTGGCCAGGGAACTCTATATGCTGAGGGACAACCAAAAAAAAATTTTTTTTAATTAAAAAATGTATATATATGTTTATATATATGTGTGTGCATATACATATATATTTTGGCCACTCCCTCAGCATGTGGAGGTTCCTGGTCCTGGGATCTAACCTGTGCCACAACAGTGACCCAAGCCACAGCAGTGACAACATCTGATCCTTGACTCACTGCACCACCAGGGAACTCCTCCATCTGCTATAATTATTTTCAGTTCTATATGAGTCTTAATTAAGATCAGTGTTTGAAAAACATTGGCAATGACTTGGATGCTCCTGCTGAGGTGAACTAAGTCGCTTAGGATTTGGCTTTTCAAGATGATCTTGTGCTTCTCACGCAGGTTAGATAGTGTGTCTTTGGAGCTGAGCGGTGTTTAGGAAAGCTGCCAGTGATTTGCCTGTACTGGTTGTCTTTTTTTGCCAGTTTCTAGCATTTTGAGGGGAGTAGGGTGACCCTACTCCCTTACTTTCCCAGTCAATTGTGGGTGTTTGAGCGGTCCCAGGATGAGCACCCTCTTAAATTTGGCGCTCCAGACACTGCACCTGTCCCACCCCAATCTCTGCAGTCGGTAATGCCAAAATGCACTTCAAGTTCCTTCACCCGTGGCAGTGGTTCAGGTGTTTGGTCTGCTTATTCTGTGAACAGTCTTGCTCATTTTGAGGTGGCTTCAGGGGCCAAGAGGCATCCTAGGACATTCAAGGCAAACGAGTGCAGTCCTTTTGTACGGTCTTTCTGCTGGACTCGCTTGACACAGATATTTTGAAAAGCAGTGTAAAAGGGGCCACGTCAAAATGTAAAATTGCTGTGATTTATCTCTTAGGAGTATATACACGTGGGGTTCTTGAACCCACCTTTCATTGTAACCCTCAGCTTGTCACTTGCTCCTCAGCCATAACTGAAAGGACTGCAGTGATGGTAAATATTACAAGGCCGTCAGTGAGCTGTGAGCAGTTTTGTTGAGAATTTCTTCTGGCCCCAATACCCCACCCTTCTCCCCAAATCTAACATACAATTTATTAAATAAGGAAGCCTTACGTGGAGACCTTAAAGAGTATCAACGTCTATTCTATGGATTTTTAAGTGAAAAACTACTCTTATTAAGTAGTCACTTATCTTCATTTTGTTAATGGAAAGTGAGTGAGACCATTACTGAATTTTTATTTCTTCCCGAAAACTAGATTATTGGCACAAGTGATCTAACAGAACGTAAACAACCAGCTGTCTCTACCAGTGTCCCCCTCAGAGATGACTTGCAAACATGACCCGGAGACAGGGAGTTTGCGCGTCAGGTGGCACCAAAAGAGCGCCCCAGTTTCCCACCTAACTCCCAACCCCAGCTCCTTTTGATTCCTACTTGAGAAGCGGGGGCTCTGGTTCAGAATGGAGAAGGATTGCCTTTATCACACATTATTACTAATAAGCATAGCTGAATAGCTAGTATTAATTTTGTAGGTTATATCCTAATATCCCAGCATCATCATGGCTAGTCTAAACAGCCTAGTCTAAATGTCATAGACCCAGCTGGGACTGGACTGTAGAGAAACTAGCTATAGCTGACTCGCAGAAGGGATCAAATCCTTAACCTTGGCTTTGCAGGTTTCTGCTCAAGTTCTTTCCACAAGCATTTATTTAAATAGAGCTCGGGGATAAAATTTCTGTTCTTCATGGAAGTATTCAAATATTGTATTGTTCCTACTTGTTCTGATTGATTATGTTTGGTTTATAAATTATAGGGGATAAATTGCAATTTCTTTCAGTCGAAAGAAATAATTGCCCACGCTTATCTTAGTTCTTCTGGTTCACAATATAAATTCAGTAAAATGTTATTTGTTTGTTTTTTAACTTTTTTTTGGCCATACCCATGACGTGTGGAAGTTCCTGGGCTAGAGATGAGACCCGTGCCCCAGCAGTGACCTGAGCCGCTGCAGTGACAACACCAGAAACCTAACCTTCTGATCCACATTGGAACTCTGAAATGTGGCTTCTGATTCCAAAAAATTAAGGCATCTTTTTTATTGATAAAAAGTTGAGTCATCAAACTGAAATTTTGATTAATTTTTTTTTCTTTTTTTTTTTTCGGTCTTTTTAGGGGTGTACCTGTGGCATATGGAGTGTCCCAAGCTAGGGGTGAAATCAAAGCTGTAGCTGCCGGCCTACACCACAGTCACAGCAGTGTAGGATCTGAGCCATGTCTGCGACCTACACTACAGCTCACGACAATACTGGATCTTTAACACACTGAGCAAGGCCAGGGATCGAACCCCCATCCTCATGGATACTAGTTGGGTTTGTTAACCGCTGAGCCATGACGGGAACTCCTGATTGTTAAAATTTTATCATGGCAACACACGAAAGGCAATCTTATGTAATCTTGGAAAAATAAATTTATTCTAAGGTATACAGAACAAAAACTTGGGAGGAAAGATACTGTGTTTAATAAATACATGTTTGGGAGTTCCCTTCATGGCTCAGCAATTAACGAACCTGACTAGGATCCACGAGGATGCAGATCTGATCCCTGACCTCACTCAGTGGGTTAAGGACCTGGTGTGGCCGTGAGCTGTGGTGTAGGTTGCAGACAAGGCTCGGATCTGGCATTGCTGTGGCTGTGGTGTAGGCCGGCAGCTGTAGCTCCAATTCAACCCCTAGGCTGGTAACTTCCATATGCTGTGGGTATGGGCCTAAAAAGTAAAACAAAAAATAAAAAATAAAATAAATCCATGTTTATTTACAGTCCCAAGAGAGAATTTTGATAATAGTTCTTGGTAAAGATCTTTTATAAATAGTAAAAGCATCCTCAGCTGCTACTTTCCCATATTTGACAAATGTGTGGCTTTTTCTCCACCTCCTTAGGCAGCTGTGTCAACTCTTCAAGAAATGGCACCAGGAACAACATTCAAACCGGTCATTGGTGATTCATCTGTGGATCCCAAAAAGTAATCTGATGTGGAGCTCCATCTTCATACTCTGCAGAAGATTTGTAATTCATGGGAAAACCAGTTCATGCTAAGGAACCCAAGTGACCCAGATCTTCTCTGTCTTGATTTAAGTCCTTTAGTCTATGGGGTAGGACTTAAAATACCCACGGAAGAGTGAATTTTGAGACATATGTTGCTAAAGAAGGTTTGCCGGGGCGGAACCAGCCGCAGCGCCCCCACTGCTTTAGTAGTGAAGCATTTAAATCTCTGTGGTCCCCTCTTTCTTCTGGTACCAATCTTACTTTAAGATATATTTCCCCCATCCCACTGTCCCTTTTCTACCCAACAGGGTTAAGAGTCTAGTGTTCTGCTGTGGCAAACATTTCTACGCTCTGCTGAAGCAAAGAGAATCTTCGGAGGCCAAGAAGCGTGACTTTGCCATCATCCGAATAGAAGAGCTCTGCCCTTTCCCATTAGATTCGCTGCAGCAAGAGATGAGCAAATACAAACACGTTAGAGGTAAAGGGTCCTTCTCGTTAGGTTCTTTGGTTTGAGGTGACCGGCAACCTGTCTGAATGATCTCAGATGCAAAGAGGGTATGGGGGCAGTGAGAGTTGTTAGAAAGCTGAATCCCATGGAATCTGGAGATACGAAAATAATACAGTTAGGAGTTCTTGCTGTGGTGCAGTGGGATCGGTGGCGTCTCGGGAGCACTGGGACACAGGTTCGATCCCTGGCCCAGCACAGTGGGTTAAGGATCCAGCGTTGCCGCAGCTGTGGTGTAAGTTGCAATTATGGCTCGGATCTGATCCCTGGCCCGGGAATTCCACATGCTGTGGGGCAGCCAAAAAATTAAAAAAAGAGAGAAAAGACTACAGACAGAGTCAGTATTTCCAGGTCTCTTTTGGTATCCCTTTCAGTCTTTCCTGCTCTCATATAAGAATCTGATTCCTTGAATTTGGAGGGAATTAGTGCTATCCTATCATTTATGATAAATCCAGTATAATTGAGCATGATATATCATAAAAGATAAGCCTTTTCAACAAGTGGGGCTAGAATAATTGGGTGTCTATATGCACCTTATGCAGACATTAACTCAAAGTGGATCACAGACCTAAGTGTAAAACTATAAAACTTCTAGAAGGAAATGGATGAAAATCTTTGTGACCTTGGCTTAGGCAAAGAGTCCTTAGACATAACACCCAAAGCACATTCCAGAAACGAAAAACTGGATTTTACAAAAGGAAAAACTTTCTCTGAAAGGCGCTGCAAAGAATATAAGACAGGCCACAAACTGGGAGAAGATATTTTAAGTACACATCCGACAAAGGCCTATGCAGAATGTCTAAAGAGCTCTCAAAACTCCACAGTGAGAAAACATATAGTCCAGTTTTTCCAAAGGTACCAAAGAATTGAACAGGGATTTACCAAAGACCCAGAGGCAAATAACCATATGAAAAGATCCTCAGTATAATTAGAGATAGAGAAATGCAAATTAAGCCAAATTGAGATATGGAAACATGCCTATTAGAATGGCTGAAATGAAAACAAAACAGTATCAAGGGCTGATAAGGATGCTGAAGAGCTGGACCCTCATTCACTGCTGATGGGAATGCAAACTGGTACAGCTGCTCTAGAAAACAGTGTCAGTTTCTTACTTTTTTTTTTCTTTTTACAGCCGCACCTACAGCATGTGGAAGTTCCCAGGCTAGAGGCAGAATCAGAGCTGCAGCTGCCGGCCTATATCACACCCACAGCAACACTGGATCCAAGCTGCATCTGCTACCCATGCTGCAGCTTAAGGCAACGCTGGATTCTTCACCCACTGAGTGAGACTAGGGATCAAACCCGCATCCTCACAGAGACGACGCTGGGTCCTTAACTTGCTGAGCCACAACAGGAGCTCCTGGTTTGTCAGTTTCTTATGCAGTCACACAGAGGGTTACCACTGAGCAGTCTAACTCCCAGGCATTTACTCAAGAGAAAAATCCAAGTGTGAATGTTGATAGCCGCTGTATTCATAATTGCCCCAAACTGGAAACAACCAAAACATCCTTCAACTGGAGCATGAAGGCACAGTCTTATTGTGTATGCCTGCAACACTGCAGTCCTCAACAAGAGAGTGTGAACTATTAGCTCTCGCACTGTCACCGATGGGTTTTGCTGATTCATGGAAGCCAGACCCCCAAAAGGCTGCCTGCTGTGGGGTTCCGTTTATCTGATGTTCTGGAAAATGGGAAACCATGAGGATAGAGGAAAGGATCAGTGGTTGCCAGAGGTTGGGGTGAGAGGAAGAGTTGAGTACGAAAGGACGAGATGAGCGAATTGTTCTATGTCGTGATTATGCTGATGGATAGATGACAATGCATTTCTTTTTTTTGGCTCTAGAACTTTTTTTTTTTTAACTGAAGTTATAGTTGAATTACAATGTAGTGTTAATTTATGCTCTACAGCCAAGTGATTCAGTTATATACACACACACATACTTTTTGAAAAAGTATTTTCCATTATGGTTTTTCATAGGATGTTGAATATAGTTCTCTGTGCTCTAGAGTAGGGCCTTGTTGTTTTGCATTTCTTGAAAAAAAAAAGACAAAACCATGCCGTATTGGAAAGATATATATTCACTTGAGGATATATATGTATAGATATATATGTGTGTGTACGTGTGTATATGTGCGTGTATATAAAATGTATATAGTATGCGCGCGTATGTACACACACGTACATATATAGTGTGTCTGCGTGTATGTGCAGTATATTGTACGTATACTGAGATGAACTTTTTTTCTTTCACAGATTTTATTTGGAGTCAGGAGGAGCCTCAGAACATGGGTCCTTGGTTTTTTGTTTCTCCAAGATTTGAAAAGCAACTGGCCTGCAAGGTGATAGCTCTTTCTGTCTTGCAGTGTTTTGTGTATATGTCTTGTTTCTCCTGGAGCGCCAACAAATAGGTTTGTCCCCTGTTATCAGTCCAAAGCTTTTAAAGGAAAACTAAAATATAAAACCTAGTTTTAGGTTCCTCTTTCAGAATAACATGCTGAGTGCTGGAGTTCCGCTCAAGGCTCAGTGGTAACAAACTCGACTCGTATTCATGAGGATGTGGGTTCAATCCCTGGCCTTGATCCGTGGGTTAAGGGTCCGGCGTTGCCATGAGCTGTGGTGTAGGTCACAGACGCGGCTTGGATCCCGCGTTGCTGTGACTGTGGTGTAGTCCAGCGGCTACAGCTCTGATTCGACCCCTAGCCTGGGAACTTCCATATGCCCTAAAAAGACAAAAACAAACAAACGAAACCACGCTGAGTGTTTCTCAAGCTGTATGTGTGTCCCTACTAACATCATGTGGAAAAACGATGACGGTCATGAAGCCCTGCCTGTGGGCTCCCTTTCCCACGAGCCTGCTGAGCATTTTTGGCCCAAAGATCGGCGTCCAGTCCCCGGGCGAGGAAAGTGCTGAGCAGACTCATTTTACAGTAACACCTATTCCAGGCCCACCTACAAAACTGGAAGACATCAAAGGCCAAGTTCTTGGTTAGCTTTAGGAAGAGAAAAAGTGAGAACAATCATTGTGCTTCCGTTCTGTTTCAATTCTGCTTTGATTAGAACTCAAATCACGTGATACCAGTTTACTACACTCCTATCATTTTCACCTATAAATTGATCTAATTTGAGAAACTCTATACTTCAAACCAATTACTGTTTATTTAATAATAGGACAGATTGGAGAATATGTCTTACCGTATCATGCCTGGAATTTAGGTTTTTTTTTTTTTTTTTTTTTTTTTCTGCTTTTTAGGGGCACATCTGCAGCATATGGAAGTTCCCAGGCTAGGGGTCAAATAGGAGCTGTAGCTGCCGGCCTATGCCACAGCCACAGCAATGCTGGCTACGAGCCACATCTGCGACTACACCACAGCTCACAGCTGGATCCTTAACTCACTGAGTGGGGCCAGGGATTGAACCCACAACCCCCACAGCCTCTTGGATAGTAGTCAGGTCATTACCGCTGAGCCACAACAGGAAATCCTGGAATTTAGTGTGTGTGTGTGTGTGTGTCCTGCCTTTTTCTAGGGTCGCACCCGCGGCATATGGAGGTTCCCAGGCTAGGAGTCTAATTGGAGCTATAGCTGCCAGCCTATGCCACAGCCACAGCAACGCGGGATCTGAGCCGCGTCTGCAGCCTACACCACAGCTCTCGGCAACGCCGTATCCTTAACCCATGGAGTGAGGCCAGGGATCGAACCCACAACCTCATGGTTCCTAGTCGGATTCGTTAACCACTGAGCCACGACAGGAACTCCTGGAATTTAGTTTTTAATTGTGACATATATCTCCCTGCAATCTATTTTATGTGATTCATTATTTCCCAAAAAGGTAACTTACGGTTAAACAATTTCAGGGAATGCACGCACCTCCTTTGGCAAGCGGAGCAGAGCGCTGATCTAGTCCAAACGTCATTTTATTCCTTTTCAGCTTCGACTTGTGAGCCGCCCTGCGTTGCCGGTCCCGGCGGTGGGGATCGGCACCGTGCACCTCCAGCAGCAGGAAGAAGTCCTCGCCAAGACCTTCGCCTGACCATGTGCTTTGAAGAGATGCCACTTCCTTGGAAGAAAACTGCCATAAAAGGAGAGGCTGCTCCCCCCACTCTCTCCTCCATCCGTTGGGTACCATGGAAAGATACCATTTCTCTAAGATGCTAGGACTGATGACAGGAAGGTTTAGTCCAGTATACGTGCAACAGGAGTTCCTGTCGTGGCTCAGTGGTTAACAAACCCGACTAGCATCTATGAGGATTCTGGTCTCGCTCCATGGGTTAAGGATCCGGCGTTGCCGTGATCTGTGGTGTAGGTCGCAGATGCGGCTCGGATCCCGCGTTGCTGTGGCTGTGGTGTAGGCTGGCAGCCACAGCTCCAATTGGACCCCTAGCTTGGGAACTTCCATATGCTGCTGGTGCCGCCCTTAAAAAAAAGGCAGAATGCATGCAACAGCCAAATGAACTGTTCGTCAAGACACGAATCCCACAAGTAACCATCTTGCAGCGTACAGTAGTATCTTCTCTTCCGTAAGATCTGAGCCAGTTGCGGAGCAGGGTCCTTCGCTGGATGCTTCAGACGCTCCTCTTTCTCATTAACTGAATATACCCAGGAAAAGTTCTTGAGCCTGAATTCATAGCTGCCTATGGATTACCTCAATATTACCTCTCAATTTTCTTTTTTTAAATATTTTTGGGGAGTTCCTGTTGGGGCTCAGCAGGCTAAGAACCCAACTAATACCCATGAGGATGCCGGTTTGATCCCTGGCCTCACTCAGTGGGTTAAGGATCTGTCTTTGCCGCAAGCTGAAGCATAGGTCGCAGATGTGTCTTGGCTACAGTGTTGCCGTGACTGTGGCTTAAGCCTCAGCTACAGCTCTGATTTGACCCATGGCCCAGGAATTTCCATATACCAGAAGCATCACAAAAAAAAGAAAAAAAATGTTTTTTCTTTTAACATTTTCTTAATCTTTTCCCCCCCTCCCAATTTTCTTTTTCTTTTTTTTTCTTTTTCTTTTTTCAACCCACCCGTGGAATCAAAATCTGAGCCACAGCTGCAGCAATGCTGGATCCCCAGCACACTGCGCTGGACTGGGGATCGAACCTTCACGGCCACAGAGACAATGCAGTATTGTTAACCCACTGTGCCCCCTCTTAATTTTCTTGACGCACATTGCTTTCATTAATTTTTCTTTCTTTATTCAAAATCCTTGACTACCTACATTTTCATTTTATGTCATCATCGGTGCTGCTTTCCAGCCACTGTGAAAAATGTTTGGACAAACACAGAGAAAAACTGTATTATTCCTGATTTATATTCTTCAAGATTACTGTTTTACCCATTATACTTAAATATAGGTCCTTTAAATACAAATCTCTAGGTGTTTGATCTGTTAGCATAGCATTATTATTATTATTTTTGGCCTGGGATGCAGCATACAGCAGTTCTGGGGTCAAGGATCAAACCCGTGCCACAGCAGTGACCTGAGCCAAAGACAATGCTGGATCTTTAACGGCTAGGCCACCAGGGAACTCCTAGCACTGTATTAAGTCAAGGAGTTATAGCCACAGTGGAATTGTTTTGTGGCCTACTTTGCCATGGCATCTTTTTTTTTTTTTCCCTAAATTGTTCTTAATATTTTTAATATTAAGTCTCTGGGGGTCTGAAATGAGGATTCAGCCTCTGGTTCATCAGCCTTTCCTGAAAGTCTCTGCTGTCATCTGATGTTTACTTGTGGTACTTAAGGATCACTTTAACGTGGACAGTGGGAACTTCCCACCATCAGGTGCTTCAGGGGTTTCTCGAGATCACCACCCACTCCCTTATTCTGAAATTACGCTTAGTACTGGAAGTATAAGTAGACTTCAGTGAACTGTACCTTTATGTGGCTTGGTGCTGTAAAATGTACCATTTTTGTGCCAGGACACTGTTTTTCTCAGAAATGGGGGAGGTGCCAGGATCTTGGAACACCCTCTCCAGGTTAACTGACAACTGTTAATGTTTTTCTGAATCAATGTGTAGATTGTTCTGGCCATAGCAGTAGAGTCATGATTCACACCTTAATTGTGTATATTAGTGTATTGATTAATTACAAAGGTCAGTTTAATAAGAGTTGTTATCAACATTGTATAGTGAACTAGGAAAAAAATAAAAGCACAGTGTCATTTTTTTTCAGAGCTCTTGGTTTCTTTCAAAAGTCTAAGCACAAAATGAGATGGAAAACCAGGGGTTTTTTTTGGCTTTTTTTGTTTGTTCGTTTGTTTTGTTTTTTGCTTTTTAGGGCCATACTCATGGCATATGGAGGTTCCCAGGCTAGGGGTCCAGTTGGAGTTACAGCTGCTGTCCTACACCACGGCCACAGCAACGCAGGATCCGAGCCATGTATGCGACCTATACCACAGCTCACGGCAACACTGGATCCTTAACCCACTGAGCGAGGCCAGGGATCAAACCTGCAACCTCGTGGTTCCTAGTTGGATTTGTTTCTGCTGAGCCACGACAGGAACTCCAAAATTTTCTTTTTTATAAGAACAATTTTGCTCCATTTTACTAGGTTTTCTATGCACATACCATAAGCAAAAGTATTCTGAAGCATAGCCTTTTTTTGTTCTGATTATATTACCTTTGACGTTTCATTATTTAAAAAAATTCCTTGACTGACAATACAGTATTGCTTTTACAAAACTGAATTAATACGGTTTAAGGAAATTAATAATTTCTTAGTTATTAGTAATTAAAGAAATTAACAAGGAAGTCACAGATTAAGAATCCAGACCTTGGAATTCCCGCTGTGGCACTACAGGACCGGTACTGGCGTCTCCAGAGCCCTGGGATGCAGTTTCGATCCCCAGTCCCACACAGTGGGTTAAGGACCCGGCATTGCTACAGCTGCAACTTCGGCTTGGATCTGTAGGGAAGCCAAGGCCACACAGACAAGCCATTTGGAGATGTCTGAGCTGCCAGCCTCTGCTGAGGTCTTAGCTGAGAGCCAGCTTCAAAGGCCAGATTTATGAGAGAGCCTTCTGATAATTCAAGTCCCCAGCCTTGGAGCTGTCCCAAATAATTCCCTAAAAGAGCAAAGAGCCATGTAAGCCCAGTCTATACTGAGCAAAGAGCCATGTAAGCCCAGTCTATACTGTCATATATATATATATTATATATGTATGTGTGTATATATATGTATATAAGTTTGGGTTTGTTTAAAGACAAAGTGGATACTAAAGTGGTAAGGACAACTTTCAGCTGGTAATATACCATGTATGGCAGAGGAGAAAAGAATCCAGTGAGAACTAAATCTCACTTTGATTTGTATAGAGATGGCTGGCGTTTAAGAGGAAAAAGATGGGCTAGGAAAGGGGCAGAGAATGGTGGCTCCGTAGAGTCAGGGAAGTGAAAAATTACAAAAAGTGGAAGGCTTGGTCCATGTGACAGCCATCCAAGCCTGTTAAGTGGTGCTAACGGAAGTCAGGCTCCTATCCTTCCACAGAGGCTGGGAGCCATAGATGCTATGTATCTCCCAAATATTAGCTGGAACAAGGGGTAAATTCTTTTGGCAGCCTTGCGCTTTCCCAGGCAGATACTTTAAGGGGGCTAGGGTTATCCTAGGAACGGACCTATTAGAAATTATATATATTATTATATATTTATTCAACTTTATCATCCAAGGTAAGGCCTAGTGGAGAAAGGGTTCAAAGGAGCCTGGCTACAGTGTGGGCAAGGAGAGACTGTGTGTGTGTGTGTGTGCACTTATTTTGTTTGCTTCCTTCTTGGACATGGATCTAAGCTTTAGAACAGATCATTGGATTTGGTGATTGTAAGTCATTACGTGACCTTTGAAGTTGCTTCTTTCATCAGGTGTTAGAGCAGAAGTTGTATCGCAGGGGTTTAAAATTTGAGTAAGGAAAATAAAATTGAGGGCCTTCTATGTGCCAATCAGTTCGTGCATTTAATTTTCACACCTGTAGGAGGTGGCTATTATCCTTATTTTACTGATGCAGCTCAGTAAGGTTAATTGCCCAAAGCCATTCATGGCTCAGTGTTTAACCAACCTGACTAGAATCCATGAGGACACAGGTTCGATCCCTGGCCTCGCTCATCGGGTTAAGGATCCGGCATTGCCATGAGTTGTGTCGCAGACACAGCTCCGATCTGCTGCTGCTGTGGTTGTGGTGTAGGCTGCCAGCTGCCGCTCTGAATTCGACCTCCTTATGCTTCGGGTGTGGCCCTAAAGAAACAAAAAAAAGGGGGGAGGGGAATTAAAAATGTAAAGCCAGCAGATTTTTAAGGCAGTATGCGTTACTTTATACTATGCTGTCTGAGAGGGGACAAAAGGGATTAGTCCAGAGGGATAAATCCTGATCTATTTTGGAGAAGCTAAAGAAAGAGTGTAAGCGGTAGACAGTGGAGCGTTCAGAAGCTATTAACTTGGACAAAATGTCACAAGTTTCGCAAAACTTCCTAGAGGTTCCAATAATATGGAAGCAAAATAAAAAGTTTGTTTGGGTGATGCCGGCTCTAGGGGCTGATGTTTCAGTCCTGGGGATCGAATCCGGCCTGCGTTCCTGGGGCGGCCGCTCTGGCCAGGGCCTGGGGCTCTGGGCGGACACACGGCGGGCGAAGAGATTGCTCTTGCTGGACACTGAGCTCGGAGACGTGGCTCAGAGCATAAAGGCCTGGGCTGCTCTCGGCCTCACAGAGGTTCCCAGCTCCCGGACCCCGCGTGAGCACGCCCACGGGAGCGCCGGCGGTGGCCATGGCAACTCGGTGACGTCAGTGCACCGCCGGCCAACGGCCAGCGCCTCGTCGGGGGGCGGGACCAGGGCGCGGGTCACGTGGCCAGGGGCGGAGCCTGTGCCGGGCTGGCTGGAGCGCGTCGGGAGCTGGCGCCGAGGCCCGAGCCGCGGGATCCGAGCTAAGGCCGCTCCGAGGCCGCTGGGCCCCGCCGGGCCACCGCAGCCGCCGCCATGGGCAGTGAGTAGCATCGGGGAGGCTCCCGCCTGGGGCGCGAGGGCCGACGAACCGCGGGCGGTGCGGCTGGCGCCCGCTCGGCGTCGCCCAGCCCGCGGGCGGGGAGGCGCGGGCCGCGCGGTGCAGCTGAGGAGGGCGTGGGTCGGGGACCTCCGTCGAGGCGCCTCCAGCCGTACGAGGCCTCTCCGGTCCGGCTGCAGGGACGCGACCCGGAGGCCCGGGGTCTAAGCTCAGTGGGCGGCGAGCAGTGGAGGACCGCGCGGGGAGGCCATTGGTTTTGGGGGCGGGGAGTTAGGGAACCGGGTGAAACCTGGACTGCTGTTAATTTTTCAGGGGCTTAGGAAACTCATACTCTTATTCCCAAGTCACTCTTCCTTGGTATGTTAGTTGTGATGAGTAAAGCTCCCCGATTTGTTTCATTTTTAAAAAGTGATGCATGGCGTGTGCGAGGAAAGGAGGCGGTTGGTGGTATAGCGTTTTCCTTAAATTTTGTATTTCAGTCATTCTGTAATCACTTATAAAAACTCAGCGTAACGTCATTAAGCTTTGGGGACAAGGCCTTGTGTAATGGGGATCTGTTGAGGGCCCTCTCCCGAACCCTCAACACCACGTATCTTCACAGATACACTTACATAGCTGTTGGGGTGATTGTTGGATGAATGGATTACCGCAAACCCAAGCTGCGCACCCATTGGCCAGCCAACTAGTAGCTGTTCCGGGGAAGCTAGAAAGGAAGTAGAGGCGACCCTCGGCCTTGAATTTTCAGTGTAAAGGGCTAAATTTTGCAACGCAGGAATAGACAGGTGGCAGACAAAAGCATTGCTTGCACCTGAATACTCCAGCACGTATCACAGGCCAAGAAATCAGGGAGGGTACCTGGTTGAAGTGGGAAGGAAAAGGGGTAATGGGATTCTAGGACATTTTATGATGTGATTGACGTTGGTTTTGCATTAGAGATGAACACTTTTCACAGTTCAAATTTACATTCAAAATCATCTGAAATGGGACTTGACTGACATACATCCGCCCATGAGAATTTTCTGAATTCTTCTGATAGACATCGGTGGCTGCCATCATTTTAAGAGGTTTTATGGCAAGATAGTAGAGTCACCTTTTGGCTAACTGCTGAGGTGTAACTACTCATGTCAGGTGTAAAACAGTTTTATGATGTCAGTGTGCAGAATCCCATGTTTGTGAGGGAAGATGACCGCAGCTAATAGCTCCTTGTGGCTCCTTGTGTCTGTGTACATTGTAGACACTGGCAAAGGCTGAGAAATTATCATCTTCATCCTCCAATTCTTTGGCGGGACTTGACTTAAGCCATGACAGAAGAGAGTGCCTAGCCTTAAGGAACCTTAATTTATCTCACTTTTATATATTGTGAGTTGTCTGGGAAAACGGTACTTTCTAATGAAAAGTAATTGTCCTTACCTGGGCTGTAGTGCTTTGAGATCCTTCTGTGGGAGAGCCACCCAGCAGTGAATGGTGACTTAATGAAATGAAGTAGAGATTGTACACAGCATTTTAAAAACCTGTAGATAAGAAGTGGTGCCATGATCTTTCTCACTGATGCATCACAGCATGTTTCCAGTCGGTCCTGCAGTTTCAGCCCATTTCCTGTTGTACTTTCCTCCTCTGGGTGTCTGTTTTCCTTCTGTAGTGTATGGGCTTGTGGGTAGCCTGGATTTGCTCTTTTTGATGTAGTGATGGAATCCCTTTTTTTTGCATATAGTAAAGGGCTGGGATTCTAGCATGAGGAAGCAGAATCGCGGCTCGAGGACCATTGCATTACTTTGCTTCTAAAGATCAACGCTTAAACCTTTTGGATTCTCTTGTCCCTCGAGTTATTTCTCCTTCCTTACAGATTTGAAATGGAGAACATTGTGATTAATTCTTTGGGGGGGGATGAGGTTGGGATGGGTTGCCATAAAAGAGAAGCTTTGTATTTGATTCTGTAAAAAGATATGTCTCTTTTTTTTAAAGCTTTGTAATAGGGATATTTATTTATTTTAACAGTCAAATTTTTAGAAGTTATCAAACCCTTCTGTGCTGTTCTCCCAGAAATTCAGAAGCCTGAAAGGAAAGTAAGTATGATATTTTAGTAGTATAGAGGGTCGCTAAATGACTTATGCTGTTAAACTAGCTAGACTGATTTATTTTCCCCAACCTTTTTAGAAAAATATCACCTGTACCTCCTCCTTGCAAGAGGCACAGAGTGAATAAAACTAGTTACAGACCTTTTAAATCTAGATGGTGTATCTTGTGGTTTCAAAAATATCTATTCTTGGAGTTCCCGCTGGAGTGCAGTGGGTCAAGAACACAACTGCAGCAGCTCCAGTGGCTTGAGGAGGCAAGGGTTCTGTCCTCACCGGGTGCAGTGGGTTAAAGGATCCGGAGTTGCTGCAGCTGAGGCGTTGGTCACAACTGTGGCTCGGATTCATTCCTTGGTCTGGGAACTTCCATATGCCATGGGTACAGTCATTAAAAAAAAAAAGAGGCCTTAAATTTTGATGTTTCCAAACCAGGCGTTTCTTTGGCCTGTGTGTTAGATAAGATACAGTATTCTGTCTGTCACGATCCATCACACTAGGAATGACCCAGTCTGTTGGGTCAGTTTTTTTTCCTTTTTTTTTATAAATTGGGTCGGCTTTGATGAATACAACTGTTTCCCATAAATGGATTTCGGCTCTGCAAGTGTATACCTCCCATTTCTTGATTCTTTCAGTCCAAAAAAAAAAATCACTGAGGGGCATTCGGAAGCTATTGTGGCAGCATCAGATTGTTCTTTCATCATGGCACACTTTTGGAGCTGAGGCATTTCAATTCCAGAGATACTGTTAATCCCAAACTGGCGAGATCTGAGACATTCTTCTACCATACTTTCAGTTTTTCATGAAATTATCCAAAATAGGGAATAGAGAGAAGTAAAACTTTTGTTCAACTTACTTTTTTATTTAGAAGTATATTTCTTTTTTTTTATTGCTATGAGATTATAAAAATAATTGTTCCAGTTACATGTCAGGCACTGCAAGAAATTCCAGCTTTTCGTATTCTGAAATATTCATAGAGTATTATTACAGACAGTCCTCGTGTTGCACAGTACAGGGTCACCTGTACTGCCTGCATATTGGATGTGCTTTTTCATCCTTTTCAGTTTCAGGTAACATGGTGCAGTGCATCGAGGCCTGCGTGTGTTCAAATTACTTAATTCTTGGAAAAGTTAAGACAGATGCTTGAGAAGTTTAGCTCTTTGTTTTAGCTGCTACTAAATAGAGTGAGAGCAGTAGTTAACTTTAATAGCAAGTAATAGGAGCATATGGTGATGGGGAATGTTGGTTATGCTCTAGTATGGATTTTTGCTTTGTATTTACTATGCTTGGTTTTGATTGGTCATCCGTTGTTTTGCGGTGCAGATCCAGTTTAGGGAGAAGGTACTGTGGACAGCTATAACTCTCTTCATCTTCTTGGTGTGTTGCCAGGTATGTAACCAGCGTTAGACAAATGTCTGTACTTTTCTAAGGTCTTGTTTGGTTAGAACTTGAGAAACTTATTTTATTTATTTATTTTTTAATTTGCTTTTTGTCTTTTTAGGGCTGCACCTGCGGCATATGGAGGTTCTCAGGCTGGGATCGAATCGGAGCTACAACTGTCGGCCTACGCCACAGCCACAGCCATGCCAGATCCAAGCTGCATCTGCAACCTACACCACAGCTCACGGCAATGCTGGATCCTTAACCCGTTGAGCAAGGCCAGGAATTGAACCCACAACCTCATGGTTTCTAGTCGGATTCGTTTCCGCTGCGCCACCATGAGAACTCCTGAGAAACTTATTTTAGTTAAAATAATAGCTTATGATACTTTTCTTGTTGGACTGCTTTACAGGTTATTTTTCTTTAGATTTTAAACTACTTGTTAGCCTTTACTACTGTACATGTTTGTTTGTTTTTTTTCTTTTTAGGCCTCTCCTTTCGCATACGGAAGTTCTGGGGCCAGGAATCCAGTCTGCACCACAGCTCCAACTCAAGCCACAGCAGCAAGAGGCAATGCCAGATATTTAACCCTGTGTGCCACCAGGGAACGCCCTGTTTTGCATGTTTTTAAAAATGCGTTTGCTTATGTATTGGGGAGAGAAATTCTGTTGAGGTAATCACAGCTTGCTGTCTTAGCCCAGCAATATCTTGCTTGGTTTTAGTGCCAGTGCCTTTGGTTTTAGTGCCTAGTCCTATTTTCTATTTGTCCTTTTGACTGATTCGCTGGTTCCAGTCAAGCATGGAATGCTTGTATTTTCTGAAGTGTCCACTGTGTTTTGTCAAGTTGAAACTGATGATTATATGTAATACAGGGCAACGTCTGAAAATTTGCAACTTGGAGAGTCATAGAAAATAGCTTTTGAGGTTCTCCCTGTGGTGCAGTGATCCAGTGCTGTCTCTGTAGCGGTTTGGGTTGCTGCAGAGGTGTGGATTTGATCCCCAGCCTGGCACAGTGGGTTAAGGATCTGGCATTGCTGCAGCTGTGGTATAGATTGCAGCTGCCACTTGGATCACTCACTGGCCCAGGAACTTCCATAGGCTGTGGGTGTGGCCGAAAAAAGAAAAAAGGTGGTTCTGTTGTTGTCCAGCTCTTGCTGGACGTGGTCCTGTAGCTATGGAACTTACTAGGAGGAATAAAATTAGACACGGAGTTTAGTAATCCTGCTGACTGCGGGAAAGGGGGGATACCATTACTTAAAGGAAGGTGGCTGACTTTTTCCTATTTATTACCCCACAAAGCATCTAATTGTGGAGGTAATGGCTGTCTCTGTAAGGCTCAGTGAAGGAAGGGAATTTGGTTGATCTCTTCCCAGCTTAGGGAATGTGGCGATAGGGACTGTCCTCCTGTGTTAACTGGTTTTTTATGCACTGACTTACTTCCTCCCCGTCTCTCACATTAGGTGAAGGGTGTT
This sequence comes from Catagonus wagneri, assembly GCA_004024745.2. NCBI lineage: Eukaryota > Metazoa > Chordata > Mammalia > Artiodactyla > Tayassuidae > Catagonus > Catagonus wagneri. The sequence continues at coordinate 8,039,617 of PVHT021183707.1, forward strand.
TGTAGCTCTAGAGCGCACATAAAATATCTGTGCTTCTTGCTTTTGCTAAGCCAGCTAATAAAGTCCGCTGTCCGCAGAGGTTTAGGTTGACCAGAGACACTGTTTAAAATTGCTGGCAGCATCTTCTGGAACTTTTTTTTTTTTTTAAATCAGCTTCATGTAGAGAAGGTTTTTGAAACTGGAAATGTGTTTTTCTTTGCGGCTTCCCCGCATGATGAGACAGAGGATAAAGCCAAGTGCTGTGTTCCACATGTGCCGTGCGATAGGGAGCATTCTGAAGTTAAGGGTTTTTTTTTTAATTAAAAAGTACTATGTGCCCATTATAGAAAATATGATAAATGCCAAAAAGAATAAAGAAAAAAATCAACAGTAGTCCCACCACTTGTACATAATCACCATTCAAGATCTTAAAAAAAATATTTACACCAAGTTTTATTTTCTGTGCATACTTTTACGGTGTTGAGCTTTTACTTTCTTTGAGCGGTTTTATACCTTTCTTTTTATGCTGTGATTTCTCAGCAATGGCACAGAACTTTTGGCCGGGTAGTTGTTTGTGGCGGGGACTGTCCCGTGCATTGTACATTGTTCAGCAGCATCGCTGACCTCTACCCACGAGATGCCAGTGTCACCCCCTCAAATTGTCACAACAGAAATGTCTTCCTTTATCACCAAATGTCTCCGGGGTGACAAAATTGCCACTGATTGAGAACCACTGTTTGATAGTTAATATTACCACTGTTTGATACTTAATATTACAACATAAGCACATCCTTAATATTACAGCATAAGCACGTAAGCACATCCAAGCTTCATAGTATAATTTTTACTGGCTGCATTGTATTCTACTGCATATATCATCTTCATTATGCATTTGGAGCATGACTTTGGCTGTCATTAGTACTCATAACTTTGCAAAATTAGTCTGTGACTTGGTAGATAGAGCCTATATATACTTTACTGATAGGAGCATTTTCTTTCATTGCAGAAACATAAAATTTACCGTCTTAACCTTTTTAAGTGTACAGTTCAGTAGTGTTATAAGTGTATTCACATTGTTTGTGCAATAGAGCTCCATACTGATAGGTGTATTTACTAGTGAAATGTAGAAAATGATTTCTTTTCTTTTCTTTCTTTCTTTTTTTTTCCCTGTCTTTTTTAGGGTCACACTTGTGGCATATGGAGATTCCCAGGCTAGGGTTCAAATTGGAGCTGTAGCTACCGGCCTACGCCACAGCCACAGCCACATCTAATCTGAGCCTCATCTGCGACCTACATCACAGCTCATGGCAATGCCAGATCCTTAACCCACTGAGCGAGGCCAGGAATCTAACCTGTGTCCTCATGGATGCTAGTCGGGTTCAATAACTGCTGAGCCAAGGCGGGAATTCTGCATTGCTTTTATCTTCATTAAAACACTTTACTTTTAAGATTTTTTTGGTTTGTTATAGAACATTAGATGGAGTGGTTTTTTTTTTTTTAAGTATTATGAATATTAAGTGAATGCATTATAAATTAAGTTCAAATTTAATTTATATAATACATTTGTGTAAAATATTTTATGTAATCTTATAGATACCCCTGTTTGGAATCATGTCATCAGATTCTGCAGATCCTTTCTACTGGATGAGAGTTATTCTGGCCTCCAACAGAGGTAGGTGCTTCTCTTTTGCCTCCATACTAGGGCCGACATCAAATAGATGTGAAAATGTGGAAACAGCTATTTTTGATGTCTATGGGGAGGGGTCATATGGTAAAAGAAACTCAGGAGAAGAGACCAACATGTCAGTAATTACTTCTCTTCCAACAGTGAATAATACTTGTCCTTTAGACTTTGTCAGACAGGCACATACTGGTATCTGTTATTTAATTTGTATTTCTTTATGTGTTGGTGAGCTTGAATATTAGCTTACATTTTTATTGAATATTTGTGTTTCTTCTGTGAGTGGACTTGTTAGAAGTCGTAGGCAATTAACGACTAGTTTAAACACAAAAATGGAATTTATTGGACAGATACTAGGAATTTTTTGGAATCCAGAGAGGAGGCAGAACAAGTAAGCTTTGGGGAGAAAGAGCCAGGCAGCTTTTGGAGCTTAGTGTGGTTGAGCTTCAACAGCTCCTGGGTTCTTGGATTCTCATTTCTGGATTCCAGCTTAACCAGGGTTTACACCAGACCCAGTCAGCTGTGGCTAGCGTTTCCCGGTGACCTAGTACAGATTTGGGTGTTAAGGACCCTTCCTATATACTTGGTATTTTCCTGAGAAAGACCATTATTGGGAGTGGCTCTGCCTGTGGCATGTGAAAGTTCCCGGGCCAGGGATTGAACCTGCACTGTAGCAGTGACCAGAGCCACTGCAGTGACAGTGCCAGATCCTTAACCCACTGTGCCAGCAGGGTACTGCCATTTATGTCATTATTTTTCTTTTTTTGGGGGGGGGTTCCTTCCCCATGTTGTGCAGTACATTCTTGAGCCTGTCTTCTCCCCCAAACCCACCCCACCCTTATATCGCCCTTCCCTTCTTCCCTCCCCGAACTGGTAACTTCTAGTTTGTTCTGTGAGTCTGTTTCTTTTTTTTGTTATATTCATTTGTTTGTTATATTTTTAGATTCTACATGTAAGTGATGTCATACAGTATTTATCTTTGTCTTATTTCAGTTTTACTGTTTGTTCATTTTAAAATTCATTTCTGGAGTCCTGTTATGGCTCAGCGGGTTAAGAACCTGACTAGTATCCATGAGGATGTGGGTTTGATCCCTGACCTCGCTCAGTGGGTTAGGGAAGCTGTGGTGTAGGCCGCAGATGCAGCTTGGATCTGGCGTTGCTGTGGCTGTGGTGTAGGCTGGCAGCTGCAGCTCCAGTTCGACCCCTAGCCTGGAAACTTGTATGCCGTGGGTATGGCTATAAAAAAAATACATATATATATATTTTTTTTGTAAAGTTCAGTGTTAAGTGTTCTTTGTCTCTTAGAGATATGAGCTCTTTGTCATTTATGTTTGAATATTTTTAACTATTCAGTTTTTTGCCACTTGGAGTTTTCGTAATTGTATCTAATCATATCGTCCGTCTTTTTCCTTATGGCTTTTAGGTATTTGTCATGCCTAGGAAGGCTTTTATAAGATTATAAGCAGGCTCACTTCTAGTATTTTTGTTTTTTGTCTTTTATGGTTAATTTTTCTAAATATCTGGCCTTTATTTTGATGTAAGTCATGAGGTAAGGAATCTAGGCTTAATTTTCTATAAATGGCCAGTCATTAGCCTAGGTCCATTTATCCTTCATTTCCCTACTGACTTGAAGTGCCATATTTCCTAGATGAAATGTTCATTAAAGCTTGATTGGATTAGTTTTTGGACTAGATCCATTTGACAGTTATAAATTTTGGTGATTTCATGTAAAAAGAAATGTACCTTCCTGCCTCTTGGCTTTGACAATAAGACTCGTTTTTACCTTTTACCACTGAGGAAGCCTCTGAGAAGATAGGAAGAAAGCTTTGCAGATGGAATCCTTTTTCATATGAAGAGCACGTTTCCAGCATTTATAGAAGCCAGGATTTAAAGTTGGGATGTGACAGAATCACCTGTGGAAACGTGGTCTTGGCCACGTGGAATTACGTAGTTTTGCATGTTACCTTACATGCTTGGTGTGTTTGGCTTTCTTATTTTTTTCCTAAAATTAATGCCTACTTTCTGTAAAGAAAAACTTAGAAAATAGAGGCAAATAAAAAGAAGAAAAATCAGATAATAATACAGACATCTTGATACCAGACTAAAATAATAGGGAACGATCTTCCACTTCAGTGAAATTAAACTGTAAATATTATTTTTGAATGTTTTTTCCTACCCACTATGTCATTAACATTTTTCATGCCACTATTTTATAATATTGAATTTGATGACTCTATTTTACTTATTTATTTATTTTTGCCTTTTCTAGGGCCACAGTCGCGGCATACAGAGGTTCCCAGGCTAGGGGTCCAATTGGAGCTGTAGCCGCCGGCCTTCGCCACAGCCATAGCAATGCGGGATCCAAGCTGCATCTGCGACCTACGCCACTGCTCACAGCAACGCCGGATCCTTAACCCACTGAGCGAGGTCAGGGATCGAACCCGCAACCTCATGGTTTTTAGTTGGATTCGTTAACCAGTGAGCCATGATGGGAACTCCTGAATTTGATGACTTTATGTGTAATTTTAGATTTTGAATTAGGAGAGTCACCAATATTCTTAAATATCACTTTTTATTATTTTGGTATTTAATTTTGAGGCTTAGTATGTAATTTTTAAATTGTGAATGAAAATAAAATTTACGTTAGTACATTTTAAAAATGGTTATTTGAACAGAAATCCTGGATGATTTCTTTCAAAGAATTTCTTTAAGAATTTAAGTTTAGGAGTTACCTGCTGCGACTCGGGTCACTGCTGTTGTGCGGGTTCATTCCCTGGCCTGGGAATTTCTGCGTGCCATAGGCATGACCAAAAAAAAAGGAATTAAGTCTAGAATGTACAGAAACTTACTTCTTTGTAGTCTTTATAGTAATTTTGACTCAGTGCATTGTTTCCAGGTTGTGTTAATAAATGAGTCTTTTTAGCAATTAATGTTTAATGAATGAAAATTTGCCTGTTAACGTTTAAGCATGTATTTCAGTAGATATAATTAAGGACTGGGATGCTTCTTCTTCTTTTTTTTTTTCTTTTTAGGGCTGCACCAGCAGCATATGGAGGTTCCCAGGCTAGGGGTCAAATTGGAGCTATAGCTGCTGGCCTACACCACAGCCACAGCAACTCAGGATCTGAGCCATGTCTGCGACCTACACCACAGCTCACGACAATGCTAGAACCTTAACCCACTGAGCGAGGCCAGGGATTGAACCTGTAGCCTCGTGGTTCCTAGTCAGATTCGTTTCCACTGCACCACGACAGGACTCCTGGGATGCTTCTAAATCTGCTGCGTTGGATTTACTAAAGAGTATTTATTGCTTTCCACTTCCTTTATAGGAACTTTAATGGAACTGGGTATCTCCCCAATTGTAACATCTGGTTTGATTATGCAGTTGTTAGCTGGAGCCAAAATCATTGAAGTTGGAGATACACCCAAAGATAGAGCCCTGTTCAATGGAGCCCAGAAACGTGAGCATTAATACAATTAAAGAGCCTTTTCCAAATAGAAGAATTTTGTGGTAACGAAAGTTTTTCTCGTCTTTTTTTGCCTTTGGTTGTAAGCATGTACTGCTTTCCCCCAATTTCTGTTAGTGTTTGGAATGATCATCACCATCGGGCAAGCCATTGTGTATGTCATGACGGGCATGTACGGGGATCCTGCAGAGATGGGTGCTGGGATCTGTCTCCTGATCATCATTCAGGTAAGAAATCCAGTCTTACACATGCTGAGAGCAGTCTCATCCCTTTTTTCTTTTGTAACAATTCCTTAGGCGATTGATACATTCATTTTCTTACTTTTGAATTATTTTACTTAATTGTAATATTTTCATTATTGAAGTAACGTATAAAATTGTGGTGATATAAGAAATTAAAATTTATTATACTAGCCCCTTAGATGTATAATAAAAGGATTATGGTTCACTGTATTCACTGACTCTAAGATGCACCTTTTCCGCATTTTGTTGACTCAGATCAGGGTGCTTTCAGAGTTGGTAGTGTCTTACACTTGCTGTCAGCCAGGTGGCAGTCATGATAGTGGCCATTGCCTGCATGTGTGGGTCAGCTGGTCACAGCTGTTTATATCATCACATCAGTTGGTTAGATGTAGTGTATAATAACCATGTCATGTCATTGAGTTTAATTGCTGTTTAAAGTGTCTTCTAGCAACCCGCTGTGATTTACTTTTGAAATGAAATTGTATGTAAACAAAGGCACAGAAAGAACAAGTTAGATGATAAACATCTAAGTCTAAATTTTTAATAAGTAGAAAAAAAAATTCTGTGTAATAAGTTACTGTGTTGTAGTTGGGTGGGTTTTTTTTTTCTTTTTTAGGGCCACACCTGTGGCATATGGCAGTTCCCAGGCTTGGGGTCAAATCGGAGCTACAGGTGCTGGCCTATACCACAGTCATAGCGATACAGAATCCGAGCCGCGTCTGCAACCTACACCGCAGCTCACAGCAGTGTCAGATCCTTACCCACTTAGTGAGGCCAGGGATCGAACCCTCGTCCTCATGGATCCTAGTCGGATTCGTTAACTGCTGAGCCACAAAGGGAACTCCCCCTGTGTCGTAGTTTAATTGGCAGTAATTTTTTTTTAGTGGTACACAAAATAATGGCATTACAAATAATATCTTAGTGAAATACCATATAAACACACATACATATATTCTATGGATTTTTTTAAATGGATACTTTGAAATGGGATTTTTAAAGGCCATAATTTTCCCTCTACTAAGTATCTTAAATTATGTAAAATTTGGGGCTTGTTTGTTTGTTTGTTTGTTTTTTGGCTTTTAGGGCCTCATCTCTGGCATATGGAAGTTCCCAGGCTAGGGGTTGAAGCCACAGCAACGCAGGAGCCAAGCCTCGTCTGCGACCTATTACACAGCTCACGGCAGTGCCAAATACTTAACTGAGCAAGGCCAGGGATCAAACCCATGTCCTCATGGATACTGGCTGGGTTTGTTATCTCTGGGCCACAACAGGAACGCCAAAATAATGTAAAATGTAGAAGATATTTCTCTAATGTAATCCTTAAAAATAATTTAGAGAAGTTGCCCAAGTATGGATTGTGCTTAATAGTTATGTACTGGATTTCGAGAAGAAGTTTGCTTAAGTTAAACACTGAACATCTAGAGTCCTGGTAATCTTGGAAATGCCTCTTAGGCACTCTGCAAAATTAGGGTTAATTTAGAAAAAAAATTTTTTTTAATTGCTCAGAAGGATTAAGATCAGGAAAATCGTTTTAAAAAAAGTAAAACACAACTTTATTAGTAATAATTATATATACATATATATGTAGAAAGAGAGAGATACGACCATTTTAGACTGGCATGGTTGACCATCTCTCGCTTTCCTTTTTTTTTTTTTAAATAGGAAATCTTATGTAGGAAGCAAATCACAGTAAGGAGAGGGTTTAGCCAGTATGATTCAGAACAAGGAGACTGGCATTGCTGAGGTATTTCTTGGTTATCATTACCACATATCACATATCCTAGGACTTTTCTAGTAAAATGGAAATATTGTGTCTTTTGACCAGGGGAGGCAATTTTAATGGACTATTAGGTAGTCTTCTAGAAAAGCATGCAGTTAGTATTCAGTTTTGTGTCACTGTTCTAGCCAGTGAGGGCTGTCACTTGCTCATCTCTCATTCCCCTCATAGGCGTGCATGCTTTTGTCTTATTCCTTTAATTCTAGAAATCATTTCTTGTTTAGATTTCTCTAAAATTCCTTTTCCAAAAGAAAAGCATGAGTTTGATTTTCACCAGATAAATCCGAATCACTCTCTAGTCAATGGTGCGAACAGGGGCTTGGCGAACTCCCGTTGTCGCAGAGCCACCTGTGTGGTCCTGGGCAGGTCGTTTAACCAGAAGCCCGTGATAAGCCTCTGTGGCTGGCTCACAGTCTGTGACAGCTGCGATGCGCTGTACAGGTGGGCTTCGGTGTGTACGATGGCGCCTATGAACTTGTGACATAACTGTGGTCGAAATAAAATCTCAGTAGTTAAGTCCTGACTTGTCTTTTATCTCGTCAAATTGTTGAACTTGGTTTTCAAATAGTAAAGGATTCCTGAGCTCTCTTAGAAGTTTTAAGGATTTTACCGTTTCTACAGTCAGTTGAAAATAATGTAAATAGACAGGTTAGGTTCTGTACGGCCACTGAAACGACAGGTGAAAAGAAAACGACATGCTCGAAGGTAGGCATGCTTCAGGCGGTGTACGGTCGTTTTCTCTCTTTCTTAATGGGGGACAAGGGGTGAGCTGAGTGAGCCCCAGAGCCGGGAGGGATGGAAGCAGCATCTCCCAGCTTCTGTAGGAGGGACTCTCTTTGAAGTGGAGACAGCTGTGAGATTGGGGACATTTTCTGCCCATCGTGATCAGGTGACTAAAGTGCAGGAAAGGAGTCATGACCAAAGAGGTCACTTGCAAGGCTATGGATTATTTTAATTAATGCATACTTTTACTGAAATGTCTTCTTCAAGAGGAAAATGAAAAATTTTCAATTTCACATAAAGTTAGTATGCTTTCATTTTTAAAAAAAAATTATGAGCTTAAGAAGCTGGTGAACCCTTAGTTGCCTTCAAATTTTTATTCAGTTTTTGTCATTATATGTATAAAATGCATTTTTACATTGTTATAATCTGTACATATTTGTCTCATTTTGGACTTACTCTGTATATTTTATATAGAATAAACATAAAATATTTAATACTTAAAAATATATCAAAGTAGTTCACAAACTTTTCCTTTAATGGCCTATAAAATTACATCTTGTTATTGTGTCATAGTTCATTTGGCCTTTCACTTACTTAGAGCTTTTTAGAATGGTTTCGGTTTCTTGCTCTCATAAACACTACAACTGTGAATGTTTTTGTTTTAGCGTGCTGTTCGGTAGCCCTTGTTTTTAAACATTGTAAAAGAAATAAAAATATACATTGAAAGTCACAGTCTGCTTTATAATATAGCAACATTTCCAATCCTCTGATTTGTATAATTGGCCTCCAACTGGACTAAACTGGGTTAAAAGACTGCGAGTGTTATTAACAGTGATATGGCAGCAATTAGGTATTAAATGTTGAAAATGCCAGGATTCCAAAGTAGTCAATGATGTTCGTCTTCCCCTTTCTCGGGTGTGTTCTTGCCTCAGCTTACTTGCATTTCTTTCCCCACAGTTGTTTGTTGCTGGTTTGATTGTGCTGCTGTTAGATGAGCTGCTACAGAAGGGTTACGGCTTGGGGTCTGGTATTTCCCTCTTTATTGCCACCAACATCTGTGAGACCATTGTCTGGAAGGCCTTTAGTCCCACCACCATTAACACTGGCAGAGGTACAGTGCACGTGGCTGCACCTGCACGGGTCCTGCTGGGTGTGTGCTGAGAGGAACACGAGGTGGCGGCCTGCCGTCCCAGGCGACCTTGGATGCTGACTGTTCCAAAGCTGATGAGCAGAGACAGTGATGTATGGAATGGTACCTCAGAAAGAACAGAATCTGAAATTTAGCCTCTGCTCATTTAAAATTTCAGTGGTTACAAGCATTTTAAAAACTTTATCTGCTAAGCCGTTGCTGCGGAAGTCATTGACTTTGACTGCAGCTTTCCTAAGAGGGATAAAACGATAGTGGGTTAAGATTTTTTTCAGACGAAAAGTCTGTTTTTATTTGCACCATCAGGGAGCACTAGTACTTTTGCAGCTGTTCTCCTTGGCTTTGTAACGGCACCTCGATTTTGAAATATGTCCTTGTCACTCCTTACCCATCTCTACTTCTCTCAACTGCCATCCAGGATTTGTGTCGGTTAACAGCTAAGCTGGTCCCAGCCTTCGAAAGTAGCAGTGATGGTTATTGATGTACTTGGTATAATGAATCGAAGGCCAGCTCGGGGAGTGACTGACATCTCTGTTCCGCTTTGCTGCTGCTCTCCCCACCTCCGCTCGCCTGCCCCCTAGGGTTCTTTTCCCTTCCCGAAAGTGAAGGCAAGGCAAATTGTTCTCAATGAAATATTTGCTTTGGTCTGTCCTACTTTCACTGTTTTCATCAAGAATAGTCTCTTGAGAAAACTTCAGATTTATGCTAAAAAAAAAAAAAAGATCTGTGTGCCTCAGTGATGTAACTGCTTTGAGAGGCTCCACACGTGGGCATATCATAAAATAAACGTGGATGAATTATTTTGACTCCTATTTTCTGCCCGGTACTGGAGCTTCCATATTATTTGTTTTGACTGTGGGAACGACTTCGAGTAACGAGGCCGCAGCTGATCTCTGTCCTGGTCTCCCAGGTACCGAATTTGAGGGGGCTGTCATCGCGCTCTTCCACCTCCTGGCCACCAGGACCGACAAGGTCCGGGCTCTGAGGGAGGCATTCTACCGCCAGAACTTACCCAACCTCATGAACCTCATCGCCACCGTCTTTGTGTTCGCTGTTGTTATATATTTTCAGGTAAGTCTACTCTCTTTGCTGAAGCAAGTGGGGTGCAGATTTTTATTCTGCTCTTAAAGAGAAGAATGCCATTTGAGATGTTAGTAGCTAACAAGTCAGTGTTTCAAAACCTAGTTAAGCAAACCGATTTCACTGTCGAGACTCTAAGGTACGAAATATTAGTGGCTATGACCTAGAGAAGATGTCTGTGTGGAAAGGAAAAATCTGTTCGTGTTGTCTTTTCACATTCCCCGCGTGACTGCTCTGCCTCTCTCTTTTTTTTTTTTTGCCTTTTCTAGGGCCGCATCCGCAGCATATGGAGGTTCCCAGGCTAGGGGTCTAACAGGAGCTGTAGCCGCCGGCCTTCGCCACAGCCACAGAAACGCGGGATCCGAGCCGCGTCTGCAACCTACACCACAGCTCACGGCAACGCCAAATCCTTAACCCACTGAGCAAGGCCAGGGATCGAACCCGCAACCTCATGGTTCTTAGTCGGATTCGTTAACAGCTGTGCCACGACGGGAACTCCATCTGTATTCTCGATAACGTGCACTTCCTCTGACCTGCTTCTGACCTTCGCTTCTCAGGGCTTTCGCGTCGACCTGCCCATCAAGTCGGCGCGGTACCGAGGGCAGTACAGCAGCTACCCCATCAAGCTCTTCTACACGTCCAACATCCCCATCATCCTGCAGTCGGCCCTCGTGTCCAACCTCTACGTCATCTCCCAGATGCTGTCCGTTCGATTTAGTGGCAACTTTTTAGTCAATTTGCTAGGACAGTGGGCTGTGAGTATTGTATGGTTTATTCTAAGTATTCAAATGTATTGTAATTTGCCTTTCATGCTTATGTTTTTAACTGAAAGAGATGAGCCATAATTGAAGCAGTTGCTATGACATTTTCAGATTCCTATACTTTTTTATTACTTATTTGGAAGAGTTGTAAAGCTGTGTTTGTTGTAAAACTAAGATTGGCCAAGTACCTTTTTTCTTTTTAGGGCTGCACTTGTGGCCTGTGGAGGTTCCCAGGCTAGGGGTCAAAGTGGAGCTGCAGCTGCTGGCCTACACCACAGCCACAGCAACGCCAGATCCTTAACCCACTGAGTGGGGCCTGGGATCCAGCCCACAACATTATGGATACTAGTCGGGTTCACAACCCGCTGAACCACAACAGGAAGTCCTGGTCCAGTACTTTTTATTTTACATCTAGGATTCATTTCCATGTCTCCTTTGAGTTTCCTTTCAGGTTCAAATCACAGTTGTGGTTATGAGAGTGATGCCCAGGAGCTCCCTAGTGGCCTAGTGGCTGAGGATCTGGCATTGTCTCTGCTGTGGTGCGCGTTTGACCCCTGGCCCAGGAACCTCTGTGTGCTGTGGGCGTGCCTAGAAAAAGAAAAAAGAAAGTGGTTCCTGCTTTGTGATCTTACTCCACTGTTGCCTAGAATGCTTGTTTCCAAAGGAGGTTTTTGCTGATTATACTGACACTGAAATCATTCTCTCCCGCCTCCCCTGCCGGTTTTCATGCCTCAGTGGCAGCGGCCTGGTGGGTGATGAGCTGCAGAAAGCATGGAATTATTAGATTTTATTTTTTGCTTTTTAGGGCTGCACTTGCAGCATATGGAGGATCCCAGACTAGGGGTCCAATTGGAGCTACAGCTACAGGTCTACACCACAGCCATAGCAACGCCGGATCCTTAACCCACTGAGCGAGGCCAGAGATCAAACGCACATCCTCATGGACACTACACTGGGTTCTTGACACACTGAACCACACCAGGATCTCCTCTTGCTGCTTGTACTGAGGCCACTTTTTAAAATTTAAAGTTGAACAGGATAAGACAGTGAAGTCTTAAATATCAGTGGAAGGAGATAGGATTCCTTTTCTCCCTAGTACAGTTGACTCCTGAACAGTTTGGGTTTGAGCTGCTTGGGCCCACCTAGGTACAGATTTCTTTCAGCAGTAAATGCTTCAGTTCCGCATGGTCCACAGCAGGTTGAATCCTGCGATGCAGAACCTTGCATACGGAGGAGCTGTTTATACAGAGGCACAGCTGTAAGTTCTGTGTGGATTTTTCAGCTGTGTGGTGTGTCAGAGCCGTAAACCCCACCTTGGTCAACATTTCAGCTGTACTCCTTTTCCATTCATTTACCAGAAATTTGATTACCTGTGGGAAGGGGAGGGTCCCTCCACGCATGAGCTGATGGTCTGGCAGTAATCATTACTACGATAATTTCACAGCACCAGTTGCACTGAATGGTTGTATAGATTGTGTTGTATCCTAACGATATTTAAAAAATTTTTGTAATGATTTATATTTTTTCCATTATAGCTGGTTTACAGTGTTCTGTCACTTTTCTACTGTACAGCAAAGTGACCCAGTCACACATAACACATATCCATTCTTTCTCTCACATTATCCTCCATCATGCGCCACCACAAGTCACTAGATATAGTTCCCGGTGCTGTACAGCAGGATCTGATTGCTTATCCACTCCAAAGGCAATAATTTGCACCTATTAACCCCAGATTCCCAGTCCATCCCACTCCCTCCCCCTTGGCTGCCACAAGTCTGTTCTCTAAGCCCATGAGTTTCTTTTCTGTAGCAAGGTTCATTTGTGCCATATGTTAGATTCCAGATAGAAGTGATGTCATGTGGTATTTGTCTTTCTCTTTCTAACTTCACTTAGTATGAACGTCTCTAGTTCCATCTATGCTGCTGCAAATGGTATTATTTTGTTCTTTTTTATAGCAGAGTAAGATTTTTTTTTAATGAGAATAATTGAGAAGTTAAATTTGTCTGTAAATAGTGCTTCTGATTGAGATTAGTGACTCCTGGAAATTGTAAATTCAGGAAACAGACATTTTAATTGTTGCAACCCCAAATTGCTTTCCCACCCTTTAAGGCCCAGAAATTTTATTTAATATGAGTAAATACTTGCTGTTCCCATTTCTTTCTTTTTTTTCTTTTTTGGCCGCCCTACAGCATATGGAGTTCCCTGGTCAAGGATCAGATCTGAGCCGTAGTTGTGACCTAAGCTGCAGCTGCGGCAATGCTGGATCCTTAACCCGCTGTGCCAGGCCAGGGATCGAACCTGTGTCCCAACTCTCCCAAGTCACCACTGATCCTATTGCACCAAAGCGGGAACTCCTGTTCCTATTTCTTTGATTATAAAGATTCTTAAATGTTTGGACAAAAATGTCATCATAAATATTTATTAAGAATATTTTTATAATATACAAGCCATAAAGTTTAGCCAGCAAGTTGTTAGTCTTCTGTTAATGTTTCAGTTGATTGCATTCTCAATAGAATACTCGGAAGTGAGAGAATTTGCATATACTCTTACAAGGTTCACAGGATTTCAGATGCTGAACGTTACCAGAGACCGCTGTAAATGATAGCACACCCCATCTGTAGGAAGAGGGAGGATTCTTCTTGTAGATGCATTATGTTTGTCTAAAATCGCTCTTCTGTTAAGAGTGTTGTCACGGTGTCTTTTATGTAATAGACGCTGTATAATTTTGAAGAAGTAAAGGTATTAGCACAAAAGCAAATCCTTTAGTTACACAGAATCATTAGTTGCGGGTGCTTTGAGCTAAAAACATTGTCCTAGTCTTTTTGCCGTACCCGCGGCATGGGGAAGGTCGGGGCCGGGGGTTAACCCTGCGCTGCAGCTGTGACCTGTGTCATGTGTCACAGCAGTGGCAGTGCTGGGTCCTCAGCCTGCCCTGCCGTGCGACAGGGAGCTGCCAGGAGTTTGGAAAGTCCTAAAAATGTGGCCTTTTGTCCTTTCTGTTCTGTTGTGTAGGACGTCAGCGGGGGAGGCCCGGCCCGGTCGTACCCGGTGGGGGGGCTGTGTTACTACCTGTCGCCTCCGGAGTCCATGGGCGCCATATTCGAGGATCCTGTCCACGTGGTGGTTTACATCATCTTCATGCTGGGCTCCTGCGCCTTCTTCTCTAAGACGTGGATAGAGGTGTCTGGCTCCTCTGCCAAAGATGTGAGCATTTAGTTTATTTGAAAATTGGAAACAATTCGTAAGTTTTCATGGTAGTCGGTACACGTAGTTACTTCTGTAATTTGAACTCTAATTCGTACTTTTTAATGAGGTGATGTCGTCTCTCCAAGGAGTTAAACACTAGTTCCTGGAAAGTGAAAAATTCTTCTGTTGGACAGCGGTTTGTGACCCTCCAGAGTCAACCCTACCTGAGAAAGTCTTATTCCTTAATATTTAATTTCTCCCTGGCAATTCACAAAGGTGGAGAAACACTGGTCTCAGGTCTGGGTGGCGTGGTTGTGCAGCGGCGTAGCCCCAGGCGGTGACAGCGCCCCTGCCCGCCCGCTGCTGTGTGCACAGCCCCCCGCACAACCTGGTAGATGGCGGCCGGGGCAGCGGTCAGGCTGGCCCTGGAAACCTGCTTTCTCTTCGCAGGTGGCGAAGCAGCTTAAGGAACAGCAGATGGTGATGAGGGGCCACAGGGACACCTCCATGGTCCACGAGCTCAACAGGTAAGGCCTGAGGCGCAGTCCTGACGGGAGAGCGTGTGCCTTACACGCACAGGTACCTGGTTGTCCATTTATTGTCAAATTCCGTTTATTGTCTAAATTCATATTTGAAGCATTTTTTTGTACTTAACACAAAAGAACCAGAATTTAACACGTACTGAATTGTTCACCACGTCAGAATTGACACCTGAATTATTATTTTAATTGAAATTGTGTTCCCAGCACCGCTCAGCCCATTGTTAAAATGCTGTAGGTCAGAGGTTCTCACTGTTGGCTGGTATGTGTGTCAGTCACCTGGGAACTTTTTAAAAAATCTGATATCCCAGCTCTGGGAACTGGGATGTGTTTGGTCTGTGGTGGGTCCAAGGCTTCAGTGTTTTGTTTTTTGATAACAACTTTATTGAGATGTAGTTTACTTGTGGGAAGTATATGGTTTGGTGGGGTTTTTTTAGTGTATCAAGTGTATATCATTACAATATAATTTTAAAAACGTTTTCACCACCCAGAAAGAAATCTTGTACCCGTTAGCTGCTCCGCACTGCTGCCCGGCCCTCCTGCCTCGCAGCCCCCGGCTTTTTATTTGGTCTCTGGATTTGCCAGTTTTGGACATTTCATATACATGGAGTTACTGTGTGTGATCTTTTGTGACTGTCTTCTTTCACTTAGCGTCATGTTTTCCAGGTTTATCCATTATTTGTGAATTTATTCCATTGTATGCATTACCATGTTTTGTTTACTCATTTCGTCAGCTGATGGAAATTTTGCTTGTTTCCACTCTTTGGCTGTGATGAATAATGCTGTTGTGAACGTACCTGTACAGGCTTCGTGCAGACCTTTGTTTTTATTTCTCTCCGAGTGGAATTGTGGGGTCACGTGGGAACTGTGCTGATCACGTGGCGGAACTGCCAGGCTCTGCTAGGGTGGCCGCCCCTTTCTTTGTTCCCAGGAGCGGTGTCTGAAGTTGCCGCACGTCCTCACCAGCACTAGGTTTTTTTTTTAATAGCTTACTGTATTGTTATTTAAATTGAGGTATAGTCGAGTTACTTTTCATTTTTTATCATCTTTTTATTTTTTATTTTTATATATTTATTTTTTGTCTTTTTAGGGCTGCATCTGTGGCACTGTCCCAGGCTAGGGCATCTGTCCCAGGCTAGGGGCCGAATTGGAGCCATAGCCATAGCAACGTCCGATTTGAGCTGCATCTGCGACCTACGCCGCAGCTTGTGTCAACGCCACATTCTTTAACCCACTGAGTGAGGCCTGGAATCAAACCTGCATCCTCATGGATACTTGTTGGGTTCTTAACCTGCTGAGCCACAATGGGAACTCCTTTTAATCATCTTTTTAAATTGAGGTATAACTTAACTACCATCTTTTAAAAATTGAGGTATTTAGTTCTTGCTTTTTGATTATAGCCACCTAGTGGTATGAAGTGGTATCTGTTTGTGGTTTTTCTTTTTCATTGTGGTTTTGATTTGCTTCTCTTTGAAGAGTAATGACGTTGAGCATCATCTTCATGTGTTAATTAGCCATTTTGCATAGGTTCTTGGAGGAATCGTCTCTTCAGTTCTTTCGCTCATTTAAAATGTTTAATTGGGTTGTATTTTGTGACCAAGCTTTAGGAGTGAGAATGTTTTGAGGGTGTATCTCACGTTAGGGGCGTGATGTGCAAACACTTTGTCTCGTTCTGTGCGTTGTCTTTTTTCACTTCCTCGGTAGTGCCTTTTGATGCTTAAGTTCTTCATTTTGATGAAGGTCAGTTTTTGTTTCTTCTTTGGTTGTTTTGTGCCGCTTTGAGTGTTGTAAGAAACCAAAGTCACAAAGATTTATCCTCTTCCATTTAGTCTGTGACCCCTGTGGGCTAATTTTTGTGTTTGATGGGAGACGGGAGTCCAGGTTCTTTCCTCCCTGTGGAAATCCAGATGTTCTAGAACTGCTTGTTGAAAAGGCACTGGTGTGGGTAAGCTGCTGGTTGGAACGTAGAATAGAGTGTAGAAAGTGGCCTAGGGACCTCTGCGCCCGCCTGCACCCAGCCTCAGTGGCTGTCACCCTGCCATCCTTGTTCCCCACCCCCTTGAAACGCGTCCCAGTATTTTTAACAGTTCTCCAGATAATTTGAACTTGTGACCAGTGCTCGATTACTGTTGAAGAGAGTCATCCAAATCTAGTCACATAAATTTGATACTTAGGAAGCATTTTGAAATATATCTTCCTGTGCTAGAGGGAGCTAAAGGTTACCTACCTAGCGACACTGTTAAACATTCCAGTATTTACATCAGTTGTGGCTTTTCCTTTTCTGCCGTAAAAATCATGTACTGCCTTTCTAGCTGTGAACTGGTTTCTTGAACTCAAGAACTCGAATCATCCCCTTAGTCAGTGTTCGTCAGCACGTAACTGCCCCTGGCCCCGGACAAGCCGCTGGTACTGCGGATTACTCACACTGCCACGGGTTACTGCTGCTCGCTGGCGCCCTGCCCTCTCTGACTCCGGGTTCTGTCTTCCAGGTACATTCCCACGGCCGCTGCGTTCGGGGGTTTGTGCATCGGCGCCCTGTCAGTCTTAGCCGACTTCCTTGGGGCCATCGGCTCTGGCACTGGAATCCTGCTTGCAGTCACTATTATTTATCAGTATTTCGAAATATTTGTTAAGGAGCAGGCCGAAGTTGGCGGGATGGGTGCTTTGTTTTTCTAAATGTTCAATATTTCTTTCTGTGTGTGTGAAAGGGAAAATATTTTGACAGTGTTTTTGTCAAGTAGTGCTGGTCCCCCTTTTCTTCTCTCACAGTTGGTTTTCCAGTGCTAAGCGTCCCGTTTCTGAAACGGGCATGGAGCTAAGCCTGAGTGCAGCCTGAGTACCAGCTGCCTTAAGACTCAAGTTTACATTAGTCGTTAAGAAACACATGCAGCGCTGCTCGTGATGCCGGAAGCCAGTGTGCCTGCCTCACCACATTCAGTCGTGACGGCGAGATGGCCACATGGATCAGTCGCGCACACAACATTCAAAACACTCGCTATTCCCCCAGCTCGTTTAAAGATAAATGTAGTGCCACTTGCCACTTCCCAGTATCTTTGAGCTTATTTAAGGAGTTCTGGAACATTTATATCTAATCTGTATTTTAGATATAATTTCTTTTGTACCTTTAGAACACATAGCATCCACGTTCCCCACTTGCCCTGCCCTCCTTTTGATTTGTGCCTCCTCAGAGCAGCCACTTGGCCCCAGTGGGCAGAATCAAGCTTTCAGCGTCACGTCTGTCCCTGGAGACAACCGCTTGTGTGCAGTTTCCCCCCCCCCCCCCCCAGTTACAGCACAGTCAGCGCCGTTTGACTGTACTGGCTGCGCCTTCCAACTCCAGCAAGTCACTTGAGAATACTCTTTCAAGATACTATGCCCCATTTTTTTTTTTTTTTAATCCCTAAAGCAAAGATCTAATTCTCAAGCAGTGTCTGTAGTTCAGTGGGGGTGAACAGTGAGTACTTCATGCTTTAGGAATTTGTGTGTGTTGTTGTACTTTACAGCAGCAACGTGAGTGGAAACAGTAGACAATAAAATTTTATTTAATAAAACTTTTGGTTGTGTTAGAAAAATACAATCTGATATTAAATGATGTCTAAGATCATCTGTATAGGTTCATTGTATTCGTACACTATTCATCCCGAAATACCTCCGCAAATGTACTAGTTTAACCCTAGAAATACCGAGAGGCAGTGGTCAATACAGGGTACTCAGACTTAGGACTGACATCTGGAAAGACCAGAAGAGCGGTGGTCTCTATGTCCCAGCCTCCACTGGAAGTAGTACTGTTCTTTCTCAGTAATTCATTTTTTTAGTGTATGTGCTTTATTGTCCAAAAAGACATCAGGAGTTCCTGTTGGGGCACAGCAGAAACGAATCTGACTAGAAACCTTGAGGTTGCAGGTTTGATCCCTGGCCTCGCTCAGTGGATTAAGGATCCAGTGTTGCTGCGAGCTGTGGTGTAGCTCGCAGGCACGGCTCGTATCCTGCATTGCTGTGGCTGTGGTGTAGGTTGGCAGCTACAACTCCGATTAGACCCACTCTGGTAACCTCCATATGCCACGGGTGTGGCCCTAAAAAGCAAAAAAAACCCCAAAGAGATCAAACTTAGTTTTTCAGAGACATCCTTTTCATTATTGTGGCTTTCCATCCCTGCTTAATTTCTTAAATGCAGGAAGTATACCTACATGTTTTGTCTTTTTAGGGCTGCACCTGCAGCATATAGAGGTTCCCAGCCAGGGGTCAAATCGGAGTTGCAGCTGCCGCCTACGCTACAGCCACAGCAATGCCAGATCTGAACCAAGTCTTCAACCTGCATCACAGCTCATGGAAATGGCGGATCCTTAACCCGCTGAGTGAGGTCAGGGATTGAACCTGTGCCCTCATGGATGTTAGACTGGTTTCTGCTGAGCCATAACGAGAACTCCAAGATACCTTACTTAGCTTCAGATCACAAAGCTAGTCAATTTTGGGAGCAAGGCAGAGAAAACAAAGGCAGGTAGGACAGTAGCTATGGTCAGCTGGAGAGCGTGTACCAGGGGCCTCGGACCAGTGTCACTACAGAAATACGGACCACGTACTAGCTGTTTTTCCCTAAAAGAGGTGGAAGTAACAGCCTTTAATAATAACCAGCCTTTAAATGCTGATATCCTAATAGTGTCAGCTGATGAAAGCATCTAGACCACCAGTTCTCAAACTGACTGAATTCCCAAAGCATAGCCTTTGTTATTTATAGATAATGTGAACTGCATTAGGGGGATGATTTAGGATTTTGCTGTCACTTTTAAGTTGCACTCTTAGGGAGTCCTGTCGTGATGCAGCAGAAACGAAACTGACTAGGAGCCATGAGGTTGAGGGTTCGATCCCTGCCCTTGCTCAGAGTTGAGGATCCAGCATTGCCGTGAGCTGTGGTGTCAGTTACAGACACGGCTCAGATCTGACGTGGCTGTGGCTTAGGCCGCAGCTGTAGCTCTGATTAGATCACTAGCCTTGGAATCTCCATGTGCCAGGTGTGTGGCCCTAAAAAGACAAAAATAAATTGCACTTTTAGTAAAAGAAAAAGGCAGAAAGGATAGGCAGGGGTTACAGATCTCACTCGTCCATCAGCATTTAAAAGTGGATTAGCCACCTGTCATGGGAAGTGGTTTTGAAGAGTTGGTCTGTTTAAAGCCTGGTCTGTGCTTTGTGAATGTGCTTTTATGGATGCCTGGGTGCTTCCTGATTTTGATGGAGTAGCAACAAGGGGAATTAGAGGACTTGGGTCTTGAGAGCTCAGGACAAAACGGTACAGTCTTTGGAAAGGATGATGCCAGGCTTTAAAATGATTTTACTAGAGACACGAGGGAAGGCTACCGTCAGAGCAGCTAGCCGGGCTGAGCTCCCCCATGCTCACAGGACAGCAGACCTGGTCTGTGTGCTCTCTAGCCCGTAGTCCTTTCTGCCGCTCTGGTTTAGGGGCACAGCGAGCCTGGAGACAAACCGCTATGCAGCCTCCTTGCCATTCGTCCCTACTGGGTCTGGTTCCGAGGGCCCTGGCTAGCCCCTGGGGCCGGGGCTGCAAACATGACTTAGGGGTAGCCGGTGAGGACCACCTGGAGGCTTCTGCTGGGCGACACTGGAGAGGCAGTAATCCCGAGGCTACGGAAGTTCCACGGAAGAGACAAGCTCAAGAAAGAGTAAGGTAAGAAAGTGGCCAGTGACACTGGCGACCTTGAGGGTGGTGGGGTCTTAGGCATGCCGTGAGCCAGAAACTTCCATTCTTTCTTGTAGAGAAGCTTGTGTTGAAATAACACGTATTCCTAGTACTCATTAACCATGCTGGCTACACGCAGGGTTTAACACCCAGGCAGGGCCCCAAACCATGTAAGTCTTATTACTGTGGACTTGGTTTTTTAGAAACTTGCCATACTTTCTGTGATAAGGAGAGAAAATGACTCAAGTATATACTCGTGCTTGAGGGACGGGCCCTGCGTCCGTCAGCCTTCCCCTCGGTGCAGAGACTGCATCAGCCGTGTTTCATCTCGTGCGCGCCGGGCGCCCTGTAGCAGGCAGGTGGCTGAGGCCACCTACCGCCCGGGAACGGACGTTACTCTCCCGTGCATGTCCTCCGCTGCACAGGTGAATTCCACGCAGCGTTCAGTTAGGAAGGACAAGGCAGTTCCTGCACAGGTCTGTCTGTAAACAACATGCTGTACAAGTTAGCTGCACACCCCGCTATGCCTTTTGCTGGGGCTTTTGTTGGGGTTTGGTGGTGGGAAGAACTGGTCTATTTTTGAATTCAGGGCTATTTTAATATAGAAATATTGTATCTCTTGGACTAGATAAGAAAAGTAATAGCTTTTTTTTTTTTTTCCAAAAACAACCTAGATTAAACATACCTACATTTCTGTTCTTTATTACTATTTAGCTGCAGTTTAGGCTGAGAGTTCCTGTCTTGGAGCAGTGGAAATGAATCTGACTAGTAGCCATGAAGAGGCAGGTTCAATTCCTGGCCTCGCTCAGTTGAGTTAAGGATCCGGCGTTGCTGTGAGCTGTTGTGTAGGTCGCAGACGCGGCTTGGATCTGGTATTGCTGTGGCTGTGGTGTAGGCCAGTGGCTACAGCTCCAATTATACCCCTAGCCTGGGAACCTCAATATGTCATGGGTGCAGCCTTTTTAAAAAAAAAAAAACAAAGTGGCTACAGCCTCCCTGTAATTACAGTTCCATACCTGCACATGCATTTTGTGTTGCTTTTATTTTATGAAAAGCTAATTTCAAATCTCGATTAAAACTAGGCTGAATACAGAGTCTCAGTGAAGGAGGCCTCGTGGCTGTTCACCAAAACATGACCGCCATCCTTCGGCCTTAAAACTTGAGGAAGGGCACTTCAAATGGCTTGGTGTTGGCGTGCTTCAGGGCCAGTGCGTAGGAGTAGACGCGGGCATCCACCGTCAGGTGTTCGTCAGCTACCAGAGCTGGAGGAGGCGAAGGACAGGGGTTAAGTGATGAAGGCAGGTAACAGCACCGTCCGTGTTTACCGGGCAGCCACCGCGCGCCCGTCTCTGTGCGACACGCTGTGACACGGTGACGAACGGACATTTTAATAAAAGACCTGTAAGTGGAACTCCATTTCCAGCATGAGAAAGAACAAAAAATTAAAGACAGACGCACCGAGATGAGGATCTTACTCGTTAAAACACAAAGCTTCGAGTGCTCTTGTGGTGCAGTGAGTTGAGGATCTGGTGGTGTCACCGCAGTGGCTAGGGTCACTGCTGTGGTGTGGGTTTGATCCCTGGCCCTGGGAACTTGCTGCTGTCAAGACGGAGGCCTCGGAGTTCTTGTCGTGGATCAGTGGAAACGAATCTGACCAGTATCCATAAGGATGCAGGTTCGACCCCTGGCCTCGTTCAGTGGGTCGGGGATCCCGCATTGCTGTGGCTGTGGCGAAGGCCGGCAGCTCCAGCTCCAATTTGACCCCTAGCCTGGGAACCTCCGTATGCCATGCGTGTGGCCCTAAAAAAGCAAAACAAAAACGAGTGAGGCCTCCACCTCACACAGGGCAGGCAGCAGAACTGTTTTCCTCAGGGGGAGGCCGCACCCTTACGCCCTGGGCCACCTCCCCGCCGGCTGGTCAGAGACGCTGAGGAAGGTCTGCTGTTCGAAGGCAGGGTTACGCCCTGCTCGGCTGCGCGGCGGGTGCTGGCTGCGCGCTGCCTGCTGGCTGCGCGCTGCGTGCTGGCTGCGCGCTGCGTGCTGGCGGCGGGTCCTCAGTGACCCAACTCCACATGCCTTCCTCCCAACCTCTGTTGCTGGGGAAGTCTTTGATGCTGTGGCACTGCTCCAGCAAAGCAGGAACCCTGCCTCTCTGCCCTCGCTCACTCTCTGTCCCCTCTTCTAGGGCCGGAAGGAAGTTCATTATTTTTTTGGCCATGCCCACGGAATGTGGAAGCTCCTGGGCCAGGGACCGAGCTCTCATCACGGCAGCGACAACACTGGATCCTTAACCCGCT
Organism: Catagonus wagneri; assembly: GCA_004024745.2. Lineage (NCBI taxonomy): Eukaryota > Metazoa > Chordata > Mammalia > Artiodactyla > Tayassuidae > Catagonus > Catagonus wagneri. The sequence goes on from PVHT021183707.1 coordinate 8,062,188, forward strand.
AGGCCACCAGGGAATTCCAGGAAGGAATCTTTTTTTAAAAAGAACACTTTGCTAATATAATATATAAAAACAATAAGTAGCATGTAACATTTAAGCCTTTATGTGCCAGCATTATCCCGTTCCATGAGAAGCTGAGGAACTTGTTCTAAGCCATAGCTAACACACCGCCGGCTGAGCCTCGGAGCCGTGCACCTGCTATGGGGTGGCCCCGGCTCTCCCTGAGCAGTCGCCTCGGACACCACTGCATCTTCTCAACGGGTCCTTCCCCCTCTGACCTTGGGTCCTGAGGCGGCGCTGACCTGAGGTCTGGGCTGTGAAAGGGTAACGCGGGACGGGAGGCTCTCTGAGAACCTGAAGTCTCAGCGGTTTCTAAAAGATTTCCTAGACCTTTCAAATGCAGACGTTAGAAATAAAACCGTAAGCCCCGGGTTCTCAGGGAGGAAGGGAGAGACTTCCTCAAAGCTTCAGATCCAGGCACTTCCCGTGGTGGCACAGCAGAAACGAATCCGACTAGCACCCATGTGGATGTGCGTTCAATCCCTGGCCTTGTTCAGTGGGTCGGGGACCCGATGTTGCTGTGAGCTGTGGTGTAGGTCAGACACAGCTCGGATCCCGCGTTGCTGTGGCCGTGGTGTAGGCTGGCGGCTACAGCTCCGATTTGACCCCTAGCCTGGGAACCTCCATATGCCACAGGTGCGGCCCTAAAAAAAAAAAAAAGAAAAAAAAGAAAAAAAAGCGAGTGAACAGGAAAGGTTAAAATGG
>PVHT021183707.1:8063949-8094677 GCA_004024745.2 Catagonus wagneri
GGGTCTAATCGGAGCTGTGGCCACTGGCCTGCGCCGCAGCCACAGCAACGCAGGATCCGAGCCGCGTCTGCAACCTACACCACAGCTCACGGCAACGCCGGATCGTTAACCCACTGAGCAAGGGCAGGGATCGAACCCGCAACCTCATGGTTCCTAGTCGGATTCGTTAACCACTGCGCCACGACGGGAACTCCCCCAGTTAACTTTGGAAACAAAAACATAGTAACACGTAAGTAGGAAGATCATCCACTTCTACAGGGTGAGTGGACGGTGCCCAACCCGGCTGGCAGAGGGGCCCTGATGGCCCCGACACATCTTCTCCACTACCTCCTCCCGCAGGGACGCTGAGGACTGGCCCACGGAGCCTTACAGATGTTTCCGGGATCCTATGAGATGGGCTGGCCAGGAGCCACACAGTCTAACTACGTGGCAGGGAATTTACTAAGGGGCTCACTGCTAGCTAGCTCCTTAACCAGCATATCACACTTAGTCTAGAGAAGACACCTCTGTATTTGTAGAAGGAATATTCTTCAATTCTCCTTTAACTTATTCCCACCCCTCCAAAACCATCCAACATATCGGCACACTTGAGGATCAGCTAAGAGCTACCTACCAGGCCTTTCATGGCAGGGATCAAAGACTTAAGCACTGGAACAGTTCTGGCTCATCAGCAGGAATATTATCTTGACCCTCCTGCAGACTAAAAGCAGCCCCTAATGAAAGCTTTCACTGGACAGAGACTGTTGTGCTCTTCCTTTCAAACCCGAATGCCATCCGGAAAGGGAGACTGTGATAGGTCAGCGGTAGCTTTCTAACGGTTTCTGGATAGTTGACTCGATGAGGAAGAACAGGAAGAAACGGGATTATATTTAGTACCCGCTTTGCTGAGGATGGGGTCGGGGAGCAGGAATGCTTACTTACCATGAAGTCTGTTCAGCAGGTCATTCTTTGGTAAGGAAATTACTTCCACGAATTCTATACAAAGTGCAAGTGAAAACAAAGCTGAACGACAGGCAAGCCCATCAGCGCAACCCACGATGGCCAGGCCTCTCCCACCTCGCCCCGCCGCGCACAGGGCAGCCTCGTGGGCACGACGTACCTCCGTCTCCTGAAAATAAACAGAAGGCCCTTCAGCAAGGCGGGGGCTCAGTGCTGGGAGACTTTTGTGCAGGGCAGGCCTCAAAGTCCGGTGAGACGTTAACAGAAACTACATACATACAGTACAAAGTTATTTCCTCCAAATCAAATGTTTAACAGCTAACCCTAACACACATTCTGTATCACGTAAATAGTATTTTTAAGTTGTTAAAGCAGAATGTAAGATTCACCAGTTGCACCATTTTTGAAAGCACAATCAAGTGGCATTAAGTGCGTCTGCACTGGAGTGTCTCACGAGCACTGTGCCCCTCAAGAGCTTTCCATCGTCCCCAACAGAAAGGGGTCCCCTAGACACGAATCCCTCATCCTCGGTGACCTCTGGTCTACCCTGTGTCTCTGTCAGCGTACTGGTTTTAGGGACCTCACGTCACCTGTTCTCCAGGCCCATCTGAGTGCCAGCATGCAGCAGCACACGTCAACCCCTGAACAGTATTTCAGCCACATTTTATGTTACTGGACACTTGGGTTACTTCCACCGTTTGGGTCTTGTGAGTAACAGTGTATGAACACTGGTGTCCAAGTATGCGTCTGAGGCCCTGCTTTCGGTTCTTCTGGGTTTATACCCAGGAGTGGAACTGCTGGATCATAAGCTAAATCTATTTTTAACTGAAGAACTGCCAAATGCTTGCACAGCATCTTTGCTATGCTTTGCGACGTTTTACTATGTTTGTTAGGCTCCGAGCGTGTAAAATTAGCTGCAGTAGGAAGCGAATGTTCAGAACAACTAAAAGGGATGGGAGATGAAGGAGCACCCCTCTGACACTGGTCTGCGGTGGTGTCCACGCCACACCCCTCCTAAGGACGCGGGGGGCACATGGAACGGACAGAGACACTGAAGCTTCCGAATCCAAACTCGCTAAGAAATACGGAGCAAAGACTTTTCCCCAAGCGTCACTAAACATGGGACTCAGAGCAGCAGTGCTGTCCTGCAGCTCTTCTGTCAGTGTGCAGGGGACAGAGCTCAGTGACTGAAGATTATCATCGTTACTATGTAAGGCCTCTAGCTCCCACTACCGAATGGGAATGAACTCCACACAGAAATGCATAATGTTTTATATAAAAAAGGCATAAAAATTAATGACGTGCTAAGAGAAAAATGCTAAAACACACAGGATTAGGAAAAGAGCCAAAAGTGCCAATGAAGCATGTATTAAAGGCTATTGCTCTTTCAACAAAAATCAAACTAGTAGCAAGTTAAAGGATACTTAATACAGACGACCCCCTTAAGCGGAGCCAGCACACGCTCACCTGGCTTTGGCTTCGGCCTTACGTTTTCCGCATCGTCTCCGTTGATGGTTACCGTCACGATGTGTGTGGTGCAGTTGGACAGACCCGGGTCCATACATACAGCTGTGGAGAGAAGTGAGGTCACTCTCCAGACACGAGGCGGATGCCATCCGTCTCATCACTTCAGTGTCTCTGGAAGAAGCCTGGACAGGTAAGTAGGCTAGGGCGGCAGGAGGGGAGAGCTGGTCCGCCCTCCCCACCAGTGCACGGGCCCGCAGGACACGTCTGCGGGCGGTCCCCGCAGAGAGGGCCAGCCCCACGCGGGAGCCTGGCCAGGGAATTAGCTAAAAGGAAAGCCACTGATTTCTCGACCACGAAGAACACCCGAAGACTCAACCCTTTCACACTCGGAACAATGTCTGTTCCCACACTGGAGAAGCGGCACGAACCTGGAGAACACTCGGCGACATCGCCCTTGTAGCCAGTCTCTTCCTCGAGCTCCCGCAGAGCGGCTGCTTCGGGGCTTTCGTTCTCATCGATGAGACCTGCGAGGCCGAAGCGTGGGTGAGGGCACGGGGAGCCAGCGTTCTAACACACAGGCTGCTGAACTACCCGTGAGCAATCAAGAGGTTTGCAGCTTTTATAGAGAAATAAAAGGGGAAAGAGTCCCCCGGCCCGCACCCCAGCGGACCAAATAGGTTCTGGTCCTGTTTCTACCCAGACCGCGGGGTGAGCAGCCCGGCACCAAGGTCCTTGACCGCACGGAGCTCCTGTGCGCTGAGTGGCTCTGCAGTGGCCCAGCCGAGTGACTGCAGCCCAGGAAGCCTCTGCTTGTTTCCTTACGTGTGAGATGGGGACAGTGTTACCTGCCAGCCTGCCTCCCTCCCTCAGGGCCACATGGGGCCTGGAGTGAAGGCCCAGATGGCATCAGCTGAGAGGGAGAGGAGGGAAGGTGGGGCTGCAGGGGCCCTGAGAGGAGGGCAGAGGGTCCAGAGGAGGAGGACAGCAGCACCGCAGTCTTTTTCCTGAAGCAATTTAAAAACTGCGAACAAAAACTGAAACACAGGCTATTCAATTGCTTTTCAGTTATTAATTTCTTCAGTGAAATGGCAAGAGAATGAGAAAGACAATAAAGCTGCTCCTACCTATTACCGTGGGATGGACGCTGAGAAGCGCAGAACTTAGACCTCTAACGATAAACGAGAGCTAATCTCCTCACGTGGGAACAGGCCAATTCAGCGCTGCGAGGACGCGCTGCGTTCCGTCCAGAGAGCTTTACTCCGGAACGGCCGCAGAGCCCTCGGCTGAATTGCGACACTGTCCCTGGCCTGTCGGCGCACAGGAGGACCGCGGTTTCTCTGCCCCCGTTTTTACAGTGGGGGGTCAGGTCTAGTTATAACTGCAGATCTGCGGGGGGCAGATGGCTCGTGGTGGAAAATGAAATAAGCAGACAACTGAGGGAAAAGCAGTGACCCCAGAGAGGCTGGAGAACGTTGCAGAGAGGAGGGCCGGTGGCCTGGAAGGGGAGCTGACACCCTGGGGCGCGGCTGGCGGCCTGGAGGGCCTCGCTGCTGAAACCGCACGGAAGGATGAAGGGGGCCGGTGTCGGGCACGGCCGCTCTCAGGCACCGCCTGGCTCGGTCACGGACCCCGAGGCCCCCTCCGCGGCCCGTGCGGAGCGACTCACCGGCCGGGAACTCCAGGCAGTAGCCTCCCATGGGCGGCCGGAACTGCTTGACCAGCACGACGCACTCATAGTGCAGCGTCCTCTGCAGCACGGGGATGACCGCCACGCCTGCGGCGGGAGACAAACCAAAGGCCCCCGTGAAAGCGCAGCCAGGCCAGCAAGCTGTCCACGGCAGCCCAGCTAAAAGCCCGCCGGTTAAGAAACGCTGTGTCTGAAGTCAGTTTTATATTTGCCTTTAGCAACAGGAAGTTAACTGAAGCTACGATCTTGGCCGTCAGCTTTGGAAGTTATCCTCGTTTAAACAGACAAGGAAAAAGGCATCGCGCTGCCTTGTTTAAGCTTTCTCTTTATAAAAAGCCTGTTTCTGTTGTCAGGGTTTCTTTGAAATCAAAACCGGACGTGAACACTTAGGTCAAGGCCCAAATCTCCATCTACGTGAACCCGGACAGAGACCATTTCTCCCGCTGACGCAGCAGGGCCGGAAGTCACTGCTCCTCGCGCCTCTGGGTGGCCTTTCAGCCAGAAACTGAGCGTGCGTCATTGTCTGTAGTATATGCTAGACTCAACTGTATCAGTTTAGGGTAAAAGACCTTTTCTCCCAAGTTACTTGGCCTTCAAACCAAACCAGACCCCCAAACCACTGGATTCTGGAAAACCCAACTGCCCAGGAAGACCCTCGGCTCCTCTCTCACACTTGCCCACAGGAAAACACGGCAGCTACCCCACTTCCAGGAAGAACAGAACACAGGACAAAATGAAGAAATAAAAGGGAAAAACAAGAAAGACCTATTGCCCAACTTCCCCTAGACCAGAGGTGGCTTTCAGGACTGTTTCTGGGATCTTTGCAGTCAAAGCATTCATGCCTGGAAGGAAAAGTGAATGAATGAATAGTCTTTTCCTGATTCGTTTCCTCGTCAACTTACAAGCAAGTAGCCGATAAGCATCAAGTGGTGCCCAGTGAGCTTCCCAGACTCCGGGACCTCACTGGGCCCTCTGCGCAGACCGCAGGGGCTTCTCCACATCGTGACCTAGCCACACAGAGTGTATGGCCTCAGATTACAGCGACCTGTGTTTGCTATATAATTGTAATTTAATTACAATTAAATTATATAATTATAGTAATAATTACTATATAATTGTAATTGTAATATATACAATTACATCTTTCCCTCAAAGACAGTTCTGAGCTTAGATAACAGGAGCCAGCAGTTATTTATAAAGAAAGCCTGAGTTACATAACACTGCGAAATAGAACACCAGAGTCAAAGAGAAGATTCTACTTGAAGATACCTGCTCTGAGGTCTTGGTGACAGTAAAAACCCTCCTCCCCAGCTTCCTACAGTTGTGTGTGGGGACCTCCTTTCTAGAGAGTTCTAACAGGTTTGCTTTCATACCATCAGCCGACTGTCCTTTCCTGGTTGTACGCTTCACAGTTTCCCAAGTTCTGTTCAGACAGACAAGAAAAAAAAAACAAAAGCATTAGTGCCTAAGAGGAGACTGTTCTTAGGCCTTGTGTGTAGAACCGGCAGCTTACAAACACCAAGCATGCAAGTGTGCTAAAAATGACGGCCAGGAACACCACGCAATAAAGATCTGTATGAACAAGGCCAGCAGTGCCTTCCCATAGCTTCTAAAACTCACCAAACCCCTGCTGCCCACATCCACCCTCTACAAGTTAATGGAAGCTCACGCGAGCTGCCTTCAAACCATTCACTGAAAACACTTCAGTTTGGATCATAGACCCACAGGTGAGCACGTGATCACAGCTTTAAAGGCTATCAGGCCGCCGATGCGAATCCAGCCCGTTATGCAAAGTCCAGGATACTCCGCGCAGCGAGAGCCACGAGGCCTTATTCACACAGCTGAGATTTTAAAATCTGCGATGGCAAATCCAGGTCATAGGAAGGTAGGACCTTCCTGCTTGGTAATCGAGGACTTCATAAACTGAGGGCGCGCTCTCCCTGGCATGCACAAGAGCCCGTCAAAGGGCGAAACGGTCCCTGGAGAGCAAGCGGGGTGAGCGGCGGGCAGGCGGCAGACTCCCAACCCCCGTCCAGCCTCACTCCTGACCAGCTGCGTGTTGCCGGGGGCACGGCACAGGCAGGCTTCTGCTCCTCTCCTGTCCCTTCGATAGCAAACATGGAGCCGAGGCCAAGGACTCAGAGGAAGGAAGACATCTGAGTGGCTCTGGGCAAACAAAGGTGCCACAGCCAACATCTGTCTCCCCCCAGGAAGTGGGTACGAGAGGTGCTGCTCAGAGGAAGCCCGCAACTTTTAATCTGGCTGTCCTTAAGGCGTAGACCGTGCTACGTTTCTATTAAAAATGTCAGGTATTTAATCTGGCTAAAAAAAAAACAAAACACCTTTCTGTAAAGCGCAGATCTTTCAGCACTCTACCCAAACTCTTCAGGGCAAGTATGGCAAAATGAACCTGGGAAAATCAGGCTACCATGACAACTTGCGGCTGCCAACATTCCCGTTAGTAGCAAGAAGCCAACCAACAAGCCATCCTGGTAAGTCAACAATACAGATCGCAAGTGATAGAACACCTTTCGGCCCAGTTCTCTCTGCTGCCTCCTAGGGTTAGTCCTACGGAGTGAAGACGGCTGCCGGGGAGGGCACTGCAGGTCCCATCGCAAGTACGCTAGGAAGAAGGGAGGCAGAGGGGCGCGTCACTGGGGAGAGGAAGTGGCTAAGCAGCACGGAGTCCAACCCAGCGAGAGAAGCGTACTGACGGCAAGTATCAGAACCAGGTGTCCCTCGAGCTCATCACCTCTGAGGGGCCGAGAGATGTCCTTAGGACCGAGTCAGCAAACCCTCGCCTCCGCGCGCCCAGCCAGCTGACCCCACAGCTGCAACCTCCTCAAGACGGTTTTCTCAGCTGTAAAATGAGGGAGTGGAGCGTATGCTGCTGGAAAAGCCGCTTGTGGCTGCAGGATTCTGATTCTGTGTTTTAGCCTTTGTTACAGCAAAGCCCATTGTACTTTCTTTCCTCCGGTCAACCAATGCCTCGAGACAGGCAGGCGACAGAGGATGAGCGCAGCTCCGTCCTGCACGTCAGTGAGGGCGCCCAAGCCCGCGTTCTCTCTACGCCCCTAAAACCAATCCACCTCCTCCCGCGTGAATGAGACTGGGCAGCGAAGGGTTCTCTGGCTGCGATTTTGCTGCTCTGTACATGCAATGCCTCACGCACTACTAACCCCGGCCTGCAGAACAGTACGGGCGTTCATTCTGCAAAGCCTGACGTGCTGGCATGAAACGTTAATGGTTTACACAAGAGCTCCTCGGAGCCACGGCGCGGCCCTACGGTGACAGATGACAGAGAAGTGCCGTCAACGGGACACTCAGTGTGGGGACCGGGAAACCTCAGAGCCCACTCCCAACGACTGAAGCCAACTCTCGAGAGGGGAGATGATTATAGGGAAAAAATGCCCACGGGATCCCGCTGCACATCCTTAATGAGAAGGCTGGAAGGAGCAGGCGCGGAGCTGCGAGGGCTGTCAGCAGGGTGAAGGGCTACACTGTGTCCGACTTCACCCGGTGGGAAGGAGAACCAAACCCTATCATGGTGAGCTGGGCTCCAAGCCCTGGCCGCGTTCTCCCAAGTGTGAGCGCGTCCCTGTGGCCTAGTCCACACCCAGCTCACGGCTCTATCACCCTTTTCCGCTCGGGGGACGGGGCGCGTGGGCTCGGCCTTCTTACTTTAGGGTTTGACGGCGCTGGGGGTATCGCGATGCTGCCCGCAGCTCTCAGCACTGGCTGGTACCGTTTTCTGCTACTTTGGTAGCCACAGTCCAAAGCTGTTTTAAGTTACCTGCAAGTTCCTGTCATTCCACACTGATGAGAGGTGTATTCATTTCCTTACAAAGAAGCTCTATATTCTTACTTGATCGTTTAGTAAATAGTTTACTTAGATCCTTAAGACAGTTTACAATGAGGAACATATCAAAGTTTATGACAAACACTAAATAAAGACTTTGAGAACCCAAATACTGAGCATTTTACAAAACAGTTTTTTATTAAAAAAAAAATAGTTTACCTTGTTTTACCAGTAGGATCCCTGTAAGTTGTTTTTTCAAGCTTGACCCATTTTCCTTCTGAAATTAACTAAAAGGAGATCAGACAGTAAGCTGGGAAACTTTCAGACTGAGTTGTTTTGTATGTAGGTTTTTTCCCTTTCAGGCTTTCTCTGTGTGGCTCTTTCAGGATCCCTGTTTCTCTCCCCAAAGTCTCTGTGCCAGTTTTAGTTCAGAGTATTAAAAGCAGTTTTTCTGATGGTGTGCTGCTCTGTGGAGTCTTAGAGGTAGGACTGCAAGGTGAAAAGAAAGGGGAGTTGACAAGTTCCTGGGTGGGGGGAGGACGGGGGGAGGGGGAGGGAGGGGTTCGGGGGGGGGGCAGGAGGGAGGGGGAGGAGCAGGCGGAGGCTCCCGACAGTCTCCGATCTGGGTGCCAGTCGGGCAAGTGTGTTTAGGATGTGAGCATATGACTGTCAGTGACAACACGGCACAGCTGAGGACAGGACACCGTGGCCAAGGACTAGACTTCACACAGCGACAGCACGGGCCCACCGCCCACGGCATCGTCTGCCCGACGCTGAGGAGTTCAGGTTCCAGGGAGCGACAGAGCACACAGCCCACTGCGTGCATCAAGAATAAGCAGCCCTCCCCCCTTTTTTTTTTAACTAGGGTGCTAGCAGTGACCTAATAATTACCAGCAGATCTGTTCATAGACAACATGGAAAGATTTTTAAATCAAAAGGAATTCCAGAACGGTGTCAAGCTCAGAGTTCCAAGATTTAAAATCTATCCACTGCAACGGCTCCCGCAGGAGAGACTTTTTTAAAAAGGCAAACTGGGTATAACACACAAGGTATACATCAGTTCTGGAACTGAAACCACAACAACTTGGTTTTCTGTTGTTCTTAAACATACGGACTGAGACCGCAAGCAGCTACAGCCAAGACGTGCACTAGGCTGACGCGTCTAAGCCCAGAGACTCACGCGGCATGCGCTCTTCTAACCAGGGCAACTGCCATTCGTAGCTGAGAATCTCTGTATCAACAGCCAAAGTCCACTTTAAGAACAGTCTCGATTTCACTAATAAACGTAAGTAAGAGAGGTACAGGACTGCTCCCACTCAAAAGCAAAATGTCCCTGAGTTCTAAAAAGAGAGCAGGAACAATGTCTAAAAACTGTCATGAAGAATTAAAAACAATCATTTGAAATAGCAAATAGTCTACACATTTCTTTAAAACTCAAGCTTTACATGGCAGAGGGGAAGGGAAGTAAAAAAAGACCATTTCTACCTCCTCTGAAATAACAGACTGTTTGGTATTCTGAGGAGACTCCGCTGGTTCTTGCTGGTCCATTTTCAAACTAGTTAGTCTTCACAGGCCCCCAGCAAAAAGTGCACGCTGAAAGAGAATTAGATTTGTTGAAGCCACATTAATTTTTCTGAATTACACATTTGTCCAACGGTCAAAGCACTTAAACGGAGGAAAAACTCGTCACCACCGCTGCTTTCCTCCCCTGAAGATGGGGGGAACTGCCCTCGAGGGAACAGGAAACGCCAAGGCCCCCGCCCAGGGAGAGCAGCCTGCCCAGGCCCTCGTACAGTGCGGGATGGAGACTCCACTCTGACGACACCTTCCTTCCGGGGCAAAGCACCAGGGCCACCCTGCGCCCGGCTCGGCTGCTGCCCCGCAGTTGCTCGGCGCGGCTAAGGCTTCTGCCTCCCTGTCTTCAGTGCGTGACACGGGGTGAACGGACGTACCATTCTAACCGCGTACAGTGGTGCAACCACTTCCAAGCTTTAACACGTATCAAAGTCACAGTTGCACAGGACCAATTAACTAGACGACTTAACTAGAACCAAGACCTGTTTGGAAAGAGCAGGCCTCATCCTGGCTGCGGGCTACTGCTTCTCTAGCTCAGCGGAATCCCCTCCATTCTGTACCCTACATGTCTGAAAAAAATCTTTTTTCTACCCTCAAAGTTCATTGATAACCTGGCGGCAGATACAGTTTGGGGCTGAAAATCCTTTTCCGTGAGCAACTTGAAGACACTGCTCAGGGTCATGCTTCTGAGAAGCATGAGAAATCGGAATCTTTTCTTTTTCTTTCTTTTTAGGGCTGCACCCCCCGCACATGGAAGTTCTGGGGCCAGAGGATGAACTGGGGCATATCTGAGCCCCGTCTGCGACCTAGCCCCCGGCCCACAGCAATGCTGGATCCTTAACCCGCTGAGAGAGGCCGGGGATCAAACCCACATCCTCATGGATACTAGTCAGGTTCTTAACCCGCTGAGCCACAGCAGGAGCTCCCTGAATCCTTTACTGATGTGACTGGTGTTCTTCCTCTGGAAACGCGCGGTGACTCACGTCGTCCATGCTGATGTTACTGCAGGTCAAGTGTGTCCTTTCAATCCGGAAACCTTCCTGTGCTCCCTGACAGCTTCCTCCCTCCCGTGCTCTCTGTTCTCTGAGGAAATACTGTATAGCGGCTGGGCTTCCTGAATCAGACCTCTGTCTCACCCTTTCCATTCCCTCTTATTTTACCCGTACTTCTCGGCGGCTGGTCCAGCCCCTCGCGGTGATGAGTCCTGAAGCTCCCCGCCCGCCTGCCGGCGTGCAGCTGCAGGGGAAGAGCCGCCCTCGCGGCGCCGCGCTCGCCAGCCACCCGCCAGCCACCCGCCAGCCACCCGCCAGCCACCCGAGGGCAGAGAGTCCGGGACCTGAGGTGAGAATTCAGCCAGCCTTCAGATTCCAGCTCAGACCGCAAGCAAAGCCACCAGCCCGGCGGAGCCTCCGAGCACCTTCCGTGCCTCTCCTCTCCGCCGCGACCCCGCGACGCTGCTCAGAGGACGGCTGGGGCTGCTGCGGGCCGGCCCCGCCGCCGAGCCGGGAGGAAGCTTACGGGCCCCTCGGCTCCCTGACCTGCCACCCGTCTGGTTAAAACCTCAAGGCCTCCCCCTGGGAAGAGATGGTTTCCAAAACCACCTCCCAGACGCAAGATTTTTCTTCATGCTTTTTTTTGGGAGGGGGGATTTTTAGGGCTACACGTGTGGCCTATGATAAGTCTCAGGCTATGGGTCCAATCGGAGCTGCAGCCGCCAGCCTATACCACAGCCACAGCGGATCCTCAACCCACCGAGCAAGGCCAGGGATCAAACCTGCACCCTCACGGATACCAGTCGGGTTTGTTAACTGCTGAGCCATGATAGGAACTCCCTCTTCACATTGTCCAGATTTTAACTGCCCACAGTTATGTTGCTATAAAAACTCTCGAAAATCTCCAATGAATAAATGAATGAAAAAATACAGTAAAAATGGCTGCATAACTGGCTCTAGAGATTAGAGAGCCAACCTGTTTCTAAGAATTAGGTTAGTTGGGGGGGGCTGCTTAGACATGTTCTGAAGAACAGCTCCTTGCCTACTTTAAGTTAAACTCAATTCCAAAATTATCTTGGCACAAAGTTAAAAAATTCTCACTTCCAGGGAGTTCCTGTTGTGGCACAGTGGAAACAAATCCGACTAGAAACCATGAGGTTGCGGGTTCAATCCCTGGCCTTGCTCAGTGGGTTAATGATCCGGCGTTGCTGTGAGCTGTGCTGTAGGTTGCAGATGCGGCTCAGATCTGGCATTGCCGTGGCTGTGGCATAGGTCAGCAGCAACAGCTCCGATTAGAACCCTAGTCTGGGAACTTCCATATGCCATGGGTTTGGCCCTAAAAAGACAAAAAAAAAAGAAAATTCTCGCTTCCAGATTTCAGTAATCAAGATGGTGTGGGTACCAGCATAAGAACAGATATGCGTGTAAGTGAAGTAGAACTGAGAATCCAGAGTTAAACCCACAGATTTACCGTGAACTGATTTTCAACAAGAGATGCCAAGATAATTCAGTGGTGGAAGGAAGAGTCTTTTTAACACATTGTCTCGGACTAGATATACATATACACAAGAATAAGAATGAACACCATGTATAAAAATTAACTGAAACTGGATCAAAGCTCCAACTATACAAGACAAAACTATAAAACTCCTAGAAGAAAATGGCAGTGTAAATTTTCACCATCTTGGATTCGGCAGTTGTCTTAGACATGACACCTAATGCACAAGTAACCACAGGAAAAATAAACTGCATTTCATTAAAATTCAAAACTTTTGTGGAGTTCCCTTCGTGGCTCAGTGGTTAACGAATCCGACTAAGAACCATGAGGTTGTGGGTTCGATCCCTGGCCTTGCTCAGTGGGTTAAGGATCCGGTGTTGCCGTGAGCTGTGGTGAAGGTTGCAGATGCTGCTCGGATCCCGCGTTGCTGTGGCGAAGGCCGGCAGCTACAGCTCCTGTTAGACCCCTAGCCTGGGAACCTCCATATGCCGCGGGTGCGGCTCTACATAAAAAGGCAAAAAGACAAAAAAAAAAAAAAAGCTTTCGTGCTTCAAAGGATACCATCAAGATAGTAAGAAAGACAATCAGGATAGGAAAAAAAAATCTGAAAATCTGATAGGAGACTTGCATCTGAAATAGGGAAGAAAAACTCTTGCAACACAATAATTAAAAGACAACTTGGAGTTCCCGTCGTGGCTCAGTGGAAACAAATCAGACTAGTAACCATGAGGATGCAGGTTCGAACCCTAGCCTTGCTCAGTGGGTTAAGGATCCAGCGTTGCCATGAGCTGCGGTGTAGGTCGCAGACGCAGCTCAGACCTGGCGTTGCTGTGGCTGTGATATAGGCTGGCAGCTGCAGCTCTGATTCAACCCCTGGTCTGGGAACTTCCATATGCCCTGGATACAGCCCAAAAAAGATAAAGACAAACAAATATAAAGACAACCTAATTAAAAACAGGCAAAGGATCTAAACAGACATTTCTCAAAATAAGTGTACTGGAATTTCCTGTGGCTCAGAGGGTTAAGCATTCAGCACTGTCACTGCTGTGCCAGATCCTTAATGCACTGTGCTGCAAGGGAACTCCTTGGGGAAACTTTTAATTGGCATTGGTTTATATCAGATAAACACCTGACATTATTATAGGCAATCCGGGAGTTCCTGTTGTGGTTCAGCAGGTTAAAAACCCGACTAGTATCCATGAGGATGTGGGTTTGATCCCTGGTCTCACTCAGTGGACTAAGGATCCAGCGTTGCTGAAACTGCCACACAGGCCGGCAGCTGCAGCTCCAATTCGACCCTTAGCCTGGGAACTTCCACATGCCCCAAGTGGGGCTCTAAAAGAAAACAACAAAAAATTAATACTATAGGCAATCACAGTAGTATGCTGCCCAGAGGAAAACAAACCAAAGGTCAGTAAAACCAAAGGCTGGCTACTCAACATGACCTGCATACTCTACATCCACAGAAAGAACTTTATCCACCTGGATTTCTATCTTTCCGATTTCCATTCCCTCCTACTAATAGCATATGCATCAGAGAAGACAATTTCTTCCACTTTTAGTTCTGACACCTAAGAGAAAAAATTTAAAAAGGCCATCAAGCAATCTCGGTGTACAATATAATCTGTCTAGAAAGGTACAAAATGCTTGGATTAAGTCAAATTTCTAAGTCTTCTTTTAAAGTGACTCTTTGACCCTAAATAACCTCTGTGCATACCCAAAACTTCTTAAAAGCAGAGAACTGCGGTCCTTAAAAGGTACAAGCATCAGCAGAAGACCAGATAGCAAGAGCTAGAAAACAGATAATTTTCTCTACGGAAAGTTGTTTTTTGGTTTGTTTGTTTTTTAGGGCTGCACCCATGGCACATGGAAGTTCCCAGGCTAGGGGTCGAATCAGAGCTGCAGCTGCCAACCTACACCACAGCCAAAGCAATGCGGGATCTGAGCTACGTCTGTGACCTACACCACAGCTCACGGCAACGCTGGATCCTTAACCCACTGAGCGAGGCCCAGGATCAAACCCACATCCGCATGGATACCGGTCAGTTTTGTTACCACTGAGCCACGATGGGAACTCCTGGAAAGACTCTTAATCTGGATCCCCCATAGACAAAACTTACAGAAACACAGAAGAAGTCCCCCTGGGCCCTACATGAGTATCTTTACGCAAAAAGGGCATCCGGTTCCTTCGGATTACATGGAACTTGAAGGCATTTAAGCCATGAGCTGGATCCCCTTAGGTCTCTCTTTACAGCTGCCCTTAGATTTTCAAAGGGATTGCTGACACTAAAAGGGCAACGAGGTTATTCTAGAGGAGATCATCACCTCCGCTCCTCATCCAACTAACCAAGTTACCTAAAGTACCGCACAGCCCCAATAATTAAAAATCAGTCCCCGGTTGGCAGATGTTAAGCTAAAAGCAGTTGTTTCAAACAGATTTTATTTTAAAATGTTTAAGCTAGAATGTTAAGAGCTCTAGAAAAATCAAGCTCCAGACATCAGTTATAAAAGAAGAATGACAAAGGTGCTGCAGGGGGCTGGGCCGCTCTAGGGTAATTACCCGGAATGCAGCTGGCCCCAAGGGGAAAACAGCAATCTGCTGACAGTATAAAAAACAAAAATGGGATGAAAGAGTGATTTCAGAAGTATATTCTTTTTTTTTTGTCTTTTGGGGGCCACACCTGGGGCATACGGAGGTTCCCAGGCTGGGGGTTGAATCTGAGCTACTGCTGCCAGCCTACGCCACAGCCACAGCCACTCGGGATCTAAGCCACATCTGTGACCTACATCACAGCTCACGGCAACGCCAGATCCTTAACCCACTGAGTGAGGCCAGGGATCGAACCCGCGTCCTCATGGATGCTGGTAGGGTTCGTTAACCACTGAGCCATGACGGGAACTCCCAGAAGTATATTCTTTACCACAGGATTCCCAAAATGTTCCGGATTAAGAAAGCACCTCAAAAATACTATTGAGTTAGCAAAAGAATATCATTTTCAGCAGCATTTCAGAAAGAGAAGCTGTATGGTGCTGTGTGGGGCTGGTCACAAGCAGAGGACAGGAGACAGTGGCAAGGTTTCCACGCCCAGCTGCACTCCTGCCTCCATCAGCACCCTGTGAGCGCTCCTAAACTGAGCCCATGCTACTCTGAAATTTAAAATTAAAGTTTAATTTGAATTTTCTTCACTTCATTGGCTAGCGCTGAAGGTCATCTATGTTTTACTGCTAATAGGTTCATTCGGCGTAAACCGCCCCCCCCCAATGTACACAATACTGAGTGTTGTTTTAATTCACATAATCTACTTTAACTTATTTGGGTTTGAACACTGAAGGTCTATGACGGGTCAGATGTGTGATTTTCCCAGGGCACATAAACTGCAGGGAGGGAAAAGGTCACAGGATTCTTAAAATTCCTGTACCGCAGCCGGCGGCAGTGTCCAATGAGCTCTGTGAGCACGGGCAGTTCGAAAGTTCAAGTATACAGCAAGTGTAAAGTGACCACTACTCCTGCCCTTGGGGACACTTTAGCATTCAAATAACCACAGGGGCAAATTCCTGCTAGAGAGATATTGCAATACCAGAGCAGTGCTTTAACTGAGGCACCAACCACGTTTACTCGGGAGGCAGGAACACAGCAGTGAAGACTTTTAAAAGACAGGACTTTTACTAAGATGCGATTTAGAGACCCAGAAGGCAGGGAAAACTTTCCCAGTAGGAGGAATCCTAGGAACAAAGGCAGCGATACTAACTGAGCAAAGGGCTGAGAAATGACTGAGGGTTTGGCAAGCCTCCCCACCTCCCAAACAAACCCCATGTATTACAGCTGATGTTAACATCTACGAACACATTTCCAAGGGCATATTTTATGATTCGGGCTAGATGCCTGTCCCCTCCCCCCAGTCTGCAGGCAAACAAAGCACTCAGCAACCCTAAGTGACTCACCAGACTCCTGTATGTGTGCTCCTCTTGGGGTTAGCTCTCGGAATACTCCACTATGGAGGAAGGTAAAGGATCGCTTTTTCACACACTTGGGTGTTTGAGTATTATGTACATCAGCTGGATTAAAGTTAAGTGGGAATAAGATTCAAGTTAAACCAAGAATCTCAAAAGCCAGGGTACAGAGTCTGCGCCCAGGCTCCTCACCACTCTACCAAACCTGAATCCCTGCTGTTTGCGGAGACTGCAGAGTGAAGCAAAAATCACAGCAAGAAATCAAGCAGTGGTTAGCCTCTCAGTCTTGCCCAGTGAATAGCTGTGTTGTAAACACCATATATACTTAACCCAAGAAAAGATGCGGTTATCATAAATGACTGCTGACTGACAGATGTAGGTCAGGCAGTTGGACAGTTCAATAACTGGATGGAGAAATCAACAAGGCGATGTGAAAGAAATTAAGTGGAAGCTCCATTTTTGCAGAAAACGACTATGACTGTGTTTACAAGCATGTCTAAGATACCATCCTACGTTCAGGATAATTACACAGAAAAGCCATTATGTTTGCTACGAACAATTAGTATAGTTACTCTTTACAACCTTGGTTATAATCATAAAACTTGAAAATTTTTGTTTTTTCAAAGACGGGCAGGTGATTTACAATCATTACATTTAGTTCTGGTTGAGCAGAGTGAACTGACAGTAATTAACCTTGGGAAAGTTGATTGTTACAGCTAGAGAGCAGTAAGACCAGTAAAGAACTTCCTGTAACAGCCCAGAAAAGAGATGACGCATGTTTGGGCTAAGGGTAGAGCAGTAGCAAGCAAGATTTAATTCCTTGCAAGTGCGATTTTATTTTGTTGCATGTTCCCCACAGCCTGGGGAAGTGCCTGGGCCCCGAGCCCCGCAGCGACAACGCCGGATCCTTAACCCGCTGCACCACAGGAGAATTTCCAGATGAGGCTTTTAAATTTTTCCTCAAACAGTGTCTGGGGAAGGGGTTTCCAAAGCTAATTCCAAAAAGGAGATCTTAAAGGACATGGGAAGAGGAGTTCCCCGGTGGCTCAGTGGGTTAAGGGGGATACTGTCAATGCTGTACTTCTGGTTACTACTGTGGTGCGGGTTCAGTCCGTGGCCGGTGAACCTCCATATGCTACAGGAGCTGCCAAAAAATTAAAGGAAAAAAAAAAGACATCAGGAGAAAGGTGCAGTACAGCATTTACATTTGGACACACTGAGTTTGAGATGTTGGCAAGACATCGCAAACTGAGAAAACCAGCGGGCTGCTGGAATCACTCATCTACAATATTAATTGTATAACGGATTCAGAGAAGGAATTTTGTTCATCACTTAATTTGGAATAGCTCAATAACCACCCTGCCCTCCCCAT
Source organism: Catagonus wagneri (assembly GCA_004024745.2). Taxonomy (NCBI): domain Eukaryota; kingdom Metazoa; phylum Chordata; class Mammalia; order Artiodactyla; family Tayassuidae; genus Catagonus; species Catagonus wagneri. The sequence goes on from PVHT021183707.1 coordinate 8,081,230, forward strand.
CACTTTGGCTCTGTTATTTTTTTGGCACTCATGAGAAAAAGCAACTATTTCCACTGTTGTAAAGGTTTCATTGAAGAAACTGGAGGAATATAAACAGTTGATGGGTATGTAAAGAAAAGATAAACATGGTGGCTACTAAAAAACAGTGAAATTGAATTTAGCGGTACCCCTTCAAAATACTGGAGCATCTGTTTGTAATCTTGATATATTTGATGCTGGCTAAATGTCTAACAAGTTCCTTAAAACCAAGTGTAACCTGAAATGTCAGCACTCACTAAGTGTATAGGCTAAAAGATACCTGCATCAAATCCCTCCCCTGCAGTATCTATATTTAAGCTGCTTCTCTACAAATAACTGCAGTGCTATATTAAAGCTTTGCAGCTGCCCAAACCTCTAAATGCAAGGTTCTCAGGCTGTTAACATACTATTCCTTCCAGACCGATACAAGTTCCCAGGATCTACTTTCTCCTACAGATCTATTCATTTCTACCTTCAGCAGAAAATACCCCACCCCGATTATCCCCATCGGTGCTAACATTTCCTTCAGAAGCAACTTGTTTATCTCTAGGTCAAATCAAAAACATATGAGTGACCATGCCAATACGAAGCCTCTCTTAGACTTGCATCCTGGCACCATTCTCCCAGCATTGAGGGAATATTGCTTCTTCGCCTCTTCCAAAGAGAAAAGATTGTGTAATCCTGGGACCTCAGAAGTACTTAGGACCCAATACGGCTGCCCCTCCCCTAACACATATTGCAACATTCTTCCTTATTTACCTCTGCTTTGAAAAATATATGTTTAAAAGCATTGCTCCCAATTAAGCCACTTTGTAACATTTTTTGAGCAAAACAAACAAACATGAAACTGCATATTCTTGGAGGAGTGGGAGTAGAATTACTAATAGGAGAGGTCACAGAATTCTGTAAACATCCGAATATCTTTCTAAAAAGGCCTATGCAGAGTGGGGTTCTCAACTCTTTCTAATTTAAAACGAGTTAGAATGGGCCAGTAAGAATGTGCGTATCCAAAATGTGGGTCCTCCAGCAGGCAAAGATGCCTGGGAGAAGCCCAAGGCAGCCTAACTCTAAGGAGTAAGGCTAGGTTTAAAAGGCGTTTTTCAGCATCTAGTCATTTCTCCTCTCATTCATTTACAGAAAAAAAAAAAGGGGGAGGTTTTTTGTTTGTTTTTTAAGTCCCCTACTTTCTCGTCCCCATCTGATACACCATTATGGAAGGAGTAGGGAAAAACAGACGACAGGGTGACAGGGGACGGGAAAAGAGATTAGTCGGAAATTAAAAATAAAACTAGAATTCCTTACAACCTTACGAACCAGCATGCACGAACACGGATTCGATCTGGCCGTGTTTCTGCACGCTGCTACTTTTGCGAGCCTGGAATAAATGAACGCTCAAATGCAATAACTTGACGCTTAAAAGGAGACACCCCTCTTTCCCTCCGTGCTCCCAAATTTGCCTCCTCTACTACCTCCCAAGTCGAGCTCCCCAGAGCCATAAAGACGAGATCTTTTTCCTCTCTCACAGCCCTCCGCCAGGGGCCATCCCTCCCTTTGCAGACACCCCAACCGCTGCAATCAAGCAAACATTTCACTACGATGAATCCTGTTTTCTGTACTCCGAGTAGCCCAGCTCTCCCAGCCCATCCCCTGGTTTGCCTCTTAACCTGCCCTCCTTCCCGCGCCTCGCGGGACTCGAGCCGGGTCCGCAGTCGGGCAGACGCGCGTGGCTGCCGGCAAGCTCCAGGTGTGCGCCCTCCCTCTCCCCCAAAGAGACACTGCACGTGACTGGCTCGCGCCCAGTTACCTCCTCACAGGCGTGGGGCGAAGGGATGCGTACTCCTCTAGGAACTCGGAGAATAGGAGAAAGCGCGGGTCCGAGGTAGCCGTCTCAGAAGACGCGGCGCTACTGGGGACCCGCTTCTCGCGGTGCGTAGAGAGAGGATGCGCGCTCGCTCCCTCGCGGCACCCGTAACATCCCCGCCGGTGACCTTTAGCCTTAGATGATTACCTTCCGGGGCAGTGCGAGGCTGGGCGAGAAGTGCAGCCATCCACTATTTACAATCTAGGTCTCAACCCTTCCAGAATTCCTCTTCTGGGGCCAGAACGGTGTGCGTGTGTGTGTGTGCGCGCGCGCGTGTTTGTGCGGGTATGAGTGTACAGTAAAAGGACACCCCAAGGTTCTTTCCCTCAGCTTCCTTTTCGCTCCTTCCTCTTTGCCTAATAGACCGGAAGTGTCCCTGGGCCAAACCAGCTCGGCGGGCACTTCCGGGACGGGAGACGAGGGTTCCGGGAGGGTTCTGGGAGGAAAGGGAGAGGTGGCGGTGGCGGAGGCTGGAGAATGAAGAAGGAGCATGTGCTGCACTGTCAGTTCTCCGCGTGGTATCCACTGTTCCGAAGCCTTACCATCAAGAGGTGAGGCGGGAGGGGTGACGTCGAGGCTATGGGCAAAAGGCGACTGCGACGTTTGGGGCAAATTCTGGCTCCACCAAAAAACTGCAGGCCTGAATGGGAGCGCCAGGGCCGAGATTTCGACTTCCTAGTGGCTTTTCGGGTGGGGAGGTGAATGAAGTCGAACCATACTTGCCGTGCATCCAATTATGCGCCGGAGAGGGTTCTGCGGAGGTGGAAGGGCGCGTCGTGGCTCCGCGAAGGTCAGAGGCGGGCTGAGTAGCGGGTGAAGCTAGTTTAGGAACAGAAGTTCATCATCGCTGCTTTTAGAATTGCTAGAGAAGGCAGGTGATATGCAGAACTAGGTAGTCTAGGCTTTGCCGCTGACTAGCCCGCCTGCGGACTTAATATTAATAGCTTTTGGTCCCCATGAAATGAGAACAGTGATACAGACCCAGCCTCCGATTCTATTGTGAAGCTCCAAACTGATAGTGCATATTGGAAGCTTTAGCAGAGTATACTCTGTATCTTTAGGGATGGGAGCCACCTGGAAGAGGAGTGTCGAACAGTATTTGTTTTCTAGTTCTCTGGCCCACAACAAGGTATCCATGCCAGGCTTGCAAGGGCAAACAGAGGATTAACTGTTTCATCCTTCACTTGGTCGTTCAAGGTAATGTAGACAAGGCAGCTGGAGGGTTACCCCAAATGTCCAAAAGCAGTAACATCTGGAGCAGCATGCAAGGGTAGGTTTTCGCACACCTAAGACGGATAGATCACAGAACTGCATATCTCTGGGGATGATTTTCTTTATTTTGCCCACTCTCCTTTTACACCTGGCTTGCCACTAATTTAAAATTTAACCGTCCCTTCCTTTTCCTTCTTAGTACAGAGTGTGAATACACAGAGGGAAACTTTTGAGATTCTGAGGATTTGGGAGAGCATAAGGAAACTGTTCAAAAGACAGTGCTTTTCCATCCTCTTATTCGGACATAGAATCTGTTTCCAGTTACGCAGGGCGTGATGGAGGTTAGAGCAGCTCCAAGGAGGATAAGCCTTGCATTTGAAGATGATTGAGCCACGCGGGAACAGGAGGAGGAGCTTCCACAGCAGCAGCGGATGCTACTTCCGAACACAGACGTTACCTTCCTCTGTGATGTGCCAGTCTTCATTATCTTGGATAATTGAAATAGGCTTAGGGTCGGAGGTGACGCTTGAGATCCTTATTTTGTGTCGGTGTGGCAGAAGGGATGTTTGTGAACCTGTCGGACATTTTCACGCTGAGTTCACGCGAAACTGCCGTCTGCTTTGGGTGCAGACACCTTTGGTAGCCTCTGGTGGAGTTTACAGCAGTAAAGTATTATGGTTAAGAATTGGACTCTGGAGTCAGGGCCATCTGTCTGGCTTTGAATTTCGGTTCCACCAGCATCTTGAGCAAATTGCTTAATCCCCTTAAGCCCCATCTGGAAAATTGAGAAAATAACGGGATTGACATGGGAGTTAAAAAAACATTAAAAATGCTTGCTACAGTTGCTGGCATATAGTAAACATATAAAACGGTGCTTATGGTTAATATTTTGGATTTAATCAAAGCTCCACTGAAGCAAAATGATTTTAGTTCACTTAAAATGTGTACAATTCATATGAAGCTGGGAGTGAAAAATAAAACAAGGGGTGGGATTTTGCTACCAGCCCACAACTCAGCTGTGTTGCCTAAATGTATTCTTGACTCTGTCTTTGAACTATATAACTCTAGTCTGTTTAGTTCTATGGTGATAGCCCTGGAACCCAGCATATGGCAAGATATATCCTTGACCTCGGTCATTCTGGTGAAGTTGCATGTGATTTGTCATTGTCACTGTCTGCTTTAATGCTGAGCGACCCTGTTCTGGTTATTGACTCAGCCGTATTTTTTGGCGTTTCTTCATCGTGGTTCAGAGATGATTATGCAGACAGGAATATAGAATCTTATTGTGACAAGTTCTAGAACTTTGACTCTGGCTTAAGAATAAGTAGCTAGACAACTGGGCCATCTCATCTACCTTTCTAAGCATTTCTTTCCTCAAACATGACTTTTCCTGAAATCTTTTCCATCTGTTTGTGGGGCCTCATGGATTCTCATCTGTATAGTGGATTTTAGTGATGGACTGAGGCTCTCTTCTGTCAGCCTCCCTAGCTTTGGGTAAAGCTTGCCTGGCTGTGACTTGTTTACGGCCTCAGTCTCTCAGGCATGGTCCCTTTGCCTTCAGAGTTTTGGAAGCATTGGGTACATGTGTACTGGGCTCAGCATTGTATGGTGACTTTTTTTTCCCCTTTGTTTCTTTGTTTCTCAACCCGCTCATAGCGGTTGAGTTCTTGATAGAGTCATCTTGGTATCCTCCGTGACTTCCGTCACATGATACACGGTCCTGTCATTAGGGCAGCTTTGGAACCATGACTGTAGGACCCGGGAGAGATGTGCAGAATCTAACTCGGTGTCAGCCCGAACCTGTAAGAGGTGTAGCCCCTCCGAATGGGAAGAATATGCAGAGAAATCAGAATGAAACCAGACGGTAAATAGCTGTTTTGACTCCAGTCGAGGGATGATGCAGCCTGGAGGCAAAGCCCAGATTCATAGCCGACTTGAGAATTAGTGTAACTCAGAAACAAGGGACGTGGGCTCTGAAATCATCAACATTATGGACATAGAAGAGGGCTCTCCCTGCCCTCTCTGAGGTCGGGATGTGTAGGAACCGGCATTTCTGTCTCAGGCCCCTGAGAAGATAAACTTCACATGCTCTCGGGAAGGTCATCTTTGATTCTCCTGGATGACGTTGTTTGGTTAGTTAAGTGTCCTTAACCGCAGGAAGAACTAGAATTAAATATAGACATGATGAAATAATTCAAACCTGAGGTGTTTTTCCCTGTTAGGCTTATTTAAGATCCTTAAGAATTTGCCATTTTGGGGCAATTAGCATATTTCTAACGGATTAGCCTGGTGTTTCCAATTTAAATTGTGTAATTGGTTTAGAATTTTGATATATTAAAATATGTAAGAAAAATTTCCAATTTTTTATGCAGCGTTGAGATGTTTACAAGAATCTTATGTTCACTATACTCAGCGTTTAATTCACTGGTTTCTTAAGCATTAAATACTTGCAAAGGCATATCTGTAACCAGGCAATTGACAAATTTAAGAAGAACGTTGAATATTTTTATAATAGAGTTTAAAAATCTAAAGCAACTTTTAGGTTTCAAAGACTCACTTGATGAAGTAAATCAGAAAGAGACAAGTACCATGTGATGTCAATTATATATGAAATCTAAAATATGGCACAAATGAACCTATCTACAGAACGGAAACAGACTCACAGACATAAAGACTTGTGGTTGCCAAGGGGGGTGGAGGAGGAGTGGGATGGACCGGGAGTTTGGGGTTGGTACATAAGCAGTGGCCAATCTCTTGTGATAGAACGTGATGGAAGATAGTATGACAAAAAGAATGTATATATATATGTATGTGTGACTGGGTCACTTTGCTGTACAGCAGAAATTGACACGTTGTAAATCACCTATACTTTAATAACAGAATTTTTTTTTAAAAAAAAGCCTCGCTTGAAATTTGTTAAAATTTAGCAGATTTACAAATAGAATAAGATTTGGTTGTTGAACTTAAAAACCTGAAGAAGAAGTAGGCTTTTGAATGTGAAATTGTAACTTTGATAAATCAGATATTAATTTCTAAAACCGAAGCAGCCCATGAATATACTTTTCTGTGCATAAAACCATCTATAATGTTCGAAAAAATGTATTCAATAAATAAATGAAGCGTGCTCTTAAAAGTCGGTGACATTCTCGCTGAAAGCCAGCCATAATCGCTTTCAGTTTTTTAAAAAATATATACAAGGTCAAAATAATAGCATTCCAATGTCCTTTGTCTGTGTCCAGGACATTCTGATTATTTACTATTACAGTAAGAAAACATTGTCCCGTACATTTTTCAAGTGATCTCAAGTATGGCTTGGCCAGCCCTTAATTACCATCATCGAAGCTGCAGCGCAGTCAGGCAAGCAGCTGTGTGGCTTCGGTGGTCAGGTGACAGGAGTCCCGCCACAGCACATCCAAAGGCACGATGAATTCTTAGTCTTACGCCTTCATTGCCAACCAAACGTGGTCTCCAGATTTCGAGTCTACTTCTGCCCTCTCTCTTAGAAGGTGGTCAAATGCTGCAGTCGGACCTTCTGGTTCGCGTGCTGCATTTCCTTTGTTGTTGCAAATCCCTGCAGACCTCTGATTTCTTAAAGGCACACACCCCTTGTGCTGAGACTTCAGAGCTGTTCCTTTCCTCTTGTGATTTTCAGTCCAGATTCTTTGCATTTGGCTGGTTTCTGTGTCTTTGCCACAATGACAGTCGAGATAATTATATGCACCCAGTTTAGTTTACTGCTATGTTTATTCGTATTATTTTAATTTCTAGTCTTTTGCTACCAAATAGCCATCATTAACCTTTCCCACTTCTTGTAACAATAAAGGAAACAAGTAATTCAGAAGTTAACTGAGTTTGGAACTTTTTCTTTCAGCTTATGTTGATCTCTTAAAATGATGTCTTTTTTGAGTATGTACTTTTTTTTTTCTCTTAGTGTCATTCTTCCACTTCCTCAGAATGTGAAGGATTATTTACTCGATGATGGAACTCTGGTGGTTTCAGGAAGGTAAGGTATATCAGAAAAAATATTCTTTAAATTTTGGCATTAAAGAATGTTGTAATGATTAAATCTCAATGATTACCGTGTAAAATAAGTGTTTAGCTTTGGCCCCATTCACTCTCTTTTCTTCCTAGTTAAAATTATGTTCTGATCTTTGTCTTGTGTTTCTTGTCAATGCTCAGTAAGATTTTCAAAATTAAGTACTTCCTCCGCTGGTAATTACAGGTTGTGAAATTGAGTAATTCCTTTCGTCATGTCTGTAGAAAGCGGTCAAGATAACTATTCCTTCTGTTCAACTGACTCCTTTGTAAAGGAGCGACGTTACCATGGTTCAGTCTTTTTAGTGAAAACTTGGAAAAGTTTCAGAATCTTATAGTGACGTTCATGTTTTCTTTTTCTTTTTACGGCCGCACCCGCAGTATATGAAAATTCCTGGGCTGGGGGTTGAATCAGAGCTGCAGCTCAGGCCTACGCCACAGCCACTGTAATGTTTGATCTGAGCCACATCTGTGACCTGTGCTGCAGCTTGTGGCAACACCGGATCCTTAACCCACTGAGCAAGGCCAGGGATTGAACTCGCATCCTCACAGAGACGACACCAGGTCTTTAACCCACAGAGCCACAATGGGAACTCCTATCACCCTTTTTGGTCTTTTTAGGGCCCACAGCATGTGAAAGTTCCTGGGCTAGAGGTCGAATTGGAGCTGCAGCTGCCGTCCTACACCACAGTCACAGCAATGTAGGATCTGAGCCGTGTCTGTGACCTACACCACAGCTCACGGCAACACCAGATCCTTAACCCACTGAGAAAGGCCAAGGATCAAACCTTTGTCCTCATGGATACAAGTTGGGTTTGTTACCACTAAACCACAACAGGAACTGCACTCTTTTTTTAAATAGAATTCTGGATTAGAAATAAATTTATCTTAGAATTATTAAAAATTGTTTTATTGAGGCAAAATACACTTAGCATAAAATTCACCATCTTAACTATTTTGAAGTGACAGTTCAGTGGCGTTAAGTACCGTGATACTGTTGTGCAACCGTCACCACCATCCGTCTAGAGAAGCCTCGTCACCTTGTGAAACTCTTCTGTCCCAGTTAGACTCGAAGCCTCCATCCTCCCTTCCACCGGCTGCTGGCAACCACCGTTCCTGCTTTCTGTACCTGTGCTTCTGACTACTCTAAATACGCATTTAAGTGACTCACCACCACTCCACTGAAAACACAAACATTTGCACTCCCCAGAAAAGTCGTGTCCTCTTTTTTGTTTGTTTTTAATGGCTGCACCTGTGGCATGTGAAAGTTCGTAGGCTAGGGGTCGAATCGGAGCTGTAGCTGCTGGTCTACACTGCAGCCACAGCAACACCAGATCCGAGCTAGGTCCAGGCCATATCTGTGACCTACACCACAGCTCAGGGCAGCGCCAGATCCTTAACCCACTGAGTGAGGCTGAGGATCGAACCCACATCCCCATGGATACCAATTGGATTCTTTTTTTTTGCCTTTTTAGGGCCACACCCACAGCATATGGAGGTTCCCAGGCTAGGGGTTGAATCTGAGTTGTAGCCATTGGCCTGCACCACAGCCACAGCAACTTGGGATCCGAGCCGAGTCTGCAACCTACACCACAGCTTGTGGCAACTCCGATCCTTAACCTATTGAGCGAGGCCAGGGATTGAACCCACAACCTCACTGTTCCTAGACAGAATCATTTCCTCTTCGCCACGACGGGAACTCCCTCTTTGTCTAGTCTCTTAAATACATTTTTTGGCCTAAGTTGTGAGCGTAATACATATATAGTTTCATATTCTTTTTTTTCTTCATTGACTGTCCTCGCATAATTTTCCGTGTTTTTAAAATGGCATAAAATTACTTTTAAATAACTGCATAATTTCCATGTATATGCATTTACTATAGCTGTACTGTATTTATCAAAACTCCCATCAAACTGTATACTCAAGGTGGGTGCATTTTATGCAAATAGACCTTACTTAAATTATTCCTAAAGTTTTCAAGAGTTTACCTATAAAAATTATCCATCTGAGACTACTACCTTTTCCAGTCAAAGGCTAAATAAACTGAGAAAATGACATCTTCGTTCACTTAGTTGTTGGACCAGATACGAGAGAGTGATTCTTGCCACGTCCGTCTCCATCCCTGAGTTCTGAGGCAGAAGCTCCCAGACATCTCAGATCCCGCTCCGTGTCACACCTTAGTTCCAGCCACAGCCACCTCTCCCTGGTCTAGCACAACAACGTCCCTCTAACTCCACCGAGGAACCAGCCCCGATCTGACACTGAGGTCTGCCCAAGTCGCTCTCGCGCTCAACCTTCCTGCTGACCTGGGACTAAATTCTAGGACCCCCTACACGACTCCCAACCTAACCTTAACCCTCACCACCTCCCCCACGTCAGCAGGTGAATTGCACACCACCGGGCTGTTCCACGCACCAGCCACGGACCCCTCCCTGTTTCCGGCGCGTTGATCTTCCAGGCCTCAGGGCCTTCCTCAGTGCTGTTCCCTCAGCCTCAGGCTCTTCCCCCTGCCCTTCAAACAACTGCTTTCCAAACTCCACATTTTCGAGGCTCCTAAGTCACCTCTTCGGGGTATTCCCTGACGCTCCCTGCAAGCCTCAGCCTCAGCCCAGCCCACTCCCAGGAACTGAATACGTAATTCAGTCCCCCTCCAGTGTCCAGATGTGCTGCAGTGGTGTCCAGCGCCATGTCTTCCCTCTGCCATCTCCATCGGCCAGGACACATGAGACCCTGTCTCAGGTCCCTGTGTGAGAGCAGGGAACACTTTTCCCGGAGCCCTCCAGCCCCCGTTGGTCCGGTTGGGCCCTCCCTGGCGAGGGAGATGGAATAACCGTGATCGGTTGGATTGGTCTGGTCGCCATGGCTGTTGGACAGGAGTCTGTAAAGCACACGGGGACTTAGGATCTGGACGCATGGCGTTGGAGGGAAGTGGACGCGTGGCGTTGGAGGGAAACAGCTGGGGGTCGGCCGTAGCTCCTCGTTCTTCATCTCCGCTCCCGTTTCCTTCCATGTGCCGGCCGTTCCCTTCACTCCAGACTACAAGCTCTGTTAAGTGTCTTGTTTACATTCATGACCTAGCACAGAGTCTGGGCTCAGCTATTACCTGTTGAGTGACCGAATGAGCGAATGAACGTGGTTACTGCCCTCTTTTGCATACTGGCTTACACCGAGTAAGTAAGTGGTGTAGACCAAGGACAATAACTAGGTTATCCCCTTTGCCAACTCTGATCTCATGGTAATGGTTTCCAGGAGTGACGTGTTGAGAAGGACTCTGAGACTGCATCCAGGGTCCTTGAAAAGAATGTTGGGTTGGGTTATCTTTGCCTGCGGTGGGTGTGGGACAGGAGGCTGGTAACATGCATTTCTGGTGTAGACCGTGATCCATTTTCATTGCGTTATTGGGAGTCTACTCTGAGGTGGGCGCTGAGGCCCTGCTTCTGGAGTTCAGGCTTAGTCAGTCCCCAGGTCCAAGATGTCAATAAATAGGTGTCTGTTTTTTGAAATCAAAGTACTCAGGGTTCTGTTAGGTTATCTTTTTGGAGTTTACGTCGTCCCCGTAGGCTGAGGTGATGCCTGGCCTGAGCTCACAGGTCAGCTCTGAATCAGATGGTTTGACTAAGGGCTTCCAAGTAAGTACTAATCTCCACGGTGCCTTTTTGGTCCGAAATTTTTTCTTTCCTGACCAGTCTCCCTTAAGGAGAATGATAGCAGATACCAGTTATGAAACATACCAGATATGTTCACGTTTCGAATCTTCACAACTCTGCAGAGTAGCTGCTGTTACCCCGGTTTTCTCGACGGGATTCTCATGCCGTGCTCTCGACGGAGAGTGGCAGAAGTGACCCCTTCAGACGGTGTCTGTCTGCCCCCGAAGCAGGGGCTGTCACGTTTCCCACGGCTTTCAGGAACCAGCTCCGTGACAAAGAAAATACGGAATACTTCTACGTATCATCATGTTTTGATCAGCTCATTCTTCGGTCTTGAGAGGTTTATCTTGGAAAGCGAGCCTAGTAAACTTGGCAATGTAAACACCCCGTCGTCTTTTCCGGTTCTGTGATGTCTCGTGGTAGGCACTGCAGTATGCTTTCCTGAAGAACTGTATGAATGCAGTGATTACAAATATGATTTTAAAAATGTGTTTTCTGATACTGACAAATCAAAAGTGGAGTTTTAGAGTGATAAGTACATTTTCAAGTTCATTGAGTACCTTTTGTATTGTTATTTCATGATAATCACCTGTATTGCCTAAACTTAGTGGCTTAAAACAATAACCATATTATTTGTCAGTGCTGCTGAGATGGGTATTGAGAGACAGTTCTGCTTGGGTCTCTGCCTGACTTGCAAGTAGAGGCACTGACTTCTTTTGTTCTTGATTATCTTTTCAAGGGTGTTTATGCAGCAGACGGCCTTGGAAGTCAGCGAGCAGGCTCGTTTGTGTCTCGTACAAAAAAAGACAGTGACTCCCCCTTGGGTCGAAGACTGACCCAAGTTTACCTGCAGCTCATAAAAGATGAGATTCCCTGAGCTCAGGGTTCCTTAGTGGTCACACAAACCTGGACCACTCCTTGACCTCGCGTGGGGCTTGAGGTGCCAGAGGGAACGGATGCGGAGACGGAGCTCGTGCTTCCTGCTGTGCTGCAAGTGAGAGGTCTTTGTTTCTGACCCTCGAGTCTGCTTCTGCCAGGGCCCGTGAGCTGCAGCAGACTAACTTGCTGGCTTGCAAGCAGAGTAAAACCTCGCAGCCTCCACGGTTTTCCACACTGAGTCTTGTCTTGGTCTTGCCATGGTCACCTTTGCAGCTGTAGTCATCCAGCCTAATGGGACAGTTTTAAGATGGCCTCACTCAGGCCTGGGCTTCTCTGTCCATGTGGTGTCTCGTCCTCATACTCCCCTTATCTCCTCTGCATAGTGGTGACAGCGTTCCAGGAACTTGAGTGCAGAAGCTATGCAGACTTTTGTCACCCAGCCTCAGAATCATGGTGGCGTCCCAGTGTCCTTGGTTGTTCGGTCACAACGAGTCTTGAAGCCAGTCCAAATTAAAGGGGTGGGGAAGCGCCTGCAAGAGGACGTGGCAGCGAGACAGGAGAAACTGTGGCGGCTTTTGTACCTCATCCAGGTTCTCGTTTTTGGTTTTTGTGTTCTTTGTGATGTGCGCTTGGTGGGCCCTTTCATTCTTGAGACTTAGATGTATATTTTTTTCTTTTTTGGCTGCCCTGCCACATGTAGAGATCCTGAGCCAGGGATCAGATCCGAGCCACGGTTGTGATCTAAGCTGCGGCAACGCTGGTTCCTTAACCCACTCTGCCAGGTCGGGGATGGAACCTGCGCCAGCACTGCAGAGATGCCGCCAATCCCATTGTGCCACAGCGGGAACTCCAAGACTTACATTTTTTTAGTTATGGAACATTTAAAAATATTTTATCTTTGATAATTTTCTCTTATTTTCTTGCTTCTCTTTCTGAAACTCCTATTATTTATTTATTTATTTATTTATTTTTATTTTTTGTTTTATTTTTTGTCTTTTTAGGGCCACACTTGCAGGCACTCGAAGCATATGGAGGTTCCCAGGCTAGAGGCCGAAATGGAACTGTAGCTGCCAGCCTGCACCACAGCCACAGCCACGCCAGATCCGAGCTGCATCTGTGACCTACACCGCAGCTCACGGCAACGGTGGATCCATCACCCACTGAGGGAGGCCAGGGATTGAATCTGCGTCCTCATGGATGCTAGTTAGATTCATTTCTGCTGAGCCATGACGGGAACTCCATGGAACTCCTATTATTTAGATGTTGCATCTGCTGAATTAATTCTTTGAATTTGATTTTTTCTTCTCTATCGTCTTTTTGTCTTCTTAGTTCTGCTTTCTGGAAAAGTTCCTTGATTTTGCCATTCATTCGGCTGGACTTTTAAGTTCCAGCTACCATGTTTTCAGCTTCTACAAGTTCATTTTTGTCCTCTGTTCTTCTCTCATGAGTGCAATGTCGTCTTTTATCTTTGAGGATATTTATGATTCTAAAAAATAGTTTTCATCTTGTTCCCTTGTTGTCTCTATTTTGTCTGTGTACTTTTTCCTTTAAAAAAAATTTTTCCCCCTCTTCAGTTCATGGGGGCTTTAGTTGCTTGGCTGTGCTGGGTGAGGAAGGCCGGGCGTGTCTTCCTGCCCCTTTTATGGACTTAGGAGCCCAGGGCTCCGGTCCCACCTCGCGTGAGAGCTCCAGGTCTGCCCGTTGTCCCTGGGTCGTCCCCTCATTCACTCTCTGTTTTCCAGACTTTTCTTATCGTCGCTCTTCTGCATTCGTCTCCTCTTTGGTCTTTTTTCCCC
>PVHT021183707.1:8095677-8178380 GCA_004024745.2 Catagonus wagneri
GTGCTTCGCCCCAGGCAGTGGCGACTGGCTGCTCGTGGCCTTTTTGACACCTGCTTTCCTCACCGGCTGCCTCTGAGACAGCACGTCTGAGTGTTTCCTCTCTCTCCCACGCTCTGCCGTGGTTCCAGTCCGGACCCACCACACGTGCTGTTTTCACCGTACCGACCAGAGGCTCCTGGGTGTTCCCACAAGTGTCCAGAGCAGCTCCTCCCTCAGTTACTCTTGTCTCCCCTTCATCCGGTCTGAGCAGCCTTGTCTTGGGCAGCACTTTCCTCATATCGGGATTCAGACTTCTAGCCGATTCTCAGTATCCTCAGAGGCAGGGTTTCAGTCTTTACCTTGCTTCTAGTGATTTCTGAGACGAGGGCAGAAAGTTTTTATTCCACCAGCTCTTGTTGGACGTGTGCTCTCATTAATTTCACTTTGGTTTTTCTTAGTTTCCGTCTTGAAAATGAACTTTTCCTAACATTATTCTCCAATTAGCAGGCTATCTGTTCTTTTTTTTTTTTTTTTAATATTTGTACATGGATATACCAGGCCCACGTGGAGTCATGACGGCATATGGTCACAAAGCTGTTTCTTGCTCAATTTTCGCTCTGTGTTCTCCCAGGGAAGATCCGCCAGCACGTTCTCAGCCAGACAGTGATGACGAAGCAGAGGAAATACAGGTTGGTTCACCGAAAAGTAGCTCTTCCGTAGACTCTTCTGATTGAAACGCTCTCTGAAATGGTTCTGGCTTCTGAGAGCTTAGCATCCTTTCACTGAAGTAAGAAATTACACCCAAATCTCGCTTAGACCTGTGTTGTGTTCAGGAAAAGCTGTCTTGGGAGGATGTGTCATTTTCGGATGGAAGCCCAGCACACGATCTGCATCTAACCCTCTCTCTCCTTCCTCTTACCCCTGCAGTGGTCGGACGACGAGAACACAGCCACGCTCACGGTAAGGTCAGGGTGTTGTCGGTTTCGGCACAGCTCTCCCTCAATTCCCATTTACTCGTCACTTCAAGCTTTTATTATTTTGAAAAATAACTTAAATCATTGTTTACAGAAAAACATGGCCTGCCCTTTTTTCCCCTTTGATTTTAAAGGATATGTCTTAAATGCATGCTTGAGGCTTTGACTTGTTTCTGGTAAGCTCCAAAGAAGGAATCAAGCCTAACAGTAAACTCAGAGTTTCCCAGATCTGTGGAACCGAAATTAAATTGAGGATCTGTATTCATATATTCAGGTATATTTAAATGGTATAAAAATGGTAAGTTTCTTGCAGTGAGAGTACGTAACTTTAACCAGTGTCTTGTATAAAAATGTAGGTGTTGCTTGAGTGTGTTTTAGTCTTTCAGGCTAGGTAGGAATGCTGTTAAATTCACCTTAAAATAGGTTTTAATAAAAGTCTATTTAGGAGTTTCTCCTGTGGTGCAGCGGGTTAAAGATCTGACATTATCTCTGAGGTGGCCCGGGTTTGATCCCTGGCCTGGTGCCGGCCTTGTGGCAGCTGCGGCATAGGTCACAGCTGCGGCTCAGATTTGATCCCTGGCCTGGAAACTTCCATATGCTGCAGGTGCAGCCAAAAAAGAAAAAAAAGCCCTTTTTTAAAGGAATTTCTATCCTTTCTAGAAATAGGGTAGGCAAATGGAGCTCCTCATGCTTTGAGATAAACGAGAAAGGTGTCTGTGACCTCCCTCCAAGTGAGGTGACGTCGCAGCACAGGAAGCTCGTTTCCTGGAGGGTGTCTGGTGATACCGTTCTCAATGAGAGAAGGCGGCCGAAAGCGTACACATCAAATGACAACACTTATGTTAAGTTTTTTATTTTATTTTATTTATTTATTTTGTCGTTTTGCCTTATCTAGAGCCGCACCTGCGGCATATGGAGGTTCCCAGGCTAGGGGTCTAACAGGAGCTGCAGCCGCTGGCCTACACCACAGCCACAGCCACAGCAACGTGGGATCCGAGCCGCCTCTGCGACCTACACCACAGCTCACGGCAACGCCGGGTCCTTAACCCACTGAGCAAGGCCAGGGATCGAACCCGCAACCTCACGGTTCTTAGTCAGATTTGTTAGCCACTGAGCCATGAAGGGAACTCCGTAAGTTTTTTAAATGTTACATTTTATGGGCAGGCACACGTATCCTCAGTGTAGAGTCACGGATAGAAGGGCATGCCTGGCCCGGTAGTGCTGGCTGCGTGGGGGCAGAGGGAGGACTTGGAGGAGAGCGGAGCCTGGCGCTCCTTAGCGTCTGTGATGGGTTTTTTCCTTAAGAAACTTAAAGGTCTGGATCAAGTATGTGAGGCTGTTGAATGTGTGGATCCAGAGAGTGTGTGTGTATGTACATATATGTGTATATCTTTGTATATTTGAAACACTTAATTTATGATTAAAAGCAACCTTTTAAAGAAATACTCTTCTGAACAGGTATGGTACGGGGGGCTGTGGTGGGTAAAGTTGGAAAGATAGGTGAGTTTGGATCATGAAAAATCCACAGATGTGATTTAAAGTATAGATTTCATCCCGCTTAAAAATGGGCACCTTTTCTCAGACACCTGATGTTGTCACACATATTTAAAATCAACTCATTGAGCTTAAGTGAATCCTCCTACTGGTTAAATCTGTTAAAAGGTAATTTCCAGGAAAAGGTAGAATCATGATTTAACACATGTTGAGGAGCTCCTGTCGTGGCTCAGCGGTTAACGAACCCAACTAGTATCCATGAGGACACGGGTTCAATCCATGGCATCGCTCAGTGGGTTAAGGATCCGGCATTGCCGTGAGCTGTGCTGTAGGTCTTGACACGGCTCAGATCCCACGTTGCTGTGGCTGTGGTGTAGGCAGGCCGGCGGCTACAGCTCCAATTCGACCTGTAGCCTGGGAACCTCCATACACTGCAGGTGTGGCCCTAAAAAGACAAGACGCACATGCATACATACTGAAAGCTTTACTGAACTAGTGAGGGAACCAGGCCATTGTTATAGCTGGCTCACAAGAGAACCAAAAGGAAAGAGACATTTACAGATGAGGGGTATTGAGTATGTAAGTAGGGTCACACTGGCTTTGCCTCCTGCAGGGTGCGAGGGGAGGCAGCCGGGTTTCAGCCACACAGGCTGCAATGCTCACATCTGGAAGAAATACTTCTCTTTGTCGTCACTGACCTGTAACTTACCAAGTTGTACACCAGCTGGCAGACCCAGCTAGGATCAGGTGACCCGGAAAGTGCTGTGTGTATATAAAACAGTCTTACCCGAAGCATAAATTATTTTGTACTGTGCATAAACTTTTTATCAGTTAAATTTACCTGAGGATCCCTATGGCAGGATTTCTTGAAGCTGAATAACTTGAGGTTTGGAGGGAGTTGATCACCTCTTTTAATACTCATTTTTGGCTGCACCCATGGAACTCCTAGTCAGTTCTTTGAAAATATTGTACAGAATAGCCAATATTTTATAATTATAAATGAAGTGTACCCTTTAAAAATTGTGAATCACTATATTGTACACCTGTAACTTACAGAATAAAAAAATGTAATCCAGGAATATAAAACAATCCTTGTACGTGAAGTTTTACGGGATGGGGTGAATAAATTGTTCTGTCTTTGAAGATCATGTTGTAAACTTTGTGTAACTGTGCTGTTTATCAGAAATATTGCTGATGCAGATCTTAGCTGTGTGTTTTTTTTTGGATGGAGCTCTAGGAAAACCAAGCCAGCAGCTTCAGTGGCTTTTAGGAAATTATTGTCTTAAGTTATTCTCGTTTTGATGGGGAGAGGCGAATGGAAGAAAAAGGACTCAGGGCTCTTACTCGTTTTGAAGGCCTCCCTGTGTCGCTGCATTTTAACTTCCTGTGTCTAAGTTGAGGGTGAAGGTGGAGATGCTGGCTGGCTCTCTGATAACTGACTGAAAGGTGTTGCTGACCCGTCTAGAGGTCATGTTCATCTGCAGCAGGAAGAAAGGAAGTCCCATTCCCCCAATCTCTCCCTTTACTCGCTAGCCTATTGCTTAAAGGTGGTATCCAGTTTGGGGAATATATTCCTTTTTTTTTAACTTTCATTTTTTGGTCTGTTTCCCACACACAGTTTTTTCTCGGTCATAACCGGGTCTAATCTTAGAAATCAGCATAAGCCTTTTTGGGGGAGGAGGTGGTGATAATTTATTGCTGAATAACAAGTCACCCTAAAACTTTATGACTTGAAACAATATTTCTTTTTTTAAATTGAAAAAAAAAATTATGTGATTTTCAAAGGTTGTACTCCATTTATAGTTACTGGGAAATATTGGCCATCATCCCTGTGTTGGACGGTACGTCATTGTAGCCTGTCTTTCACCTAATACTTTGTACCTCCCCTCCTTTAGCTTATTCTAGACCTATTCTAACTTTTCTCCCCATGGAAGAACTTGCCTTGCCTGGACTTTTTCAGTATTTGCAGTTGCCCAGTAGGGGGCAGCAAATATAAAGGGAAAAAGCCACTGCAGCCCCTCACTGTTGGTATTTTTGTATGCTTGGCTCCCCTGCAGGCTCCACCTTGTCTCTTATTCCCCTTTTCTCTGCTTCATCCACGTGCTCCTCTGATGGTGACATAAGGCTCATGGGAGAGCATAATCGTGATGACGTTTGAGTTCCTTTCCCTCTGTGTTTCTGTTTACTTCCTGATTGAGACACACTTAGAATGTTTTGGTTACTTGCCCATATAAAATACGCATTTTAAAAGCAACCAAAAAGGAAAGAACATTTTAACTTCACCGGTGTCCTATTTTGGAGTTTTGTTTACAATAAAACTCATCGGGAAATAGCAGTGTTTAACTGCAGTTAACCACGTAATTTATTTCTCATTCTCTTTTTGGAGATATGTCCAAGAGTCTTTTCCTGCACATGGGAAGGCTTCTGGCCCTTTAAATACGAGGTATTGCTTCCAAGAATTGGAGTATATGTGCAGGTAGTATTGCCTCTGTCTCTTTTCACTTAATAAATACTGGTTCTGTGAAGGTGTTAAGAAGACCATTCATTCCTTCCTTACACCCTCAGATGCCTCCTATCATCTGCCTCTAGTTTCGTGGGTCTTTTTGGTTTTGGAAAGTGCTGTTTTGACACTTGTTACCCTTTTCCCTTTCTGACAAATGTTATTTGATCATTGATTTTATTTAGTTGAGTTCAGAAATTCTGATAGTAATATGTATCCTAAATTATTTTTATAATGCCCTGAAGGGTTGAACCTTGAGATTTTAATCTTGTTTTCCATATTTATGGTGATGATACTGACTTGCCCAAATGACTTCTTCTTTCTCTCTGTAGGCACCAGAATTTCCTGAGTTCACCACTAAAGTCCAAGAAGCCATCAATTCCCTGGGGGGCAGCGTATTTCCTAAGCTTAACTGGAGTGCCCCAAGGGTAGGAACACATCTCTAAATCTCTCACCATTTGAGTATTCTGTGTTTGCTATTCCGCTTCATTTTATATCCCCACAGAGGGTCTAATTATATTCCTAACTCTAGGGAAAATGCTGTGGAATTTATTTTCCCCATTGTTTTATGTTCTTGATTTTGCAATACACTTTCCTGGGTCTCTGAAATACTTACATATTTTGGTAAAAGACAGTTTTAATTTCTTGTGTTGCCAATCTCATTAAATATCTAAAGAAAGCCTTTCTCTGCCCTTCTCAGAATTTCAGCTCTTCAGTTTGATGGAGAAATTTTTCTCTATTGCAAAGTAATAAAAGTTAAAATGTCACAGGATCTAGAAATAGAGCGGTTTTGACAAATCAATGGCCATTTTCTTACATTGTGTTTTGTTGTTTCATCATTACATTGACAAGATTGTTATTTTTTAAGTTAAGGTCTGGGGAAAATTCATTTTTTTTCTACTCCAGTAGAAAAGTTTTTATGTCAGCAAAGCTCACTTAAGGAATCAGGACTTACCTGCATTTTCAGAAATCATTTCCTGTGCTTATCTTTTCTTATTCTAAAATGAATGATAAATTGCACTTAATCTGATTTTTATTTTTACTTATTAAAATTGGTGATACATATGCATAGTTTAAATTTTCAAAAGATGTGGAAGCTTGCCACAAAAGTCAGCCGGTCCGTCCTGACACCTCTTTTGCTTCACCATTTCCCACTCCTCCAAGGCAGCTGCTTTCAAGTGTTTTAGTGCATCTTTTGTTATTTTCCTCTATTTCTTTATTCTCCCGTTCTAGGTATTTATTACCGACTTCCTACTTGAGAGCTGGAAGATCCAGCTCTTTCATCTCCTGTCCCCAATACTTTCTGCTCCACTGTCCTCATGGGAATGGCACACTCTTCTTTCTCATATCACGATTATGCAAACACTGCGTACGCAGCCGATATACACCATACTATGATTACTTATGTCTTCTTATCAGCATTTTGTTTTCCCCAGAGTTAATTGCCTTGTTTTATTCAGTTGTGTATTTTTCTGGGTATACACTCTTGTTTCAGTGGAGTTAAATGTGTACGTTCAGTGTTTCATCTTTAATCAGAAGTTCATCTTTTTTTCATTGGGAGAAAATTCAAAGAAGTTATCGAAACTCAGTTTTTAGTTTATATGCAATCAGTGATTTGAATCATTGTTTACCATTGATCTGGCTTGAGGCTCTCCACTCGAGGTGGATAGATTTATTTGTGGTCTTAAGTTATTCTTTTTTCAGTTTTTTTTAATTGGGTGCTGACTGTGCCACTGCTTTTTTTTTTTTTTCCATGCAGTGTGGATAATTGGACAGTTTTTTGCAGTCATTTGTTTTCTCAGACTTATATTACTGTCCTGTGTCTGACATGTCTATAGAAGAAGTATGTTTTTAGAACGCCTTAATTATTCTGTCATTTTCAGGCATGTTCCCTGAGCTGTGTGCCTCCTCTGTCCGCTGTTTTTACTTTCTTTTGGTTCATACGTATGAGACATTCACCATTTAAATTGCCATGGTTCAGAATAATGTCACCTCCTGTCTCCCAGATTTGATGGGTCTTAACTGCTCCCATCACAAACTTCGGTGTCCGGTTGTCTCTCACTAGAAAGAGGAGGAAGGCAAGGTTCTCGGATTTCTTAGAGAGAAGCTGGCCAGGCCGTTTCTTTCTACCTGGGTCTTCTAGCTGAAATGTTAGCATTTCTCATGTCTCTTCATCCGCTGCTTTCATCATCAGTAAGGAAGACGTAGAGAAGTGCTTGGGCCCGAGCTGAAAGGTGAGGAGGACCTGACATCTCAGTTCAAAACTCAGTTCAAAAGTGGCAGTGCTCTTCCTTGTTTAGAAGTGTCATTTGACATTTGACAGTGTAGCTCAAATTTCTCACCTGACTTTTTTCTTCAAACCCTTGAAGTAATCTGCATTATCGATCTTGTATGTAGGCCTGAACTCCTTCATAGCAGCCAACCTGGAATATTTACTAAGCAGCATGTGCTCTGTTATTTAGGATGCATACTGGATAGCGATGAATAGTTCTCTGAAATGTAAAACCCTCAGTGACATCTTTCTGCTCTTCAAGAGTTCTGATTTCATCACCCGTGACTTCACCCAACCGTAAGTATGTCTCGTGTTCTCTGAGTTTTAGTACTTGTGAGTTATTCTACAGATGAAATTCCATTGGTGCTGTGTAAACAAGAGCCGTATAACGGGGCCGTTTCACTTTCTCAGGTGACCTGTTAAAGCAACCCTTTCTTTTCTGTTTACAGCAAATGCTATACAGTGATTATCCCTAAAAATTAAGGGCTTTTTATGTATCTTCCCCGTAAATATATTGATTTTTTTTCTTATTATGCAACTAATATATGCTTATCATAGAAAAATGAAATAGGGACTAGAGCTGAACAAAAACAGGTAATATGAAAGCCTTCGGGATCTTAGATTCAGTTGGTTTTATATGCTTCCAGAGCACTGTCTCTGCGTAGGTATAATATAGATGCACTTGCTTCTCACTGTATTCCAATTTTTAAGAACAAAAATGGGATGATACCATTCATAGGTCTTAGCAGACTGCTTTTATACTTACCAGTATGTAAAAACAGATATCTTAACATGTCATTAAATACTTAAACGCATTAGTATTTTAAACTTGCTTCAGAGTATTCTACTGGACAGCTCTGCGTCATTCACCAGTACTCTCTTCTCATGTGTCATCCTGCAGTGCCTGTCCTTGAGCTGAGTCCTTGTGGGCATTCCTGGTAGTCCCCTTGGGATGGACTGCTCTTTCTCCCTCTGCCCCTTAGCCCACAGCTCGTCTTCATCGCAGGCAGGCAGGCAGGCGAGCAGGCAGCACCCTGCATTGATGAGCTCCAGGAGATCTCTTCATGCTTCTTTGGTTCTGCCCTCAAACAGCAGTTGGTCTAGATTTCTTGTCCCGCCCAGTCTTCAACCCGAAATCTCAATTAAACCAACCTTCAAGCTGATCTCTAAAATGAAGCATATCGAAAACATCTAGAAACTAAGCAGGTGCATAGGTATAAAGACTGTGTATACATGCCGCTTCCCCCATCTGTCCGGGTCAGTTGCCCTGCTCTTTCATCCCCTTTCAGCCTCAGATCCTGTTTGGAAGAGGACCCTGGCATAAAGAAAATACATTTCTTACAAGTCGATTGTGCATCACCTCTCTTGCATCTGGTTCTGCAGCTTGGGCATATGGTTTCAGTATCACATTAATTAAAGAAAACGAAGTTAAATAAAAATAAGTGAATGTCATTGTATTGCAGCTTATTATAAAAGGACTTTACCTGTATTGGTTTTTCTGGTTCATTTACAAGAAAAGCTTTAAGGTGTTTTGACATTTAGCTGTCAGCCTCTTTTTGGCTGTGTTGTCGCCAGTGTTATTAGGTATTTGCTTTAGTAGTAATGCGGCAGGATTTTCATTTTGGGGGATAACCATCTGATTAGAGGAAATCGTGGCTCTCCCTTTTTTTTGCCATCATAGAGCCTTTTGACATCGAGTGCTTTTGTAACAAGGCCTTGGAATATGTTACATTAAAAATAATCTGTACTCGTTAATTCATTGGATGTGGATTTTTATTCATCTTTAATATTAGTCGCCTTGAGCATATGAGGGTATCATTTCCTGTCCAACAGTTATAAATCACTTCTTATCCTCTGCTGGTTTTTAAAATCATCTTTGCAGTCTGTCCGCTGGCTGGCTCCTTATAGCTCACCTCTGCTTCTTTGTCTTTTGTCAGGTTAGCCACGATCCCAGTGAAATGTAGAAACAGCAGTCACTCGTTTTGCGTTTTCTACTTTTTGACTTTTGCATGGGGAAGAAGTTAAATCAGCAGGTGAATTTGAGGGCTTGGATTAGGAGTGTTTATTCACAGAATACCATCCTGCTCCTCATGTGAATAGTTGGGAGTTGGCAGGACAAACAGCAAGCCCTGAGCTTGCAGGCCTTTCAGAGAGGCGGTACTCATGGTCACCCTTTACTGGAAGTCTTGGTCAGTAGTCAGCTGGATAGCAGTTAATAAGTCTTGTCACTACAGAAAAATCCCTGTTGATTGGATCTTTAATGAAAGATGAACTTTTGTCACAGAGGTCTTTCTGGACCCCTTAAAGATTAAATTAAGAGTGTAATTCTTTAGGAGTTGCTGCTGTGGCACAGCCAGCAGGATCGCCAGTGGGATCAGTAGTGTCTCTGGAGAGCCGGGACGCAGGTTCAGTCCCCAGCCCTGCACAGTGGGTTAAGGATCCAGTGTTGCTGCTGCTGTGGTTTAGGTCACAACTGTGGCTTGGATCTGATCCCTGGCCCAGGAACTGCACATGCTGTGGGGTGGCCATAAAAGAAAAAGAAGAGAGTACAATTCTTTAAATTGGAGAGGATCCTGTCAGTGATTTAATCTGACTCTTCTGTCAGAAAATTGAGACCTAGGTCTATTCAGTAATTTGTTTCTATAAACCAGGTAATAGAACCAAAACCAGGATATAATTTCAATAATGGTGTTCTAAACATTCTCTGTATTTTCACTTGATAAATTATAAATTCCTTTTCTAAATACTTCAAAGTAAAATATTATGGAATGAAATATAGAATATTATAGTATATAATAATTTGTATATATTATTATGTAATATTGTGAAAATTATGTGCTGTTATACTCTTTTGGGAGCTTGCTTAAATGCAAGAAACCAAGATGTGAGGATTACAGGTTAACAGAGGACCAACTAAAAAGAATTTACACAGGTTTTTAAAAAGTGCATTATTTAACAAGGAGTCTGGAGATAGGATATTTCTAGGGTTAATTCAGCAGCTCATCAAGGTCCCCAGGGACCAGGCTCTTCAGTCTTTTCCCTGTGTCACCCTTGGTTTATTGACTGGTATTTGGGTTTGTCACCCGACGGTTGTAAGGTGGCTACTGCAGTTGCAGTATTGCATGAAGATGACAATAACTGAATCAAAAATAGGGGTGCAAATATTTCCTCTCATTCTTCTCTGTGTGTGAGCAAGCAAAGCTTTCTGGAAGCTACCCAGAAGACTTGTAGAGAGGCTCAAGTGACCCAGACAGGTAATCAGCCTAATCCAGTAGTTGGCAGAGGGAATAGAAATGCCATGATTGGCTTAGGCCAGAGGCTCTCAGACTTTAGCGTGCACCAGAATCATCTAGGGAATTTGGTAAAACACAGATTGCCAGTCCCCACCCCCAGGGTTTCTGATTTGCCAGGCTGGGAGTCGGACCCAAGAATATAATTTCCAACAAGTCCCCAGGTGATCCTGATGCTGGGGTGTAGACTCGCGCCTGGGGGTCATGTGCTCAGAGGTACAGGTGCATCCTGGGGCTCAGAGGGCCAGATGTCCTCATGTCAGCATCCACCCTGCTGTTGGCAGAGGAGGTTGGGACTAGCTGGAGGGGACACGGCCAGGACCGCCAGCCACTGCTCTCATTTGGCATGGAGTAGTAAGTACTCTTATTTTTCCTGTTGTCAAATGGTTATTGCTTTAAAAAGTAGAAGTTGAAATATGACACATCTAGCATAATCTGTCTGCATTAATACTTGCTGAGTGAATTGTTTGCCTAGATAAGCATTCTTTGTGATTAGACTTACTGAATCAGCAGGCTGCTTTCATTAATTATTTTATTGATGAGGTGTCACTTCAGTAGCCCCGTACCAGAAAAAATTAAATAAAAAAAAAAAAAACTGGTATTCATTGGCATTTAGAAGGGCTGAGTGAGTGAAAAAATTAATCTACTGATTGTTTCTCTGAGAGGCTCACGACTAAGGAAGAGAGTTACTAGAGGTCAGGAAAGTTCACCTGTTTTAGTAATCCAAGCTCAGCTATTATTACTATAATTTTTATACATTTTTTAAGATTATCACAAAACTCATTGATAATCCTAAAATTCAGCTGCAAACGGTTTTGGGAGTTAAATTTTGTACCAAAGTTGGACCTAACAGAACCTCTACCTTGTGATTTTTTTTAAGGCTCATTTATTTAGATGAGAATTTTCCTCCTTTAGATTGTTCTAATTCTATTGTATTTATTTTATTTTTAAAATTGAAGTATAGTTGATTTACAATGTTGTGTTAGATCCCTATAATTTTATTTATTTATTTATTTATTTATTTATTTATTTATTTATTTATTTTGTCTTTTTGCCTTATTTAGGGCCGCACCCGCGGCATATGGAGGTTCCCAGGCTAGGGGTCTAACAGGAGCTGTAACTGCCGACCTTCGCCACAGCCACAGCCACAGCAACGCAGGATACGAGCCGCATTTGCAACCTACACCACAGCTCATGGCAACGCCAGATCCTTAACCCATTGAGCAAGGCTAGGGATCAAACCCGCAACCTCATGGTTCCTAGTCGGATTCGTTAACCACTGAGCTACGACGGGAACTCCTCCCTTGATATTTTAGATACATTTAAATTAAGAAGATAGGCTGTTCAGCTTTATCATGGTAAAGAGCTAGTGGTTAGTTGGAAACTAAGATACTAATATTTTAAAAAAATTGAGATATAATTGGCCTAACAGTGTATTAGTTTCAGGTATGCAACATAATGATTTGATGTTCTGCATATATTGCAAAATGTGAAATCCTCACTTTGAAATTAAATTTAAATTGGCTTCTTATTATAAAAGCACTTCATGTACACTTTATACTATTATGTGTTTTTTTAATTCCTCAAAGTGAAAAGTAATATATGTTTGATGTGATAAATGTTGGAAATACTACAGATAAACAGCAGAAGAAATGGGCAGCCACTGCTGGGAAAGAACCGCTGTTAACATTCTCGTAATTATCATTGTGTTATGTTTTCTCATGCATATTTTAAAATATGAGCTTGTACTTGTACATGGTTTTTTGAATTTTTTTTTGGTCATTTTTTAAATTTTATTTTATTTTAGGGTTGTACCTGCAGCATATGGAGGTTCCCAGGCTAGGGGCCAGATCGGAGCTATAACCACTGGCCTCAGCAATGCCAGATCCGAGCCTCGTCTGTGACCTACATCACAGCAGCAGCGGATCCTTAACCCACTGAGCGAGGCCAGGGATCGAACCTGCATCCTCATGGATGCTAGTCAGATTCTTTTCTGCTGAGTCAAATTGCTTTGTGACCTTTTTTATTATTTGAAAGTATACTGTGTTGTGAATGATTTTCTCTCTTGTAAAGAGTTCTTTTACCTCCCTTTTTTTTTTTTTAGTTAGCATCTTCCATTTGGTGGGGACTTTGTTTTATTTTTTTTTTGTTATAGTTGATTTGCAATGTTCTGTCAATTTCTGCTGTACAGCAAAGTGACGCAGTTATACACACGCACACACGCACATATATACATTTTCTCACATTATCCTCTATCATGTTCATCATAAAGTAGCTAGATATAGTTCCCTGTGCTATACAGCAAGACCACACAGTTTTATTCTTCATGGTGTATGGATTTTGACACATTTTTCATCTTTTCATTTAGAATTTGAAAAGGAGTTGAGGAAAAATATCTTAAGGATAAAATGAATATTTTAATAGAATTCCTAAGTGAATTAACATTTGTTTACCAATTAAAATATTTGGGCTGTTAAACTCGCGGAAAAAAGGAGGGAATCTTTGCATTTAAAAAAAATTTTTTTTTATTATAGTTGATTTACCATGTCATGTCAAGTTCTGCTGTATGGCAAAGTGACCCAGTTATACATATATATAAATCTTTTTCTCACATTATCTTCTATCACATTCTATCACAAGTAATTGGATATCATTCCCTGTGCTAGAAGGTGGGGATTTTTAAAAATAAAGTATATATTATACAGAACATAATGTATTCTACATAATATATTCTATGTAATATATTCCACATAATTATGTAGATGATCAAGGACGTAAGTCTTTCTCAGGAACCATTAGTAATTGGGGATTTTGGAGTTTTTAATGAAATCTGAGAGCTTTCATTAAAAACCCCCACCCCTGGGAGAGGCAGTTCTACACGTGGTTTCCTGCTCTCACGCCCTGACTTGGCTTCTCACCTTCTGGAACCTTGACGTCCTCGTGTGATGAATGCCAATGATAATAACAGCACTTTCTCATAGAATTATTGCAAAGATTAAATGAGACAGCGCATGTGAACACTTTCTCTGGTGCCTGACCACTAATCGGAAGGAAACGCGCCGTCTTTCCGCCGAGCTCCCTGTGTGTGCCTCTCCTCGTCATTCACATTGTGTCCATTGCTGCCCAGCTATCCATGGCAATAAAAGTGCTTATTTTCTGAGGATTTTTAGTCAGCCACCTTATTCATATTGCTACTGTTTGTAGTATAAATCATCAACGATTGCAGAGAATTCCAACCTAATCCCACACTCAGAGAAATTTAAAAGTTTTTCAACCTTGATTTTACCTTTAAATTGCTTGACATCTTTAAAACGCATTTTGTTTTGCCCATGTATTTTTCTCATAAAAATGTCTCTGGACCACCTGTTTTGCTCGTTCTGTCGTTGTTGGTGTTCCCTGGGGCTCTGTTGCCCGCGCGAGGTGCTGGCGACTGTCTCTTAAGTTGAGCTCTTAGGCCCGTGTGACGGTCGCGTCCCGATAGTGGTCTTCAGCTCCGCCCTCTCTTCTCGGTTCCCTTCCTCTGGCCGCTTGCTAGACCCCTGTCTGTGGTTCTCCCAGGTCGTCTCCAGCGCCTCAGGCCCAGACGTGGTTTGCCGCCGTCTCTTCCTCACCCCGCATCACTTGCTCTTCCTTCTGTCTCAGCGGACGGCATTCACATCACTGTGCGGCTGGTCATCAAAGCCACCCCAGTCATCCGGCCTCTTTCTCCCTCATCCCGTACTTCAAGTCAGGCACCAAGTAGCACTGACCGTGCCCCCTGAGCATCTTTCTGCGGAGCTTCTCCCCTCCGTCCGCACTGCCACTGCACCGGCTGATCCTCTCTCCCCGGGGCTACCGGCCGTGAGCCACCGAACCGCGCTCTCAGCCTCTCGCCCCTCCTCCCCCAGGCTCTTCAGCACCGTGGCCACGCAGTATTCCTAAAGCCTGAATGCAGCCGTCTCCCTCAGGTGTTTAGAGCTTTATTAGCGCCCCTTCATCTGTGTGATAAAGCACAGCCTCCCCAGGTGGGTAAACCAGACACCTCGTGGTCTGGATGCTCCTTGTCAGGACCTCTGCATCCTCCTCTTTGGGCAGTTCCCCGCCGTTCGCACGCCCGTCAGTGCCGCTCTGCCCACTTCCAGGCGGAGGTCTCACCTCGCCCCCTCTGCCTTAAACCCAGACCCTTCTCTCCGGGTCAGAGGAAGTCTTCTCACTACCAGCCTGCCCCCCACCCCCGAAACACAACTGCGCGGTAACTAGTTCTTCCTTCGTGCCATCCCAGTACTTCTATTTTCTTTTTCCAGTGTTTTGAAATTCTTTGTCTACCTGTCAGGCTTTCCTCACCAGACTGACCTCCTAAAGGACAAGGGACACTTAGCATTCCGGTGCCAAGCCAGCCCTTGGCAAAGGTGGGCGTTTAATAAGAGTATGAGAAGTTGTTCGTGAAGCAGGATTTTCAGAGCAATGTATTTAATGGGAGAATGAGTAATTCTATCAGTTATTCCTTAAGTGGGATGTGGGAGAAGAATGAGACTAACTGTGTGGCTTTCACTGGCAGAGTTAATGTCAGCAGAGAACTAGATTTTTGGTTCAAACATAGGAAAGAACACACTAAGAACTGTAAAGCAGCAGCGCCCTCTCCCCTTCATTTGGAATCTTGGGTTAGACACCTTGAGATATAGTCCTGGCTTGATCACTACATGGGGTCTTTTCTGGGTCTTACCTTTTTTTTTTTTTTTTTAAACAGAAAATGGAGATTAGAGTAGCTCATTGTGTTGTTCTGGGGACAAATGAAATAACATTTCAAGGTGCCTTGGCTGATGCCTGACGTTGAATAATACATGATAAATGTTCATTGAATTTGAATGAGTGTCCTGTTTCTGGATGCTTTTAGTACAACGTTGCTCTCACTGTACATATAAGTAATGTGTATGCATAAATTGACCCCGTAAAACAAAGATTCAGCTGTCTTTTTTCCCTCTCGAAGATTTATTCATTGTACTGATGATTCTCCAGACCCGTGTATGGAATATGAGGTAAGAATCTTTTCTTTGTGGTCTTGATAAAGCTGACAATCCTAGATGGAAATGTGCTGAGAGTTCCCCTTTATTTTATTTTATTTTTTTTTTTTTGCCTTTTGTCATTTTAGGGCCGCATTCGCAGCATGTGGAGGTTCCCACGCTAGGGGTCTAACTGGAGCTACAGCTACCAGCCTACACCACAGCCACAGCATTGCGGGATCCGAGCTGCGTCTGCGACCTACACCACAGCTCACGGCAACGCCAGATCGTTAACCCACTGAGCAAGGCCAGGGATCAAATCAGCAACCTCATGGTTCCTAGTCGGATTCGTTAACCACTGCGCCACGACAGGAACTCCTCCCCTTTATTCTTAAGTGAAATGAATGAGATTTTTTTGGACTAATTTCTCTGGGAACCTAGAGCCATTGAATTTTTTAAATTTATGAAATATATGCATGATATACATATACACATATGCACGGTATGTGCATAGTATGCAATATACATATTTTATAATAAAGCACCTTTATATTCACCATCCAGTCTAACCTGGTTAAGCTTTTTAAGCTGGTTTACAGGAAAAGTAGTCAAATCACCATTTACTATTTTAGTCCAGTGGACCGTTTCATTTTTTATATTGTTCCCTCATTTTAGAAATTACATACAAAAGAGCAAAAGAATAGTGAAAACTCCTAGAAACAGTAGGAGCTCCCACTGTGGCACAGTGGGTTAAGAACTGACTGCACTGGCTTGGGTCCCTGCAGAGGTGTGGGTTTGTTCCCTGGCCTGGTTCAGTGTGTTGAAGGAGCTGACGTTGCCATAGCTGTGGCATAGGTCAAAGCTGCAGCACAGATTCAGTCCCTGGCCTGGGAATTTCCGTATGTTGCAGATGTGGCCATTTCAAGAAAAAAAAGAAAGAAACAGTAATAGGGAGTTCCCATCGTGGCGCAGTGGAAACGAATCCGACTAGGAATCATGAGATTGCAGGTTAGATCCCTGGCCTCGCTCACTGGGTTAAAGATCCAGCGTTGCTGTGAGCTGTGGTGTTGGTCGCAGACGTGGCTCGGATCTGGCATTGCTGTGGCTGTGGCGTGGCAGCTGCAGCTCGCATTCGACCCCTAGCCTGGGAAGCTCCATAGGCTGCAGGTACGGCCCTAAAAAGCACACACACAAAAAAACAAACAGTAATAGGAATTTAAGCATAGCAAAACCCAAATTTTACTCCATGTTTTTATGCTTTGAAGGTATACACCACACACACCTACACACACACACACCCACACATACCTGAAAGGGGTGGCGTCCTTGGATGCACTAATTGTTTTTTTGTGTAATTTCTTCATCTTCTATTGGCTTCCGCTCACTTCTGTATATACACATGCTTGCAACAGTTGTCCACTGACTCACTGTACCAGGTAATGCTTCGTGTGTTGACATATCTTCTGTGATGATACCATGTGAGTGAACAGTTAATTTACTGTTTACCAAGCCACCAATTACTACATCTTTTAGTACTTTTAACTGAGATCTTTTTTCCTTTTTTTTTTGTCTTTTTGTCTTCTTAGGACCGAACCTGTGGCATATGGAGCTTCCCAGGCTAGGGGTCAAATCAGAGGCTACAACTGCCAGCCTGCACCACAGCCACAGCAACACTGGGACCTTAACCCACTGAGCAAGACCAGGAATTGAACCCGCATCCTCATGTATACTAGTCGGGTTCATTAACCACTGAGCCATGACAGGAACTCCAGGAACTGAGATCTTTACATATCATTTGTAAGGGGTGTATAATGTGTGAGCAATGTCATTAAACATTTTTTATTTTTATTTTATTTTACTTTATTTTTTTGCTTTTTAGGGCCGCACCCGAGGCATATGGAGGTTCCCAGGCTAGGGGCTGAAGCAGGCCTGTAGCAGCTCGCCTACACCACAGCCACAGCAACACCAAATCTGAGCCTCATCTGTGACCTACACCACAGCTCCCAGCAATGCTGGATCCTTAAACCCACTGGGGCGGGCAGGGATTGAACCCAAATCCTCATGGATACTATTTGGGTTTGTAACCCGCTGAGCCACAACGGGAACTCCCAAAGAACATTTTAAAAACAAACTCAGAAGCATACATTTGTTGACTGTACTATTTATAAATTGCAGAAATATGTGAATTTGCATATAGTGAATAAACAGTTACGGTAATAAGACCCATTTATGGCTTGGGCTATTGGTAGAATTGTTTTGGTTGAAAATAATGGGAAAGTCATGGAAGGGTTATAGTGAGTCTTCATGTTAAGCCGTAATAGTTTTATCAGAGTATTACAGGAATGATGTGTAAGGTAGATAACTGTGAAATTATTTTTTGATGTTCTTAAAGGAGTGAGCAACATAGGAATTAGAGGGCAACTTATGACCCATGATGATAACATTTGACTTCATCATCTTTTGAGTTGTATATTATGTCAGAACTCCCAAAATGATAAATAAGTGACAAATATTTATTTGTTTGAAAGATTTTTCACACAATTTCCCCTATTTTTAGACTAATAGAATGCAACTCTTTCCCTTACATCTCATGTCAAGAATGTTTTATGATGCCTTTAAAGAAAATTTGATAATGGCAGTTGTTAAGATAGTGTAGACATAAAAATGTCTACTAGACTAGTAAATATTATCTTGTTACATAATTGTGTGATATATGTATTTTTTCTTTGTTTACAGCTCGTTCTTCGAAAGTGGTGTGAATTAATTCCAGGGGCTGAATTCCGATGTTTTGTCAAGGAAAATAAGCTTATTGGTTAGTTTCGTTTTTTTTAAACCTCTGAAAGTAGTTGTTAAGACAGACTTGTTTTTTTTGCATTTTAGAGCAACACCCGCAGCATATGGAGGTTCCCAGGCTAGGGGTCTAACAGGAGCTGTAGCCTCCGGCCTACGCCACAGCCACAGCCACATGGCATCCGAGTCGCGTCTGCAACCTGCACCACAGCTCATGGCAACCCCGGATCCTTAACCCACTGAGCGAGGCCAGGGATCGAACCCACAGCCTCATGGATCTTAGTCGGGTTCGTTCATCCCCGAGCCATGAAGGGAACTCATGGAAATAAATTATTTAGTAATTAAGCGTCACAGTCAGCGTTCGACAGTGAGTATTTACGTCAGACGCTACCTCCAGCCAGCTGGGCTAACTGGAATGCTAAGGATGCTGAGACCATATTCTGTTTCCATGGAAAACAGTCTTGTCAATGAACACATTTGTCTGAATTCCAGAGATGAAGGTGATGGTCTTTATGTTTCCAGTTAAGGAGACGTGTAATACGACCGGCCTTCTCTTGCGGCCTTTCCTCAGTATCACTAGCAGTACATTGTTCTGTTTAAGCATCATAAAAATCCTGGTTTTGAACCTTTATTTCTGTTCTTGAAGCACTGTTTTATTATTCGAGCAAGAGAAAGTATGCAAAAACAATAAGTGCATTACTTTAAAAGCCACCCATTTTCTTTGCTCTCAGGTTACTATTTTGTCTGCTACAATTTTTTTCAAGTTCAGTATTGCAGATAATTTGCTCTTATTTTGTCTAAGCACATTTTCCATGAGATAAAATTGATCTTCAAGCAAGAGAAGTATGATCTGAACAAAATCAAATCAACACTGCTTATTTACTGAATGTGATGTTGACGTTGATGAACTTACTAGAGTACGGTGGGGGTGTGGGAATTGATCGTGTTGTGAGACCTCCCTGAAAGAAGCGGTGCGGTACTCAGCACAGCTCAGGAAGGGAGTCCTAGTGCCTGTGGTTCAGAAATTGGACGGCAGCTCTCCTCTCAGAGCAGGGCGCCCGTTCCTCGGCCTGGAGCAGGGTGCCCGTTCCTGGGCCTGGAGCAGGGTGCCTGGTCCTCGGCCTGGAGTAGGGAGCCCCTTCTTCGGCCTGGAGCAGGGCGCACGTTCCTCGGCCTGGAGCAGGGCGCACGTTCCTCGGCCTGGAGCAGGGCGCCTGTTCCTCGGCCTGGAGCAGGGTGCCCGTTCCTTGGCCTGGAGTAGGGCGCCCGTTCCTTGGCCTGGAGTAGGGCGCCCCTTCTTCGGCCTGGAGTAGGGCGCCCCTTCTTCGGCCTGGAGCAGGGCGCCCGTTCCTCGGCCTGGAGCAGGGAGCCCCTTCTTCGGCCTGGAGCAGGGCGCACGTTCCTCGGCCTGGAGCAGGGCGCACGTTCCTCGGCCTGGAGCAGGGTGCCCGTTCTTAGGCCTGGAGCAGGGCGCCTGGGCCTGGGCCTGGAGCAGGGCGCCCCTTCCTCGGCCTGGAGCAGGGCGCCTGGTCCTCAGCTTGGAGCAGGGCGCCCGGTCCTCAGCCTGGAGCAGGGCGCCCGGTCCTCAGCCTGGAGCAGGGCGCCCGGTCCTCGGCCTGGAGCAGGGCGCCCGGTCCTCAGCCTGGAGCAGGGCGCCCAGTCCTCAGCCTGGAGCAGGGCTGAAGCAGTTCTTGCACTTCTCCTGCTGGTGTAGTTGGTGATTTCAGCGAGTCGCTCTGGGAAGGAATGTTTGCTTTTCCATGACTTGGAGCATCGGGCTTGTGGGGGCAGGAAGACGTGTGTGAACAAAGGAAGGAGCTGCCGCCTCCGTGAAGCGCCGAGGACGCCGAGGCAGGTGCTCGGGAGGCTGTTCAACATTTTCCCCGAGAAAGGGGAGAAGAAGGCCACGTTTTAGAGAAGGAGTGATCGACTACGTGTGCAGGTTTCAAACTGCTGCGTTCGTTTTTTACGTGAC
This sequence comes from Catagonus wagneri, assembly GCA_004024745.2. NCBI lineage: Eukaryota > Metazoa > Chordata > Mammalia > Artiodactyla > Tayassuidae > Catagonus > Catagonus wagneri. The sequence continues at coordinate 8,115,931 of PVHT021183707.1, forward strand.
CTCTTTAGGACTTCGAATTCTTTCCGCTGCACTAAATCCAAACAACTACCGCTTCCAGAGCAGGGCTGCCCGGCAGCGGCACCTTTGGGCTCCCCTCCCTCTGCAGACCAGCCCTCACAGCTGGGACGTTTTACGTCAGTGTGAAGTGCTGACTGATGTATGACGCCCTTTTCCTCCGACTGGCCTTCTGGTCATCGTTAATGGTTCTCTCAACAAGAGGTTTAAATCACATCTTGGTGTTTTTGAAAAGGCTATCATGCAATAACGGAATATAAAATATTTTCTCACCAGGTATTTCTCAGCGGGACTACACACAATATTATGATCATATTTCTAAACAAAAGGAAGAGATTTGCAGATGCATACAAGACTTCTTCAAGAAACACATACAGTACAAGTTCCTAGATGAAGACTGTGAGTATTTTTTTTTTTTTTTTGACCCGGTGAAATGAAATGAAATGGACAGTGTTAACTGGACTTTATTTCATGGCATTGCATATTTTAAAACTGGATTCAAAGCACCCTTTTTTTAAAGCATTTTACTATATTAGAGTATTGTTGATGGGTTTGCATGTCAATTTTTACCTTATTTAACCAGAGTCCCTTTTAAATTCGGAGACCATTCTGTTTCCTGTCATTTGATATATTTTGTTATACATTTCAAAGGGTTAGTGTGCAGACAGCCAGGTGCTTCTGTTATTAGGACTGAATTAGCCAGTTGACTGATCTACTACCTTTCTAGATTTTTAATTTGAATGATCAGAGAGCAGCAGTTACAAAGTAAGTATTGGTGAGTTGTATTTAGGATTAAAATTAGAATTATATCATGTAAGAGACAGAAATTTTCATGCATTGTCAAATGATATCTGCTCTGGTTTACATTTTTCTACTTGCTAAGCCTGGGCTCTGTGTCAGACTTGACTCTTAAAAAAGATCGGTCATGCTATAAACACAGCCTGACTTTTTGCTCACTTACTGCAGTTCTTACCCATTTTACTCCCCATCAGGTAGTGATTGGTCGATGTTCCTTTAGTGCCCGTTATAACCTATGACCATGAACCAGTGAGATGATATCAGTATTTGGTTTGAATTTTTAAAAGTAAGGGATTACGGGTGAGGATGGAGAAAAGGAAAACAAAGTTATATACGTAGAACATTGCAGGATGCCTCTTCACGTTTGATGCTTTGAGATGTTAGAAGCATGAAGTCCTCAAGGTCAGCTCTGTCCTGCTGTTGGAGTAAAACTGGTAATAGAATGGATTTTAATTTTGAAGAGGCGGCTTCCGTGAAAGTGGTAGTTTGTTACTAACTTTGAGTTTTTTCTCCTTTGCAGTTGTGTTCGATATATACAGAGACAGCAGGGTAAGTAGAAATGATATTTGGTATGCTTTAAATGCATAGTCATTCTCTCTGGGAAGGGCCCACTGCTCGAAAAATATTTCCTTAAATCAGCTAAGGCGTTTGGAATTCACAGTGGTCAAGAATCTCCTCTTAGGAGTTCCCACTGTGACACAGTGGGTTAAGGATCCTGCCTTGCTGCAGCTGTGGCTCAGATTTGATCCCTGGCCAGGAACTTGTATGTGCCGCTGGCGTGGCCAGACAAAGAGAGAAGGAAATAGTTTCCTCTGAAAATATCCCTAACGCTAGGAGACATGATATGTTCCATCATCATGTATCACAAGTTCAGGGATTATTAATTTAACACATGGCTAAATGGCCACCCTGTGTCTCCCTTTTGCCTTTTGTTGGGGGTCTGGGCCCACTTTGAATAGTTCAGTTTGCAGTCTTCAGTGTGACCAGGAATCTATCATCTAATATTTAGATAATTGTTTTTAGTCACCTGAAAGACACTTAGCAGTGATTTGAGTCACTTGTATCTTCAGACGGAAGATGAGCGTTTGAGTGATTTGTATTTATTCTATACTCTTAAAGTGATGGAAACTTCTGTAATGAAAAAGAAAACAAAAACCTGACCTAGGAAGTCCTGCAGCAGAGATTTCACTGCCTGTGACCTTTTCAGAGAAATGCGGGTCACCCGGTGTCCTGTGGCGGTGCTCACTGACTTGGCTGTTGGGAGGATTTTCTGCGTGTGTGGCCCGTATGTTTCCTGGCGCTTACGTTTTTCTCATTCCCTCCACGCACACAGCGCCTCATTGTAGTGGTGATTGTGATAGCTCCGAATCTTTTTTTGAACAACAGGATAAGGCCCGTATGGTCCTGTCCCCAAATAACTGCTGTTTCCTGCCTTCTCTCCAGCCAGAGGCATCACTTACTCTGTGTCACCTCTTAGTCTTGAAGAGTGATGGCATCTGTGAAGAGTTAGGGGAGTTCCTGTTGTAGCACAGAGGAAAGAAATCCAACTAGTGTCCATGAGGATGTGGGTTCGATCCCTGGCCTTGTCCAGTGGGTCAGGGAGCCAGCGTTGCTGTGAGCTGTGGTGAGGTCACAGACGCAGCTCAGATCCCACATTCTTGATCTGATCTACAACATATGCTGTGGTGTAGGCTGGCAGCTGTAGCTCCAATTTGACTCCTAGCCTGGGAACCTCCATATGCCGCAGGTGCGGCCTTAAAAAAAAGAAAGAAAAGGAAGAGGAGCTGTAAACTGAGATCTGTTACAGAAGAGGTGTGTTACCTGGCAGGGTTTCAACTTATTGTAAACAGACCTTAGAGAAGAGGTGAGGAGCCAGTGCCAGGGGACAGACAGGGACCCAAGCTGGTGGGCGCCCAGGGCTCAAGTCTCGTCCCTGCTTCAGGCAGCCGGACTCCAGCCCCGTCCAGTCCCTCATGCAGTTGCCAGTTACTGAGAGCCTGTCCTGTGTCAGATGCTGTGCTTCCAACAAGCACCTCCCAACCAGATGCTCTCTGGACCTTCAAGGAGCTTATCTTTGAGACTGAACATTGTGGAACTGGCCTGGTAGCAAGCAGGGTCCCTCCTTCAGTGAGGGGGTGACCCAGCCACTTACCCTGAAAGTGCAGCTCAGAGGAGCTTTATTCTCTTTTATCCCGTAGGGTATGTGCTACTTGTTCCCATGTCACAGATACCAGATCTCAAGCCAGTTATCCTCTGGTGCAGTTCTGTTTAGTGGCACTTGAAAGTCTGGGATTTGCCAGGGCGTCTCGATATTTCCTTGGCGCAAGCCCAGGTCTGCTGTGGTTCTGGAGAGCCAGTAGGTCAGGGCAGGGCCGTAGCTTGCTGCAAGAGTGATGTAAGTGTCTTGGGTGGAGTTGGACGCGGACCTCATTACTGCCGTGACCTGACGGAACTGAAGGCAGTTGCCTGCTTGCCAAGTGGGCAGCATGCCAGTGTAAACATCCTGACAGTTTCTGAGAAGAGATGTCAGACTCATTTGCATTCACCCCGTGGTTCATAGACATCGTCGGGAGCATGTCATTTTACGGCCGTCCCTGTGAGAAAACTAACCCTCCTCTTCTGGTGCTCTGTTCCCGGAAGTATGACCGGAGAGCGTTTGGGCTTGGCGACGCTTTGATGTGTCCTTGCTGGGCAGGGGGACTCGGGGTTGAGAGAGCCTAGCTGCCCTTATGTCAAAGCGACGGCCACCCACCCAGGCGGTCTGGGGTGAGGCCTTGGAATGTGCATTTTAAGAGGCTCCTTAGGAGTTCCTGTTGTGGCTCAGTGATTAACGAACCCGGCTAGTACCCACGAGGACGCGGGTTCGATCCCTGGCCTCGCTCAGAGGGTTAAGGATCTGGCGTTGCCGTGAGCTGTGGTGTGGGTCACAGACAAGGCTCGGACCTTGTGTTGCTGTGGCTGTAGCGGAGGCCAGTGGCTATAGCTCTGATTCAACCCCTAGCCTAGGAACCTCCGTATGCCTCGGGTGCGGCCCTAGAAAGCAAAAAAAAAAGGGGGGGGCTCCTTAAGTGATGATTACGCACAACTAGAATTTAAGGAAACCACTGCAGATAGTTGAAAAATCAGTTGAGCCCCGTTAGGTGTTCTCTTCGGTTCTGATTGTTTTGTTATTATTTCATTGCTTTGGGGGGTGAATATATCTGCTATTGAATCTTTGATGTTGAGGATGGATTTGCAGCTTAGTTACTTTCTTTATAACGTTTTATGTGTGATTGAGAAAATACAGTTTCCATTTTTTTTCCTTTTTAGGGCTGCATTCGTAGCATATGGAAGTTCCCAGATGAGGGGTTGAATAGGAGCTACTACTGCCAGTCTATGCCACAGCTCACAGCAATGCCGATCCTTAACCCACTGAGTGAGGCCAGGGATCGAACCTGCATCTTTGTGGATACTAGTCAGGCTCGTCACCGCTGAGTCACAGAGAGGGCTTGCAAGAAAGTACAAAAATGTGCCAAGTATTCTGTAGATATGTGTTAGATTGCCCTCAGTAAGTGTTGTTAACGTGAAAATATAAGTAGAAGGGTCTGGCTCAGCCCGGCGCCTGCCTCTGCACTCGCTGGCCATAGACTTTCCTTAAAGTTCTTATGTATCCTTCCAGCATTTCTTGATACAAAAACAAGCAACAAACTTATTTTTTTTATCTTTCTTACACAAGGGTTAGCCTATGATACACACTTCACCTGGCTTTTTATGCTTTTTTTAAGACAATGTATCTTGGGGAGCTTTCCAGTGTCCTGCGAGGGGGCGGAGCGTAGTTTTTCATTCTGTGGTTGTACTCTGTAGTTCATGAGTCATTTCCCTATCTGTGAGGGCGAACACGTAACTTAATTCTAGTCTTCTCCGGACTGAGCTGTAGTGTACATGGCCTGTGTGTTCCAGTCTGGGCTGAGCTCTTTAATGAGCGTACTCCCCGTTCCTGGTCTCATGCCCCGATGCCTGGCGGTGTTTGGTGCCTAGAGATAGATTTGGGTGGGGCCGGGGGTGATCAGCGAGTAGATATTAGGGCGGTCAGTAGGAGCACGGTTATCTCAGGGGTTGCCTAGAACCAGAGTCTCTTAGGATGTCATATTCCTGAAGTGTGATCTGAAAAGCCTGTTAGAGGTATAAAATCCTCATCTTGACAGTTTTATGCCCAATTATAGCTATAACCGGTTTATTTTTCTTTAAACCAGAGGATGACTTCTGAACAATAGGACATATTCTGCCAGCTATCAGTCCCAACAGTGGTGATTTTTTTGTTTTTTTACAATATGGGATATTTTTAGTTGGTAGAGCTAAATAGTCTGATGCTAACAGGTGCGATAGTTTTTTTTTTTCTTTTAATAATGAGATGGTCTTACTGGTTATAAAAACTCGACTAGGAAGGGTTTAAAGGTCAGAGAATACCCATATTGTTGAAATCACATACACTCTGTCAGAGCCCTCTGAGTAGTCACCCCAGAAAGCAAAGCCGACCTCACACCAAGGAGCCAGTTGCTGGCTGACGTTATCCCGCATAGTCGGGACGGTCCGAGCAGGTGCCTCACTGACGGGAGAACACACCTCAAGTACCAAGACGGGATCGCAGGGTGCTTCTCCTGGGGACCGTATAGGCCACGAAACTTAGCCAAATGGCGTGTGGTGGACACCTCCTCTGCCAGTTCCTTGCCTCCTACCAGACGTTTGTAGTTTGAAGCTAGTCCTAAGAAGCTGTTTCATCTTTCTTACGATTTTCCTCTAATCCAGGCGAGAAACAGTGCTAGATACCCGTCATGCTGGCTCAGCAGTTTCGTCCCTTAGGTATCTGTAATTTTACACCCGCGTGTCTGATCAAGACATGATTGCCACACACTTACAGCAAAAACTACCAACAACCAAATGGTACAATTATATGAATGTCTCATTGAGAAAAATCGATTGAAAGATAAATGTTTCAAAGAGACGCTTATCTAGTAGATGTCACATACACCTCTGTGATCAGCGTGCTGGCTTTAATTTCCTGGCAGGATGTCAGCATCCCCGGCTCCCTTTATGGCAGCGCTCTGCCCCTTTGTACTCAGACGCGCCGTCTCTAAGCTCCAGCTGGGGCAGAGGGGTTTTTCCCTTGGGGCCGAACCTGTCACGTTGCCCATCGCTACTCCCAGGATAGGAGAGGATAGTTGTTTCTTTTCAACATTGATAAGGTTTTTTTTTTTTTTCATCTCCCTTTCATGTGCCATCAAGCCCCATGATGCAGAGAAACCAGTCGTTACATCGAATTTAAAGACGGCTGAGCATTTTCTGAAGTCTTTTGTATGTTTTTTAAAAAGCGGAGTTCCCACCATGGTGCAGTGGGTTAAGAACCTGACCACAGAGGCTCTGGTCGCTGCTGAGGCTCGGTTTCAGCGCCCGGCCCGGTGCAGTCAGTTAACGCATCCAGCATCGCTGCAGCTGCGGCGTAACTGCAGCCGCTGCCCAGGTTCAGCCCCCGGCCTTGGACCTTCCGCCTGCTGTGGCTGTGGCCGTCAGGCTGAGAATAAAGTAAATTACATTTTGAGAAAGCAAGCCTTTGCAGCAGCCTCGCAGGGGTCAGGGCTGATGTGAGAACCACAGGCTTCCTCGTCAAAGGTAGTCGAAGACACCCTTGAAAGCGTTCCCATCGTGCAGATTCGGCGGGACCCTTTTGTGAGATTCTCCTTCTCCCCGCTTGGATCGTTGACGTGAAGTTCTCACGTGACTGGAGGCGGACGCCGGAATGTCTGTCTTGGCTGGGGTTTCTTTTCCAGGTCTCTTCTCTGCCTCCACGGGCACCTTCCCTTTGGCTCTGTGCCTCCCCCGTGAGACAGGCGGTCCCCTTTCAGGGTGGGCCCGGAAGCACTGTCTTTTGAAATAAGTGTTAAGATTGTTACGACAATCTTTGGGTAAAATAAGATGATCTTTCTGACAAGCCGGATTCCAGACCTCGTGTAATCTTAACACACACTCATCTCTTCTCTGGACTGCAGGGAAAAGTGTGGCTGATTGATTTCAACCCATTTGGTGAAGTCACAGATTCACTGCTGTTTACTTGGGAGGAGCTGTTATCTGGAAGAAGTGTCAAAGGTGACCTGAGTGAAGGAGAGGCTCTGGAGCAGGTGAGAGGATCAGAAAGGTCCCCGGGAAACCCGTCGGCCCACCGAGCACTTGCTCGATCGTTCCACGGGCGTTCACACAGATTTACTCGTGGACACTTGGCCGTGGCCGTCGAGAAAGCTGTGCGTTGTGCTTATGCGCTTAACTTTAAAGAAATGATAGATTTTTTTTGTAGTTATTTTTCTTTTTCTTGGCCCCCCTTGCCTTGCCCCCTTGGGAGGATTCGGACCCTGGGTCAGTTCATGCGTCTGTGTCTTCTGGCCCAGCCCCAGGGCGCTGCGCCTTTACGGGGGACGTCCCCCAGACGGGGGCTTGTCAGAGTCACGACCCCGCCTTAAAAAGGGACCTTTTCACTGGCTGTCCTTTGCTGTCCTTCGTAAAGGACGCTCCGACCTTCCGCTGCACCAACAGCGAAGTCACAGTGCAGCCGAGCCCCTACCTGAGCTACCGGCTGCCCAAGGACTTCGTGGACCTCTCGACGGGGGAGGACGCCCACAAGCTCATCGATTTCCTGAAACTGGTAAAGTCTGTGTGCGCTCAGTACGCCGGCCGTCTTTGCTTTCACGTTGACTTTTTAATAGTTCATTTTGGTCACATACCCCGTAGACTTTGACTTGATGATTGAGGAAGTCACGGGGTTACCGAGTGAGGTCGTTTTATAATGACCTCCGTCAGGTGAGCTGAAGGAACAGTTTAGTGAGTAACATGCTAGAAAATAGGTTTATGACGTGTATGCGTTGGAATAATTTTTCTGCTACCTCTAATTTGGAAGAAAGTGTGTACAGTCGACCCTTAAACAAGGGAAGATCCGCAGATGACTTACAGTGAGGCGTCTGTGGATTCAGCCAGTGTGGACCCCGCCGCACTGCAGTATTTACCACTGAAAAGAACCCGCATATAAGTGGACCCATGCAGTTCAGACCCGTAGTGCTCCCGGGCCAGCTGTGAAGGGTACAGGGTTGAGAGGTCAGGGCGCTGCTGCGGTTACTCCGGGGGAAGATGGGTGTTGGGCTTGGTGTGTTTCTGTGCGGGGTGTTTGTCCATAAAGAAGAAAGCAAAGAAAATATTCCCATACGTGAAGATAATGCACCCAGGAGCTGCAGTGATAAACCACTTTAATGAACCACTTAAGGCATGTTTTTTCTTTTTTTCATAATAATTTTCAACCACCTCGTTTGCCAAGGGTCTCTGGGAAATCATACTTGCTGACAGAAAAAGTGATCGTGGCTGAACAGATATCCCAGTTAGAATGTGCCGTTTTAATGCATCTTGGTTTCCTTTAACAGAAAAGAAATCAGCAAGAGGATGACTGATTAGTGTGCTAGAGTTCAAGGCCGAGTTACAGAGGAAACCACGCTGCTTCTGGAGGCCGTGCAGAGTCCACAGCCTCCTGTTAACCCGGTGGGGGCGGGGGCTGGAAACCAGTAGCTTTTTATATTCGTGTATAAAGCTGGGCCAGAATGGACAGACTTTGCTACTTGTAAAAATAACGTAATAAAGAGATCTTAAACATAGGAAGCCATCCTCTCTTGGTGATAAAATACCTTCTATGGAATCCTTTGTTCTTTTGGCTCAGTCTGTTTAGATTTATCTCAGTTTCTTTTTGTTTTTTTGGCTTTTGTCTTTTTAGGGCCGCACCTGCGGCATACGGAGGTTCCCAGGCTAGGGGTCAAATCGGAGCTACAGCTGCCGGTCTACAGCACAGCCACAGCAACACCAGATCAGAGCCGCGTCTGCGACCACAGCTCACGACAATGCCAGATCCTTAACCCACTAAGCGAGGCCAGGGATCGAACCCGCAACCGCATGGCTCCTAGTCGGTTGCGTTTCCACTGCGCCACAACGAGAACTCTTATCTCTGTTTCTTGTGCTTTTTTTTCTTTTTCTTTTTGTCCTACCTGTCAGGTAGCTGAACAAGTTCTGTTCGTTATACAGAAGTATTTGTTTTTTTCCAGCTGTACTCACAGCATATAGAAGTTCCTGGGCCAGGGATCAAGCCCATGCCACTGCAGCAACCTGAGCCTCTGCAGAGACAGCACCAGATCCTTAACCCACTGTGTCATAGCAGGAACTCCAAAATGGGTTCTTTCTTAATCATTACTTTTCTATTGAAAACTAGAACCTTATATTCCCATAGAAAATATTTTCCTACTTTGAGGCTTTTCATGTTATTTTTCTACCAGTTTAGCTTCAGTTTGGGTATAATTAAAATTATACAGACCTCTCAAACTGCCAGCCGTGAAAACTTCAGCAGCGTACAACCACTTTACTATCTATTTGTAAGACTCTCACAGATTTAGTTGTAATCGGGCCTTTTCAGCAAACACTGGGACTTTGAGAGGTAGATTCACTTTTTTAAGGCCACCGTTTTAGTGATTACTCTTCATTGTCGTAATTGATGGTGATATTATCAGTGGTGTCTTATTTACTCAGCACTTACTAGGTGCCCAACACTCTGCTACGTGCTCTTACGTGTTATTTTACATCACGGAGCAGTTTAAGGAAACTGACATTACCATTTCTCAGGGTGTCTATCTAATGTGATACCAAAGGTTATTTTACTAGTCGGAGGTCTGCTTCTCAGCATCAGCGAGCATGCAGGTGCTCCCATCAAGCTGTGGAGAAAAGTGGGGCAACATTTCCCCTTTCTGTGTGGTTAAGGCTGTTGATGTATAATGATGAAAGCTATTTCTTTACAGGTTATCTCAAACTCTAGCTTTCTAGTGGTTTCTCAGTTGCAATCCCTTGATACTAGTATTTCAAACACAGGAGTTCCCGTTGTGGCTCAACAGTTGATGAACCCAACTAGTATCCATGAGGATGCTGGTTCGATCGCTGGCCTCGCTTAGTAGGTTAAGGATCCAGCATTGCCGTGAGCTGTGGTGTAGGTCGCAGACTCGGGACTGAATTGGAGCTGTAGCTGCCAGCCTACACCACAGCCAGATCCCAGCTGTGGATTTGTTTCTGCTGCGCCACCATGGGAACTCCTAAATTATGCTTTTATTGTGTTGGCATTACCAGTGCTTTCTTTGAGGTACCTCAGGTTCGTACTTGAATGTAGCAGGTGGATGGACACGTGTGATTCCTTAGTCCAGTTCCGAAATCCTACCCCGGGAAGAGAGGACAGTCCAGCGGCTGACTTGGAGTGATAAACTCCAAGCGGTGGCCTCCAACACAGCCGGCTCTGCCGAAAGTGCTGTCTAAACAAGTGTCATTTTCACTCTGGTAGCACCAGTTCCAGCCCTGGCCCAGGAACTTTCACATGCTACTGGCGTGGACCCCAAAATGTGTCATTTGGATTTGCATTTTCTAAGTTCAGGAATCTTTCCTGTCTACTCAGCCACATTTCCCTTTTTGGTAATTGAGGATCGTGTCTGTTAAAAAGCATGCTTAGGTGCCTGAATTTTTTTTGGCTTATATCTGTTTTCTTACCTATAAATTGGGAGAATGATCATCTGGAGCTCATGCTTCTGTTTAAGTGAGCTACCCACGCAAAGCTTTTCATGCAGCGCGTCATGCACGAGCCCCCAAGAAACTGTGGGCAGCTGTGATTATCCGTCTGCTTTGCAGACCCCTCTCTATTAAAAACAAGCTCCTTCCTAACAGAGCCAAGACAGTTTTGAGTAGAAAGGGACTTCGGAGATCATGCAACCCAGTTTCTTTTCTTTTTCCCCGCTTCCTCCCGCTCCTCTTTTTTCATTCCTTCTTTTTTTGTTGTTGTTGTTGTTTATTTAGGGCTGCACCCACGGTATATGGCTAGGAGTCAAATCAGAGCTGTAGCTGTCAGCCTACAGCACAGCTACCGCAATGCCAGATCTGAGCTGTGTCTGCGACCTGCACCACAGCTCACAGCAACACCGGATCCTTAACCCACTGAGCGAGACCAGGGACTGAACCTGCATCCTTGTGGATATTAGTCAGATTCGTTTCCACTGAGCCATGACAGGACCTTTTTTTAACAGAGGAGAAAACTAGTGCTTAGAGAAGTTAAGACTTATCCAAAATTGTAGCAGAATCAGGACCCCAGAAGCAGCTCTGGTCTAGTGCTATTCTCTAAGGATTTTTAGCCAAGTATGTTTTTCTAGGTAAGCTTCAACCAGGAAACATTATTATTTTAATAATGGAATTTTCAAAAAAAATTGATTTTTAAATTAAAAGTAAGTACAAATTTATTTCACATTTTGTCTGCAGAGGAATTAAAGAAACAGATGCCAAATACAGAGAAATCAAATGAAGGAATAACTGTCTTTGAGGATTAATTTCATGTTTGCATTAACCAGGCTGATCTTAAGTGGTGATATATCCACCTTTAAACCCATTTTTAAACATTTGAAAGACAGAACTCCTATTTAATGACATGTTTTATTCAGGTGTTGTCTTGGCTCATAGAAAACAGTTTCAGTAAGTGTGCTAAGAAAATAAGTAATGATAAGCTCACCACCCATACCCAGAGTTAGGTCTGTTGTGTGTACAGTGAGAAGAGGCTTAAGAGATGGGAATGTAAACCAAGTCACAAAAGAGTGGTTGAAGCAGTAGCTTGTGGTGTCGGGTGATGAGTTTGGCATCGATTACCTTAAGAGAGAATGCATTCAAATGTATCTTTTTTTTTTTTTTTAACTAGAGAAAACCAAAATAAAACGACACCTCTACCCGTAAACTGAAAAGCTAGCGGAGGTGGAGCGTCCGGGTAAGGATGCTGAGGCAGCGACCTGCTCACCCGCAGGTGTATTTCGGGCCCAGGACAGTGCTGGGTGCTGGGTGTGCATCCTGAACGTCTTGTCCTCAGAGACCTGACCGGACACAGCGTTCCGTGATAAGCGCACACGGGCGGAAACGGGCCGGGATGAGCTGCAGCCGCTGGAAGACCCCTGTGGACCCAGGAGGAGCAGGCAGGGCCCGGTCTGGGGGCGGGTGCTGGGCTTTCATTCTCAGGGGGGGCGGGAGGCCTCTGGGAGGGTTAAGCGAAGGCGAGACAGAACCTAACTTAGGGCTTTGAGGTGTTGCTGTGGTTTCTGTGTGGGAGGCAGGGAGGTGATTTAGGAGAATGATGCCTCTCGGTGGTCGGGGTGGCCTTCGCTGCAGGGGGCGCTGAGCGGTCAGGAGGCGGAAAGATGGGGGTGGGGGAAGCATGGCCGAGAGGAGCCCTGACGGTGTAGGGCGTGAAGGAAAAGGAGGGTGTGAGCCGCCGGGAAGAGGTGAGGCAGGTTTCTAAGAATGATGAAAGGGGTTCCCCTGCGGTGCAGCGGAAACGAATCCGAGTAGTATCCATGAGGTTGAGGGTTCAGCCCCTGGCCTTGCTCGGTGGGTTGGGGATCCAGTGTTGCCGTGAGCTGTGGTGTAGGCCGGCAGCTGCAGCTCTGATTTGACCCCTAGCCTGGGAACTTCCATATGTTGCAGGTGAAACCTTAAAAAGAAAAAAGAAAAAAAAAAGAATAAGAGAGGAGCTAGTTTAGGGAGAGGCGGAATCAAGATTTTGGTCTTGGACGTGAAGAGTTTGAGATTCCAAAGACTTAGCCGAGTAACGATGTCGAGAGACAGCTGGGTTTAACAATCAGAACGTGTGCGGAACAGTAGGAGCAGATCCAAAATGCTGGCGAATCGGGAGGGAAAGCCAGAGACGGCCTGGCCATGGGGGACCCTGCTAAGAAGTTAAATAAGAGGAGTTCCTGTTGTGGCTCGGCGGAAATGCATGCGACTAGGAACCATGAGGTTGCGGGTTCGATCCCTGGCCTCACTCAGTGGGTTAAGGATCCAGCGTTGCCATGAGCTGTGGTGTAGGTAGCAGACGCAGTTTGGATCCCGCGTTGCTGTGGCTGTGGTGTAGGCCGGCAGCTGTAGCTCCGATTTGACCCCTAGCCCGGGAACCTCCATATGCCGTGGGTGCGGCTCCAAAAAGAAAAAAAAAAGTTAAATAAGACACCCCAAACGTCCATACATATTCCTAGTAGAAATCTTTTGTTAGAAGACCTAATATGGGTGTTTATTGTAAATTTAGCCTTGTTATTCTTACTGATTTTTATGTGTAAATTACAAATCTCTCTGCCCAATGGAAGTTAATATTTAGCAATATAATTTTGAGATTCGTTAATCATGACTTAATTTCATTACAGTCTCAGTATGAACTAAGATGACTTAAACTGGGTGTTGTCCATTGCTGATTTTCTTGGCTCCTGGACACCACATTTAACCTGTAGAGGTTCTTAGATGAATTGTCTCACCGTATATTTATGGACTTTTCATCAAGTAAAGGCATCAACTGAACTTCACCTACGAGTTGCAAGCGGCCTGCCCCCTGTCTTTGAAAGAAACCTGTAAAATGTTAGCACTAATTTTGCACCTAAGCGAGGAGCCGGGGCGTCCTTCCTGTTCACGGTGTACATATAGTCATCAGGAAACTGAGCACAAACAGCATAAAAGCCTTCAAAATAAGCCCGAGGAGAAATGGCTTTCTTTGAGAATCTGGCAAAAGCTATGGGCTTTCTGAGCCCTCTTGAACACACAGTTTCAAGAGGTCACAGACCTCAGATTAAGAACCTTTGTGCTAAAGCCTTGTGAGATCAGATTAGAAGCCAGTGCTTCTGCATTTTTAAGAATGGAGCCATTTCATAATGTGTCATGTGCCTCCAGAAATGCAAAGCATACAGCGTCACTGTTAACTGAGATCAATTCTAAGGATGGTGTTTATGTCGTTAATTCATTTCTAGTACCTTCCCCTCAGATTGTCACCTCTCGGAAACAGTAAACTATGAGTTAGAATTCACCCAGAGAAGCAGAACTGGTATGAGGTGTGTACATACATATGTATGTTTGTATAAAATCTTCCTACTGCATGTATATGTTATCTGTATACATACACCTGTGTAGGTGTGTGTGTGTGTTTTATAAGGGATTGGTTTATTCCGTTGAGGTGGGCTGGCTGCACAAGTCTCAAGTCTGTAGGGCTGCTGGGCCAGGCACACTCGTGTCCACAGGCGGAATTCCCCCTTCTTCTCCTGGGAAAGCCTCAGCCCTGCCTTTAAAGCCCTCCAACTGATTAAGCCAGGCCCACCAGGATACTCTCCCTTAGAGTTAACTGCTGGGGACTTAACTATATCTGCAAAAGTCCCTTCGCAGTAGGATCTAGCTTGGCCTTTGCATAACTGAGGACAGAGTCTCGCCTCATCAAGAGCAGAGTGGAGAAAAGGGTCCCCTTGTACTTGCAGAAGCTGGTTGTGGTGATGGATTGCAATCTGCTTTAAGAGTAATATTTCTGATTGTCTTTAAAGGGGCAAACTGATTATTCACTGGAATGGGTGTTATTCTTGAAAGCAGGTGGTTTAGGGACGACGACCTATTTAGTTTTGTGATGCTGCCACACATTGCAGAAACCTTTTCTCGAATCTTTTTGCAAGTTCCTTCAGATCCATTTATAAGCCACAGAAGAAAATCTGTCTTACCTTCTATCTGTAGATTGTTTTACAATCTAATTTTATTTAAGAGCTTGGACGGAAACTGATACACAGTTCCAGGTCACTTTTCTTTCTTATCCGTCAGACTGGGTTCCGAATCTAGCCAACATTCAGATGTCAGCTTCAAGAAGCCTTCATCCATTCCAGGTGCCACTGGGACATGAATCTCTCCGAAGCCCAATTCCAGTCACTCTGACACTTTAAGCCTCTCCTAAGTTGCCCCTTTCTTAGAAATCGGAGGGCTGACTTTTCAGGCGGGCATTCGGAGCCCGCCTGCAGTGTTGCCCCAGCATGTTCTCTTCTCCAGCCACCCGAGGTGGCCCAGGTAGCCAAGGCCACCTTCATCTTTCCCATGTGCCTCTGGCCGTGCTTCGAGCCGCTCAGCCCCGCTCAGCCCCTGCCCAGTCCTCTTTTTATTAAAACCTCATAGAAATTCCTCTCTGCTGGGATTTCACAGCACTTTGCTGTTACCACCCCTTTGCACTTAGTGTCGTAAGTGACGGTGATGTCGCCTGTCTAATAGAACTTAGGGCCACATCAGGTCCTAGCTTTGGTCTCTCGCAGTGCCTGCTGCGGTCCCCACTCTGGCCCAGATGAAGGTGATTTAGCATCAGTGAAGGCTTGACTTAGAAGCAACTGAAAACGAATCCCCCAGACAGGAGAATCGCCACAGCCAGCGCACCACCCGTCCTAATACAGCTCAGTTACACACGCTAGTGTCTCTTTTCTAATCACATTATGAAATCACTACTTGAAAAGGTTATTAAGGAGCTCATCTTTCTTTAGCTTTGCGCAGCCATCAAAAGCCCGTTGCTGCCATCTTATCTCACGGCCTTCATGATGGAACACGCACACCAGCCTTTCAACTGGGAATAAACTCCGACTAATTACCTCTGCCTGCTTGTTCTAAAAAAATTCTGTGGAGCCTCAGTCCATTCTGACTGCCTGCCTTTCACCTGTTCAGACACAGCTCCTTCCCGGTGCCCCGTCCCCAGCACAGCAAGCGAGGTCTCCATCCAAGACAGGCACAGACAGGACCGCCACCCATGCCTGGCACACTCTGCCTTCCGTGTGTGTCCAGATCACTCAGAATGATCACCTCTTCGGAGGTAGTTCTGGCTTGGTTTTGCGTTTAAGAGGAAGATCTTGTGTTGTTGCTGCAAATCAGCAGAGCCTGATGGCTGCTCACATGGACCAGAGAGTGCCAGGCAGCCTCGGGCAGGACTGGCTTCGTCCCAGGCGTGGCATTCTGTTCTGTCCCCTGGCCCCGGCTTTCCTCATCTATGAAACAGCCTTCCCTGTCTCACAGGGCCGCTGCCAAAAGTCAGTGTAGGACAGTTCCTGGCATCGTAGTAACTCCCCAGTAAATGCGAACCCTTACCTACTATGTCCTTGCTGTCAGTGATTTCCGTCCGCCTCCACCGCAGAACAGTGTTTGCGCTTTCCTCTGTGTTTTCCTCTTTTCCTCTGTGTTCTAACGGGAGACCACTCTGGTTCTTTTCCCCGTCCTCGCTGCATACCTGGCCTTGGCTTTACCATAGCACCGCCTGAGATGGAGCCAGCATTGACCCCACTTTCCAAGACTCCCTCTTCCAGCCCAAAATGAAGTGTGTGCTTCTCCAGAGCCACTCCATTTGACCTGGAACAAGGAAGGAGCAGCACGGGGGTAAGTGCTTAGTAGAAAATAAGTCAGATCTATCAGGAATGCTTCAAATGCAATTATATTAAAGCAATAGATTGGGGACTGGAAAAAAAATGCATCCATTCAGGAGATGCAAGAAATTACCAAGCTGGTAATAAAAAAAAACTATAGGACAGGAAATACCAAATGCTTTATGTAAATTAAGCAATAATTTCCCCTGTTTTACAGAAGATGAATTTGCAGCTCAGATCATTTGCTCTGGATAACACAGTAAATGACAGAGGTAGGATTCAAACCCAGATACGCCCAAGTCCAAAGCCTACACTTCTCGGGCAGTAGACAGACCAAAAACCTCAGAATAACCTGAAATCTGTGCAGCTTTATGTATTTATCTGTGGCCCTTCTGTTTTCCCCTACGTGTAGACTATATACAGCCTTCTTGGAAAATTTCAGTGGAGGCCATGGATGCAAGTAGTTGCTATTTTCATGAACTAGAGACCAAGTGCAGGAAGAAGAAACATAGAAAAGACGACTTGGAAGTTCCCTTCTACGTCTCGAACAGGTTTCTTTCTTTGTCCCATTTTAAGAGTTAATGCTTCTTGCTCCTTGACTTTCTTGGTTGTTCCTTTGTTTTCTATTTCATTAATTTCAGCTTTTATTCTTATTATTTTTATTATATTCTAGGTTTGCTCTGTTGTTCTTTCTCTGTTGTCTCCAGTTGAACTCTAATCCATTTACTTACTTATTCTTTTTCAGTGTGCTAAAAATACAAAATGTAAAACCTGCCAAACTAATGTTTTCTTTTGTTTCTTTTTTGGTCTTTTTAGGGCCGCCCCCAGGGCATATGGAGATTCCTAGGCTAGGGGTCGAATTAGAGCTGTAGCTGCTGGCCTACGCCACAGCCATAGCAACGCCAGATCTGAGCTGTGCCTGCGACCTACACCGTGTCTGCGACCTACACCACAGCTCACGGCAACACCGGATCCTTAACCCACTGAGTGAGAGCAGGGATCGAACCTGCATCCTCATGGATGCTAGTCAGATTCGTTTCTGCTGAGTCACAATGGGAACTCCGAAACCAACCATTTTTAACAGTTTAGTGACAGTACAGTACAGTTTTGTGACTTTAATTAAATACGAGGCCGTGCAATGAAATAGAAAACAAAGGAACAACCAAGAAAGTCAAGGAGCAAAAAGCTCATTCGGTGGAAGAGGAAAGCTAATAAATAAATATAGACAAACAAACAGAAAGAAATAGCTAAAACAAAATGTGATACAGGAGTTGCACTTGTGAAATGTTATAAAAAAAAAAACTCCTAAATGCAGAAGGAACCTGAGTTCTTCACAGAGTTTTGTTGTGGAATCGTGAACTTGGCAGAAGGAGTTTTCTAGAAAGTGTGCATTCATGCCTGTATCTGTCTGTCTGTCTGCCACCGTGGTTGTTCTAGACACCGTGGTAACCCCTCCCTAGCCCAGCATCTCAGACCAGGGTGCTTATGGAACGTTTTCTATATGAATAAACATCTTCACTGTCAAAAAAAAAAAAAAAAAAGAGTTAATGCTTCTCTCACCATCCCAGTCACCACCCACTTAAGCCAGTCAGGCTGGTTCCTTTCGGTTTGGTTTCCCAGCGGAATTCCAAGGAGCCAACCATTCCTTTCTCTCGTCTGGGACGGGGCGGGGTGGGGGGGTGCGAGAGCCTGTGCTCCTGCTCGAGCCCCCCCCCACTTGGTGTCAGTTCTGCAGCTTGGCGACGATCCTCGATACTAGAGACTCAGAGCTGTGTGCGTGTGTCCTGTGCTGTCAGTTAAGCTTTTGGCTTAACAAGGCCCCTTCTCCTAAAGCAAGAGCAAAGCCATGTGACTGGGTGCTGTGGCCCCACCTTCTTGCTCTAAGTAGACTCTGAAAAAAAAAGAAAATCACTCAACTTTCATTACATTTTCAGGAAAATACCTACAAATCTGAAAAAGAAAAACCTGAACAACTGACAGGCGGGTACACCTTCTTGTGCTGCTGGGAGGATGTGCCAAGAGCAGCACTGAATTTTAGGGATTTCACAGTTGCTTTTCTGGGGGGGCAGGGGCACACCCAAGGCGTATGGAGGTTCCCCAGCTAAGGGTTGAATCAGAGCTGCAGCTGCCAGCCTACACCACAGCCACAGCAACACACGATCCGAGCCGCGTCTGCCACCTACACCACAGCTCACGGCAACGCCGGATCCTTAACCCACTGGGCGAGGGCAGAGATCGAACCTGCATCCTCATGGATACTAGTCAGATTCATTTCCACTGAGCCATGATGGCAAGTCCAAAACTTTCACAGTTTTTGAGTCTTATGTTGCTGTATTTCTTTACCTGACTTCCTCTCCTCCTGATTCTTGGATTCCTTTAGTATGGGTTTTTGAGAGCCCTGGATGGGTGGGAGGTGTAGTCCCTGACCTTGAGATATATGATCCAGTTGTGAAATAGACACACACACAAGCAGCAAGTCTAAGGAAAGATATGTGGATACACGAGTGTGTTGGTGGGCAAATAGCAGTAAATAAAGATGTGCTTCGATTTATAGTTGGTTTTATAATGTGAAACGTTTTTAAATTTTACAGAAATTTTATAAATTAAAAGTCGGCTTAGTATAATTTACTGAGTTTATGAGAATAAGTCTCTACAATTTAAAAAAAAACCTCTTGGGAGTTCCTGTCGTGGCTCAGCAGTAATGAACCTGACTAGGATCCATGAGGATGTGGGTTCGATCCCTGGCCTTGCTCAGTGGGTTAAGGATCCGGTGTTGCCGTGAGCTGTGGTGTAGGTCACAGACGCAGCTCGGATCCCGCGCTGCTACGGCTGTGATGTAGGCCGGCGGCTACAGCTCTGATTGGACCCCTAGCCTGGGAACTTTCATATGTCTCGAGTGTGGCCCTAAAAACACAAATTTTTTTTTTAATTAAAAAAAAAACCTTCCCATTACATCCCATTATGCACATACCTCTCCATCAGATGATTGGTCCTAAACCTGGTTTGTTGTTGCCTGTCTGTTTTCTTTGATGCCACGCAGCTCCATCTGTATGAGGGCGACATTTGAGAGGTGAGAGAGGGGGCCTGTTGAAGGCACTGCACTTGCTAGGACACTTCCCTCACTGGGCAGAAGTGATTACGGGTTGAGATTGGGAGAATCGGGTCACGTGACGAAACTCTGCCCTCCTGTGATCTCTAAAGACCTGTGTGCAGAGCAGTGGAAAGGCTCGGGCTCCTGCCTTTGATACCGGAAAGATGATGCCAGAATCCGGGTTCTTGTTCACGGCGGTCGAAGAATGAACTCCGCGAACACACAGGCAGCAAGCAAGCAAAGTTTTTATTAAAGGGAAGCAAATAGCTCCCAGGGCTGCTGGGAGGGGGGAGAAGAGCCCCCTTCTCCGTTGTCCTGTAGGGGTTTTTATTCCTTAAAGGTGGGGGTGTACCAACGTGGGTCCAGAAAGATGTGGTTTTCTCCCATTGGCCTTGTTTAATCACCTGTATCAGTCCTTGTCCGACAGGTCTTAGGGGTGGAAATGTCCCCATAAGTCTGAGGACTTCTTTGTCCTTCTCTTCCCTTGGACCAGGTCACCATTTCTCTCATTCCTTTTCTATCAGTTGAGCAGTGGGTTAGAGGTTATGGTCTGTTTGGGGGAAGGCACATTTTCTACAGTAAACAAGGCCTGTGGCGAATTACTCTCTGGAGCCCTTAAACCATAAATGTTAATGAAAGACCATATCAAAGAACGCGCCGAAGCCCATTCTCCTGCACTGACTGCCTGAGTTAATATTCTGCCTCGCCTTCACCGCTTGCGTTTATTTGCAGTTCACAGGGTATCTCACCGCCAAGAAGATCAACCGGCCTTTTCTCTGAACAGGCGAAGGCGTGTCTTCCTTTTGACGGCAGGATTTCTTCAAAAGGAGTAAGCCGGTCCCTAATCTCATTGAGTTCGTTCCTGGTGCACCGGGCAAAACACGACGCTAACAGGCCTGGCTCCTTCCTTACCCCCCTCCCCGTCCCTGGGCCAGATGAGAACGGGGAGGGGGGCGGGGGAAGAGGACGCAGGGAACACACGTGTCTTGGCCAGTGAGGCGGCACTTGCATTTGGCATGAGGAAGTAGGCCAGTAACACAAAAGAAGAATCATCCAGCACCTGGGAGCGGAGACTGAAGCAAGGCCAGGGCTGGCGAATCCGGCGACAGCCCCTCAGTGGAGTCGCAGGGTGGGTTAGGTGGAAACCGCCAGGCCAGACCCCTGCGGCGTTTTTCTCCGAACCATCATCCCAGACTCACAGCACTCACTAGATGAATGCCAGGTCTTCTCTCTCCTTTTTTTCCTTGCTTTCTTACTCTTCCCCCCACTTCCCCCCCTCTTTTCCTTGAGAGAAGGCATCTTGTTCAGCAGCGCTTTGCAGGTAGGGCCCTTTGATGGTGTCCGGCCTCGCACAGTTCTTCTTGTGGGAAGAACCGACAGCTAATTCTTTAATGCCAAGGAACGGTTTGGAGATGGGAAGCGTTGCCTAAATACCCACTAGCATTACCGCTGTGAGCGGTGTTTGTTTTCCGTCCGGTACAAGGCGTTGACCTCGGGTCCCACGGAGGCCCAGGCTTCTACAACCAGCGTCTGTGTCTGTTTCTCTCCCATACGAGAAAAGCAGAGCCCGCCGCGTGCCTAGGGGTGATGTCAAAGGCGCTGCGGTTTCTAATGATTTATCAAAAAGTGGTCACTCAAAAAAAGGCATCGGGTAGAGACCCGGCAAGGATGGAAAGGCATCTCCGGTCCTGCTGAAGGGCCTCTGGCGTGGACTGCAAGGGCGTGCAGAGTCAGAGAGCAGCAGAGTAGGGGAGAGACAGTGTTTTAAACAGAAAACTTGAAATCCAGCCCAGGGCAGAAGGATCTCGGGTACCAATGCCATTAAGTTAGTAGGTGTGAGAAATGGAAAAGTGCCGGGAGGTCGATGGCCGCTTCCATTCACTTTTTTTTTGGTCACAAAGTTGTCTTCTTTGAAATCAGAATGAGGATCTCCGGGATGAGCCTTAGAAAAGGAGAGAGAAAGATCGCAGGATAGGGTAACGCTCCCTTCTGGATTTTGAATGCAAAGCACAGCTGTGCACAGATTGAATAACGAGAAGGAATGTGGCCCATCAGAATTAGCCGCAAAGCTGAAGAGACAGGACACAGAGAGGACAGAGACCCAGTGGGTAGTGGCACCAAGACCACCCACCAAAGAGGTTCTGGCTCCTGGTCCGGTTACTCTGCCCGAGACTCAGAGTCTCAGGAGAGAGGGTCTGATTGGCCCAGTTTAGGTCAAAGGGCCGTTGCTGCTGGTTTGAACCATGTGAACCATCACTCTAGAAATTCCATGGAGGGCACAGTGGTCTGGAAAGTCCTCTGGGAAGAGGAGAGGTCAATGTCATGTGCTGACCTAGTGTTTAAATAGCGGTTTGACACCCTAGCCAGAGCGGGCGGGGTCCTTTGATGGACAGTCCCAACCAGACCACATGCCCTGGGAAAAGGGGAAGTTCTTCAAAGAGATAATGAGGAAGCAGCGAAGGGGGTGCATGGCTGACAATGAAAGCAGCAGGTATCCCTTACAAGGACGAGCCGCGGAGACGAGAAAGAGGATGCAGGGTGGGGGCATTCTGCAGGGCTGCTTAAAGCGCGTGTTAGAGATCCAGGCCATCATCACCCAGACTGCAAGCCCCAGGTCCTGCTCGCCTTTCACGTGCTGATGTCTCTTCACTGTCATGTACAGTTTCACACCAGAATATCTTCTCGGGTGTTCCAGCTCCACCCCACTTAGCGCTAGCCACCCGAAGCGTATGGAGCAGCTGTTAGGCGCGACATCGTGCTGAGCGTGAATAACTGAGATGTTATCCCTGACGTTAGAAAGCTAAAATCTCTAAAGCAGCTCATGATGTAGCCAAATTCATGCTCTTCATGCCATATTGACAATGTCTTGTGTTATTATTTTATTTTTATTTATTTATTTGCTTTTTTTAGACCTGCACCCACGGCATATGGAGGTTCCCAGGCCAGGGGTCTAACCGGAGCTACAGCTGCTGGCCTACACCACAGCCACAGCAACGCAGGATCTGAGCCAGGTCTGCACACTGCAGCACAGCTTCAGCAACTCTGGATCCTTAACTCACTGAGCGTGGCCCGGGCTCGAACCCGCATCCTCATGGATATTAGTCGGGTTCATAACCTGCCAAGCCATAATAGGAACTCCTTGTTTATTTTTTTGTTAATAGTGTATCCCAGACCATCAGCTCTGAAACCTCAGAATCGTTTATAACTCAGCCTTTTCCTTGATCTTCCTTGTATGTCTGTCCCTTACGAATATATCCAGTTGGCAAGTTTGTCCAAACCCTTATGGCCGTTTCTGCCTTTCTGTCCTGGTGCCACCGCTTGGCGGAGTGCTCATTATCTTACAACTACTTTTCTGTAATAACCACGTAGCTGAGCTTGCTGACCCGGTTTCCACGTCCCTTCTGTCTTTCCTGACTCTTTACAGGTTCCATAAGCCTTCCAGTAATTAATTACACTCTGACTTCCATGAACTTAGCTTCCTTTGCTCCTAAAACCTATCCACACCCGCAGGCCGGTCAGCCTTTCTCCTGTCCTTCAAATATACCAGGTGATTCTTGCTTTCCTGCCCCTCCCCTCCCTTCCTCCTCCTCACCTGGAAAGTCCTCTTTGATCCTGTTCATCCAGTGAAACCCTGCGTTCAGCCCTGGTGACACATTCTCATTACCAGGAGAGGGCTGGTTTTTCTCTTTCCTTTTAAAATTACTAGTGGAAAGGACCCAGCTAGTTCAATTAAGCTGAATACCCAGGGCTGCAGTATTTTTAAAGCTCCCTCATCTAATTCTAGGTCCTGCTAAAGTTTAGACTGTCTGTTTAAACATCAAGCCTCATGCAAGTGCAAACTCCATCCTGTCCCCGGGGCCTCCTGGACTGTCACAGCCTCTGTGCCTTTCATCCCCATCTTTCTCTGAACTTCTAAAAAGCTACAGTCCACCTGTCGAACTATCAGCTAATTCCCTACATTGTTGTATCAGTTCCTAGGTATCTGTGGTTTTAGTTTATTTTACGCGCTCCTTGAGGGCTTAGGCAACCAGTCAGCTCTTGCAGATAATGAAACGTGGAATAAGTGCACATACATCCAGGAATGTTCCAAATGACTGAAAACGAGCAGTGAAGTGGAAACTGGGCTGAACTGTATCCCTCCCAAGTTCATACGCTGAAGCCCTAACCCCCAGGACCCTAGAAGGGGCTAAACTTAGAGGCGGGGCCTTTAAGAGGTCATCAAGTTAAATCCAGGCCATTAACATGTCTGGATCCAGTCTAACAGGCGTCCTTATTATAAGAAGAGATGTGGATACACGGGAGAGACCGAGTGAGGACACAGCAGGAAGAACATCTGTGCCGGGGGCGGGGGGCCCTCCGGAGAAGCCAAACCCCTCCCAACACCTTGATCTCGGATTTCCAGCCTCCAACCCTGTGCAGAAATTCACCTTCGTTGTTTAAGCCCCCAGGCTGCACTGTTTTGTTACCAGCAAACTATGTAATGCGGGGGGGGGGGGGTTAAAATACTGAGTTTAGATAAATGTAACCTGAATCATACTTATCAGCTCAGAGCTGTCAGACATGGCTGATCAGCAGAATAAGAGGCCACGGGTCTCACAAAGGGACTGAGAAACACATTCTGCAGGTGAAGCAGAGAGACCGGCACACCTGAGCGGGGTGGGGACGGAGCTGTGTGCGCGGCGCGGCTCAGCGGAGCCCTGCATGAGAAGGTGCAGGCCTTACCCGAAGAAAGAGACTCAAGCCGCAGCGTCTCATCGCCAGCCTTGAAGACTGGAGCTGCCATGAACCCTGGAGCCCCAGCAGCACTCGGAAGCCATCGCCCTCAAGGCTCAGGTGAGAAGCAGCCCCGCCACCACCTGCGTCTCAGCCTCCCCGAGCCCCGAGCCGAGAAGCCGGAAGGCTTCTGACCTTCCCAAACTGGGAGACAAGCAACTGGGTGTTGTTCTGAGCCATTTATTTGCGGCAATGTCTTAACACAGCAGCAGCAAATGAGTAAAACATGTATTTTCTAAATCCTGGCCCATTAGAACTAGGGCCCATCATTTCAGGCCCAAAGAAAGTTAGTGTTTGAACCTGAAAGTTAAAAGTGAGCGTGACCTAATACACACATAAGAGTAAGCGCATGGAAACTGTTATCCAAAGAATTGGAGTAAAAAACAAGGAGACTTTGGGATGGTTTCCATGAACTCATGGATGACCTTTAAAAAAAAAATAGCACTTATTCTCTCCCTGTTTCCAAAAACGATTTGAGGTGACTTATAAGAATGTTTGATGACAATTGAAAATACATATAGGAAAGCATGAACCAAGGAGTCTAACACATGTGCGAGTCAGGCCTTGCGTGAAAAATACACACAGAAACTAATAAGCCGCAGAGGATGAGGAATCTGCCATATCGTAAATCTTGGCTAAGTAGCAAAAGAATTTAGCTCTGAATTCCCCAGAAGTCAAGATGTTTTTAAAAGGGTAAAAATGATAGGAATCCTCAGGCTTCGATGTCCATTAAATCCTCTGGAGAACTTTTAAAAAGCCGTCAAGCCTGAGTCCCATTCCCCGGGATTCTGACTTAATTGGTACAGGATAAGGCTCGAGCCCAAAGTGTTAAAACCTGCCCCAGGTGATTTCTGTTTGCAGCCTGCGTGGCAAACCATGGAACACAGCTTTTAGTATCAAACGAAAGCTCTCAAACTAATTTACCGGGAGAGGTGCGTTATGTCTCAGAATTTATATTGTGAGATTTGGGTAACGGAGGACGTCTGTCTACTTTGGCAATTCTGCAGCGGATGAAAAGATACTCTTTGGCCCTTTATTATATTGACCTTTGATGAAAAAAATACAAGACCTCATCAAAATATAATTTTGAAGGGATTTCTATAGGAGGCTTAAGTAGATGCCTTTCTGATGATACATCTTGACAGAGGAACTGGAGTCTGTATTCCGTAGGAATGGGAATGGACACATCTGTCTTTGCAGGTCTGCTTCAAATAGCAACCATCCTGGGAAAGTTCGTGAAAAGGCCTGGTAATGAAAAATTCAAATGGAGCTCTCCAGTGAGAACCTGTGATAAAAACACTTTTAACAAAATGAAGGGAAATGGTTAAGCTTTATGTATCAGACTAGATTTTATTCATTTGCAAAAGCCTACATGTCAACTTATGTTCTATTTTTCACCATTTATAACTGAGATTCAATTTATCAGAGAATATTCTTTTTTTTCTTTTTTTCTTTTTTTTTTTTTTGGTCTTTTTGCCTTATCTAGGGCTGCACCCACGGCATATGGAGGTTCCCAGGCTAGGGGTCTAACAGGAGCTATAGCCACCGGCCTATACCACAGCCACAGCAACACAGGATCCGAGTCATGTCTGCAACCTACACCACAGCTCACGGCAACGCCAGATCCTTAACCCACTGAGCAAGGCCAGGGATCGAACCCACAACCTCCTGGTTCCTAGTCGGATTCATTAACCACTGAACCACGATGGGAACTCCTCTTTTTCTTTTTTGATTGCACCCGCAGCATGTGAAAATTCCTGGGCCAGGGAATGAACCCACACCACAGTAGCAACAGGAGCTTCTGTGACGAAAACCAGATCCTTAACCCCCTGCACCACAAATGAAATCCTCAAGAGAATATTCTTAACCACTCTGATTTTCAAGATGTTTTCATATAGATTCTACAAAAATACAAGTGGCATAGGACTTAACATGAGATTAGGTTAGTCCTTAGATAATTGTGGGGTTCAAAATCAAAGGCTGGGAGTTCCCATTGTGGCCCAGTGAAAATGAATCCCACTAGTATCCTTGAGGGTGCAGGTTTGATCCCTGCCCTTGCTTAGTGGGTCGGAGATCCAGCATTGCCGTGAGCTGTGGTGTAGGTCGCAGAGTCAGCTCAGATCTCATGTTGCTGTGGCTGTGGGATAGGCTGATAGCTGTAGCTCCGATTCGACCCCTAGCCCGGGAACTTCCACGTGCCCTAGAAAACGAAAAGAAAAGAGGAAAGAAAGAAATCAAAGGCTGATGATATAGCAATTTTTGAACAGTTGCAATAGTGGTTAACACACATAGCCCAGCCCTGTCTAATTTGTTTTCCTGCGTTAACTAATTTAATTTTCATAGTAACATGTAAGGGAAATACGTTATCATCCCATTTAAAAGGTGAGAACAACTGAGGCACAGAGATTAAGGATGTCCTATTAGTAAGTGGAAGTTGTAGGGTTTGAATCCAGATATTATGGCTCCTGAGCCTTTGACCCAGTTTCCTGCATCACACACAGGACAACAGTGGCCACTGTAGGTGAATACGAGAATCAATCATCATAAACCATTCGCTGCTCCTGGAGAAATACATTCTGGTAAAGAAAGAGTGTGCACATGCAACCACACCTGGGAGAAACGGGAAGGCGAGTGTGGATGGCAGACGGAAGCAGCCCGCCTGAATCAGGCTGACCTAGATGCCAGCCATTCTGTAACCTCTTTGGTTCTTGAACGTTCATGTTTCCCTCTGGTGTGACTTCCGATCCACTGGAGGAACTTCCTTTAGCGGTTCATTTAGTTTTTCTTCAGCTGAGAAGGTCTTTACTCTCCCTTCATTCCTGAGGGATATTTTTATGGGAAATGAAATTTTGGATTGAGAGCTCTCTCCTCGCAGAATTTCTAAGGCGCCCTTCCTCCGTCTTCTAGCTTCCAGGGTCCCTAGGTCCCAACGGCAATGCCGGTCCTTGTTCTCTGATCGCTGAGGCGGTTTTCATTGGCTGATTCGGAAATTTCTTTTTCTTTTCTTTTTTTTGTTTTTCAGCACTTAAGAGTTTCACGGTCTGTGCATGGCTTTCTTTGAATTTATTCTGATCGGGGCTAACTGAGCTTCTTGAATCTGCAAATTTGTATCTTTCACCAAATTTAGGGAATTCTGGGTCATTATTTTTTCAATGATTTTTTTTTTTGTCTTTTGTCATTTTAGGGCCGCACCTGCGGCATGTGGAGGTTCCCAGGCTAGGGGTCCAGTTGGAGCTACAGCTGCTGGCCTACACCACAGCCACAGCAATGTGGGATCCGAGCCACGTCTGCAACCTACACCACAGCTCACGGCAACGCCGGATCCTTAACCCACTGAGCAGAGCCAGGGATCGATCCAGCAACCTCACGGTTCCTAGTTGGATTCGTTTCTGCTGCACCACAACGGGAACTCCCAATGATATTTTCTGTACCCATCTCTCCTCTTCCTCTGGGACCCCAGTGACATGGACGTCAAACCTTCTGTTATTATTCTATGACTTGCTGGTCTTAATTCATTTTTAAGAAAACATGTTTTCTCTCTGTTCTTCAGATTGGATATTTTTATCCTGAATTTCAGTGATTCTTTTGTCAGTTTCCTTTTTCATCCTCTCCACGATCTTTCCTGAGCATTGTTCTTTCACATCTGTGGACATTTGCATGAAAAGCATCTATAGGCAGAGAATACTTTCATTATCTCTGCTCTCTCTTTGTATTCATTCCTTGGTGAGTTTCCATCAGGGTGGAGTTGAAGGGTTGGGTGGAGGATGTTGGGGAGGCCACAGAGAAGTAATTTCCCAAAGGATGCTCAGACCCAGCGGCCTTGATCTCAACAGACCTAAGTGAGCCAGCCCCTCCATCCCAAAAGGATTCCCTGCCAGCAGATCAGCAGGAAATGTGTTATACATGGTGGGCTGTGGGCAGCAGAGAAAGCAGTAACCATCACCTCCTGGAAAATTCACCTCTCGGAGAAAGATTCGCATTGCTTCTGTGTTCCTTTCTCTTTTCCTGGGTTGTTATTCAAGATGGCCCCGGCATAGCGGACCATTTCTTTGAGGGGGGAAGAAGGTGGGAGAGGAGGGGGCAGTGGCCTTATGTTTTTGCTCTTTGGAGGTGTCACCTGCTCTAGCGGTGGTTACTCCACCTGAAACTGACCTTGTAACTTGACCTGAGAAGGAGGGTGGCCGCAGGGTCTCCTGGAGCATCGGGATTCCGTCAGCGCCGCGATGGTGCCCTCCCACCCCGAGTTCCTAGTGTGCCTGTGCTCCCCCACACCTCCTGCCTTCCCCCGGCCCCACAGCTGTCCCCCTCCTCTTCCAGAATGACTTCCTAAGTGCTGCTTTCAGCCCCTCTCTAGGGCCTTGCAACTACTGCCACTGCTTCTCCCAGACCTGTCCGTTTTCCCTTCCCCAGCCTGCCTCCACTGCCTGGTTGTGCCCTAGGCACGTCTCCTTCCGTCAGTATCCGCGTTTTCTCGGGCCTCCCGCTTCCTTCCAGGTCCGTGCATCACAGACCCGGCCCCAGAGTACGCTGGCAACAGAACAAGAAGGCAATGGATCACCAACAGCCAAACTCGATCACCACTGTACCCCCAGTTCCTTTAGTCTCGTGTTAACTTTCCTTTCCTCCTAACATCTCCTGTCAGCTGCTAACTCCAACAAAAACAAGGGTTTCTCACCTCAGACCCTTAATCTCCCCGCTCCAGGAGTGGGCAGGGAAATTGGGGAGGGAGGGCGGGAGGGGAGCTGCAAAATCCTCACACCCACCCGTCAAATCTATCGCTTGTCAACACACGTTGTTCCACTTTAAGACTCTCACCAGAATTTCTGCTCCTGGGCTCAGCGTAGCTTCCTTTGACAGTCCTCCCTTCCTGGAACCTGATGGCCGGTTTCCAACCACATGGCGTTTGACCTCAGTTTTCTCCAGCTTCATCCTTCCACTGACTCTCACCTGACCGGTGGTGTTGTCTGTGGCTTTCTGGGTCCCGCTTGTCAGGTTGTGCCCAAGACCTGGCTTCCAGAGAGCTGAGGTTAGAGGCCCCCCTGAAACCCAGCATCGCTTGCAGGCACCCGCACTCCCCAGTTCCCTGGAAGCTAATTGTGTCCATTCTCACCCGTCACTGCTTCTTTCTTCCTGTAGAATGACTT
Source organism: Catagonus wagneri (assembly GCA_004024745.2). Lineage (NCBI taxonomy): Eukaryota > Metazoa > Chordata > Mammalia > Artiodactyla > Tayassuidae > Catagonus > Catagonus wagneri. The sequence goes on from PVHT021183707.1 coordinate 8,145,003, forward strand.
CTTGTCACAACAATCCAGGTGATGTTACTGAAGGGTGGCCTCAGTATGTGACCGTTCTTGAACCCTAGCAACAGGCAGTGAATAAAATTTCTAAAGATCTGAATCTGAACAAAAGAACTCAGGGTTTGGGCAAGAGAATTCTTTTTTTTTTTAAATAATTTACAATGTTGCGTTATTTTCTGATGTACAGCAAAGTAATTCAGATATGTATGTATGTTTTTTTTCATATTCTTTTCCACTATGGTTTCTATTATAAGGTATTGAATTCAGTCCCCTGTGCTATACAGTAGGTCCTTGCTTTTTTTTAATCTATTTTATATATAGTAGTGTGTATCTGTTAATCCCAAACTCCTATTTTTTTCTTTATAGGGCCACACCCACGGTAAAAGGAAGTTCCCAGGCTAGGATTTGAGTCACAGCTGCAGCTGCTCACCTATGCCACAGCCACAGCAACACAGGATCCAAGCCATACCTGCGACCTACACCACAGCTCACAGCGACGCTGGATCCTTAACCCACTGAGTGGGACCAGGAATCGAACCTGAGTCCTCATGGATACTACTTGGGTTCATTACCACTGAGCCACAGCAGGAACTCCATCCAAACTCCTAATTTATTTCTCCCCCTTCTTTTCCCCTTTGGTAACCATAAGTTTGTTTTCTACGTCTATTTGTCTATTTCTGTTTTTCATTTGTATCATTTTATTAGATTGCACATATAAGTGATATCGTATGGTATTTGTCTTTCTCTTTCTGACTTACTACGCTTAGTATGGGAATCTCTATGTCCATCTGTGTTGCTGCAAATGGCACTATTTCATTATTTTTAATGACTGAGTGACATTCCACAGTACCTATACACCACATCTTCTTTATCCATTCATCTGTCGATGGACCTTAAGGTTTCTTCCATGTCTTGCGTATTATAAATAGTTCTGCAGGGGACATTGGTGTGCATGCATCTTTTTGAAAGAGAGTTTCTGTCTTTTCTGGATGTATGCCCAGGAGTGGGATTGCTAGTAACTATTTTTAGTTTTTTAAGGAATCTCTACACCATACTCCATAGTGGCTTTAGAGAAAATTCTGACTTAAAATTTGTAAGGGGGTTCTCATCATGGATCAGTGGAAACAAATCTTACTGGTATCCATGAGGATGCAGGTTCGAGCCCTGGCCTCGCTCAGTGGGTTAAGGATCCGGCGTTGCCGTGAGCTGTGGTGTAGGTCGCAGATGCAGCTCGGATCTGGCGTTGCGATGGCTGTGGGGTAGGCTGGAGGCTACAGCTCCGATTCGACCCCTAGCCTGGGAGCCTCCATATACCACAGGTATGGCCCTAAAAAACAAACAAAAAAAAGAAACCCTTTTTTTTTAAAATGCAGCCAACCAAGTATTTATTCCATGATCAATATGTTTCAGGCGTCGGGGTCTTGTGATACTCACCGTGGTGAGCTGCGTCATCAGTCAGCTGGTCAAGAGCGTTCACTGAGCGCCTTCTGTCAACTTAGCCCTCTGGAGTCACCGTAAAGTAAGTCTAGGACTTAAGAGTCTTTTGGAGCTGGGGGTGTCTTACAGGCTGGTGGGTTTGGGGGAGGGTTTGCTCTAAGGCTGGGCTGGCGGCACAAAGAGCCCTGAACGTGGCCTGAAGCTTTTCCTGTGCCCAACTTGTCCAGGCTGGCGTCCTGCTCATGTCGCTCCCTGACCACCCAGCGGCAGATCTGCAGCTCTGATTTCATAACCACGCAGAATGCGGAACGTCACACCACTCCTAGCGCGTGTGGGCTTGCTGTCTGAGCAGAGCACTGAGGTCTACAGCAGATGCCATGAGCCTAGAAATTAGAGAACATGGAGTTCCCATCGTGGCTCAGTGGTTAATGAATGTGACTAGCATCCGTGAGGACACGGGTTCGATCCCTTGGCCTCGCTCAGTGGGTTAAGGATCCAGCGTTGCTGTGAGCTGTGGTGTAGGTCACAGGTGTGGCTCAGATCTGGTGTTGCTGTGGCTGTGATGCAGGCCAGTGGCTACAGCTTCAATTTGACCCCTAGCCTGGGAACTTCCATATGCCATGGGTGTGGCCCTAAAAAGCAAAAAAAAAAAAAGAAATTAGAGAACCTTGGTTTCAGCTCTGGTTCTGCAAGTGTGTGTTTAACAGCATGACATTTTCATAAGTGAACAGGATGCCCTGAAACTTTGCGTGTAAATTTTAGGGAGAGACCACTGGCTAACCCTCTCTCAAGATGAAAAAAGGAAAATAGAAAAATGCAGAGTTCATGCACTCAGGCCATTAAGTTCCTTTCAGGTTGTTTGAAATAAATCCATCTATGACCTTATGTGGAAAGAGCCCCTTATCTCTGAAATCATTTGGAAATGAGACAGTACGACTTAATCGAGAGCCTGAGCCTCTAGAGGGAGTTTTTTGTTTATTTTTCCCCCCTCAAAGGTAATTGTCAGTAGAAAAATAATCTTCTATGAAACAATCAAACTTCTTCCTCAGAATTTTTCCTGGGTTTTTATTTATTTTTAAAACTATTTTTTTGATTGAAGTATAGATGATTTACAGTTTTTTATTAGTTTCAGGTGTACAGCAAAGTGATTCAGGTATATGTATATATGTGCGTGTGTATAAATATATTTTTTTTTCAAATTTTCCATTATAGTTTATTATGAGATACTGAATCTAGTTCACTGTGCTTTACATTAGGTCCTTCTTGTTTATCTATTTTATATATAGTTGTGTGTATTTGTTTCATAGACTTTATTTTATTTTCTTTTTTGTCTTTTCAGGGCTGTACCCACAGCATATGGAGGTTCCCAGGCAGGGGTCAAATTGAAGCTGTAGCTACCAGCCTACACCACAGTCACAGCAAAGCCAGATTCGTGCCACATCTGCGACCTACACCACAGCTTACGGCAACACCGGATCCTTAACCCACTGAGCGAGGCCAGGGATCGAACCTGCGTCCTCATGGATGCTAATCAGATTTGTTTCCGCTGAGCCACAGCAGGAACTCCTATTTCCTAGACTGTATAATTAGTGATTTTGGGTAGAGGAAATCTCAGTATTTACTCACTCTGACCTCCAATAGGAAATGTATCGCGACCTTTTTTTAATTATCAGAAAAGTAGAAGCTCAAGCTGCTTTTAAACTAGTCAAAAATAGTCTAAATATGGCACTTCACAAAATAAAGTGGGAAAAAATGGGCCTCCTCCTTCAAGTTGCTAAAGGGATTCACCACAAGATGGCACCAGGCAAGTGCTGGTGAAAGAATAACACGGTTTCCGCTGTGGGTGGGTGCATTCTGGAGATGTCCTCATACCTCAGAGCGGGGCGTATGGCACATCTGAGAACGCTGTCTCTACAGAGCCAGTGTCTGTCTTGCTATGTGAGTGTTTAGTGACAAAGATCTTCTTCATGTGCTCTTTGTATAAGCTCTACTTTCCCACAAGCTTTTCTGGTTACATGTTCTTGTCACCATCAAGCGCACAGTGACTTACGCAGTGTGAGGAGAAGGGGGCTGAAGTAGGTGGGTCTTTGAAGGTATTTAAGTTTTCCCTTTAGCTCCTGATGGAAAGGCCTGGGAGGTTATGTTCCGGCTCCTTTCTCTATCATGTTTTGTTGTTGTGGATTTCCCTGAACACCAAACGCTTGGTGTCCTTAATTTATCTCCGGAAGATCAGCAGCAGATCTGGAAACGCGTGCAGCGCTCATGATTCTCATTTCTGAGAATGTAAGGGAAAGGCCGAACTCCAGGGCTGAGTGACAGCCGTTCCCTCCACACACGAAAGCAAACCTCACGTCTCCTCCACTGGATGTTCAAATCCTGGATAACTGTGTGATTGGAAAATTAAAGGGGTCCAGCCTTCACATGGTTCTGAATACTTGGAAAGACAGTCACAGGAAAGGATGTAGATTTTCTGTATGTGTGGAGAGAATGAAGCTCAGGGTGTGTGTCCTTGGTGTTAAATAGAGCTTCAACTAGTACTGCCCTGTTGCCATGTAGCCAGGTAAATATTTGCAAAGTGCCTGTTGCCTCTCTGGCTTTGGGGCATGTACCTACTGGGTATGAGACGGTCTCTGCGGGGGAAGTGAGCCTCGCCGGCCTTTATCTGCCTCTTGCGGCAGAGTTCACCAAATACGACACAACCTCCGGAAGGACGGTTCTTATCTCCTCTCTCAGCTGGCACAGGGGCATTCTAGTGACCACGGCCAACAGGTCCTTTGCGGGAGCTCTGGAGACAGGAGGTCGGTCAGAGGTACCTCTTCTGAATATACACTCCTGGAGTTGCAGTGTGTCCTCAGGGCTTGTGTTCCAAAGCCTTCGCGGGGTAGACCAGTTAGCCCATACGACGTGCGTCAGGAAGGATCACTAACTGTGGATAAGTCATGAGATGGGAAGTCATAGTTTTCAAAACTCTTCTGGGGTAGGATATTCTAAGGATTAGACACAACACTGGGATAAGTGGTCTAAGGGGACTTTAAGACCCCTACCTTGACCCCACCCCACTCCAGAGCTCATACTAGAGTAACAACAGCCGGCTGCCACACTGCCTTCCAAGTCAAGAATGTGTTTGCTAAGTGGGATGCAGTGTGGGGCCTGAGCTAAAGCTGTGGAGACAAAAGAGAAGTGAGTCATCAGGTACTTTCTCCTTCTCTGTCTTCCCGCTACCCCTGGACCAGCAGGCTCGTAATCATCAGACAAGTCCCTAAAGACTGGATTGAAAGGAGTCCCCAGGTATAAGCGGATTAGGGCACCAAGTGTCTGTATGTGCCCAGGTAGGAGAGGGCCAGTGGCAGGCTCCTCAAAGAGAAGCGTAAGATGAGGTTCATGTCAAAAGGTTGTTCTTCTTGTGTCCACCGGGTAAGGACCTCAGCTTTTCATACCTGAGCAAAGTATTTGTCTTCTCTCCACCACCCCAAATACCTCGGGACAGCAATGACAGCTATATATCCCAAATTGTCAAGAACTATCTGGTTTTAAATATTCTATCCACTCTGCTCAGCTAAGTATATTTTAACTCAACACTCAAGTCTTATATATGGACTTCGGGCTCAGAGAATTAGCCGCCACAGACAGATTCCAGAACTTTGAACTCAGTTCTTGCTCTCATGCAGTAGTAAATCCCCTCCGCGGTGATCAGAGGTGGGCCACTGGGAAGACTGGCAGGCCGGGGGCTGGATATCGCTTGTGTCAACCCCAGGGGGACACTTTTGTGGATGCTTAAGTGAATTAGTCACTGAGGAGGACAATGAGACGGATCAAAGACCAGGATGAATGGAGATACGTATTTTTAGAGAGCTTTGAGTTACTCAGGCAGGGCCCTCTCAAACTGCCAATGGACCTGTGGAAACAAAAATTCAGTCTTCTGGTTGTAGAATTTTTCTGCTTGACAGAAGTTTCTCGGAATTGTCCAGCCTAGTGGCACGTTTTCTGGGGCCATATTTAGCTGTCCCTCTTTCTTCTATTTCATTTCTTTCTCTTTCTTAAATGCCTCTTTTCTTTTGCCAAAGGAGTTTCTGCGTGATCTCTTCCTGGTGGGGACACGGGTAGTAAGCCTTCTGAGTTCTTGCATGCGTGTCCAAGAGTGTCTTTTTGTCCCTTCCCACCTGATTGATGATTTGAGTGGAGGAGAAAACTCCAGACCCAAAGACATTCCCCATAAATGTTTTGAACACATTGCTTTGTTGTCTTCCAGTGTAATTATTTTAAGTTTAAAAATTTAAAGAAGAGTTTTCTTTCAGGCCATGTCCTTCAGCCTTCAGGTCTCTCCACCCCTATTAACTTCTGCTTCTTAGGCAAAAGCATTTCCTCATAACCAGGGTGGGGTCAGAAGTCTTGGTCAAAACTCCCTCGGAGACTGTGTCTGTCTCAAGAGGATCAAACACTTATACTCAGGGTGAAAAGCTATTAATCACTAGTGCCAGAGCCTAGAAGTGGGCCTTTTATGGAATTTGTGATTCATCATCCAAGAGCCTAAAAAATTAATTCGTTCCGGTTGGGCCCTAATTGTGTGGGCTGAACATCAACTACATGGCTCAAATCCAACACATGGACACCATTTTACCTGCCCTGGGAACTACCTATTTCTGACTGGTGTCAGGATACAGAACACCTGGTTGGTGAATTGTCTATTCCCAGGTCTAAAAATCTATCTGCCATTTTGCTGTGTCACAGGGTAAAGAGACAGCTAGGACACCTCAACGCCAGGACAAGGGACAGGAGTAATTCACGTTCCTAGCAAGAGGTGATAGTTCCCAGTGTGGCACAGTGGAAATGAGTCCAGCTAGGATCCATGGGTTCAGTCCCTGACCTCGTTCAGTGGGTTAAGGATCTGGCGTTGCCCTGAGCTGTGGTGTAGGTTGCAGACGTGTCTGGGATCCTGCGTTGCTGTGGCTGTGGTGTAGGCCGGCGTCTACAGCTCCAATTAGACCCCTAGCCTGGGAACCTCCATATGCCATGAGTGTAGCCTAAAAAGCAAAAAAAAAAAAAGAGAGATTATCATTTTTAGTGAAGTAAATCAAAGACAAATACTATGTGATCACTTATATGTGGAATCTTTAAAAAATGATTCAAATGAACTTATTTACAAAACAGAAATAGACTCACAGACATGGAAAACAAACTTATGGGGTTCCCAAAGTGGACAGTGGGAGGGGACAGGAGATAAATTTGGAGTTTGGGATTAGCATATATACACTGCTGTATATAAAACAGATAAACAGCAAGGGCCTATAGCACAGGGAACTATGTGTTTTATATTTCATTATTGCCCACTTATCAATCCTTTCTTTCATGGTTCATACTTTCTGTGTCCTAAGAAATCGTCTCCTACTTCAAGGTCATGAATGTTTATGTTCCTTTATGTTTTCTTCCAGAGGCCTTACAGTTTTAGCTTGTACTTTTAGTTATAAGATCTCGTTTGAATAAAATTCTGCACAAGGTGTGAGGCAGGGTACAAAGTATATGCTTTTCCATATGCTTATTCAGTAGTTCTAGCAGGATGAGCTGAAATGAATTTCCCTATTGAGTTACTTGGGCACATTTTGAAAATCAACTGATTCATTTTGTACTTAAACACACGCACACGCAATTTCTGGGTACACTCTTCTGTTCTGCTGGTATATTTTTCTGTCTTTGCACCAGGACCACACTGTCTTCTCGCTTTAGAGTAGGAAGTCTTAAAGTCAGGCAGTAGAACCTTCCAAACCAGTGCTTCCTTTTTCAAGGTCGTTTTGGTTGTTCATGGTCTTCATGTTTTAGAATCAGCTTTTTTGCAAATTTCTATCAGAAAAGACTGGAGGGGTTTTGACTGGGATCATGTTGAACCTCCAGATCAGTCTGGAGATAATTAACACCTGAGCAAACTGAGTCGTCTGAACACGAATGTAACGTCTCTTCCTATTTACTTAGGTGTGTAAACAGTCTTCTCAACGGTGTTTTGAACTTTTAAATCTTGCACGTTTTGTGTATTACTAAGTATTTCATAATTTTGATGCTCTTATAATAGTATTTTAAAATTGCATATATTGCTAGCATATAGAAGTACAATTGATTTTTGTGTATATATAATTTAGCAAGTTTTTTATAGAATTTAGCAAATATATATATATATATATATCTCCTGTGATCTTGCTAAATTCATTTATTAGTTCTTTAATTGTTTTGTTTTGTTTTGTCCTCCACCCCCGCCAGGATTCCTTAGGGTTTTCTACATAGACAGTTATGCCGTCAGCAAATAATGACAGTTTTTTCTTCCTTTTCAAGTTCTTGATAATTAACTGGCTAATTAATAAGGCATTAACTCCTGACTTATTGCACAGGCTCAGAACTCCATCCAGTACGGTGCTGAAGGAGTGAAAGCTGGTCTTCTTGCCTTATTCTCAGTCTTAGAGAGAAAGCACTTAATATTTCAACCTTAAATATGATATTTTTATTATAAACGGATCTTGAAATTTGTCAAGTGCTTTTTATGCATCCACAGAGGTGGACATATGAGTTCATATTTTATTCTGTTCATGTGTTAATGTGAAACACTTTAATTGGTTTTTCTGATGTTAAACCGCCTTTGCGTTCTTAGAATAAACTCCATTAGCTTATAATACATTATCACGTGTATATGTGCTTTGCTAATATCTTGTCAATATCTGCATCTTTGTTCGTAAGGAAAATTGCACTTTTAACTTGTGATGTGTTTAGACTATTTAACAGGATTTATATCAAACTTTTTTTTTAACCTCAGCTATGACAATGTTCACATTCTTTAAGTACATTTTCATTGAATCCTTGGGGATGCAGATCTCACACACTGTATTAATTTTCTGTTGCTGAACAAGACCTTATCAAAAACTTGGTGGCTTAATACAACACACATTTATTATCTCACAGCCTCTGTGGGTTAGAAGTCCAGATATGGCTGAGATGGATCCCCTGTTTTGGGTCCCCTAGGCTGAAATCAAGGCTCAGGCCTGGGCTGCCGACTCACCTGAGGCTTGGGGTCCTCTTCCAAGCTTACATGGTTATTGACAGAACTCATTTCCTTTCAGTTGCCTGTCTGAGGCCCTTAGCTCTCAGAGGCGGCTGCCGTTCCCTGCCACGTGGCCTTCCCTGTAACACCTCAGTGCCAACGAGAGGCCTCTGCTACTTGTCTCCTACTTCTAGACCCTCTTTTATTGAAGCTTTTTTCTCTCTCTCTTTTTTGCCGTATGGAATTCCCGGGCCAGGGCTCAGATCAGAGCTGCAGTTGCAATCTACACAGCAGCTGTTGCAACACCAGATCCTTAACCCACTGTACTGGGCCAAGGGTCAAACCTGCCTCCCAGCGTTCCAGAGACGCCACCACTCCTGCTGAGCCACAACAGAACTGTATGGACCCTCTTTTAGAGGACTCCCCTGGTTTAGGACAGGGCCACCCAGGATAACCTCCCTTTTGATTAACTCAAAGTCAGCTGATTATGGACCTTAATCACCTTTGCCGTATCCAGTAGTATGATCACAGGAGTGATAGCTCGTGATAGTCACCGGCCCTGCCCATTCTCAAGGGGTGGGGAGTGTTCGGGGCACGTATTCCAGGAGTGGGAGTCCTGGGAGCCAGCTGTTCAGACTCTTTTTTGCAGTCCCATAGGCGATTGACTCTCTGCTCACCTCCCCACCCCAGTCTTGTTTCTTTGTTGTTTAGTTCAGAATATTTCTGCTCATCTGTCTAGGTCCACTCATTCTTCTGCAGTGAACAATATCATATTCATCCTATGTGATTAAATTTTTATTTCAGATATATTTTTCTGCTCTGGGGTTTCCATTGGGTTCTTTTTTGAGTTTATATATTGCTTGTAAAATTCAACATTTCTTTCCTCTTTGTAGCTATTTTTTCCTTCATAGTCATTACCATATTTCTTTGCAAATTCCAATAAATAGGTCATCCGCAGGCCTACTTTTATTAGCTGTCTTTCTTCTTTTGATAATGAGTACACTTTTCTCCCATATCTGTTCCTGTCTGGTAACTTCTCTGAGCTTGCTGGCAGAAAGCTGAGTTCCGTGTAAGTCACTGGTAGCAGAATTCCTCCTTTCCTCTCATAGTTTACATTAAACAAGTTGAGGGAGTTCCCATCATGGCTCAGTGGAAATGTATCTGACTAGTAACCACGAGAATGCGAGTTTCATCCCTGGCCTCGCTCAATGGATTAAGGATCCGGCATTGCTGTGGCTGTGATATAGGCCAGCGGCTACAGCTCCAATTTAATCCCTGGCCTCGGAACTTCCATATGCCACAGGTGCAGCCCTGAAAAGACCAGAAAAAAAAAAAAGTCGAAATGATTTTCAAAGGTCATAAAATCTGGGTTTGAATCCCATTCCTGCTGCACATTAGCTTGAAGATCTTGGACAAGTTACCTAACTTTTCTGAATTTCAAAAATGTCCTAATTTTTAACCTGAGGCGTTAGGACAGGTGTCTTCTGGCTCTAAGATTTGGAGCTCTTATGATTTTAAGGTGTTGATCTTCAGAATCAAGTACCCGTGCTGGGCACCAATTTTTTAATTCTTTCACCTCCAAGTTCTGCTGACCAAGAACCCCTGTTACCTCTGAGCAGTTTTGCCTGGGCAGTTTCCCTCACTAATGCAACCAGCCAACTGCAACTAACCCTCCCAAAAGGACTTCATCTTTGCAGTTCTTTTTCTTCCCCTCTTTTAAGAGGAAGGTAGCTTTGAACTGGAAAGAGCATCTGTGCCTATAAATATAGACGGAGAGCATCACTCAGCAGTAAAAACTGGTAGCCCTGGAAAGGCATCTTTAATGCAAAGTTTTGGCTCTGCCTCTGACCTACTGAATCAGAAACCGCGGGTGGGGCCCAGCCCTGTGCTGAACGAGCTCGGCAGGTCCAGGTGGTTTCGATGCACGCACAAGACAGAGCACGGCCGGGGTGGGGAAGGTGGTGGCCCGCAGCAGGGACGGGAATGGGGTAACAGGGTCTTGGAGTCGGGGAGGGGATATGACAGCAAAACCGCTGTTTTTCCTCTTAAAAACAGAAAGGAGAGTCTGTCTTGGCCTTTGGAAAGCAGTCATGCAAAAGAATGGGTGGCATTTTGGGGGATAATATTTCAGCCGTTTTGAGAAGGGGGCGACGGAGGAAGAACTGTATGGCCTAAGAATCAGGGAAGGGTTTCTTCCGGGTCATTTCACTCCAAACCAAGCAGCTTCTTTGGTTCTCTGTGGCCGAGATACCACAAGAGGGCCACCTTGCAGCCCCACTGGCTTCTGCGTGGATGGAGGTCTGGGGTTGGCTGTTCCCCTCAGGAGTTCAGAGATATCCTCTTAGCCTCTCATGGGGCACTGCTGTTCCTGCGGTGGCCTAAGTGTGGTCACTCATCTCCAGGAGGGGCTAGGTGACTAGTCCCGGGAGCAATATGGAAGACTTGGCTGACTTGGCTTGGAGCACTCAGCATGTGTTATCTTGGGTGTACATGAGGGCCAACTGCTTTGTTTCCTAACGGGGAAAAAATAGAGGTATTACTCTAGCCAGAGGGAGAAGGAGCCAGCTTCTGTCAAGCAATTGCAAACATATGTGGATTAAAAAAAAAAAAAAAGGAAAGCTGGTGAATGGTTAAGGTAAGAAAGAGTCTTTGTTTTAGATGGTTTACAACCACAGGACGTTTGGTAAAACAAGGAGTGTAGGCTTGTCCAGGAGCCAGAACACACTCTCCTATGTTTACTGGTTTCCTAGGAATTCCTGTTCTTACCACCTTGTTGGGAAGGCTTGGCTACCTGGAGGAACACTGCTTTCCTTGCCTTGCTGTCTTGCTCAAGACCTCACTCCTGCCGGCCGTGCAAAAGCTGCCTTTTGCTACAGCCTCAGGTCCCAGGTCCGGGCTCTTTCCCAGACTCATAAACTCCTTTGTTTATTTGATCCAATCCCACCTTTCTGACCTCATCTCTGAATTCCTACCCCCAACACCAACGCTGCCTCCTCCAGCGGTCTCCCAGCTCACATCACCCTCTTGCTCACCGCCACGCCCCGAGCCAAGCTGTCCATCTTTCATGGTCTGGAGCCCCTCCCTGATTATGCCGGTTCACACTGGACTCTGTTTCCCTGGCCTTGACATTTGTAGGCTTTACCACCAATTTAGTGGCTAAATATACGCTGTCCTATTCTTATACTAAGTAAGTCAGAAAGAGAAAGACAAATACCATACGATATCACTTATATGTAGAATCTAAAATATGGCACAGGAGTTCCCGTTGTGGCTCAGTGGGTAACGAATCCGACTAAGAACCATGAGGTTGCGGGTTCGATCCCTTGCCTTGCTCAGTGGGTAAAGGATCCGGTGTTGCTGTGAGCTGTGGTGTAGGTTGCAGACGCGGCTCGGATCCCGCGTTGCTGTGGCTGTGGCGAAGGCTGGCAGCTACAGCTCCTGTTAGACCCCTAGCCTGGGAACCTCCATATGCCGCAGGTATGGCCCACAATAAAGGCAAAAAGACAAAAAAAAAAAAATATATATATATATGGCACAGATGAACCTATCTACAGAACAGAAACAGACTCACAGACATAGAAAACAGGCTTGTTGTTTCCAAGGGGGAGGGTGGGGAAGGGAGGGAGATGGACAGGAGTTTGGGGTTTGTAGATATAAATTATTACATTTAGAATAGATAAGCAATGAGGTCCTGCTGTATAGCAGAGGGAACTATATCCAATCTCTTGTGATAGAACATTATGGAAGATAATATGAGAAAAAGAATGTGTATATATATATATATATATACATATATACACACACATATATATATGAATATGATTGCATCAATTTCCCGTACAGCAGAAATTGACACAACATTGTAAATCAACTATACTTTAATAAAAAACATGATTAAAACAGGAGTCCCCCCCTATTATGCTGTCGGTAGGAATATAAATTGGTGCAACCAGTGTGGAAAACAGTATGGAGGTTCCTCAGAAAACTAAAAATAGAATTACTGGTTGATCCAGCAATCCCACTCCTGGGCATCTATCCAGAGAAAACTATATTCATTTCAGCACTATATACAGTAACCAAGACAGAAACAATCTAAATGCCTATCGACAGCAGGGTGGATAAAGAAGATGTGGTACATAGACACAATGGAATATTACTCAGCCATTAAAAGGAAAGAAATAATGGCATTTGCAGCAACATGGATGGACCTAGAAATTATCATGCTAAGTGAAGTCAACCAGGCAGTGAGACACCAACATCATATGCTATCACTTACATGTGGAATCTACAAAAAAGGACACAATGAATTTCTTCGCAGAACAGATACTGACTCGCAGACTTTGAAAACCTTATGGTTTCCAAAAGAGACAGGTTGGGGGTGGGAGGATGGGCTGGGGGTTTGGGATGGAAATGCTGTAAAATTGGGTTGTGATGATAATTGTACCTCTATAAATACAATAAAATTTATTGAGTTAAAAAAAAGGAGCTCCTATTGTGGCTCAGCAGTAAGGAACACGGCTAGTATCCATGAGGACGTGGGTTCGATCCCTGGCCTCACTCAGTGAGTTAAGGATCTGATGTTACCGTGAGCTGTGATGTAGGTTGCAGAAGCCGCTTGGATCCGGAGTGGCTATAGCGCAGGCTGGGAGCTGAAGCTTCAATTCTACTCCTAGCCTAGGAACCTCCATATGCCATAGGTGCAGCCCTGAAAAAGACAAAAAAAAAAAAAAAAAAAAAGATAAAAACAAAGCAAATATATGCCATCTTGCATTTTGTATGGATTGGCTCTCTAGGTGGTTTGTGCCACGTGTTTATTACTCTTGCTCTTTAAATGCCCGTGCTTTGTCCATTCTGGGGAGGATGTGAAGAAACATGAGGAATAAGGTACTTCAAACACGCTGAAAAGGGAGGAAAGAAGACACGCCAAGAGAAGGGAATTAATGGGAGTCTGATTTTCTGAGGGGGCCCGGTTTTTCTCACTTGGCCATTTCCAGCCGGTTCGTTTGGACCACAGCTGTTGCCTGTTACATCCTGTGTGTTTAGCTGATGGTTCAGATAACATTGCCTCTCCTAAACATGAACCAAGTTGGACTGCTCTCACGGGTGTAGACGGTCCCTGGGTGGGTGGATGAGATACAAATAGAAAGTTAAAAATCTGGGCACCCCAGGAATTCCTGCGGTGGCACAACAGGACCAGCAGTGTCTCTGCAGCTCCAAAACGCAGGTTCGATCCCCTGCCTGGCACAGATGGTTAAAAGATCCAGCGTTGCCAAAGGGTTGTAGCTCCAGCTCAGATCTGGCCCCTGGCCCAGGAACTCCATATGCCACGGGGTGGCCAAAAAAAGAAAAGAAAGAAAGAAAAGGAAAGAAAAATCTGGGTACCCCAGAAATTTCTGTTCTTTACCAACTTTGGTGTGTGCACATCCACACACGTCTTTGACGCAAACAAAACTGACAACCACGTTCAGTTATAAATGAAGGCCGTTCCTGCCCCTGGCTTTCTTTTGCATTGATGAAGTTCCTCTTAAAAACTAGTTTCGTATGCAAATAACATGATAAATTCACAAATATTCAACAGGTGGATAACAAAAAAGGAAGCATTCACTTGAAAACACATTATCCAGACACAACCGCTCTTACTGTTTTGCCAAATGCATTTCAGTTTTTTTCCATGAATGCACGTAAACAAACATGTCAACTTTTATGAGTGGTATTGCAATAGATAGACTTACAGTTTTTCACTCTTCAATATGTTTTAAGCCTATTTTCACATCATTAATTATCTATATTATCTCTTTTTTTATTTTTAAAGTTCTATTGAAGTATAGTTGATTTACAATGTGATCATTTCTGCTGCACAACGAAGTGATTCAGTTATACATACACACATCCATTCTTTTTCAGATTCTTTTCCCACACGGGTTATCACAGAATGCTGGGTAGCATTCCCTGTGTGTATAACAGGTCTCCATTGGCCAATCATTCTGTATACCCCAGTATGCATTAATTATCTACATTATCATTTTAAATGGCTAATAATTCCTTTGTCTGGAGGTACCATTTGTAACCATTTTCCATTGATTTTTTGAGTTCTTTTCTTCTTCTTCGTCTTCTTCTTCTTTTTTTTTTTAAAGGCCACACCTGTGGCATATGGAGGTTCCCAGGCTAAGGGTCAAATCAGAGCTGTAGCCACTGGCCTGCACCACAGCCACAGCAACACCAGATCTGAGCCGCATCTGTGACCTATGCTGCAGTTTGTGGGAACACGGGATCCTTAACCCAGAAAGGTAACCCAGAGTGAGACCTGGCATCAAACCCACATCCTCATTGGAGACTCCAGGGGGTTCTTAACCCCCTGAGCCACAATAGGAACTCCACCTTTGGCTTTTATCAAAGGCCAGTATAAGAACCAGCCACATGAAGTAGAAGTATGTTTTTGCTCATGCCTAGACAATCATAAACTCCTTACAGAATTTAATTTTAGTGGGGGAAAAAACTTTTTTATTATCCGAGGAGGGAGCCATCACATTTGTTTAGCCCCCAAGAGGCTCAGCATGAACTAGATTTAGTGTTTAATAACACTACTTGCCCACCCCTGGGCCCCGGTAAAATTATGACTGCCTTTTTCTCCATAGTTTCTGGTGTCTCAGTTTTGATTTCAAGGGGCCTTAAAGCCTTTTTGGAAGTACACAATATGTAACAAAGCAAAAAAACAGATGAAACAGAGAGAGAGCTCTGTTAGATGTCATTATGTTAACGAGGGACATAATTTATCTCTTGGTACTTCCAGAGCTGTAGATTAGTGAAGAGCTTCTTATCATAGCTTTCTCTCTCTATTTTTTTTTTTTTTTTTTTTGTCTTTTGGGGCCGCACCCACAGCAGATGGAAATTCCCAAGCTAGGGGGTCGAATCAGAGCTGTAGCTGGCGGCTTACACCACAGCCACAGCAAGACAGGATCCGAGCCACGTCTGTGATCCACACCACAGTTCACAGCAACATGGGATCCCCAACCCGCTGAGCGAGGCCAGGGATGGAACCCTCGTTCTCGCAGATCCTAGTCGGGTTCATGACAGCTGAGCCACAGCGGGAACCCCAGGGCAGATTTCTGAAACCGGACAGGAGGTATAACTTTTACCCTCCCTACTCGCAGAGGGACTGGTCTCTGATTTTTCTGGCAAATACCGCTCCTCCCTAGACCTCTAGCAACACCGTGTGAGTCCGAAGTGCTTTGTGAGACTCTGCGCCCTCATCGCCGTGGCCCAGGCTCTGAGCTATTTCCCAGTCAGTGTCTTTTTCACCCAAGGTTTCTCAGTAGTTTGGCCCGAGGGCCCTTCCCTTTTCATTTTTACTTTTTCAATAGTGCCTGTTATATGTCAGCGGTCAAAGAACTGTGCTCAAGACCTGCCCGTTCTGAGCACCAGCCAGGGCCCTCTCCTCCCGGAGGCAGCTCAGCTTTGCAGGTCAGCACCAACATCCGCTGCCGTCTGTCTGCCCTGAATGAGAAAGCGTCACCTCTGCAAGAGATGCATGGTTTCGTTTTTAAGTCAAACAAAGGTCATTCTAGAACTGTAAGGCAGTTACCCTGAGGCCAGCTAGAGCGTCTTTTAAAAAAGGCTGGAACTGTGCACTGGTGGGAGGTATCTTGAAAAACAAAATGGTTGGAACGAAAGAAGAGAGATTTAAAAGTCTGTGAAAGGGGCTAAGGGAAATGGGAATTGTTGTTTAATGCGTGTAGATTTTCAGTCTTGCAAGTTGAAAAAGTTCTGGACACTGGTTGCCCCACAACGTGAATACATCTCACACTGCAGAGCCTTGCACTTGGAAATGGTGAAGATGGTCAGTTTCATGTTATGTGTGTTTTTAGCTTAAAAAACTTTTTTTATTAATGTGTAGTTGATTTACAATGTCGCTTCAGTTTCTGAAAAGTGACCCAGTCATACAAACACACACACACACACACACACACACACACACACACACACACACACACACATATATACCTTCTTCTTTTTTAATTCTATCTTCCATCAGGTTCCCTGTGCATAGTTCCCTGTGCTGTACAGCAGGATCCAATTACTTCTCCATTCTAAATGCAGTAGTTTGCGTTTACTAACTCCAAACTCCCTGTCCGTCTCGCTCCCTCCCCACCTCCCCGCCTTGGCAACCACTCATCTACTCTCCAGGTTCATGATCTGTTTCTGTTTTGTAGATAGGAGCATTTGTGCTTTTTTTTAGATTTCACATTTAAGTACTATCATATGGTATTTGTCTTTTTCTTTCTGACGTACTTCACTGTTTGAGAATCTCTAGTTCCATCCATGTTGATGCAAATGGCATTATTTTTCCCTTTTCATGGCTGAATAGTATTTCACTGTACATATGTACTGCATCTCAATCCATTGATCTGTTGATGGACATTTGGGCTTTTTCCATGTCTTGACTATTGTGAAGAGCACTGCAATGAACATAGAGGTGCATGTATCTTTTTGAATGAAAGTTCTGTCTAAATATATGTTTTCCATAGTGGTTGTACCAACTTACATTCCCACCAACATTTGCTATTTGTAGACTTATTAATGATGACCGTTGTGACCTATGTGGTTTGCATTTCTCTTATAATTAGTGATGTTGAGCATGTTTTTCATGTGCCTACTGGACATCCATATGTCTTCTTTGTCTGTTTAGGTCTTCTGCTCATTTTACAACTGGGTTGTTTGTTTTCTTTGTTGAACTGTATGAGTTGTTTTGGAGATTAGGCTTGTCAGATGCATTGTTTGCAAAGATTTTCTCCCATTATGTGTGTTGTCTTTTCTTTTTTATGATTTCCTTTGTTGTGCAAAAGCTTTTGAATTTAATTACATCCCATTGGATTATTTTTGTTTCTTTTTTTCTTTTTCTTTTTTTTTTTGCCTTTTGTCATTTTATGGCCGCACCCGTGGCATGTGGAGGTTCCCAGGCTAGGGGTCTAACAGGAGCTGTAGCCACTGGCCTGCACCGCAGCCACAGCAACGCGGGATCCGAGCCACGTCTGCGACATACACCACAGCTCACGGCAACGCCGGATCCTTAACCCACTGAGCAAGGCCAGGGATCGAACCCGCAACCTCATGGTTCCTAGTTGGATTCGTTAACCACTGCGCCACGACAGGAACTCCGGATTATTTTTGTTTCTAATGTCATTATTCTAGGAGGTGGCTCAAACAAGATATTTCTGTGATTTATGTCAAAGAGCATTCTATGTTTTCCTCTAGGGATTTTATGTATCTGGCCTTATGTTTAGGTCTCTAATCCATTTTGAGTTTACTTTTGTATATGGTGTTAGAGAATGTTCTAATTTTATTCTTTTACATGTAGCTCCAGTTTTCCCAGCACCACTTATTGAAGAGACTGTCTTTCCTCCACTGTATATTCTGGCCTCCTTTGTCATAGATTACTTGACCATAAGTGCTTGGGTTTATTTCTTGGCTTTCTGTCCTGTTCCATTGATCTGTATTTCTGTTTTTTTGCCAGAACCATACTGTTTTGATGACTGTAGCTTTGTACTGTAGTCTGAAGTCAGGGAGCGTGATTCCTCCAGTTCCATTTTTTTTCTTTTCAATATGACTTTGTCTATTTGGGGTCTTTTGTGTTTCCATACAAATTTTAAAATATTTCATTCTAGTTCTGTGAAGAATATCATTGGTAATTTGATAGGGATTGCATTGTAGCTTTCTTCTTAAACCACAATTACAAAAGAAAAAAGTCTGAGAAATGTAAGGGAGGAAATATGGGGGAGGGGAACACTCATGTCTGGAAAGTGAATGTTTAAAATGAAGTACTGTATTAAAATTACCTGCATCCATCATGTGAAGATATCAAGAGCACCTCTCTCTCCCTCTCCCCCTCCCTCTCCCCCATCTCCCTTTCTCCCTCCCTCCCCATTTGATCTGTAGAATCTGCTAGAAGACAAAGCAAACCTAAAGTGACCAGATAAGCCATGCAGTCATGGTCATTTTGGCCATTCCTTTTTTCAGGAGACTGAGTGCTGCCTCCATTGTTTTTTTTCCTTTGGCTGGTCTCAAAGCATCTCAAATAACTTGAGAATTCTTGATTCCTCCAGTGCTAAGTCACTGCTTCTGGCCCAAGGTTAGTGGGCGGGAAAATAATTAATTCATTGATTCATACGTTGGGTCAAAGCCTGGTCTTTGTTTATGCTGAATTGCACTTTGGGACTCAGAAGTTCTGCCAAAAAACCTGTGACAGTGCCATCCAAGGCAATTAACCGGAAACAAGCTTCGCTATACTTTCTCTAGACTCTACTGGTGAGCATGAGAATGCTTCCTTTCCTTTGTACAAAACTGAAAACACTAGGTGGCTGATGAGCCACAGACAATGCAAATTAATATTATAATAACTAACATTTTATATCATGTTTGGCATTTTACAGTCCCTTCTATCTAAATCATATCTTGTGGTCCTGACAAAAACCACTGGAGGTGAGTCCCCCTGTTGGATTCAGAAAGGATACGTATTTGCCCATGAAACTCACAGTTAGTAATCTGTCTAAAGTTATGAAACGGTGATGGAGTTAGGATTTGAACCCCGTGCTTGCAACAATCCAGGGCAGGAGTATCTTGGTGGTTACAGATACTGCAGAGCTGTATGGGTAAAACCACGAAGAATTCTGCTAATGGAAAGGACCCACACGCAAACCCCACTTGAGTTCTGACTTCTTGTTTGACCTCACGCATCCATCGTGCTCCATAGTTCTCACTGTCTGGTGAGGGTCTCACCAGGCCACGCGGGCTACTGATGACAGCCCAGCTATGAACATGGCTGAGATCCTGGTGTTTAATTTCTCTAATTCTGAAAGGCATTCATTCCCCAGAAGGAGGGCCTGCACGGAGGAAGTGCTTCCCTTTGGTCCAAGCCTGCAAAGCCATGCAGCTTCGGAGAGGGCCTCCCAGGTCCACGCCATGATGTGGGAGATGCAGATGGGCTTTTACCCATGAGCCAGCTTAGCTACACGGGGTCCATACTGAGAAGCAGCTGGGCTTCCAGCCATTCTGGTGATGGAGCTGGGTTGTGTGAATAAGCACTCACGCAGGTGAAGAAGCACTCCAAGATGCTACTGCTCGGGTTCTGGGGGTGGGGGCAAAGAGCAGGCTGCGGGGACAAGGTGTGACCCGTACAGCTCATCACCAAAGCCTTCAGTGGAGGCACTGTCACTTATCTGCACAGTCTCCCAGCAGGACCCCTCTTTACCTGCCCTTGAAGAAGAGAAAGTAGTCAATTTACTTTCAGAGGAGGGGGCCTCATAAGTACAATGTGCTCTAGAATGTTCCAGTGCTGTCAGGTTTAGTGACAAAAAGGACCGCAGCTTGGGCGCCAGGAAGCTGTCTCCATGGACAGCCTCTTCAGGATACTTCTGACCTCCCGAAGGAACACCACTCTCTTTGGAAGCTCCAACTGTGGCACCTTTGGCTTGGTCTGCATCCGACTTCATCCAGGGGCGTCCAGTCCTCAGAGGAGAATTTCATTGCATGGAGACATGAGGGGGAAACCCGGAGCTTTTGAAGCCAGTGCAGGACCCGCCCCCTTCAGTGTTCAGAGGTTCTGTCAGAGAAGACCGGGGTGGGAGGTCCCATCCCGGCTCAGCGGTAATGAACCCAACTAGTCTCCATGAGGACGCAGTTTCCATCCCTGGCCTCGCTCAGTGGGTTAAGGATCTAGTGTTGCCGTGAGCTGTAGTGTAGGTCGTAGATGCAGCTTGGATCCCGTGTTGCTGTGGCCATGGTGCAGGCCGGCAACTGCAGCTCCAATTCCACCCTTAGCCTGGGAACTTCCATATGCCATGGGTGTGGCCTTAAAACACACACACACAAAGGAAGGCTGGGGTCAGCTGGTGAGAAAGGGAATGGGCTTGTTCTGTCTCATCTCAGACACCTGGGCATCTTTCAGACCTATGGTTGACTCTAAGGTGAAGAGATGAGAAATTATTCCAAATTGTTGTATTTGTCACTTTCATTGTAATTACCTCATTGCCAAGAAGGCTGGCATGACCCACCCACGTGGTTCTTCATCCATGGTAAAGACTCGATAAATCTTGAGTGGATAAATGCATGACCTACCTTCTCAACAGTCCAGCCGAACAACACGCCCAGTGGATCCATTTGGACAACTGCTTGAAGGATCAAAACAAACACAGCTTTTCTTTTTCTTTTTACAGCTGCAGCTGTGGCATAAGGAAGATCCTGGGCTAGGGGTCGAATCAGAGATGCAGGCCTACACCACGGGCACAGCCACATAGGATCTGAGCCGCATCTAACTTCCGGCAAGGCTGGATCCTTAACCCACCAAGCGAGGGCAGGGATGGAACTCGCAACCCCATGGTTCCCAGCCAGACTCGTTTCCGCTGCGCCACAATGGGAACGTCCCAAGATGTCAAATATTTAAATGCAAACTTTTTTAATACAAATTTTTCTTCACTAATTATATGACATTTAATATAGAGTATTTTGCCAAGAAATGATCCTCAATGAACTTGGTACATATTTTTTTTTTAAGTTTTATTGAACTAGAGTTGGTGTACAAGATTGTGATAATTTCTGCTGTGCAGCAAAGTGACTCAACTATACATGTGTACACATCCATTCTTGTTATATTGTTTTCCCACATAGATTCTCACAGAATACTGGGTAGAGTTTTCTGGCTACATAGCAGGTCCCCACTGGCCCATCACTCCATATACCTCAGTGTGCATGTGCCAGTTCCAAACCCTTCCCCCCCCAGCTGTCCCCTTTGGTAGCCATAAGTTTTAAAAAAGTCTGAGAGTCTGTTTCTGTTTTGCAAGTAATGAACTTGGTATGTATTTGATATGCTCTTTTAATTGAAAAAAAAAACAAAAACAACTTTTTTTGGTATTATACACAGGGCTTTTGGTGCACTGACCCCTGCAAAATTGGTTGTCGTTTTCGTAAAGTGCATCTAAGAACAGAGAATTTCTTTTTTTTTATTAAGAAAAAAGAACAGCCTGTAAGAGGTAAAGATTTTATTGTCCAACGAATGGTCATCTGCCTCAAGGAAATACTGTGATTTATGAGGGGTGTTGTGACTGAGTGCCAGGGCACCTCCCTGACAAATGTTCTTGTAATGTTAAAGGAAAAAGTTTCCTGACTGGGGTTTAGTTTGATTCGCAAGTATTTAAAGATGTTTTCTCTGCAACCATAGCAATGGACAAAACTGGAAACTATTAAAAGGCAAATTAAACCTTGAGAAGAGTAATACTATATTCTTCAGGGGCAAAGTGTATCCACTTGTCAACATTCGGATCCCCTCAGAATCTGGAGTCTGGCGTCTGCAATCCCCACGGCAAAGTCTTTGACTCTGGCGAAACTTTGACAGAACAGGACGCTTCCTGGTTTCTAAGCAGAAATTTGACTTTGATATAAGTTGTTCTCGGCGGTGAAGAAGATTCTGTCTCCGTGCCAGGGTGAAGATGTTTCAGTGAATCACAGCGTTCGCAGCCAATAAACTCTTTCTTATGCCCCCAAGCGCTCAGCACTTGGTCCACGTACAATAAATTCTTGCCAACTTAGGTAGACCAGATGTCCTCTGTGACACCAAAAAGCCAGGGTTTTTTACTTTTCTAACTTTTTGGGTTTCAACCAGCTTTTGGTGCATTTTAGTCTCAACGGATCTGCTGCTTCTTTGTCTTTATCCTTTGTCTCTTCTTTCATTAGTGAGAGTCTTGAGGATAGTAAACCCCAAGGGGACAGCTGAGCCTGGTTCTTGGCCTACAGTTGATGGCACTTTTCCTTTGCATTCAGATGCCTTTGCCTGTCTCTCCACCCCAACTCCATTCAGCTCTTGGCCGAACTTTCTAGCCCTGACTTCTCCCAAATCACGGTGAACATGGTGGCCCTTCTCCTGCTCCCTGCCGTGGTTCAGCATTGACCAGGCATATGTCTTATCTCTGAAGACAGACAATCGGTGGTGACTAGTCCCCTGAAATGAAAGTTTCTTCCTTCCTGAATTACCTCCGTAAGCAGAAGACCACCCAGTTTTCACAAGCACAAGAAATGTCAGTGCCCAGCTCCCATGTGACACCTCAGAGTTTACACCACCTGTGGCCTCGGCGTGGTTCCCACTGCTTTCGGTACTGGCAATAGATCTAGGGGCTTATGAGACGGAGTGGCAGTGTGCAGAGAATGTTCTAGAAAAGAAGAGGGCAAAACGGACCCTTTGTCAATAGACGCTGCCTCCGTGCTTTGGGGGATGAACACTTCTCAGAGAGTGAGGCTCATGTTTTCAGCCTTTTTCTCTTGTGGCGTATGGAGGTTGTTGGGCCTTTTTCTTAACACAAAAATGGCAGAGAAGCATTCTTCTTCCAAAGGCTGCTGGTATTTTCTGGGCATGGCTTCGGAAGGGAGGCGCCGGAAGAGCTGGAATGGTGGGAAGAGGGACGAACCGCTGGTGCTCAGTGAGCTCCTTTGACTTTCTGGGTCCCGTGTGTGTTCTCGTGAATAGACCGGAGGTGAGACGGTTCATACTAGTCATTTGCTTCAAGCCACGTTGGGAGGAGCAAGAGACGGTGCGTGGAAAGTTCTTAGACCCTGCCTGGAATGTACGAGGTGCTCAGTGAATATCTGCTTGGGACACCAGTTCCCCCAAGTCTTTGCTCTTGGCCACAGCGCTCTTGGGGAGATGGCGTTCCCTGCTGTGCCCTGCCTGGGGACCCTCCTCTGAGACCCCCTAGCCTCCCTGATAAAAAGAATGACAACAACTTTAACTGAGCACCTATTATGTTTTAGGTATGTCTAAATGCTCTGTGACCCTTCGCACATTTAATCCTGGTGTGAGACAGAAGTATTATTACTTCTAATTTCCATCTGAGAAACTGAAGCCTGGGGGGGCGATTTCTTTTGCTACCTACCTACTGCAACCAAGACAGCAAGCCACTGGCCTCGGGGGTCAGACTTCCTCTTCAGCGACACCTGTAGCTGTGGAATCTTTCACGCAGCTGATCAGAAAAAAAAAACAACAAAAAAAACTAACAACTCTTTGTAACACCTTTTCGAGGGAAGTGTGTTTTGAGTTCCAAAAGTCCTTCCATGAACTTTTGGAATGGCATTCCTTTGTCAAGTTCAGACTGCTGGTAATGGGGTGGGGCCCCAGCTGTCTGATGGGGGTGAGCTGTGTGGAAAGGTAGGCGTCCCCACCGTCACCCAGAGGTGTAATGCAAATGCTCATTTTCCACACATCTGGGGTGTCGTTCATCTAAGTCAGTGGGTCTGGCAGGCTGCCGGCAATTATTTTAAGCTTTCGGACAGTCTACCTGGACTGGCCTAGTTTCCTACGCAGAGCTCTCCAGAGGCGCCAGGCTGTTGCAAGTGCTGGCCCCCTCCCGTGTGGGAGGGCCCCTTTACAGAAGGCATCTTGGGTTACCAAGTATTTCAGCTCTTGGAGTTCCTGTTGTGGCTCAGCGGGTTAGGAATATGACTAGTATCTGCGAGGATGTGGGTTCGATCCCCGGCCTCACCCGGTGGCTTAAGGATCCGGCGTTGCCGTGAGCTGTGGTGTAGGTCACCCACGCAGTTGGGATCCGACGTTGCTGTGGCTGTGGTGGAGGCTGATGGCTACAGCTCTGCTTCGACCTCTAGCCTGGGAACCTCCATACGCCCCAGGTTCAGCCCTGAAAAGGAGAAAAAAAAATTTTTTTTAACTCTTGCTTTTTCCTTGCGTGAAGACATCTTTTATGTTCTTTTCTCGTATTGGCAGCAGGGAGATGGGATAACGGCTCCTCTTTTCTGTCTCTTTCCTGTTTAGTGCCTCTTTATAAGCAATTCTTTATCACCGATGATCGTAACAGCTCTTATGTCCTGAGATCCTTCTGTGTCCTGGGAAGTGGGCCAGTTTCACAGGGGAGGAAACCGAGGCTATGAGGAGTTAAGCCACAGGCAGAGGTGAAGTGGAGACCCAGTTCTGTCTGGTGCCAAAGCCTATTGTCCTAACACTAGGCTTTCCTGCCTATGGCTACCATGTGGCCCTTGGCAGGGATAAAGGGTGCCTGTAGGGCTGATCCAAACAACACGAAACAAATACATCTTTCCTCTTTGCTTCTGGAATCTATTATTTATGGGGGTTTTCTTGTCTTCCTTTTCTGTTTTTCTTTTTAGGGCTGCACCTGGTGCATATGGAAGTTCCGTTCCAAGGGTTGAATCAGAGCTGCGCTGCCAGCCTATACCATAGGCACAGCAATGCCAGGTCTAAGCTGCATCTGCGACCTACACCACAGCTCACGGCAACGCTGAATCCTTAACCCACTGAGCGAGGCCAGGGATCGAACCTGCATCCTCACGGATACTAGTCGGGCCCTTAACCCACTGAACCACAATGGGAACTCGTCTTGTCTTCTTTAGCCTAATACTAGAATTAATCTGCATTTCGCGAGTATACAGTAGTTCGGGGTATAGAGTGATAGGACGGCAGCTTGGAGGCGGGAATCAAGGGGGAAAAACAGACTGAGGTTAAAAATTAGCCTCCTGGTACCAAAAACCAGCGGCTGGAGAAGCGGACACCCAAAGGTTGGCTGGCTGTGTGCCCAAGTTTTATGGTACATTGTAAAATGATGACTTTCAACCTGTAATGGAGTTTCATTAAGTTCAGACGCTTCTAGTTTGGAATTCACGACGAGTGGGCAGCAGCCAAGATGAGGCTTTCCTGCGTTTACTTAGCCAAACACTGTCTTTCGAGATCATACACATGAATAAGAGAAACACGAATCTGGGCTGTTCAAGGTAAATTGATTTTTGATGAAGATTTGGTGCCTTAGATGCATTTTTTTCTAGATGATGATAAATATTAAGGACCTGTCTTATTCCCAGTTTATTAAAGTGGCCCCATAGAGACCGCTGTTAGGGAATATTGCTCCCTCTATTAGACAGCCTTCTGTTAGCTGAGGTTGTCATTCTCTTCTAGAAAATCCTGGGATTAAGATGCTCTCAGATTGTGAATAATCTTCCCTCGGATTTGATGAAGTTCTCCTTGTCTTTGAAAATTTCCATTGCTGCGCCCACAATACTTGTGTTATGTTCAATATCATAATACTGCTGGTATTACTCTGTGTGTCGAGCAGTAAGGAAATTGCTGGGCGTGAAGGAAAACCAATTAATTACAGCAGAAGGGGGGTGGTTTTTCCACTCAAGGCTCTCTTTCTTCTCATGGCCATTTCTGGAAAAGACAAGCTGTCCTAGATTCATATAATTTTAGGGCGAGAAGGGAGCTTACTCATTTTCAAACATCCCTCAGAAACATCCATTTCCTTGAAAACGCAGCCCAAGAACATGGAAAGAGAATCAGATGCTGCGTGGGTCTGGCTTCCCAGACCCGTGAGGTGTTTGTTTTTAAGGCTGCATCTGTGATCTTGCTCCCAGGCTCAGACCTCTCTCCCCCTCTCCCCTTCACATTGAGCTCCCTGCAGGAAAAATGCACAGCTGCCTCTCCAGCTCCAGAGGACAAGGATGTCGTGGTACTGCTCATCACATGTACCTTTTTTCTTTTCGTACATTCTTTTTAGGTTGTTTAAGATGATGATAGATAGATGGATGCATAGACAGACAGATAGATAGGAAATCACATACGTATTCAGGGCATATAAAACCTCCAAATTGCTAAGACCATGAGTTTAACTGATATTGACTCTTATTAACGCAATTCACTGGTAATAGACTGAGTTTTGAAGGTCACCATTCATTCATTCAAGAAGCATGTATTGATTGATGGTCAAATGCCCTCCATTGATAGCAGAGCAATAAATAAATCACAGACCGGGAGTTCCCGTCATGGCTCAGTGGTTAACGAATCTGACTAAGAACCATGAGGTTGCGGGTTCGATCTCTGACCTTGCTCAGTGGGTTATGGATCTGGCATTGCCGTGAGCTGTAGTGTAGGTTACAGGCCCGGCTCAGATCCCACGTTGCTGTGGCTCCAGTTAGACCCCTAGTCTGGGAACCCCATATGCTGCGGGTGTGGCTCTAGATAAAGGCAAAAAGA
Organism: Catagonus wagneri; assembly: GCA_004024745.2. Classification (NCBI taxonomy): domain Eukaryota; kingdom Metazoa; phylum Chordata; class Mammalia; order Artiodactyla; family Tayassuidae; genus Catagonus; species Catagonus wagneri. The sequence goes on from PVHT021183707.1 coordinate 8,171,495, forward strand.
CCAATTAAATAAATAAATAAATCACAGACTGGAGTTCCTGCTGTGGCACAAGGGGATCGGTGGTGTCTCTGGAGTGCTGGGAGGCAGGTTCGATCCCTGGCCCAGGACAGTGGGTTAAGCTGCCATTTGCTGCAGCTGTGATATAGGTCACAACTGTGGATCTGATCCCTGGATTGGAAATTCCATATGCTGAGGCCAAAAAAATCAGTCAGTCAATTACAGACCTTGTTCTCCCGGAGCTTACAGCCCGGAAGGTGGGGTAGATTGACTTTCTTCTAAGAGAGTGGGCACCTGACTGTTTTCTCATGATGGTGATGGGTTGTATTGACTCACAACTCACCCAGAGTTTGCTTATGAGCCAGGGCACTCATTTCCCAGGCAGGTTGAGTTGGAAGTTCAAGGCAGGCTTGGAATGTAGGGAGGACTGGTGATCAGGGCGTCATTGGCACCAGGTTCTGGTCAAGCAGGCTGTTTGGACTCAGTATGACTCAGGATGCAGCAAAGGCTACACGGCGAGTTTACTTGCAATGGTTTATACCCGGATGAAGCACTCATCCCCAAATCCTTGACAGTTGACCCTACACTGAAGGTGCTGCATGGGTGGTAGGTACCTATTATTATAGATGTGCTTTCGGGAAGAACTTGAGCCCCAGTAGACAAAGTGCAGCATAAAGCCAGCGGTTCATGTGCTACGTGATTAAGGGAATGCAATTCCCGCTCCGCAGATTCTCGGCTCATCCCAATAGATTTCTGCTCAGGAAAGCAAAACTTGGAGCATCGTAACTTTCTACCTCCAAGGCTGTGCTTCCTTTAGAGATTCAGATTTTTTTTTTAAGGTGAACATACCCATTCTCAATTTAGAAGAATAAATCAAAGCAGCCTTAAGTTCAGATTTCATTACTGTCTTGTTTTGATTTTTCCAATTCAGTAAATGTTCCATTTTAATAACCAGACCATGCTTTTTATTTTATGTTATTTCTCCCCAAAGAAGAAGCAGAGAACTGCAAGATCCTTTTTTAGCTTTAGTGCAGAGAGCTGCTTCTCAGAACATTTGTCTTTTGCATAACTATTTGTCCTTTACATGAGTAATAACCAGGAGAAAAGACATGAGAGAAATGGATTATCTTTATTTCCATGTAGAATTATTTATAAAAGTATATACATGAAAGGTCTCTGAAACAGCAAAATGTTCTATTTGTGTATCATAAGGTTACAGTAATTAAAGTAGTGTTAACGGCATAGACGGTAAAATAAAGATGACTAGAACAGGCAAGACAGCCATGAAGCTGGTCCTAGAACACATAAATGTATGTGATAGGAGCTGTGTGTGGCTTAGTGGTTTAAGCATCAGGTGTTTTCACTGCAGTGGCTCAGGTCACTGCTGTGGCTTGGTTCGATCCCTGGCCCAGAACCTCTGCATGCACAGATTTGGGCAAAAAAAAAAGAGAGAGAGAAACAGAAGAGTCTGTGAAAAAGGAGCTTTACAACTCATTGCTAAAGGGATTTATTTATTGACTGAATTATTTAATGCATGATGGTAGAAAAACAAACTATCTAGGAGAAGTCTCAATGTATATACTTTCACCATTGACGGCAAGAGGTGTCAAAAGGAGTTCCACATGGATTAAGAGTGAAATGTAAAATTAAGACCATAAAAAAATCCAAAAGACCAATGAAGTTATTTACAAAACAGAAATGACTCACAGACATAGAAAACAAACTCATGGTTATCAAAGGGAAAAGTGGGGGGAGGGATAATTAGAAGTTTGGGATTAATAGATACACACTGTATATATAAAATAGGTCAATGACAAAGCCCTACTGTATAGCACCTTGTAATAACTATATTCGGTACCTCATAATAACCCACCATGGAAAAAGAACCTGAAAAAAATACACACATGCACACACACACATACACAGCCCTGAATCACTTTGTTGGACACAAAACTAACACGATATTGTAAATCAACTGTACTTCAATTAAAAAAGAAATATGCCTTGTATTAAATGTTAAATAACAGTAGATTTCCTAACTGATATTGGAGAAAGGTCAGGGGGATGCAGGGAGGCCATGAAGTCCTTCCAATTTTTAAAAAATCCAAAAGAAAATATAAGCAATCTCAGGGGAGAACAGGACCTTATAATTAAAAAAACAGTGCAAAGGAGTTGCCTCGTGGCTCAGCAGGTGAACAATCAGGCCTTGTCATTGCTGTGACTCTGGGTGCTGCTGTGCTCAGGTTTGATCCCTGGTCCAGGAACTTCCCCCTGTTGCGGGTGCAGCCAAACCGGCCCCCCAAATTCAAAAACAGTGAAAGAAATTTAAAAAGGAAATATCAGTAGATCGAATTATATAAAATACAAAATATTTTTGGTCAAAATAAAGTAAAATTAAAACACATGGTATAATAAATGACAATCAGATATCTTAAGAGCTTTTAAAAATACAAGTTGATAAATGCTTTGCGCCAAGAGAAAATGAGTAAAAATATAAAACATTCACAGAGGTAAGCATTAAAGAAAATTACATTAAAAATTCAAACTCATGATTAACAAAAATAATTATTCAGGTGCAATTCTGTGATTCCGTTTTTCATTTATCAAATTAAAAAATAACACAACTCTAGGGTATATCTGTAGGGAAACAAGCCCTTTCATGTACTCCTGATGAATGTGTAAACTGATAAGATCCTTTTTTAAAAACAGTTTGTCAGGAGTTCCCGTTGTGGAGCAGCAGAAATGAATCCGACTAGTATCCATGAGGACGTGGGTTTGATCCCTGGCCTCGTTTAGTGGGTTAAAGATCCAGCGTTGCCATGAGCTGTGGTGTAGGTTGCAGATGCAGCTCGGATCCCACGTTGCTGTGGCTGTGGTGTAGGCAGGCAGCTGTAGCTCCGATTCGACTCCTAGCCTGGGAACCTCCATATGTTGCACCTGTGGCCCTAAAAATAAATAAACAAACAAACAAATAAATAAATAAAAACAATTTGTCAGTATATATTCAGATTTCTAAAAACATTTATACCCTTTGTTCTAGCAATTTCATATCAGGAAGTAATCAGAGAGATACAGACAGATATTTATATACTGGTGGGTTCCCTGAGGCATTATTTATGCTAATGAAAGATAAGAGGCAACTTAAAAGCTTAACAGAGAACAGTCATTAATAACTTCTGGTTATTATGCAAAAATAATCAAGAAAAAGGAATATTATGCAGCTGGTAAACATCTTTCTTCAAAGAATATTCAGGGACATGGGGAAACTCTCATAAAACGGTGTTTAGTGAAAAAAAAAGATACATCACCTCTTTTCTGAAAAAAAAAAAATTGTTTACAAATAAAATAGGAAGAAAACATACCAAAATGTTAACAGGGAGTTACTGCTGGTCGATAGAATTACAGTGTTTTGTTTTGGTTTTGCTCTCGCCCGGATTTTCTAATAAACCTGTATTGTATAACGCAGAGCATAACTAAGAATCAAGTGGGAATAAGTTGCAATGTTTATTTTCAATAAACGGAAAAGCACTGCCTACAGGCACTTTTGCTTATTATACTGCAGAGTCACACAATCCAAGACTTTTGTCTAGAATTCGAGTCCCTTCCTGACGGGTTTCCTGCCTTCTTTTCTTTTTATTTCTCTTTGCTCCCTGCCCTACCCAGACATCCGATCCCCAAACCCTTCTCACCCTCTGCAATTTCCTTAGTGCTCAGCCCTGTACATCCTGGGTCCCTGGGGTTGACCTTGACTCCAGGAACAGCATCCCCGCCGGCCTCTGAATTCCAACGAGCCTTTATTATATTTCCCTGTGACCTGGCCTTCTCTGTGCGTGTCTGTTTCTGCAATTTGATTACAATAGCCATACAGAGCAGACCCTGTGTGAGTCTAGTACAAACCTTGGTACACAAGAGGTAGTGTTAGTACACAGTAGGCGCTCAATCAATAGGGCAGATCGTCTCCTTCCTGATTGTAACACAGCCCCCACTCATTTGGAAAACACTTATGGGGGGCATGTCTCCCCTTCATTCCACCCCGCACACAAGGTCACTTAGAGACCTGCAGAGCACCTGTGAGCCGAGTAAGCGTCCTGGGTGGACGGGAAATGAGGCTGTAGACCGAGCAGAAGTTTGTGCCTCTGCCCCCTCTTTCTGCAGCTCTTCATGAGACCACCATGCTGGTAAGGAGCCACATTCTTTTTTTTTTCCTTTTTAAACAAATTTTTTATTATAGTTGATTTACATTGTTCTGTCAATTTCTGCTGTACAGCAAAGTGACCCAGCCATGCATCTACACACACTTTCCTATTGTCTTCCAACATGTCCCATCACAAGTGATTGGACATAGTTCCCTGTGTCACACAGCAGGACCTCATTGTCTATTCCCATTAACCCCAAACTCCCAGTCCACCCCACTCCCTCCTCCTCCACCTCCTTCTTGGCAACCACAAGTCTGCTGTCCATGCCTGCGAGTCTGTTTCTGTTCTGCAGATATTGTGCCTACTTTATTTTATTTTTTATTTTTTGCTGTTTAGGGCTGTACCTGCAGCATATGGAAGTTCTCAGGCTAGGGGCTGATTAGGAGTTACAGCTGCTGACCTACGCCACAGCCACAGCAATGCCAAATCCGAGCCGTGTCTGCGACCTACACCACAGCTCATGGTAACCCCAGATCCTTAACCCGATGAGCAAGGCCAGGGATTGAACCCACGTCCTCATGGATCCTAGTCCGGTTTGTAAACTGCTGAACCATGAAGGGAACGCCCTCTTTTTTTTTTTTTTTTTTTGGCCACGTCTGCAGCATATGGAACTTCCCAGGCCAGCCGCAGCTGGGACCCACAGCACAGCACCAGATCCTGAGCCCACTGTACCACAGCGGAAACTCCTGGTTTATTTTTCTTAGAATTGCCCCAAATTACAAAAGCTTCAGGCTCTGCAACTCCTGGTCCCGGTAGAACGTGGGCGACTGGAGAACCCTGCCTAAGTAATTAGGACCGCTCAGCTCCAGGCGATGACAGCTGATTAGGAGGGTTCCATTTTAGGATGGAACTTCCATTTTAGGATGTTGGCCACTTAAAAAAATAAAAACTAAACTCTCTCTGGCCCAAACAAATCCTACCTAGAGGCTTGATGGAGCCCAACCAGCCTCTGATTTCCGGTTACTCGAGTCCAGAGGAATTACGGCATTGCCCAATGCCAGGAACGGCTTGGTGGCGGGTCCACCTGCTGTCCTCGTCCTCTGCCCATTAAGAACAGGTCAGACCGGGTCCAAACTCGCGAGCTTTGCTCTTTTCCATGGCCGCAGCCACCAGCCAGACATTCCCTAAGTGTCTGCCGCTGGTCACAGGGCGGGGAGCCGACAGCGCGTGTGGATGGATGAATGGGCGTAAATTCGTCCTTACTGCTGACAGAGCCAGCTGAAGCCTCTGGCCCACAGCAGTGTGGCAGCAGTCACCTTGTGGACATCCAAAGATGCTAAGGGAGCCACTATTCTTTCTGGGCACTGATTGACCTTGCAGGTGGGCAGGTACCCGTTCTGTGCTCCTCTGGAGGGCGGCAGCCAGCGATTCAGGAGAGATTTACGTAACTGCTTAAGTGGAAAGCCGGTCACTCCTTTGTGTCCCCAATCCCTGGAGATGCTGCAACCCAACCTGCCGTAACTGCGGACTTTCCACAGTGTGAAGCTGTGGAGCCCCCCACCCCCACCCAATGAAGGAAATTTCTCCGGGTACCGTCTCATGTGCAGCATGTGGATGCTTTTCTAAAGCGCCCGGTGTGAAAAGGAGACATCAGATGGGGCTGCGGGGCTGGCACTGAAGGTAGAACCTGGCAGTCAGGGCTTTAGGACAGAGAGAGAGGCAAGGCTGATGGGAACAGGGCCGGCCTGGCACGGCCCTGCGGGTGTCCCTCTGCTGTCAGCTCAGATGGGTGACGATAAAACTGCTTCCAATGGTTGCAGTTGGGTTGCGAATTAGCTCGTCGTGGGATCTGGTTGTCACAGAGTGGTTTGGGGGCCGCAGCTCGGCATTCAGTTAATCTGCTGCGGGGACGAAGTTTGTCGAGCGCGGGACCAGAGCTAAAGGGATCTGGAGCAGAAACTGCACTTCTGATTCTAGCAGAAGCAAGAAACAGAACGTGGGGGAAAGGCAGGATATGGAGGGAAAATGCTGGAACCTTTGCTTCTGCTGGGGACACCAGGGACCCTTCCTCTGGCTTCCTCCGGAAACGATCTACTGGCATTGCCTGGCGACACACCGCCCCACCCCCTAGAGACTGCGACAAAACACACCTGTCCCTACTCACCCCTGCACCCGCCTCTGCCCCGCACCTGCACCCCACCCCCCTGCCCCGCGTGGTTTGCTCTATTCTAAGCTCTTTTTCTTGCCTCTGAGGCCTCAACCTGGGGCAAGGATGGGGGCGGCGTGAGGGATTTACCTGCAGGGCACAGGTGAGAGGGGGCGGGACTGAGCCTGGACCACTGTATCCGGTAGCTTATCTCCTGACTTCCAGCCTAGTGCCCCTTCAACCGTGTCCTCTCTGAGGAGGACGGTAGGATGTCCAGAGTTCATTAGGGACACGGTCTGGAGACCCTAGGAAGCTATTTTGGTGTAGTGTGTGATCTACCAAAGCGCGGTGACTATTTCTGAGTCATGGCCACCTTTTCCATGCCCGTTGGTGCCGAGCACAAGGTTGCACTTTTTTTTTTTTCCTCTGGCTGAGCCTGTGCTATGCAGAAGTTCCCGGACCAGGGATTGAACCCAAGCCACAGCAGTGACGACGCTGTATCTTTACCTGCTAGGCCGCCAGGGACCTTCTTAAAAGGATTCGATACCCTACAATGTCATATCCGCCCATTTCACCCTAAATGTTAAAAATCTTTACTTTTTGGAAA
>PVHT021183707.1:8179380-8263301 GCA_004024745.2 Catagonus wagneri
GGGGGGATGAGTTTTTCGCAGTTTTAGGGAGCTGGACTGTCTGTCTGTCTGGAACCTTCCTGGGAGCCAATATTCCTGACGTGTGCCTGGTACAGTTGCTCACCAGTTGGTTCCCTCACAAATTAACGGACGACGTCTTGTCATCCAGGTCCCATTCAGATGCTGGGAAAATAGGACGAAAGAGATGCCCGTGTTCGGAGCACCCATAAAGGGGAGCGTTAAAATGAAATCACCCCTCCGTAATCATCACCCCACCCGGTCCTGAATCCGGTGTTGTCTTGGCTTAGGTGGGAGCATTGGACCACACAGGCCACTGGCCATTGAAAGAGGGAGGAAATGATTCTTTCGCTCTCATCTTATCCTCCACCTTGGTCCTGGCTGATTCTTTGGCTTTGTTGTGATTTACAGATTCACTCTCTGGGGCCTGCTGGTTGAAATAGTGTTTCACTCTGATTACTGCTAACCCATTGTAGCATTTTTAGAAATGTTCTAGAAACCAGTGGTGTTTCTACTTATGCAAAAAGAGGACCACTTACGAGACGATGATGGATGTAGGCTGGCACTCACCCAGGGAGAGTGGGGGGAAGCGGGAGGAACTGTGGAGGCCCGGCTCTGGCCCCCACGCGGTGGGGAGGCAGCCAGCCTCCCATCCGATGGTCTAGGGCAAGATTTCTCTGTTTTCGGTTGTTTACAGTTTCTGTGTTGTAGCTAGGTGTGCATTTTTGAAAAAAAAATCATGTTACTCAGAATTTGGGGGCTTTCAAAACTACAAGTTGACGTTTGCCATCCGTTCTGGGAAATTCTTGGCTGTCATCTCTTCAAATACTGCTTTTTGTTCCAATTTTTTTTCCTCTTTGGAAGCCAATTAAATATACATTGGGCCTTTTGAACGTATCTGTACACACACACACACACACACACACACACACACACACACACACACACCTTTCTCTCTTTCGAGCTGAACTCTGGGTAGTTTTTTCCTGCCCTGTCTTCCAGGTCACTGACCCTCTCTTCAGCTGGGACCACCTGCTGTTCACCCAGCCGCTGGGTTTTCTGAACTTCAGGGATGGTGTTTCTCAGTTTGAGAATTTCAGTTCGGCTCTCTTAAGAATCGTTTACGTCATTTTCTCTAGTTTCCAGTTCCCTGTCACGATTTTCACAGGTGACGTTTATGTCTCTGAATATAGTCAGATGTTTAATAGTATGTAGGAAAAGACCGCCCATTCCTGAAGTCTTTGTGGGTTTGTTCCCGCTCTTGACTATTTCTGCTCTTTTTGCTCTCAAATACCTGTTCTCTTGGGTGCTTCGACTCTTAGCTGGAATTAGTTATTGATAAATAGATATGTGTATATATGATATGTGCACATATATGTATGACAATACACATACACACGTAACATATGCATGTACATATACACACATATAGCATATGTACACAGACACAGACACACACATATATGTGCACACATGTATACACAACACCCACCTACACATACATACATGTATACACACAAACATATACACTGCAGTATATATAATACGTAGAGACACATGTGCATATATACATAAATGGCATGTATACATGTAAATGGCATTGAACACCTCAGGCCACTGAGGGCACTTCCTGTCTGAAGCCACTTTAACCCAAGCGCAAAGCCTGCGGTTCCCTGCGCTCAGTGAGGACGCGAGCTCACCGAGGGACCCTCTCTCGCTGTGGGGACCCAGCTGAATTTGGTGAGTGTCTTATCTGACTCCCCACCTTGGGCAGGCCCTGGGCTTCGGCCTTGTGAGGCCAAACCAGAGCTTGTTTTTAAAACTGTTTTTTTTTCCAGCTTGACAAACATTTTAGGATAAAAGCTTTGCGGGCTCGGCTAACCTTTCCGGGCTTTGTCCTTCCCTAGATTTTGGCAGTTGTTTCTTCGCTACCTTATTATTGCTTTGAGGCTTTTAAGAAAATTAAACAAATATTTCATCCAGCTTTTAAAGTTGTCTTTGGCGGGAGGGCTGATCTGAATTGCTTCGTCTGCCATCGTCAGAAGTGGAAATATCAGATGTCTTGTGTTTAAATCCAGGGTCTAGAGCTCCCTGGTGGCCCAGCGGTTAAGGATCCAGCATTGTCACTGCTGTGGTATGGGTTCTACCCCTGGCCTGGGAACTTCCATCTACCATGGGTGCAGCCAAAAAAGAAAGAAAGAGACAGAGAGAGAGGGAAGGAAGGGAGGAAGGAAGGAAAGAAGGAGGAAGGAAAAGAAAGAAATCCCAGGTCTGTCAATTATTAGCTAGTTGAGGTCAGCCAACTATGTTCCCTCATCTATCAGATGTGTTCATTAAAGCCTAGCTCCTTAACAATGTCTGTAAAATTTAAATGTGGAAATTTTTGGTAAAGTGATACAATGAGATTTTTTCTCTTATCCGTGTCCCACACTAGTATGTCAGCACCATAAAGATGGCAAAGTAATTTCTTTCACTGCTGTTTCCCCAGCGATGGCAGGCCCAGAGCAGACGCTCAATAAACATTGACCAGGAGAAAGGGTTACTGTGCGTATTTTAAAATAAAAACATACTGGAAAAGTCTACTCTTGAGGGTCAGGCTCAAATCTTCCTAACAGCTTCTGCAATTTAGAAGCTCCCATTCTTCTTTATTATTTTATAAACCCAGAGGTTAGGTCGATACAATCATTATTTCGTTTTTGTTTTTCAGTTGATATGATTTTGACTAGAATCTTCGCCTTAAGTGAAAGTATCATATCCCACTGCCTGTGAAAACATGGCCCCAGCCTGCTGGACCCCTTGGTCTGTTTCCGCTTTGGGGCTATTATGGATAATGCCGCCTTCTTTATTTGCTGATGACGGTGAAAAGGATCAGTGTGTCTATTGTCAAGTCTCGTTCAGGCTCACTTCAGAAGCAGCATGTCTTTCAGCGCTTGAGGTCTGGCATCATCTTCTAGAATATAAACACAATCAACAAAAATCGGTCCTTGAGTCTCACAGTTGAACAGCTCAGGCTGTTTCCAAAGCAGATCAAGGAAACAGCTTGTGCAACACGGAACACAGTGGCACTGTTGAATCCTAATGATTAACTTTCGCATTTCCTCGGACGGAAGGCATTCTAATACCCTGTCAATCCCTGTTGCCATGGACACCCTTCCTTTCTTTTTCCTTCCTTCCTTCCTCCATTCCTTCCTTCCTTCCATCCTTTTTTCTTTTTTCTTTCCTTTCCTTTTCTTTTTTCTTTCCTCCCTCACTCCTGCCCTTCCTTGCTTGTTTCCTTTTCCTCTTCTCCGCTTTCTCTCTTCCTTTCTTTCAACAAAACAAGGAGTTATTTAAAATGGCTATGCGGGAGTTCCCACTGTGGCTCAGTGGTAACAAACCCAACTAGTATCCATGAGGATGTGGGTTAGATCCCTGGCCTTGCTCAGTGGGTCGAGGATCTGGCGTGGCTGTAAGCTGTGGTGTAGGTCGCAGACGCAGCTCAGATCTGGGGTTGCTGGGGCTGTGGTATAGGCGGGCTGCAGCTGCGATTCGACCCCCGGCCTGGCAACTTCCACATGCTGCAGCTGCAGCCCTAAAAAGAAAAAGAAAAGAAAAATGTTCAAAAAGCTGTTTTATGGACCTAAAAGCTGAGCCATTGCCTCCCCTGTACATGGGGGCGTCACTTGGAATGAGCACGCAAAGCCACATGTGAAGTGTTGACTTTTTCCTGAGTACACGTGGGTAGCTTCCATGTGCGGTTTGGGCGGGGAAAGCAAAAGATGTGACCCTTCCCACCAGCACTGGCATGCCCCCTTCTTCTCCTCCCATTTGCCACTTGTCATCGGCGGGGAACGTTGCGGGGAGGATGTGACGGCAGATGGGGGAAGAGGGCTCGGAACGCCTCCTTCCTCCTGGTTGCCTCCTGAATCGGACTGGAGCCCACGCCCCCGCGACTCTGCGGCTGTTCCGATTTCGGGTGAAAAGGCAGCAGGCAGAGGGTCCAGTGAAAACTTGGGGCTTTATGTAGGCACCAGCCACACAGAAGTTCAAATGCCTTGTCCGACGATACATATGGAGCCAGAAATAGAAGTCGGATCCCTGGCCTTCCAGTCTGGGGCTGCGTCTAATCGACCGTTCCGCATGAGTCACAGCGTCTCCCCGTACGAGGGAAGGGGGTGCGGGGGGGAAACCGGGGGGCTCAGCATCTTTTCATCACCCTCGGTAGCCGGGTTGAGAAGAAGAGAGGAGTTTTTGTTCATGAGCTCATTGCAGTGCGAGTGTGTCCAGACGCCCAAATATTTGATCTGAACCCGGTTGCTAAGAGACCTCCCACTGGGACCCAGCTGCCTGAGGGCAGGGGCGCCGTATTGGCACCGCTTCAGATTTCTGCCAATTTATTTTGAAACCAGAAAACCTGGAACCTTGGCGTCCTCCAGGCAGCCACGGGGAGAGGCGGGATCTGAGTCAGTCGAGCCAGCAGAGGAAACCCCCCCCTGACCCTCTGCCAGGCAGGCTTTAGGACAGAATTCTCACCTTGCAGTTGCTGACTTGGGGTGAAATCTGCTGGGGATGAGGACGACACTGGAGCTTCGTGCCTGGTCGTGCAGGAAACGTCTTGAAGCCACTGCAGGGATTCCGGGTCAAGGCTGGATTTCTGCCTCCCAGCCGGGCGTGGGGGAGGCTGCCTCCCGCACACCCAGCGTCTTGGGTTTTCATTGCCTCGTGGCTTACACACCCCAGGAAATGCTGGGCGCACAAGGGGGGTCGAGCGTGTATGAGGGGTCAGTGCACAGGGGGAAACCCACTTTCTCTACATGAGGCAGACAGCTGAGCCCAAAAGGCTCACCATCCGTATGATTGTCACTAAATAACTACCACGGCTTCCCCCACCCTCTGCGGCTGAATAGGACCCCCGGGGTGGGACCCCTGACCTCAGCACCTTTCTCAGGACCAGACAGTGACTTTGACAGACCCTCAGCTTTTTCCAGCATATTTTGTTTCTGAATGTGGCCCTAGTCCTTCTTTATAAATGAGTGTGCGAGTGTGAGAAACATAGGTTTTGCTGCCGGGATTTTTACACGCGAGCTGTGGCAGAATGAGAAATGTCAAGGTCATGCGCTTTCACCCAAAGCCCTTCTTCCAAGTTATTTGCCCAGAGGCGGTATCATCTGGCAGGTTTTGCTTTCAGAGAGAACTGAACTGTGGGCTGCATTCTTTTTCCCATAGAGGAGCCTTTGGGCAAATTCAGATGTCTGTTTCCTCAACTGTCAAAAAATACCGAATGGGAGTTCCCATCGCGGCACAGTGGAAACAAATCCTACTGGGAGCCATGAGGTTGCGGGTTCGATCCTTGGCCTCGCTCAGTGGGTTAAGGATCTGGCATTGCCATGAGCTGCAGTGTAGGTCGCAGATCCGACTTGGATCCGGCATTGCTGTGGCTGTGGTGTAGGCTGGCAGCTACAGCTCCGATTAGACCCCTAGCCTGGGAACCTCCATATGCCGCGGGTGCGGCTCTAAAAAGACAAAAGCTAAAAAAAAAAAAAAGTACCAAACAAAGTATTTGTTGGCTTTGAGAAGAGCAAGTAGCAAATAGTCTGATGCTTGGGAAAAATCCACTGGAAATAGGAAGGAGCCAGACATTAAACGCGGAAACAAGAGAGCGGAGGGACTGTGCTGGGGCCCCGGTAATGGATTTCTAAGTCATTCTGGGTTTGTTCCAAGAGATTCCAGTCAAGTTTCCCTAGCTGGAGAAGAAGATGAGGAGGAGATAAATGCCCAGTTCCATAAACAGGGGGCCCTGAAAGCCCGGAGCAACCAGTTTGAATGCCACAGGGAGGACAGGAAGCACCATGAGTGCACCTCGCAGCTGGGTCTATGGTTCGAGGAGGCGTCACGCCAGCAGAGAATATAATTTCCATTTTGCAGCCAAGGAAATGATGCCCTCCAGCCACGAACTATACCTGAAACCAGAAAGCAGAATCTTCAAAAAAGCAAGTTTTTATGTGGGAAAAGAAACTGAAAGGGAGTGGATGTGTGTATGTGTATAACTGATTCACTTTGCTGCAGAGCAGAAATTATCACACTATCGTAAATCAAGTATACTTCAATAAAATTTAAAAAAAGGAGGACTTGCCGTTGTGGCTCCGGAAAAGCTAATGTGACTGTTATCCATGAGGACGTGGGTTTGATCCCTGGCCTCGCTCAGTGGGTTAAGGATTCGGCGCGTGGTGAGCTTTGGTGTAGGTCGCAGATGCTGCTCGGATCCCGCGTGGCTGTGGCTGTGGCGAAGGCCGGTAGCTGTAGCTCTGATTCGACCCCTAGCCTGGGAACCTTCATAGGCCGTGGCCCTAAAAAGCAACAAAGTAAAAATAAAAAGTTTTTGCTGTTCTGTCTTTGTGCTGACGCAACCTACGAGAGAGCTCCCAGCTTGTCCCCCCATCCCCTCTGGATACATGTCATCCAAGGTACCAGGGATTTGCGTCCATGGAAGAAGCTATGACATCACCAGGGCTGTGTCATGACGTCATCAGAGTCTCTCCCGCACCCCGCCAGCCTCTGTTTGCAGTCCTTCCCAGTGGGGAACCTTGGCAGGAAGGAGGAGGACGCTCCAAATGAGATAAATGTGGTGGCAGATGGAGGGCCAGGTCCCGCACGGAGTTCCTGAATATTCCACAGGCGACGCAGCCAAAACCTGTCTCTTAGTTTTTCCGTAATGATAGATGACAAAGCCTGGAGTAAAAATAACCCCACTTGCAGTGTTGTTTCTGGCTGGTTCGAGGAGAAAAGCGTGGTTTACCCCGGAGGGGCCCTCCGAGCAGTCCGAGATTTGGGGAGGCGGGGGGGCCTGGGGCGGGAGGGCCGCTCCAGGGCTACGCAGGCCCAGGCGGCCCCCTCCTCGGCCCCCTTCTTAGTTCCTCTGTACATTTAATGAGCAGAAAGCCTCTCCTTCCGGCTGGTGGTTTAAACAGCCTTCCACAGTGTGTCAGCTTTAGGCCAGTGGCTGCACGAGGTTGAGGGCCTACGCTTTGTCACGGGGAGAGCGGACACCCCAGTAATCCCACGGCCGGGTTATGTCCATCTGGGCCGAACTCTGGACAGACCCGTTGGACCAGGAACGCCGAGAGGCCCTTCAGGGCTTTTTTTTTTTTTTGCCCCGTAACTTTCAGGCAGACAGTTTCCCTGGCCTTTCCTCTGTGTGTCAGAAAACCTTTGGAGAAACAGAATCGGAAGGGCCGATGGGCACACTGTCCCCTTGAAGGAGCGTGTCCTTTTTAGGAAATTAAGTGACAAGTCATTTGCTTTTATAAAAACATATTGGTCTCCCCTTAGAGGTCTATGGTTTAAGCATAAAAACTGATATGTTTCCGGTTACAGATTTTTAAAGTTTTGGTTTCAAAGAGTGAATATGCAGAGTGAGAAGACACTTTGAAGGAATAAGAGTGTCTTAGGATCTGGCTAACGGGGAGCTTTCCTTTAGCTAGAAGCCCCTGCCGGAAACAGGAACCCAAGACATTCCAAGATTACTGACTTCAAATATAAAATTAACCATCTAGGAGAAGCCTTCTTGTTGATGCATGAGGTTTTTTTTTTTTGTTGTTGTTGTTGTTGGTTGTTTGTTTTATGGCTGCACCTGTGGCACGTGGAAGTTCCCAGGCTAGGGGTCAAATCAGAGCTGCAGCTGCCAGTCTGCACCACAGCCACAGCAACGCCAGATCCGAGCCAAGTCTGTGACCTACACTGTAGCTTGCAGCAACGCTGGATTCTTAACCCACTGAGCGGGGCCAGCAATCAAACCCGATTCTTCATGGATACGACTGAGAATCCACTGAGCCTGCCCCCCTAAAAAAAAAGATTCAGTGATGCTGATCTCAGACTCATGCCAGCAGCGATGCCCCAAGAACAGATTGTATTTTAGAATCCTAGCTAATCAGCTCATCCCTGGCACCTATGTAGGACCTCAGCCCAGACCTCAAGCTTACATAAAGACTGGAACCATCGTGGCTCAGTGGTTAATGAATCTAACCAGCGTCCATGAGGACACAGGTTCGATCCCTGACCTCATTCAGTGTGTTAAGGATCTGGCGTTGCCGTGAGCTGTGATGTAGTTCGCAGAGGAAGCCTGGATCTGGCGTTGCTGTGACTGTGGTGTAGGCCAGCAGCTACAGCTCCAATTGGACCCCTAGCCTGGAAACCTCCATATGCCATGGGTGCGTTTGCAATATATCACTAACATCAAAAGTAGAAATGTAGGGAGAAATACTACAATCTTCTCTGGGGCTTTGGTTCGAATTCCTTCAAAGGTGTCCAGGGTTCTGCCATGTTTAAGGCTTTTTCACCAGGATCAGAAGAGGAGCCATAAGCCCACATACTTTCTGGGGTGACAGAGCCATTCCTGAAATGCAAGGTGGGGTGTAGCTGTTTTCAACCCTGATTGTCACACTTGTTGAAGCGCTTAAAATTTCACCTTCAGCACAGATCCTTCGGTTTCTTCCAGCCTAATCAGTGCTGGCCTCTCTGCTCACTGCGTATTCACCACCACCGCCCACCCCCTGCCCCCAGCACCGTTTCCTGAATACACAGCCTTCTGCATTGCCTTTGGGTGGTGTGGCTTCCGTCATCATTAGTGCTGTTTGCCAGATCATTCCAGCCCTCCTCTTTCTGGGCGTGTGATAAGACTACGTTTCCAAGCCCCCTTGATGGGTGAGGCTGTGTAGATTAGCTCTGGCCAAAAACTTTTGTATGGAAGTGATGTGTGTCGCTGACAGAAGAGCACGATCCATCACCCGCTGGTGCAAACCTGGCTGGACCCCCCTCCACCACAGGGACCAGCAGAGTTCAAGACGGCGGCTCCTTGGCCAGCAGGTCTCCAACCAGGTGCGGATAAATGTGAGAAACAAACCTCTGTTTTTATAAATGGCTAAGATTTGGGGGTTGTCCATAGGCCCTTCCGACGGATGTACCTTTTCTGTTGTTGTTCATTTACACGTGCTTTTCCTTCTGCTTAAGATCTGCCCGGGTTCCCTTCTCTCCTTGGCTAATTCCTGCTGATCCTTCCAGACTCCGTTCAGAAGTCTTCCCTTCTACGAAGTCTCTGGGAAGGTGGACCCTTTCTATTCTCTGCTTCCCCATCAGTCTCTGTGCAAAGCTCCATGACAGCCTCAACCACGTTTTATTCTCGCTACCTGTTGCCATGTCTGTCTTCACCTCTCGGACTTGGAACGTCTCAAGGGCAGGCCCAGTGCTTTGACTGTTTTTCTATCCAAAGTGCCTGTTTCAAAGTCCAAGGTCAACAGACGTCTCACAGAGAAGTGAAGGCACTCAACATGGTTGATGGACGTCATGCAGGCCAGCCCACTGGTGTCCCAGTTCACCGTCCCAGTGCCCCCAGACACACCAGGACTGGTGAATTTACCAACTATTGGGAAACATTTCTTAAGACTGATTCCTCTCCCTCTCCCACATTATTCGACTGTCATATTTCAAAAATGTTTGTGGTTCAGTTTCAAAAATGTTTGTGGTTCGAATGACTAAGAAGGGAGAAAGACTATCTTACAATTAGGCTCCCATCTTTTGATAATTCCTCATCTTTACAGGAAAGGATTTTTTAAAAGACTTGAAGTTTGGGAGAAAATCAACCTTTATAGGTAATTTTGAGGTCAGTGTGGTTGGTCGTGTAGGCCTGTCTTTGCTTATATGAAACATTGTATTTATTGACTAAATGCCCTCAAATTTTGTAAATGCATTTATGTGCCTCATCCAATGACCATTAAGTTTATAAATTGATGAGATTCTATTTCGATGTCTGTTGTGGATCCTGTGGGTAGCAAGTCAGGGGAGGTACCATTTTTGCTTAGGGCTGGTTCCACATATAAGAGGAAGCGTATTTACTGTTTCCAGTGTCCTCAGTTTTGTAAATGCACCTGTGTCCATTGCCAAATGCACTTCATTGAGTTAAGAATAGACTCTTAATTCTAACGTGAACTGACAAGACTGTTTCAATGTCAGCTGCAGAAGAAGCAAGATCCACTTTGATGGAGGGGTTACAGTGCAACAGTTAAGTGCAGGACTCCGGAGCGAGGCTGCTTGGGTTTTACTCCCTCATGCTGTGTGCCCTGGGGTGTGTTTCTTAACCTTTCCAAGTCTTGGTCTCTTCCATTACAAACGAGGAATAGCAATATTACCTATCTCACAGAATTGATGGGAGGATTAAGGAATAAATACAGTAAAGCACTTGGAAAAGGGCCTGATGCATAATATGAACTCAGTTAACTGTTAGCTATGATGAAATCTGGATATCACAATGAATTTCTTTAGGGACTTTATAAACAGAGTGCCCCAAGCCACCGCAGTGACAACACGGGATCCTCCACCCACTGTGCCACAAGGGAACTCCTTCTTTTTGTCCTTGAATGAAAATATTAAGGGCTTTAAGGAAATATAAACTGCAGTAATCTAGACTACCTGGCAGAGCTTTCTGACGTGGAACAGATTGTTAGGGAACAGATAGCTTTTGACTGATGGGTCATAACGAATTGACAGTGGAGTTGAAGTGGATGAAGAGCGTGACAGCCACCGCCTGTGCCTCTAGAGGAACACGGCAGCTGGAGGAAACGGTCACTTACTGGGGAACAGTCACAAGTTCTGGTTTTATACAGTTTTTAAAAATAAATGTCGATACGGGTGAACACAAATGTTATCTATTCTGTAGCAATTTTTGTTCTCGTGTTGAATCTTCACTTCCGTTGTTCTTCCTATTCCTTCACTCACTCTCTTTTTCTTTCTTTTTTATAATGATTTTATTTTTCCATTATAGCTGGTGTGCAGTGTTCTGTGAATTTTCTACTGTACAGCAAAGTGACCCAGTCACACACATACATATCTACATTCTTTTTCTCACATTATCCTCCACCATGTTCCACCACGAGTGACTAGATACAGTTCCCCGTGCTATACAGCAGGCTCTCATTGCCTATCCACTCCAAGTGTCATAGTTTGCCCCTATTAACCCCAGATTCCCAGGCCATTCCACTCCCTCCCCCTCCCCCTTGGGAACCACAAGACTGTTCTCTAAGTCTATGCGTTTCTTTTCTGTGGAAAGTTTCCTTTGTGCTGTATATTAGATTCTAGATAGGTGATATAATATGGTATTTGTCTTTCTCTTTCTGACTTACTTCACTTAGTATGAGAGTCTCTAGTTCCATCCATGTTGCTGCAAATGGCATTATTTTGTTCTTTTTTATGGCTGAGTAGTATTCCATTATGTATATGTACCATATCTTCTTAATCCATTCATCTGTCGATGGACATTTAGGTTGTTTCCATGTCTTGGCTATGGTGAGTAGTGCTGCAATGAACATGTGGGTGCATGTATCTTTTTTAAGGAAAGTGTTGTCTGGATATATGCCCAAGAGTGGGATTGCTGGGTCGAATGTTAGTTCTGTGTTTAGTTTTCTGAGGTACCTCCATACTGTTTTCCACAGTGGTTGTAAGTATGCAAATTTACATTCCCACCAGCAGTGTTAACTTGTTAATGATGGCCATTGTGACAGGTGTGAGTTGGTACCTCATAGCAGTTTTGATTTGCATTTCTCTAATAATTAGTGATGTTGAGCATTTTTTCATATGCCTGTTGCTATCAGTATATCTTCTTTAGAGAAATGTCTGTTCAGGTCTTTTGCCCATTTTTCGATTGGGTTTTTTTTCTTTTTGGCTGTTGAGTTGTATAAGTTGTTTGTATATTTTAGAGAGTAAGCCCTTGTCAGTTGCATTGTTTGAAACTATTTTCTCCCATTCTGTAGGTTGTCTTTTTTTTTTTTTTTATGGTTTCCTTTGCTGTGCAAAACTTTGTTAATTTGATTAGGTCCCATTAGTTTATTTTTGCTTTTATTTCTGTTGCCTTCGGAGACTGACCTAAGAAAACATTTGTAAAGCTGCTGTCAGAGAATGTTTTGCCTATGTTCTCTTCTAGGAGTTTGATGGTGTCTTGTCTTTCGCTTAAGTCTTTTAAGCCATTTTGAGTTTATTTTTTTGCATGGCATGAGGGTGTGTTCCAGTTTCACTGATTTACATACGGCTGTCCAGTTTTCCCAGCACCACCTGCTGAAAACACTGTCTTTTTCCCATTTTATCTTCTTTCTTCCTTTGTTGAAGATTAATTCACCAGAGGTGTCTGGGTTTACTTCTGGGTTCTCTATTCTGTTCCATTGGTCTGTATGCCTGTTTTGGTACCAGTAGCACACTGTTTGGTTACTGTGGCTTTGTAATATTGCCTGAAGTCTGGGATCTCTCTCTTTTTCTTTTGTCTTTTTAGGGCTGCACCTATTGCATATGGAAGTTCCCAGCCTAGGGGTCAAATTGGAACTGCAGCTTTGGGCCTACACCAGAGCCACAGCAATGTGGGCTCTAAGCCATGTCTGCGACCTACACCACAGCTCACGGCAACGCTGGATCCTTAACCCACTGAGCAAGGCCAGTGATCAAACTTGCATCCTCATGAATGCTAGTTGGGTTTGTTACCACTGAGCCACAACAGGAACTCCCTCTCTCTTTTTTAAATGGAGGAATTTTGTAAAGATTTTATACCAGTTCTACCTTGATTTTTCACATGAACTAGATGAGTTCCTTTATGAATAGCTATTTGTAAGAAGTTCATGGTAAGGAGTGGGCCTTAGACATTTTCCAGGCCAGCTGGAATTTTCTTTGAATCACGCTCAGGTTCTTTTTGAGCCAGGTTTTGAACTGAAGGCTCTTTTTGTCTTTAACTCTTTGAATAGAGATCTGAAGCAAAAATGTTGAGTCCCTTTTTTTGACCTTGCCAGGCTGCTTTTTGCACTGGTGGTAATCATATGTGATTCCTCATTCAGCTATTCTTTTTCTAGGTGTCATTGTCACTTACACTGTCAACAGCTTATGCTGATCATCAGGATACAGGCAGAGGTCTCATTTTATTGTGCTTCCCAGATACTGAGTTTTTTACAAATTGGAAGTTTGCAGCAACCTTGTATTGAGCAAGTCTGTTTGTGCCATTTTTCCAACAGCATTCTTTTTTAAAAAAATTATAGTGGATTTACAATGTCGTGCCAATTTCTGCTCTGACAGCATTATTTTAAAATAAAGGTCCATACATTTTTTAGACATATGCTATTGCACACTTTATAGACACAGTACAGTGGAAACATAACTTTTACATATACTGGGAAGCCAGAAAATATGTGTGATTCACTTTATTGTGACATTTGCTTTAATGCAATTGTCTGGAACCAAAACTGTCACATCTCTGATGTGTGATTTTATAGGAAATAAGGCCTAGTAATTCTCTTTAAACTATTTCTAGGAACTATGTACACAATTTAATAACAGAACTTCTGCAGGGTTTGTGAAAAGAGGTCTCTAACATCAGAGGGTTATCAAACCATCCATTTGATGGAAAGGATGATGCTCAAATGTTACCAATGACATGTTTTTCCCTGCAATATTTCATGCTGACATTTAAACAGGTTTTTATGTAAGGCGTATCTAAATGAGGTCACCTAATAGGGCATTTCTGATCAATACTTTTTTTGTGCCAAAAAGTTCTTATGTTTTCAAAGAGGAATGATATCCTGGATAAACTTTTCATCCAGTGGGAAAAAACCCTGATTTGCAGATCCTCAAAACCATCAAGTTTATGCTCACTGTCCCTCCTACAAGCTGATTTTATAGGTTCGGGTAGGTCATGTCAAGTGTCTTGAACACAAACTTAGCAACAGTTTTGGGACTTGCTCTTAGTTTTCTGGATTTCAATTTCTTTCTGTCACCCCCGCTTGCCTTCCTGGTTTATCACTTTAGATCTTAAAGGCCGACTAGAGGCCATTTAGAAATTTTCGATTGTAATCTATGCATTTGCTTTAGATAGTATGTATTTTCCCCATACCACTTGCCTAGTTCCAAGCCTGGGCCACACAACTTGATCTACTGGCAGGAGGGCTGGTTGGAAAAGAGTTTGGTGGGCATAAAATTAGTAGCTCCTTAATGATGAGTTATTAAAGAACCTCTTCTTTTTGTTCTTTTTTTCCCCCCCGCACCCACAGCATGTGGAAGTTCCTGGGCCAGGGTTTGAACCTGTGCCACAGCAGCATCCCAAGCCACTGCAGAGACAATGCCGGATCCTCAACCCACTGCACTGCAAGAAAACTCCTTCCTTTTGGTCTTGAATGAAAATTTTATTTCATTTATTTTTTATTTTATTTTATTTTTTTTGGTATTTTTAGGGCCGCACCCGAGGCATATGGAAATTCCAAGGCTAGGGGTCAAATCAGAGCTATAGCTGCCAGCCTACGCCACAGCCACGCTGGATCCCAGCTGTGTCTGTGACCTATACCACAGTTCATGGCAATGTCGGATCCTTAACCCACTGAGCAAGGCCGGGGATCAAACTTGCATCCTCAAAGATACTAGTCGGATTCATTAACTGCTGAGCCATGACAGGAACTCCTTGAATGAAAGTTTTAAATGGCTTTAAGGAAATACAGAGTTAGGACCTAAACTTTTGTAATCTAGAATACCTGGCAGAGCTTTCTGGAGTGGAACTGTCAGGGAAGGGAGACTTTTGACTGATAGGTAATAACTAATTGACAGGGGGGTTGAGGTGGAAGAAGTGTGTGGCAGCCTTCACCTGGGCCTCTAGAGAAACACGGCAGCTGGAGGAAATGGTTCCTGGGGAACAGTCCAAGCAAAAATCCTCAAGTAAACAGAATGAAGACATTTATAGGCTAAGGTTTAACTCTTCTTAAGGAATGGTGGTTTTGTTTTCTACTGCAACTTCCAGGATCCAGATCTCCTTTTACAGGAAGGGGAGGGGGAGAGGTCACCATGGTAAAACCAGGCTGAATTTGTCTTTGGCATTTCCAGCTCCTTCCTTGGGTCATGGGATCCATTCTTTTGAGCTTAGCCTCCTCAATTCCCCATCTTTTCTCTAGGACCTAGACCAAGCTGAGGACAATTTGATAAGGCTGCATGAACATCGTGGAAAATGTGGAAGAGAAAGAAAACTCCCCGTGGCACTTCCAACAGTACCACAAATATCAAAGAGCGGTCCTAATTCAATTTCATTTCTTTATCCAGGCAACACCCATTCATGCATCTGTTACTAGGTGTCAGTTACTGTGCTAGGTGCTGGAGCTGGTGCAGGGGGCAGGGTATTCCTTGTGCTCCTGGACCTCATAGGCTGGTGCCTAGAGTTGTGTGTGACTACAGAGCCACGCGCTTTGCCCTTCCCGCTTCTGGAAAGCGGTGTGCCTTTGACAGGAGGAAGAGAGGCCGCATCACCAGTTCTTTAGCTTCGGGGACAAATCTGAGACAGAACTGTTACCATGAGCTCTGGAGGCTGATGTGTGGGCAAGGAACGAGGGTGAAATAGCAAGAACTGGATAAGAAGAAGGAGTGGGAGGAAGGGTGGGAGGGAAAAAAAGATGGGCAGATGCACATGGCGGGCATGGAAGCCTCCGCTGGACCTTGTCATGCCTGGTTCCTACTCTTCAGACTGCCTAACCTTTGACCCCAACGAACATTATAGTTCTTCAAATGTATCTCCTATTGAAGCGGTGCTGTTTATCTTTGGTGATGTGCCCCGGCTTTACCAGAGCTTCCTTAGTAATCCGTCTTGCAAGCTGGGTTTGTGGATTTAGTCTGTGTTTCTAACAGCCAGATGCCCCATTTGCTCTGCTCAGCCTGGAGAGCCTTAAGCTAATAGTTCCTTAAAGACGGGATCCAGCCAGCAGGTGTAGAGGGACAGGCAGGCCAGGTTATCTCCCCACTTCCTTGGGGTCAGGGAAAAGGTGGGGCGGGGGGCCAGATGGCTTCTGGGAGGGCCGTTGGCCTGCATCTAGCCTGTCGGAAAGAGGAAGAAAGGGCTGGCTAAGTTTCCTTTTCGGGGAGTAGAATTTTTTTTTTTTCCCTTTTACAAGTGAAATTGGAACAGTCCTGGGAAAATGGGACAAGTGTCACTAACCAAGAGACAGGGCCGTTGGCCCAACTCAGCCGAGCGACCCTTAGGGAGTGATTGCCTTGATACAAAGAAAACTACAATTTCTCGCAACAAGAGGTAGTCCCGGCAGGTAGAGAACGGGGATCCGCACGTGCATCAGCCTCTGACGGGCGGACGTGGGCGGGATGGGCAGTCAGAGTGCTTCTCTGAGAGAGGGGAGGCCAGAGGGAACTGCGGGTGCTTTTCCTCCAGCATGCTGGAAACGCTCTTTCCAGATACTTGCCTGGCACCGGGGTCCCTACTAAGCCCAACGCGGCAGCCTTAGGAGGGGCGGCCCCCCTGTCCAGGAGGGTGTGGGGCAGAGGTTCACTCTCTCCTGTCTCCGGGTTTTGGCCGGCGCAGGAGGGTGAGACCAGAACGGGCCGAGCTGGAGCGAAAGCCAGTCCAGGCCCGCCCAGGCCCGCCAGCCCGGGAGGTAAGCTCCCAAAGGTAAAGCGAGGCAGCGCCTGGCACGTCCTGCGCGTCCCCGGCCCCGAGGCTCCCGCGCTCCCTCCCACCGCGCGGCCCCCTCCCCCGACCGCACGGGCGAGGATTTTGGTGCAATGCGAATTAGCGCCAGTCACCGAGTCCGGAGGGCCCGGCAGGCTCGGCGAGCGACAGCCGCTGGCCAGCGCCTCGGGGCCCGAGTCAACGCCCACCTCCGCCCGCATCCCCGCCGCCTTCCGTCGCCATAACAACTGGCCCCCGCCCGCCGGGCCCCGCGCAGCGCCGGGACGCCCGGGGAGGACGCCCCCGCCCTCGGCGCCCCGCATCCGGGCCGCCTCGCACTCCCGCCCCCGCCCAGCCGCGTCCGAACGCGGCGCAGAGGCGCCCCCTCCCGCCGCCGGGGAGGAAAGCCCTCGCGCCCCCGGGACTTGACTTTGCAGAATTAATAAAGCAGCCGCGGGGGCGGGGGGAGGGGGAACCGGGTCCTCCAGCACGCGCCCGGGCGCCGGCACCTGCCCGGGTTCCCCGCACCTGCCCTCTCCTGGGCTCCAGGGCGCGGGCGGCGGCGGCGGCGGCGGCGGGGAGCGTGGTCCGGCGGCGGCAGCGGTGCCCCCGCAGCCGGGGCACGGCGCTCCAGGGGAGCAGGACATCCCCGAAGGCAGCAGCGTGTCGAGGGCGGGGAGGCGGGGAGGCGGGAGGCGGTCTGGGCGCGCGGGGAGGGAGGGCGGGGAGCCCGCGGGAGGAGGAGGAGGAGGGGGGAGGGAGCAGGGCGGGCGGCAGGGAGGGAGGAGAAGGGAGGCAAGAAAGTAGCAGAAAGTGAGGCTGGCAGCCGGCGGCAAAGGAGCCGGGCGAGCGGCGGCGGCGGCAGGAAGTCTGTGCCCGAGACGAGCAGAAATAAGAGCCAGGGAGGGACCGCGGCGGCGGCGAGAGTGAAAGAGGAAACTGCAGAAGAGGAAGCTCTGCCGCAGCACAAAGTCTCCTCCGGCTCCCGCGCCGAGCATCCCCACGTCGCCAGCCCAGCCCTCCCGGACCGGCTCGCCGCCGCCCGCGCCCCCGTTGCGCCCGCGCCGCCGTCCCCCGCGCCCGGGCGCCCCCTCCTCGTGCGCCCACCCCGGCCCCCAGCGCCCCCGGCCGCGCCGCCCTCCGCGCACGCCGCCCTCGTCTGCCATGGCTCGGGAGAACGGCGAGAGCAGCTCCTCCTGGAAAAAGCAGGCTGAAGACATCAAGAAAATCTTCGAGTTCAAGGAGACCCTGGGAACGTAAGTGGGGTCCGGGGAGAGGACGGCGGCGGTGGCAGCGGCCGCGGGTGCAGAGGTGCTCACGCTGCCACCGCCCCCGCCACCGCGGCAGGAACGGGCGGGTTGCCGCGTCCTCATTGTCCGGTTCTCGCCTCTGCGGAGCCCCACGCGTGTCCGCCGCGTGGGTCTAAGCCCTGAGAGCCCGGGTGGGTGCCGCTTCTGGGCGGAGGCGGGGAGGCTCTGGGCTTTCGGGGACAGTGGCAGGCAGGCGATTTTCCACTTCCCTGACACTGCCGCCCTCTCGACTTCTCCCCACGCGTGACTGTAGGCTGAGCATGGTGGATATTCCTGTTTACCGGCTGCGTGCGTCTACTCACCGAGTGCATGGGCGCACCGTGTTGGCGAGAGACGAGGTCACAAAAAACCGGGCTCTGGGCATTCCCATTTCTGTCCTTCCATCATACGTTCTTATAGAACTGACAACTGCACGTTCTAGGTGTAGGCAAGACTTTGGATGGCCGCGCGATTTGGGAAGGGGGAAATTTCGCAGCGTTCAGGGCCACGTGTGGGCAGAGCCTCGCTTGAGCGGCTGTCCATTTCACCCGGCTCAGCCGCGCACGCGAGAGAGGGTCTGCGAGGGTCTCTGTTCCGGTGGTTTCTCTCCAGGGCCGGCTGTCTTCGGAGGCTGGGCTCTGTGTCTCAAGGAAGCAGAAATAATAAGAAGTCGATGGCAGGAAGGCTCCAGGCTTGTGCTCCTCCGTTCAGCTGCTGTTCCCTTTCTGCCCAGGAGTTGGTTTTTGTTTGTTTTGTTTTGGAGCGCCTGAGAATAGGTAGGGAGGCTGATAGTGAAAGAGACTCGGGCACTGCTGGCAGAGTCTCAAGTTGGAGTTATTTTCTCCCCTCATGTGATCAGTATCTGCCGGCACATGTATTCACACACACATATGAGCTATACGAACCAAGTCTTTCGCGGGGGTTCATGGAGGTGTTGATGAGGCTGGGAAGAGCTAGAGGAGGTGTTTCTTAAGATAAATCAGTGTGCTCTTCCTCCCAGTCTTGCTTTCTCCCTCCTTTACCTGTCTTTGTGGTTGGTTGGTTTTCCCAGAGCCACATTTTCCAACCCAGATTGTTTTCTGCCTCATACTCAGGGGCTGCTGAGTTATTTGGTCATTTTCGCTCCTCCTCGGCGGTATCTGCAGTGGGTCCGGCAGAACCAGTTATAAAGGTGGCCTCCCTGCCATGCTTCTGATCCTGGGGACACACACATGTCGAGGATGAGAATAGGGTCTCCCAGCCGTTGTGCTGGCTTCAGGGACAGCACCTGTGGGTGGAGATGGTCTAGCTTTGTTGGAAAGACAACAGAAAGGACTGAGCCTTTTCATAGGGGCTTGGGGCTGCTGCTTGGCATGGCCAGGTAAGCAGTGAGGTTAGTTCAGAACTTTAAAAAATTACCACTGAGGTTTATTTGGGTTTGTGGTAATGATGCTGAGATGCTCAAATTGCTGAGAAAGAGGAAGCAGGTCCTTGCTGGTTGTCCTGAGCCCGATGATGTAGCTGCAGATGAGGGGAGTGGAGAACCCCATCACGTGAGAATGCTTGCCTTGCCTGGTGCATCCCCACTGAGCCCCTGGCGCTGGTCCCCCTGCCTGCAGCCTCCGGGCAGGTGGATGCTGGCTCCCCTGACTGCCTCCTGGTCCCCGGGAGAGCCCTGCAGCCTCTGCTCCGCAGTGGCTGGGCTGCTCAGCTCCGTGAGCTGTGGTTTCACTGAGTGGCTTCTGCAGTGGCGGGCGCTGTTTGGGGAATGACTGCAGGTGGTTCCACCTCTGGGCAGAATGAGGACTTGCCTTAGGGTGCTGGTTGCTGGAGGGGCTGGAGAGCTCTTGCCAAACAACCTCTTGGATTCAGTCCACATTCCCTGTGAACTTGGGGAGGGGTCTCTTGTTAAGTTCTAAAGCTTTGCCCTCTGTCTTGGAAAGAATTCTTTGAAAAGAGGCCTCCCATGGTGCTGGCAGGGATTCTGGAAGAGTGAAACCCAAACAATCAAAGGGTCAGAAGAATGTTTTCACTCAAGAGCATAATAATAATAACAGTAATAGTAATTGTAGTGACTTTATCAAATGAATACACCGAGTACTAGTAATTATTCTCAGTGCCTTCGATGTATTCATTTTATTCTCGTGCTAACCTGATGAGTGAGGTTTTTACTATTATCCCCATTTGACAGATGGGAAAACTGAGGCAACAGAGAACTTAAGTGACCTGTCAAACCCCAGCTACTTAGTAAGTGGGGTTGACATTTAAATGAAGCAGAACATTTTGTGCTGATGCATGTGGGGTTGAGCCACTCTGTGGATTATGTAACAGCTCATGTTAATAATAATTTGACTTAACTTTGGTATTTGGAAAGCTAATTTTAATATGAATGTAGAGAAAACATACTTACGGGGTCACCTGCTATCTAAACATGGATTCTTTCAAAGCTTTTGGGTTATCAACATCATTTTGTCTCTTGGAGTGTCCAGAAGTGGTCTGAAGTTCAGGATGTCTGTTTCACCCGGGGCCAAGTCCAGTGACCTTGGCCTGAGTCTAAACAGAGAGGTCACCCCTGGTCCGTCAGTGTGGATTTTGGGTTTGGGCTGTTCACTTGTTTGTAATGAAACCGGCGTCAGGGGCCTCAGGAGCTGTGACTGGAATTTATTTCCAAGGCCCTCTGCAGGTCCAGTCATTTTGTCTGTCATACTTTCACCATATGCCTTTAAGATCCTAAGGCAGGAAAGCCCTGCCAGGATCCAGACTCTCAGCTTACAGTGTTCAAAAATGCTTTTAAAACAAAGCATGGTGAAGGCCCAAGGAACACTCACTGTGCCAGACTTGGTCGTCTGATACGAAGCTCCCTGAACCAGGTACCTTTCTGTGCGGAGCGGAGCCTTTGCTGTCGAAGGCCAGAGCGCCCAGCCCTTCGGACTGCGTGGTCAGCAGGACCTTGCTGCAGGGTGGGGGCCAAATGGGAGTGAAGGCTGGCCCAGAGGGGTGGGAAAGAGCTCGAGGGAGCAAAGGACAGCGCGGGGGAAGGACACACCACGTGGTTTGGGCCTGGGTGACCTGAGGCACCTCGGAGTCAGGCCTCAGGAGAAGCCTCTCGACTTGCAGCCTTCAGCCTGGCTTCCTTCGAAAGGGAATCCCAGCGCCTAACCTTACCTCTGAAAAAGGTGGAAAGGCTTCATTACTATTTATTAACCAACGACATATTTTCAGGTCGCTGGGTAGATGTGAGACCAAAGCAGTGTTGTGTAACAGCAGTTAGGAGTGGTCGACATTTCTGCCGCGTGTTGGCTCGGGCTGTTCACGCCGTCTCCGCCGTAGGCATCTCGCAGCGCTTCGGAGCCAAGAAATGGAAAAGGGGCCGTTTGGAGAAGCCTGCGGACGGGAAGAAAGCTTTGATGTGGCGTCTAGGAAGTAGCCCAGACTCAGGGAAGTGGCTTCTGTCGTTTCCACGCCGTGAAAGGCATCTGAATAGAGGGGACCTTGATGGGTGGCGTGACGCAGAGAGCCCCCGTAGTATTCGATTCCCCTGGAGTAGAGGAAGCGGCACCTCCTAGAAAATAGGTCCTCATCTCTGCGGGCTATGAACGCAGGCTTTTCTTCCAGACTGTGCGGAAGTCATTGCTGTTTGTGGGGCCTGGAGCGGCCACCACGGAGGACTTGGGCCTGAGTTCAAGGTCCGGCCCGGCCCCCGATGGCGCGTGTGGCCTGTGGGCTGCTTGGCCATTTGTCCACGTGCCCCTCTCCTGGTCTGAGTCTGTCATCTATAAGATCAAGGAGGCAGGGAAGATGGGGTGCATTTCAAGTGCCCCCACAACCCGGAGGTTTTGTGGCTTCCCGGGGTAACAAAGGCACACATTCTCATTTTTCAGGAGCTTTCCAATTCAGCCAGAGCAGCTTGGTCCTACTTGGAGGGACGTTTTTATGGCCGTGCTGGTAGCAACGTGACACAGCTCAGGACAGTTTTATCCCACTTAAGGTCAGTAGCACAAGGCCTTCTCTTTTTCATTAAATGAGTGCCTGCTGGGCGCTGCTTTAGGAAGGGTATAAATAGAAATTTCTGTAGGGCAGCACTGCCTTTTCCCACTAGTATCATACTTACACGCCTTGTTCTGAAATTGCTCAATAAGTACACCTGTTGGCGGACAGAGATGATTGACTTATCTGAAAGCTCGAGTGGAAAACAGTCTCAGGTGTTCTTGGGGGGAGGGGGAGGTACGGGGAGGGGGGGAGGTGGCAGATCTCCCTGAGCTAGTTTGACTGGCTGATTGAATAGCATTTATCCTGGGACAACTCAAAGTTTGCGAGTCTGGGGGAAGCATTTAAAAGAATGTTACCAAGAGGGAAACAGAGGTGGGGAACCCCCCCTCCCCCGGAGCTCTCCCCGAGGGTATCCTGGCTGCAGAACTTGTCAGACTTTTGCAGCATCTCAGCTCCCCCTTTTTTGAGGCATGATATAAATTCAGCCTCTTGTATGTTTAAAAATATCTATGGAACACCTGCTATATTCTAGGCACAGGGAGGGCGTGGGGCCGGGCGGACAGCAGTGAACACACAGATGCAAATGCCCACTTTCCTGGAGCTCACATTCTGGTGAGGAAGCCAGAAGAGAAAAACTATGAATCAGGAAAAACGTGGAGTAGGTTAGGGAACACACACACACGTGGGGGAGAGAAATCAGGCCGGGAAGGGGGCTTCTTTCTGGAGGGGGCGGTGGCGGCGGCCTGGAGCAGCGGAGCCAGGGCGGACCGCGCTGAGGAGCTGCTGTGGGAATCAAGACCTGGACACGCTGACGGTGGAACGTTCCAGTCGGAGGGACCAGCAAGCGCCGAGGGCGCCCTGAGGCGGGAGCAGGCCTGGTATGTTCAAGGCCCGGCTGCTTCGGGGCGGCCGGTGTGGCTGAAAGCGAGTGACCGGGGTGTGGAGCTTGGGAGCCAGGGGTGACAGGTGCGTTGGGGGAGGAGGGGAGCGGAGGTCCGAGTTCCCGAAGGGCCTCGGGATGGCGGAGGCCCTGCTCGTGCTGTAAGAGGAGCGGGGAACGATGGAGGGTTCGGAGCAGACTCGGGCGTTTCCGTCACGGCCCTGGTGGCCGCGGGGAGAACGGCTGCGCGGGTTCAGAGGCAGAATCACGGTCGGGGCTCTTGAAGCCATCCGGGGCAGAGAAGGGGGGCGGAGGTGAGGAGGGGTGGTCGGGGTCAGGACCCACGGGGGGAGCGTCCGTAGGGCCTGGCGGCGGATCGGGCGTGGGTGTGAGATTGTTCCCCAAGGGTTTGGGGTTGGAGGAGCATGCCCTTGGGTGCTGGGGGTCGTTTTCCCGAGGATTTTTCTGCGCACCTGCTCAGCAGGGCCTTCCGCGGTCTGGGAAGCTCTTGGAAACAGTTTGGAGGCTGAGCTCGCGTCCTTTGGGCTTCGGGGTTCCTCTTGTGAGGGGACTCTGGGTTTTTAAGGTGAAATTGACTTCTCTCTCTCCGAGAGCCTGTGTCTGGAACGGGCCGCCGCGGCGCCTCCTCTGCTGTCGCCGTGGGGGGTCGCGAGAGGCTGGACATTGGAGCAGCTGGACGCGAAGCACTTGCTTTGCTTTCTGTGAAATTGCCAGGTTTTTGCCTCTAGAATCTTCGACAGGAAGAGCACGCGGACGTAGCCTGGGACTACGTGAGAACTAGATCTGGGAATTTAAAGCCCAAACCTTCTGTGAAACGTAATAAACACGGGGACTCCTGGTCCTTCGCTGACAGCGTGTTTTTGTGTTTGGAGAGGAAAAGCCAAGAGCTATTCTCGGGTGCACAAAAGATAACAGACCCTCGTGGCCTTACTGATGAGTCCAGTGGCGTTGGGGACATGGTGCCTTTATAGAGCTTGTTCCCAGAGGGTTTAACGAGGCTGTGTCTCCAGTAGAAATTTCTGGTTCAGACTTGGCCGCCCAGGGACAGTAATTAGACCTGACAAGAAGATGCCTCTGTCCTCTCGGGAGGGTTCGAGGGGTTTACTTGTTGAGTTTTTCTTTGGCTGGGTCTCCGTAAATCCCTTTAATCTTTCCTTTCCTCGAACAAATCTCCTTAAATCCCCTTCAGTCTCCCTCCTCCTCCTCCTGTCCCCTCTGGGAAGGTTTAGGCAGTGGTCCAGCAGGCTCACGCAGGTGGATCCCGGGACCTCAGGCGGCCTCTGTTCCTCACCAGTTTCTGAGGACACATTTCTTCAGTCGAAGAAGCAATGGCTTCTGGGTGGTCAGCACCAAGCCTGGAGCCCTAGTCGGCTGGTGCCTGTTTCTTTTGGACATGGGCAACCCTGGGCCTTTGTGGCTGGAACACAAGGCCGCGTGGACTCCGGGAGAGACGCCAGCGGGACCTTCCTTGGTTCATGCTGGGTCCGTCCCTTTGTCCCTTGGACGGCCCGCAGCACAGGAGATGGCTTTTTCCTTGGGCTGATTTTCTGTTAGATCTCGCTTGACTGTTTGAACATGCTGATTACGCAGGCTGTGGATTCTTCAGGTTCAGATTGGACCCAGGGTCCCCTCCAGGCGGATGCTACAGGCCAAGTTCATGCCAGGGCAGACCAAGTTCGTGCTCTGTCTCCAGCCATCAGCTGCGGCTCTTGGGCCGTTTTTTCTGGTATTTCGGCAGGATTCAGGGACGGGGGGGATTCTGGGTGTGGCTTAACACCAAATCTTGAGGCTGAGGCTTTGGGACAGCATGTTGGGGAGGCAAAGGGCATAACAGAAGGGCCAGCTTCAGCACCACCACTCAGCCGTGTCCGTCTGGATGGGTTCCTTCATCTTTCTGAGTTAAGATGGGGATGGAAGTCGCTGCCTCGTGGGACTCCGGTAAGGATTCAGTGACGTCGCCTGGCACATGATTGGCGGTGGGTGAACAGTCACTGTCATCAAGTTCTGGTTGCCTTCAGCAGCTGTGGTGGAGGGTGTCTACCGTGGATATTCAGCGCCAGCGCCACGAAGAGGAACGTGACAGTAGCTATTAGAAACTGATTTTTGGAAGCTTTTGTGGCACATGGGCAGAGTGGTGCCTATTTGACCTCCTCCCAAAGTAGATGGAAGAAACCACCGCTAAGACCTCAGTTAATCGGGGGAGAACGTGTGCTGTGTGTTCCCTGCGGCACAGCCCCGCGCTGCTGAGAATGGAGGCTCTGAGGTTCCCAGGACATGGGCGCAAAACCCTGGGTGCGCTGCTTCCTGCCTATAAGGCTTTGGGCACGTTATGTCGCCAGGCTGAGCCTCACACCCTCGTCTGTACAACAGGATGAGAGCAGCGCCTGATCTGAGGTGCAGCGAGGGTTCGATGACGGTGCGTGGAAACCACTCAGCACAGGGCGTGGCCATGAATCCCCGTCCAGTAAATGCTCCTTCTCTCTCCTTGGCCCCTGGGTGCCGGCCCCCTGCCCCTCAGAGGCCACCTGCATGGCGCCGTCCAGCCCTGGCTTCCCGCAGAGGCCGATGGGTTCATCGGGTGCAGGCGGTGGCCGAGTGACGGGGCCCCAGACGTCCTCCCGACCAGCTCTTGTGTTGCGCGACCTAGTTTGCTGCAGACACGCTCGTCCCTTTCCCGGGTTATCTCGTCGGCTCTGTGTCTCTGCCCTGCGCCCTGAGCTGGTTGATTGTGGTTGTTGTCTCAGTCTGTCTTCATCTCCATCAGCTCGTGCAGGAACCTCGCTTGCTGCAGCGTCTCCGTGCCGCCGGGGCCTGTCTTGCAGCGTGTGGAGCTGCTTTCTGGAAGGGTTCCAGCCCTTTCTGCTTTGTTTCTTATTGAAAGTAACGTTTGGCTTTGAGGACCGCAGTAACTTAACTGATTTCAGGGTTACGAACAGCAAGGAGTTGTATGAGTTTAAAATCTCTAGGTACTGAGTTTATTTCATTAATTTAATTTGATGGAATTAAAATGATAGTTCCTTTATACTGTGCTAATTTCTGTGGTACAGCAAAGTGACTTAGTGGTACCCATACATTCTTTTTAAAACATTCTCTCCTGGAGTTCCTATTGTGCCTTAGTGGTTAACGAACCTGACTGGTATCCATGAGGACACGGATTCGATCCCTGGCCTTGCTTAGTGGGTTAAGGATCCAGCGTTACCGTGAGCTGTGGTGTAGGCTGCAGATGCGGCTTGGATCCTGAGTTGCTGTGGCTGTGGTGAAGGCCGGTAGCTATAGCTCCGATTGGACCCCTAGCCTGGGCACCTCCATATGCCCTGGGTGCGGCCCTAAAAAGACAAAAAAAAAATTCCTTTTTATTATGGTTTATTCCAGGAGATTGAATATAGTTCCTCCTGTGCTATGCAATAGGACCTTATTGTTTGTCCATCGTAAATATAATAGTTTGTATCTACTAACCCCGAGCCCTGGGTCTCTCCCTCTCCCTCCCGCCCTGCAACCACAGGTCTTCATGTCTGTGAGTCTGTGTCTGTTTTGTGGATAAGTTCATTTGCACCATATATTAGATACCACAAATAAGTGATATCATATTTGTTCTTCTCATTCTGACTTACTTCATGCGGTATGATAACCTCTAGTTGCATCCGTGTTGCTGCAAATGGCATTATTTTATTTTATTTTATTTTAATTTTTTTTTTTACGGCTGAGTAGTATTGCATTGCATATATATGTTCCGGGTACTGAATCTGTTTTGATGTTAGAGTATTTCACAAATGCAAACACGTCTAGGTATCAGTCCCATGAACACGTGTAACAGTTTATTCAGAAATGTCCTTTCAGGGAGTTCCTGTTGTGGCTCAGCGGGTTGGAACCTGAGGATGCAGCTTCGATCCCTGGTCTCACTCATTGGATTAAGGATCTGGCGTTGCTGTGAGCTGTGGTGTAGGTCAAAGATGCGGCTCTGATCCCGAGTTGCCGTGGCTGTGGTGTGGACTGGCGGCTGTAGCCCAGATTCCAGAGCGTGGCCTGGGAACTTCAACACGCCACAAGTGCGGCTGTGAAAAGAAATGGGGGGGGGGGGAAGCACATGCAAAATCATCTCATATGAATTACAGTATTATGAAAACAAAGCCAAAACCCCAAAAATATCCTTATCAGGGATTGTTGGGTGGGGGCTGAGAGGTGATCTCAGAATTTTAATTTCCCAGGTCGCGGGATGTAGGTAGAACAGCTGGGGAGCTGGTGTCTGAATTGGGTGAAATCCTTCACCTTGACCTCTCCATTTTTAGCCCTTTGGACGGCTGGACCGCGTCTCGGGGGGCGGGGGTGTGTGTGTGTCACAGTTTGTCGGCGCCTCTGCCGCGTGGTGAGCGGGGGAAGAAGAGGCCTCCCCGCGGGCCCGAGTCAGCCTTGCTCCCTCCTGAGAGGCCCCGTCTCTGACTTTCATGACCGCGGCTCACGTCCCTGAAATTGCTTTTACACCAAATTGGATTTGGGGCTCTAAATGGAATCCCAGAGGTACTGTATTCAATAAAGCCTGGGACAGTCCCCAGTTTTCAAGTGGCGCCCCGCACGCCCCCCCGCCCCATCCCTCCCACCAGGGACCACAGTGTTGTCAGGAAAAACAAAAAACAAAACTAACCCCCAGCCTTTGCAGCTCAGAAAACTTGTGAGTGGAAGGAAGAGCAGCTGTGCCGAGCGTAGGGGTCTGGCGGGGGGGCGTTGATGACCCCTGGACCCGTGTCCCTGTCCCCAGCGCCCCTCCAGTTTCTTTAACCTGATAAAAATGGCTGCTTGAAATCGGCCTTAAAACATGAGATGGTATAAATGTCTTGACATGGGTCGAGAGACCAGCCATCTGTGATGTACGTGATCTTTAAAGAAGGTACTTTTTTCTGCCACGTGAAACCGATAAGAATCAGCCTTTGGCTGGAAGATGGGAGGAGGAAAGGACGTAATTGTGGTTTTGGAACTTTGGCGCAAGCGGGGAGGCTGAGATGAGCTGCAGACTTCAAGTTGAAGGCCGGGTGAGGCCACGTGGAGAAGCTTCCCAGGCCACCTGACCTCAGCCTTTAAAACACCGGGTCCGAGAGCTGCCGGGGCACCGGCAGGGAAATGCTGTGATGCTGCCTCTGGGCCCTCGCCTCCCCACCTCCCCCAGCACGACCCCAGCTCCCAGGGCCAGGCTGGGACTGTCACACTGCAGTTCAGCGGGATCAGGTGCTCACGGCTTCTCTAGGCCTGAGCTGGGTCCTTGCTACCATCAGACGTTTCACTTCTCTTACAAAATAGGCCTTGAATGACAACCATAACCGAAAGCTAAAAATGTGTAAAGGTTGGGAACAGCCTGTTATCTGGCCATCAGGCACAGCGATGGCCTGAATTCTTTCTGCCTGCGTTAGCATGGCTAGTGTAAGTGGAGTTTGTGGTCCTAGTCACAATTAAAAAAAAAAAAAGGTTGATTTCTTTAGGGCCCTTTGGCTCCTTGGACAACTGGGAAATAACAGGGCCTCATATTTGGGGGTGTGTGTGTCTGTGTCTGTGTGTGTTTCCCTTTTTTTGGCTGCCCCATGGCATATGGAGTTCCCGGGCCAGGGATCGGATCCCAGCCACAGTCTTGACCCAAGCCACAGCTGTGGCAACATCGGGTCCTTAACCCACTGTGCTGGTCTAGGATTGAACCTGGGTCCCAGCGCTCCCAAGATGCCGCCAGTCCAGTTGGGCCACAGCGGGAACTCCAGGGGTGTGTGTGTGTTTCAATTGTGGTAAAAAAAAAAAAAAATGAGTAACCTAAGATTTGCCGTCTTAACCCTTTTTAAGTTCAGCTCAGTGGAGCTCAGGACATTCAGGTTGCTGTGCCAACCATCACCTCCATCTCCAGAATTTTTTCCTCTTCCCTGCAGCTTTACCCTTGTCCAGCCCTCACTCCCCCCGGTGCCCCAGCTCTACTGTCTTTATGAATTTGGCCACCCTAGCTATTGCATAAAAGTGGAATCAGACAGTTTTTGTCTCGCTTATTTTATTTAGCATAATGTCAGGGTTTATCCACATGGTAGCATGTGTCAGAACTGCCTTCCTTTTTAAGGCAGGGTACAGTTCCACGGTGTGGGCAGCCCTTGTCTACCCACTTATCTGTTTTTTCGTTTTGCTTTTTAGGGCTGCACCTGTGGCATATGGAGGTTCCAGGCTAGGGCTCCAATAGGAGTTCCAGCTGCTGGCCTACACCACAGCCACAGCAGCGCCAGATCCGAGCCGCGTATGAGACCTACACCACAGCTCACAGCAACCCTGTATCCTTAACCCACTGAGCGAGGCCTGGGATTCAGCCTGCAGCCTCATGGTTCCTAGTTGGACTCGTTTCCGCTGCGCCACGATGGGAACTCCCTACCCACGCATCTGCTGATGGACACTTAGGGCCGCTTCTGCCTTTGGGATTTGGTGAACACTGCTTTGTGAACGTGGCTGGACACGTACCTCTTCTGGTCCCTGCTTTCATTTCAGTTCTTTTGTTTCTTTTGGTTCAGACCCAGAAGTGGAATTGCTGGCTTATGGGGTAATTCTGTGCTTCATTTCTCGAGGTACCAGCCTGCTGTTTTCCACAGCTGTGTGGCGCTTTGCCGTTTGCAGAGTGCTTTTATGTCCACGATTTCTTCTGCAAATGATTGCCTCGTGGGTGGGCAGCGATCATTTGGCCTCCTTTTCCAGAGGAGAAGATGGAGGTTCAGGAGATGAAATGACTCAGAAGGAAAGGTTCTGGGTGGCGGCTGGAGGGTGGATAGTCCCGGCTCCTTCTCCCATGTCGCGCTGCTTACGGGCCCCGCTCAGTGGAGACAATGGGAATAGAGAAGACTGATGGATTAAAAAGACGCTTCCCCTAGGAGCTCCCGCCGTGGCTCAATGGGATCCACGGCCTCTTGGGCGTGCTGGGATGCAGGTTCGAATCCCCTGCACAGCACGTTAAGGCTCTGGCATTGCCACAGCTGCATTGTGGGTCACAACTGCAGCTCGGAGCTGATCCCTGGCCTGGGAACTCCATGTGCCACGGACAAAAAAGGAAAAAAAAAAGATACCTACCCCTTCCGTGATGTGGTTAGGGGACCTTTGGAGCCACTCGTGTGCGGGTCAGCCAGCTCAGATTTGTAATCCTCTCGGATTTCCAGAGTGGAAATGCTCCCACATGGAACCACTTCAAGTCCCCGGGTTCAAGAACAAGCCCTTCCAGTCCTTGAGTTAGGAGTTGACTGAGTGTATCTGTGAAGGGAGGAGACGGCAGCAGATCTTGGTTCTGGCTCTGTGGTCTCGGAAGTCTGGGACCTTGGTCTTATCTTCGCGCAGTCTAAGGTACCTTGTTTGTTAAATGGGGAAAGCGACACCTGCCTACATGACAGTCCCCTTGTAAGTGCTGGATGAGATAAGCTGTGTGCAGTCAGGCTTTACACAGGTAGAAGGTATTATTATGTCCCAAAGATGATAGCTTTAAAGTACTCCTTTCTCATGAGTGCGTGTATCATGCATCCTTTTTGGAACCTGGCCGTCATACGCTGGGCAGGCTTCCGAGAAGTTGGGCCATCGTCAGTCTTGACTCTGAAAGCATCGACCCCAAACTGAAAGGTTCCTCGGATAGTTTATCTGGGCCTATTCAGGTGTATGTTTTCGTTCTCAGTGTTTGAGTGGTTGGCACTTTAAGAAAAACTTTTGAAAAATTATAAAAACAGCATGTCATCTGGTGGAGAATGTGAAAAATATGGAAGAGCATAAGGAAGACCATAAAAATCAACCACTGGCAGATGAGTGCTGGTCATCAGTCTGTCTGGGCGCAGGGAGATGTCAGGAGGGACCCAAGGTCAGCCGCTGGGGCGGGTCTGTGGGGAGGGTGGGGCTCTGGTCGTTCACAGTTGGCATGAAGGTATTTTAGTGTATCAGCCACTGGTCTCAGCACGCAAGTTGAGTATCAGCTCTGGAGACGGGGTGGTGGGCTTTGTTGAGAGTCCGGGGTGTCCGACTTTCCTCTGGGGTTTGTGTTAGTTTGGTGCTGGTGGTGGTGCCATTGTTGGCACTGGTGTCACAGTTACCCTTTCATGGTGACTCTCATCACCACCTCTAAACACCTACAGAGTCAGCAGTGGGACAGAACTGGGTGCCGCAAGAGACCCACACTCAGCAAACCTCCAAAGGGTTAATTATCCATGTGGGAAGAAGGAGGTAAAAAAATACCCATATCCGGGTGTGGCTGGATGTGTCACCCTGGTTGGAGTAGGACGTAGGAACCTGGATTGTCTGTCACTTCGCGGCATAAAATACTTTTTGCTGTGGACTACATTTTTTTTTTGACCGCACCCATGGCATCTAGACATTCCTGGGCTAGGGATCAAACTTGCACCACATACGTATGCTCAGTGGAGTATTACTCAGCCACTAAAAGGAAAGAAATAAGGGCATTTGCAGCAACATGGATGGACCTAGAAATTATCATGTAAAGTCAGTCAGACAATGAGACACCAGCAACAAATGCTATCACTTACATGTGGAATCTAAAAAAAGGACACAATGAACTTCTTTGCAGAACAGATACTGACTCACAGACTTTGAAAAACTTCTGGTTTCCAAATGAGACAGGTTGGGGGGTGGGGGAATGCACTGAGGGTTTGGGATGGCGGTGCTATAAAATTAGGTTATGATAATTGTTGTACACACCTCAACATGTCATACAATTCAATGAGTAATTTGGAAAAAAAACTTGCACCACAGCAGTGACCTGACAATGCTGGATCCTTAACCCACTGTGCCACAAGGGAACTCCCTGTTATCACGATTTTAGACATGAAGACACTGAGGTCCAGAGAGGTTAGGTAGCTCAGCCAAGGTCACACAGAACTAGGTGGAAGAATTGGGATTTAAACTTAGATTATCTGTCTGGGGCCAAAGTCAGTGCTCTTAATTCATTATACCAACTTCAGAGGTTGGTAAATTTTGTCCCTTCAACTTTTTTTTGTGTGTGTATGTGTGTCTTTTAAGGCCGCACCTGCAGCATTTGGAGGTTCCCAGGGTGGGGGTCTAATTGGAGCTACAGCTGCCGATCTGCACCACAGCCACAGCAACTCTGGATCCGAGCCACGTCTGTGACCTACACCACAGATGGAGGCAACGCCGGATCCTTAACCCACTGAGCGAGGCCAGGGATCGAACCTGCAACCTCATGGTTTCTAGTCGGATTCGTTTCTGTTGCGCCATGATGGGAACTCCTGTCCCTTAAACTCTTAACAGAGAAAATTGGACACGTGCCCGTATGCCCATGATGAGATAAACATAGTAACATAAATGTGAAAAGTGTTTTTTAGGGTTTCCAAGGGAAGTAATTTTTATCAAAAGTAATAGATGGAGGCGAATTGTAAGAGCTGGTAACTAAATTAAAAAAAATTTTTATTATAGTTGATTGACAACGTTCTGGAAATTTCTGCTGTAAGCAAAGTGACCCAGTTATACGTACATACACATTCTTTTTCTCCTGTCACCTCCTATCATGTTGTGTCACGAGCGATTGGATGTAGTTCCCTGTGCTGTACAGCAGGACCTCGTTGCTTATCCACCCCAGTGACTCGTTTTCCCAGTATAGCTTCTCCAGGGGCCCATTTCCCAGACGGCAGCCGTGTTTTCATTAAATGGTTATTAAGTTCTCACCCACAGTTGATGCTGTACCCACTGGAGATTTGGTGGCAGATGAGAGGAGTGGCTCCCCCCTGTGTCCTGCAGATATGCTAGACCTATTCCAGCCTCTGCGTCCCGCTCCTAGAAAGTCTTCTGCGTCTTAAGTTCTTAAGATCCCGTAAGCCGGGTTTCCCCAGACATAATGAGAAGCAGTCCACGTTGGGCTCCTCTGCCTCGGTGCTTTTCAGTCGTAGAATCATGCTGTTTACGGAGGGTCAGCCGTTGCAGGCTTTTTTCCTCTGTGAGAATTTTCTCCAGCTGGTACCACTCAGCGCTGCCTGCCTGGGACGGTCTCACCCACGTGGCTTCCTGCCCCAGTGTTTCCCACAATGCCTTGCGCCCCCGAGTCGGAGATGGAGAGTTTATTTGGTTCTGTTTTAAAAACCCCGAGTAATGATGCTGCGCCCGTGGTCTCTTAGGAGGCTTTTGCTTCCCTAAATGTTTTCATTACCGTTAAGCTATTCCGAGTGCTCTGCCCGGATTTGCTAGCTCTGGATTTCGTCTCCGGATCATCACCGCCTTCCCACATGCGGATTACTCAGCTGGTGGATTAGCTGCGGTGGATTTTTAATCTGTGGGGCTTTGCTTGCTTCCTCCCTTTGGCAGGCTCCTTCTCTTGGCCGTACCTTCTGGCGGCGGTCAGGGTAGTTGTCAGGCTCCAGAACAGTCTTCCTTAGTAGCCCAAAGCTCAGTCGAGGTGATATGTGGCTGATCGCGTCCTTCTCTTAGCCGGACGGCCGGAGTCGGCTGTGTCCTGGGGGGTCCTGTTAAATTCCTCTGCTTCCTAGCGTCTGCCTTCTTGGGGTACCCCCCGCAAACATGGCTTGCTGCAGTCATGAGATACTCATGGAAGCAACATGTAGTTGGCTTTTTTTCATCTTTCCTGGTTTTCTGATTTTTTTCCCGATAGCCCAGGGTGTCTCACACCCAAGGGTGACCCCTTAGCTGTAGTCGTCAGCTGTGCTGTTTTTCTCCTGAAGAGGTGATGGCCGCGGACCTGACGATGGGATGAGAAATTTCTGGACAGTGGTCTTTCCTGATGCTCTTTTGCTCAAATCTGAACAAACTTTTTGTCTCAATGTCCCAGATTCACTGACTTCCAGGTGAAAGGTTTCCTTGCTCTTGGAACCTGGGCCAAACCTTCTGAGGAAGGAAACTTGTGGTTTCTTTGGCCAAAACCTATTTTCTGAAGGTACAGCGTTTTCTGAGGAGGTCTCCAGAGCTGGTGTCAATGGGAAGAGGGTGGAGGTGGCATGAAAAAGCGTAATAGGAGTTCCTGTATGTGTCTCAGCATGTTAAGAACCTGGCATAGCATCTGTGAGGACATGAGTTCGATCCCTGGCCTTGCTCAGTGGGTTAAGGATCCGGCATTGCTGGGAGCTGTGGTGTAGGTTGCAGACGCGGCTCGGATCCTGTGTTGCTGTGGCTGTGGCTTAGGCCAGCAGCTATAGCTCAGATTAGACCTCTAGCCTGGGAATCTCCATATGCCACAGGTAAGGCCCTAAAAAAAAAAAAAAAAAAAAATCTGATTTGTTTGCTCAGATGGCTAAAACGTGTACCGAATGATTTCTCTCCATGTTTCTCCTGTATGAGCTGGCATTGAGTTGGTTCTTGGTGGCAGTTGAGTGACAAGGAGACAGATATATTTTGTTTTCTTTTTTGGCCACCTCGTGGCATGTGGAGTTCCTGGGCCAGCTGCAGCTGTGGCAATGCTGGATCCTTAACCCTCCGTGCTGGGCTGGGGAGTGAACCTGCATCTCGGTGCTCCCAAGATGCCACCTGCAGCACACAGAAGTTCCCAGGCCAGGGATGGAACCCTCACCATAGCAGTGACAACGCTGGCTCCTTAACCCACTAGGCCACTAGGAAACTCCAGAAATATTCCTGACTCCCACTTCAGTGCTTTTTCCCCCCCCTCACTGAAGGCTTTTCTTTTTAATTTGTTGATGTTCAGCTTACACTAAAATAATTAGCTTTCTTATTTCAGTGTATTATAAGTTTTTCAAACATGCGTTAGATCAGATTCTACTTTTTCTCAGGGCTTGGTGATTAAAAACTCTCTATTCATTGTGCAGGAAAGGCCTCCTCATATATAATGTTCTTCAGATTTTTAAAAAATATTTTCATTAATTGGAAAACACCAGGAGCTAGCCAATAGGAGTACTGGAAATGTCAAACATCAGCTCCGTTAAGAAATCCATACCAGCACAATATGCCAGGTTCCGTTTCAGGATATGTTTTGAAATCTGTTTCTCTAATGATTTATATGCAGGATGACCTTTTCCTGCTGTCACCGGCGACTTAGCATCAGAAGCAGTTAACATGGGATCTCGTATTGAGTTCGCATCCAGAGGTCTTAGGAGCGCAACAGTTCAACATTCCAGTGTGAGGTTCTGGTTCTGCATATGGTTAATTCTGGAGAAGGCATCCGACGCTTGTGGCTGAGTGCACAGACCCTTTCATAGCTTTTTTGGCCTCATTCCTCTGGAGTCCGGAGTGTCCTAGGGGGGCCCTGGACCCCCATTTCTCCTGGGGCCAGCTTTCTGGGTGTACAGGCTTCCTAGTTACACAGGACCCCATGCTTCTCTTAATGAGCTTTTCCTGCTGTCTTGAAATTCTGAATATTTTTTGAGGAGTTCCCAACGTGGTGCAGTGGAAACTAATCCGAGTAGGAACCATGAGGTTGCGGGTTCAATCCCTGGACCCGCTCAGTGGGTTAAGGATCTGGCGTTGCTGTGGCTGTGGTGTAGGCCGGCAGCTGTAGCTCTGATTGGACCCCTAGCCTGGGAACCTCCATGTGCCACGGGTACGGCCCTAAAAAGATAAAAAGACAAAAAATATTTTTTGAGCAAGGATCTCCCCGCCCCCCACTGTTTTCATTTTGTGCTGGCTTCTGCAGGTTACCTAGCTTGTCTGATCCCTCTTAATTAGAAAGCTTTCCACTCCTTTCAGCCTAATATCAAACATCTTTTACTGGTTGATTAAAATTTCCTAGAGTTGGTGGTTAAAAAATTTATCAGATACTGAAGTTCACTGGCTACTTGAGGAAGTCTTGTATGGTGATATATTGTGTGGTGAACACTCTGCAGGTATGGACATACATTTTTTAGTATTAAAAAAAAAGTCCGGAGTTGCTGTTGCGGCTCAGTGAGTTAAGAACCCGACATAATGTCTGTGAGGATGCGGGTTCTATCCCTGGTCTCGCTCAGTGGGTTAAGGATCTGGTGTTGCCCCAAGCTGCAGTGTAGGTTGCAGATGCGGCTCAGATCCTGTGTTGCCATGATGGGGGGTGTAGGCCACAGCTGCAGCTCTGATTCGACCCCTAGCCCGAGAACTTCCATATGCCGCAGGCACGGCCCTAAAAAGAAAAAAAAAATCTCTGAGTCACTACCTTGCTAAAATTTGAGGTGTTCCTAGACAGTGGTGGCCTGGTGGCTTCTTGGTACTGTTATGGATCTTAAAAATAGGTCAGTGTCTGCCACTGAGGGTACAGCATTCTCTGGGCCTGAGCTCACCTCCTCCCCAGCCATATATGTGTGTAGTGCTGAGCCAACGTGTATAATTCATACAACGGGGATAATAATGGCTCACACTGGACAGGATTACGACGAGGTTTCGGTGAGAGGGCGCATGTGAAGAACTTCCCACGACGGCTGGTACGTAGTAGATGCTCAGCAAATGTTAGCTGACGTCACTTTATTTGGGGCCAGTTTCCCCCCTCTGATTCATGGCCCCACGTGACACCTCCAGCTCCCAGGCTGAGATCGTTCCAAAAATGTGTGTCATGAAGTGGATGCACCGGGGTGAATCCTTCAGGAGAACATTAAAAAACAGGAGTGTCGTTTTGAGAGGTCCTTCTCTGCATGTGAGGGGCAAGGGTAGCCAGAAATGCTGTTGGGAGTGACCTGTTGCAAAGACATTAAGAGTGTACTTCGGTACGTGCATGCGCGTGTGCAGGCAGGCACGCACGCACACACACTACCATCAAATGCAAAAGTTACCATCCCTTCTCTCCCCGAGGGAGGCTTTGCTCCCGTGGTTTCGCTCTGATGTACCTGCAGGGTCTTAGGGCTCTGGTTGCAAGGCATGATGGGAGAGGGGGCTGCCGGTGAGCGTGGCTGGGGTAACTGGAACCGGGGGCGGGATGGGAACCGGGTGAGGAGGCAGGAGGCCGCCCGGTTGCGGGCCAGGGAAGCCCTTCTGCCTTGGGTCTGAGTCCCGCGGGGCACAGGTCGTGATACTGTCCCTGCCGCCCCGTAAGCGGAGACATGGTTTCCAACGCCAGCTCGTGGTTCAAGGTTGCAGTCACACTTCGCGCCTCTTTTAGGTGATAATGGTTCAGTTTGACAGCAGGAAGGAGACCGAAAAGCTCCTTCCTTTACGAAGAGGGTACGATAATGGCACTTCTGCTCTCAGAGGATTGCTGCTCTTATTCATGGATTGGTGTGTATCACGGTGTACCCAGATTAACGTATTTTCAAAAAGCATTTCTCAGTGAATCAAAGGCTCACCTATTCTGCAGTGATGTAATTGGCTAGTTGGTCGTTTATCCAACTCTTTGGGGTTAAAACGAATGGTTTGAGGTTCTGATGAAAACAGCCGTGTACTATTTGTATGAAGTTGCTGGTGCATTTTATGAGTTTTTTTTTTCCCGTTGTGATTTTGTTGAAAGCCTCCCTTTTCCCCTGAGACTTAAATGAACAAGAGATGGAAGCGAAAAAGAAGCGGCTGTGCCTTGAAAGTAATTGTAGAGCAGGTCAGGTTTGCCTGCACGTCGAGCACGGACTGTGGGCCGGGTGCATGCTGCTGTCCCCTTCCTGGTGTGCACACAGCCTGACCCAGCCAAATGCGATGACAGTCTGAACCCTACAAAGAGTGCTCTTGGGTCAAGTTTCTGAACAGTCACGTGTCATGGTGAAGCGTGTCATCCCGTGCCCTGGTGTCATCCCAGGCCCGGCCTCGGGTCACATCGTGCAGTCCTCGCTGGCCCTGGGCGGGTGCCGGGACAGCTTTTGGACTTTCAGG
The DNA here is from genome assembly GCA_004024745.2 of Catagonus wagneri. Classification (NCBI taxonomy): domain Eukaryota; kingdom Metazoa; phylum Chordata; class Mammalia; order Artiodactyla; family Tayassuidae; genus Catagonus; species Catagonus wagneri. The sequence goes on from PVHT021183707.1 coordinate 8,216,696, forward strand.
CTTCAGCATGTTGACTCTGGAGCGGGCCTTGCGCACGTTCTGTTCCATCTTGTTCTCTGATCAGGCTGAGAAAACAGAAATCTGGGTCAGCTGGGGGCCTTCCCCAGGGCCAGGCGGCGAAAGGTGGCAGATTCAGTGCAAAGTCCCCGAGCTCTTGTGCTTGGCATCGTTGCCTCGGGGTTCCAGACGCTAAACTTCTTAAGGGGACAGAAATGCACGCACAGTCTCCTGCACAGCGAATAAAAACGACTTCAGTCTTCCTGCTTCTTGTCCTACTTCTGATTCTTTACCCGGGACTCGGGGAGGCCGGGGGCGAGGTAGTGGGGGCCCTGTCTCTGGCTGTTGAAGAATTAAGTGAACTCACGTGGATTGTAAAGCCCTCAGCCGGTGCCGGCCCCGGAGTAAGTGCTCGGTCGGTGCCAGCTCTTACTGTCAAGAGCTGTGTGACACGGGGAGCAGGGCCTGGGGAGTGGGTGTTGCTTTCAGAGCTTTGTGACCATGTGGCCTTCAGCTTGGCTGTGGGCTGGAGGGAACTGCTTTTATTTCTGGAGACCGTGTGGAGGAAGAGCCGCTGGCTGCTAGATTATTGTTGGATTTATTTCTCTCGTTGCTTGATGATTTGTACTTGATGAGTGGTTTTCTGTGGCTGGCGTTGTTAATTATGAGTCAGCCCTGTGTGTGTGTGTGTGTGTGTGTGTGTGTGTGTGTACTACTTGCAAATGGTAGGTATTTTACACTGGCTTGCTTTGTGTCATCTGGAAAGTTCGTGGCTGAGCTAAGCCCAGCACCTGGACCACAGAAGGTGTTCTGGCTTTGATGGTGGAAGGAGCACAACTTGGGTGTCTGAGTTTTTTTTTTTTTGGGTCATTTTTGACCACCCTTATGGAGCTCCTGGGCCTGGGATCAGATTGGCGCCACAGTCTCCCCTAAGCTGCAGCTGAGGCAGTGCCGGATCCCTCACCCACTGTGCCTGAGCAGGGATTGAACTCATGTCCCAGTGGCTCCCAAGACACTGCCGATCCCATCGCACCACAGCAGGCACTCCTGCGTTGAGTTCCCTCTGCTGCTCAGTGGGCTGAGCCCCGCTCTCTCGTCCCTCCCCTGCCCTCTGCGTCCCCACGTGCTGAGCTTTGCGGGACCGGAACTTTGTCAGGTGTCTGCAGTTTTCACAGCCAGAAAAAGGCACCGTCTTCAGACTCATTCTCACGCTTTCAAAGAAAATGGAGCAAAGCTCTCCGAATTGATTGGAATCACAGCCTGAGTTTTCGGAGGCTGGTGGCGTGGCGTCCAGGAGAGCCTGGTTCCCCCTCTCGGTGCTGGTCCATCCTCATTAGCTTGTTAATTGGACAGTCTTCAAGGTACCAATTAGCCCGGGTCGGGGGCTGACACGGGAGAAAGGAGGGGCTGGCAGTGCCACCGCTGATCAGTTTTTAGAGCGTGGATGTGACCTTCTGGGGACATGGGGTAGAAGCTGAGAGGGACGCTTTCAGTGCCTTGGCTCTTCCTTGGCTCCCCCTTTTGAGGAAAACAGACAGACAGCAGTTGCCTGAGCTCCCATTTGGAACTGATTAATGAAACCTTGTTTACGATGTGTGCCGGGTCACTTGCTGTGGAGTCAGCCCAGTATCTAGCACTTTCTGTCTGTGTGCGGCTGTGTGCCGATAGTGCACGGCTGATCTTTCTCGTGTGTGTTTGTTCGTCGACACCTTTTGGTCACTGACACAGGATCTTGCGTGTGAAATACTTAGAAATGAAATGGAAGATGTCCGGGAATTCAGAGATGAACAATACGAATATTGTTGAGGAGGATTTTCGGCAACTAAAATTGGAAAACCAGAAATGATAATGGAACTGAACTATTTAGTGAAGAAACGCAACTACTGCTGCTTGTAATGAGGGCACCTGCTATGTTTCAGGCAGTTTATGAATAAAATATTATGGCATCCTCATAGCGTCCTTGAAAGGAAGGAGTTTTTAATGCTTAAATATTTTTTTAAAGAGTTGGCACAGAGAGGGTACATATCTTGCCCAAGGATGCACAGCGAAGGATGGAAAGATCACGGGTTTGAGGCCAGGGCTTTTAAAGTCCAGACGCTTTCCCCTGTGCCTTTGTGTATGTGTCCCAGCTACCCAAGATGTTGCTCTCCTATCATTTATTTAGCCGTCAAACTGGATAATCCAGGTTTTAGGGTGTAGTTTTTAATCTGAAGCATTTGGGATGACGAAGTAATCAAATTAGGTAACTGTCAAATCCCTCTTTGTTCTAGGATTTACAGATTTAAATACAATTAGACTAGATCTTTCCAAAAAAATTTTTTTTTCTTAGCCTTTTGTGGTAGAACTGATTTTGGTGAGCAGCAAAATGAGAACTCAGAGAATATTCAAGCAAGGAAATTGACACAATTTCAGAACACGCCCAGAATAAAGCCTTCCTTTCTGCAGGGAATCGAGCGGCTGACAACTCAGGAAAACGTCAAACTGACTTCAACTTCATGCCCAGTGCCTGGGCTTTCTATCAGGTGTTTATTTCACCAGAAACGAGGCACTGGATTTCATTACATCTGTCTGTTTCTGGTCTCCTTGAACTTCAGACTTCCTTGAGCTTTTCCTTACCAAGGCCACTGACCCTTTTGTATGTAGTACAAGAACAGAGAGTGTTGAGATTCACTTAGGGACCTAAATATTGAAGACGTTGCCCATTAGGAAGTGGGCAGGTCGAGGATCTCTTCTGAATGGGTGTAACCCTGAAATAACCTTTTTCTCTGTGCACAACAAATACCTTGAAGAATTACTCTCTTAGAGCTAGCATCCTACTTGAAGATGAAAGAAGGAACGCTTTTCCCTTAGATCCAGGAGCAAGGCAAGGCTGTTTGCTTTTGCCACCTCTATTTAATGTTGTACTGGAGGCTCTAGCCAGGGCAGTTAGGTAAGAAGAAGAAATAAAAGGCATCCGAATTGTAAAGGAAGAAGAAGTAAAACTGCCTTTATTTGCAGAGGACATGGTATTTTTAAAAAAGTTATTTTTTTCTTTTTACGGCTGCACCTGCAGCAAATGGAAGTTCCTGGGCTGGGGTCCAGTCAGAGCTTTAGCTGCCGGCCTGTGCCACAGCCACCGAGCTGCATCTGTGACTAGTCCACTGAGCTTAGTCCACTGAGCGAGGCCAGGGATCGAACCCTCATCCTCATGGATACTAGTCAGGTTCTTAACCCACTGAGCCACAATAGGAACTCCATAGAGGACATGATCTTGTAAAGTGAAAATCATAAGGAATCCACTGAAAATCTTTTAGAACTAATATACATGAGTTCACCACAGTTGGAGGATACAAGATCAGTATACAAAAAGCAATTGCATGGAATTCCTATTGTGGCACAGTGGGAATGAATCTGACTCGGAACCATGAGGTTGTGGGTTTAATCCCTGGTCTTGCTCAGTGGGTTAAGGATCTGGCGTTGCCGTGAGCTGTGGTGTAGGTTGCAGACGCAGCTGGGATCCCGCGTGGCTGTGGCTGTGGCGAAGGCTGGCAGTTGTAGCTCCCATTAGACCCCTAGCCTGGGAACCTCCATATGCCACAGGTGCAGCCCTAAAAAGCAAAATAAATAAATAAATAAATAAATAAATAAAATTCAGTTTGTATATCTGTAGTCTGGCAAGGAACCATCTGAAAACGAAGTTAAGAACACAATAATTCTATTTATAATAGCATTAGAAAGAATAAAATAGGAATAAATTTATTAAAGTAGAAGACATGCTGCAAACTACAAACTGTCATTGAAAGAAATTACAAAGAAGGTATAAATAAATGGAGAGACATCCTGTTTTAATGGCTTGGAAGTCTTAATAGTGTTAAGACAGCAAAAGTCCTCAAGTTTATCTACACATTCAACACAACGTCTATCAAAATCCCAGTTGCCCTTTTTGCAAAAATTGACAAGTTGTTCCTAAAACTCATATGGAATGCAGAGGACCTAAAATAGCCAAAACAATCTTGAAAAAGAATGATATTGGAATATGCCCATTTCTTTTTTTTTTTTTTTGTCTTTTTGCCTTTTTTATGTAGAGCCACACTCGCGGCATATGGAGGTTTCCAGGCTAGGGTTCTAACAGGAGCTGTAGCTGCCAGCTGACACCACAGCCACAGCAACGCGGGATCCGAGCCGCGTCTGCAACCTACACCACAGCTCACGGCAACGCCGGATCCTCAACCCAGTGAGCAAGGCCAGGGATCGAACCTGCAACCTCATGGTTCTTAGTTGGATTCGTTAACCACTGAGCCACGAAGGGAACTCCCCCATTTCTTGATTTCAGAATTTACTGCAAAGCTACAGAATTTAAGACAGTGAGGTACTGGTATAAAGACAGACATATGTAGATCAGCGAACTAGAACTAATAGTCCACGGAGTTTCTGTTGTGGCGCGGTGGAAATAATCCAACTAGTATCCATGAGGATGTGGGTTCGATCCCTGGCCTCGATCAATGGGTTAAGGATCTGGTGTTGCCATGAGCTGTGGGGTAGTTTGCAGACATGGCTTGGATCCTGCGTTGCTGTGGCTGTGGCGTAGCTGGCAGCTATAGCTCTGATATGACCGCTAGCCTGGGAACCTCTGTATGCTGCACCTACAGCCCTAAAAAGCAAAAAAAAAAGAGTCCAGAAGTAAACCCTCATCTTTGCAATCTATTGACTCTTGACGAGGGTCCTAGGACAATTTCATGGCCGATGGGATAGTTTTTTCCACAAATAGTGCTGGAACAACTGGACATCCACATGCTAAAGAATGGATTTAGATTGTTACCTCATACTGCACACAAAATTAATTTAAAGTGGATCTGTGCCTTAATGTCAGAGCTGAAACTGTGTAAGACAATTAGAAGAAAACAGACTTCTGTCTTCATGATTTGAAGTAAGCAGTGTTTTCTTAGGACACTAAAAGCATAAGCAACAAAAGAAGAAAAGATCAGTTGCGCCCAAACTAAAAACTTTGGTTCTTTGAAGGACACTATCAAGACAGTGAAAAGACGCCTTGAAGCTTGGGAAATTTTGGGGGCAAATGTGATAAGGGACCCACGTCTAAAATATGTTTCAGGAGTTCCTGTCATGGCTCAATGGTTGATGAACGCTACAGGTATCTGTGAGGATGCAGGTTCGATCCCTGGCCTTGCTCAGTGGGTTAGGATCCGGCGTTGCTGTGAGCTGTGGTGTAGGTTGCAGACAAGGCTCAGATCCTGCATTGCTGTGGCTGTGACCTAGGCCGGCAGGACAGGTCTGATTCAACCCTTAGTGGGAACTTCCATGTGCCCCGAGTGTGGCCCTAAAAAGACAAAAAAAAAAGTTTCAAAATACAACTCAGTAATTAAAAGACAACCAGTTAAAAATGGGCAAGGGATCCGAATAGACGTCTCTCCGGAGAAGATGTAGTGTCCAGTAAGGTCATGAAGAGACGCTCAGCGTCGTTCGCCATGGCGGAAATGCAAAGCGCAACCACCGTGAGATCCCGCTTCACGCCCACGAGGACGACTGTAATGAAAAGACGAATGATCGCCAAGTGTTGGCAAAGAGGTTCGGAAACCGAGACCCTCCTGCAGTGCTGGTGGGGCTGTGCGGTGGTGCGGTGGCTTTGGCAGACAGGATGGCCGCTCCTTGCCAGGTTAAAGTCAAGTTGCTGTGTGAGTCAACAGTTCTGCTCTTAGATGTACATCCAAGAGAAATGAAGATGCATGTCCACACAAAAACGTGTGCGTGGATGTTCGTAGCAGCGTTTGTCATAGTAGCCCCAAAGAGGAAGTAACCTAAATGGCTATCAGCTGACGAGTGGGTTAATAAAACGCAGGAGAACCGTACTACAGTGTAACATCTGGCCATCAGACGGGGGTGAAGCACTGATAGATGCTACGAGAGGGTTGAACCTTGAAAACGTTAGGCTAAGTGAAAGAAGCCAGTCACTAAGAAATTGCACATTGTATGATTTCATTGATGGGAAATGTCCGTAATAGACACATCTGCAGAGACAGAAAGCGGATTGGTGGTTGCCTAGGACCAGGGTGGGGAGGGCTCCAGGGGAAGAGGAGAATGATGGCTAATGGGTGTGGGATTTTGGGGAGGGATGACGGGGAAGTTCTCGAATTGATCGTGGTCATCATTGTACAAGTCTATAAACAGACTCAAGCCATTGGATCGAACACTTTAAGTTGCTGCACTTCAAATTATAGTTCAATAAAGAGTTTACAGAAAAGAAATACGTCTATCAGTCGGTCTATCTATGCACTAGTATTTCACATAGTAATCGTGGTTGGAAATAATTCACATAATAATACAAAATTTACAGAATAAACTATGGCGTATCAATAGAAGGCAGCACAGTGCAGGCTTTACCTCATTGATACAGAATATCATTTACGGATGTTATTAGATGGTACTTTGTTTAATGTGAAAACTAAGTTATCAAATAACCTCCCATTTTTGTGGAAGAGCGTTTGTAATTACATGCGTAGGGAGACGGCGGAAAGTGGCTAGTCGGTTACCACGAGAGCGGTTATCTACGGGTGTGGAAGTGACAGGTGACTTTAATTTTCTGCTTCTCGCTTTGCAGTATTTCTACATTTTCTAGGCTAATCAGATATAATCAGAAAAAGAAATTTTCTGTACAGTTTACATATATAGACCAGTACTCTAATGAAATAAGGAGCTAAGAAGATAATCTCTCTTTTTTTACATTTTTTTTGTCTTTTTAGGCCCACACCCATGGGATACGGAGGTTTCCAGGCTAGGGGTCAAATTGGAGCTGCAGCCCCTGGCCTATCCCACAGCCACAGCAACGTGGGATCTGAGCCACGTCTGCGACCTACACCACAGCTCACGGCAACGACAGGTCCTTAACCCACTGAGTGAGGACAGGGATCGAACCTGTATCCTCATGGATACTAGTCAGATTTGTTTCCACTGAGCCACCGTGGGAGCTCCAAGAAGATAATCTTAACTCCACATATTTCATTTTTTTAATTATTACCATTCGCAGAATAACGTTCTTCCATGTTTTGACGTACAGACGCGAACACACACCTAGTCATATTAATAGCTAACTTTTATTGAGAACCTGAAAAAATACAATATATATGGACACTATAAGCTCTTACTAAAAGTTACACACATACATTTTATTATGTCATAATAATTGCTCAGTAAATTCCAGCTCTAGCTGTTGGAATGTCGGTTCTGAAATATTTTATTCATTTTGAAAAACTGGGCCACTATAATGGAAAGGGAATATAAAAATATATATATTTATATATGTATATAACCAAGTTACTTTGCTGTACTTCAGAAATTAGTACAACACTGTAAATCAGTTATACTTAAAAAAAAAAAAAAGGGCCATAAAACCATCTCTCTTTCACACCCGTCCTGGCCCTTCCCCGTTCCCATGGTAAGTTGTTTTTAAATGAGTAGGCGGAGTTCCCGTGGTGGCACAGTGGAAACGAATCTGACTAGGAACCATGAGGTTGCGGGTTCGATCCCTGGCCTCACTCAGTGGGTTGGGGATCTGGCGTTGCCCTGAGCTGTGGTGTAGTTTGCAGACGCGGCTTGGATCCTGCGTGGCTGTGGCCGTGGCCGGCAGCTGTAGCTCCGATTGGACCCCTAGCCTGGGAACCTCCATATGCTGCGGGCATAGCCCTAAAATGACAAAAGACCAAAAAAAAAAAAAAAAAGTGAGTAGGCCACGGAGGCCCTTGTGGAAGAGAAGCCCGAGATGTTTCTTTTTCTTTTTCCCTCCAGAGCAGCCTTTCTGTTGGTACCTTCCACTTGGGGTCTCACCTGGGGCCCCTGCTCTGTGTGGCTGGAGGCAGTTCTTGGGGCAGCGAATTTCAGGCAGTGTCCCCTCTCCAGTGACGTCTGTATCCAGGGGCTCCTTTGCAGATGCTTTGGGAGACTTTTGGGGCGCTGGCGGTTTGCCCCTCCGCTTTGGGAGGAGACTTCTAAGCCCTCCTGGGGACGGGCAGCATCTTACCTGCACCACCCTTGAAACTTAGAAGCTTTCTCACTTTCCGCTTTTTCCCCAGATCTGGCTTCTAGGTTCTGTCTCTGCAAACAAATGGTGTCAAGTCAAAATGGGTAAAGGCAGAAGAGAGTCTGATTCTTTCCCCAGGATACGTTTTTGGCAGCCTCCGTGTTTGTGTCTCCGCTCTGAGCTGTCCAGAGGCAGGAGGCTAGGACCAGTTCTCATCTAAGGTGCCTCTTCAGTTAATACACTGTGAAAGATGCCAGCTTGCAAGGCTCCTCAGGGCCTCGCCAGCGGCTCTGGGGACGCCTAGGGCCAGAGGGTCCGTGATTTTTCAGATAAGCCCTGCCGGTGTGCAGGTTTGTCTACTGGGAAAAGAAGGAGGGAGTCCCGTGCTCTGGCCTGAGAGTGTATCTTGCTGCTCCCCGGGCTTCTGCTCTGTAGTTGGCGCAAAATGCGTTACGAGCTTGGAGAAAGGTGAGGCTCGCGGTGCCGGTTGCGAAGAACATTTTCATGAAGTCTGCATGATTTATGTGCCCAGGAGACACGGCTGCGTTTCCCCGGAGCGGCTTCCGGTTCGTGTGGTTTCCTTCCGCAGGAGCTGGCGGAGGAGGCAAGATCATCTGGCTGGAGACGGGGCCCTTTATTCTGTGCATCAGCTCCTGGGTGAAGGGTTGCATCGCCCAGTGTGTGGTCCCGAAGCGATCTAAGGGTTTGGGTGGAAGAGGCGCTTGTGTGTTACGTGTATGTTTCATGCCGCCGCGGCGCTGGATGCGGGCTGCGACCTCCAGCAACATGCCGCCCACTGCTCTGCGGGGAGGCTCTTTAGGATATGGAGACGTGTTCTGATTGTTCTGATACTGCGCCCCTGGGGAGGGTGTGGCCAGAGGAGAGATGCTGCGCCCGAGAGCGAGGCTGGGCTTTTGCCCGGCGCCACCACGCAACCTGGTGGCTTCCTCCAGGCCCGAGTGGGAACTTGACCTAGTTACTGTGACTCCCAGCGCGTTGGCACGATAACCAGACCTTCCTTCCTCCTCTCCCCACAGCAAGAGTAATTCCGCTGAGCCTCTTGGAGGCTGGGAGGGCCGGTTTTAGTAACATGCCCTTTCCTGGTTGGCCCTCGTCCAGTTATTTGGGGTGAGTGTTAATGTCCGAGGATTTCAAAGTTTTATTTATAAGGAAACCGTCCTCCTGGACCCGCGTGACCTTGTCAGCTGTTATTCTGTCCGAAGCCCTTTCCTTCTTGGGGAAAAAAGGCTGAGAGCAAAGCGGCCCCCAAACCCGTCGCTTTGTATTATCACCTGTGGTCTCTGGGATTTATTCGATGCCTTCCCTGTGGATCTGGGCCAAGGGAGGGGGAGGGGAAGTCAGCATCCGTGGAGGTAGCGGATCTTCCAGGGCCCCAGCGAGGAGGCCACTTTTCTTGTAGGTGATTTGAACGCTGGTTGAGGGCTGCAGCCCGCTGCGCTCTGGGGTGACTGACTGCGGGAGGGTGCCTCGTGGTCCTGGATGGGAGTTCATTTTGAGTCACAGGTGTACCCCACAGACTGCTCTGGTTTCATTGGAGGAAAGCATAGGTGATGTTTATACGACACAGGACCTCTTATAAAAAACTTGCCCCCTGTGGTCTGTCCATTTTCAAAGCCGACAGACCTGCTGGAGATGTGCAGCAAGGGTCTGAAAAGCTATTGAGTGGGTCAGTCTCTGATTTACTCCCCAGCGGAGGGTATTTCTCCGATAAGTAGGATTCTAGACTAGAAGGGACTTGGCACAGATGCAGACTATCACCATGATTTATAGTGGGGCACAGAAAAGCGGGCTGTGGCTCAGGATCACAGCGAGTCAGGGATAGAACTGAGCCCAGGAAGCAGGAGCGAAGCCCAGATAAGAGGGCAAAGCCAGGGCAAGCACGGCCTCCAGAAGCGCTTCTGAAGACCCACGGGTTTTCAGTCTCTAGTCCCCTGACACTCAGGTTACGTGACAGCAGGAGCATCCTGTCCAGAGTGTAAGTGACACATGAGGAAACGAAGCCCAGAGGGGTTGAGGGACTTGCCCGAGGTCACACAGCTAGAGAGCTGCTGGTCCTGGTCTGAAATTCCGAACGGTCCTTCTGGTCCATAGATTCCGGATGTACTCAGCGCATGTGACTATGAAAGGCTGTCTTACGTGGTACTGACTTTATGAATTCAATTGTTGGGGTGCAGTTGGGCGTCGCCGATGGGTTCAAAATCTGGCACCGAGTTTGGGGGGTGGTTCAAGGTCAGTTCTGGCCACCTCCAGAGTGGATGTGTAGAGCCATGGCTCCTTATGCTAAGAATGAGGAAACCCTGCTTTTGGGTGTGGAGTGTTGGAATCTCAGTTTTTTGACCATAGTGGATTTAGGTGGAAGATTTGACTTCTAAGTCAGATTTTTGCCTGGATTCTTGTTATTCGCAATACAAAATCCAATACATGAACTTAAGGCCTGTTGGGGCCCCCAAGGACGAGTTGTATGTTTGCTTTCCCCTGATTAAACTGGAATTATTATGTAAAGGAACTTTCCAGAGGATTGTCTTTGGGAATTCCTAAAGCAGGCTTAGGGTTGGTGACACATGTAAAGAAAATGCATCAAGCAAACCATCTCAAACGTTATTTGCTATTCAGGGTTTCCACAGGAAGGCAATTTCACCCCAGCTGGGATCACCGGTTGCTCTCATATTTTTAATTCTTTTGCCAGTTTTCCAGATGCCTTTGGAAATTCATGCTGACTGTTTTTCTTTTTTTCATTCCATTTTGAGTACTGAATATTTTCCCGTCACTACTTAAACCGGCATGAATAAAATATTCCTTTTCAGGATGATGATTTTCAATTTTTTTTTTTTTTAAAGAAAAACAAAGCACTGTAGTTGGTTAAATTGGTGAGGGCTTTTAAAACACTCTCACACTGCCAGTGGGTAAATTTGGGAATAGGAATTCTGTCTTCCTCTCGGCCACATTGTATTAGGTTCAGTGCTTTCTGGTCCTAGGGTCCATGAAGGACCCAGTAGAAAATAAACAAATTTGAATGAATGGAATCCAATAGAGTTTCCCCTTAGAACCATCTGATATCTCCACTAAATACAGGAGATGGTTGCTGTCATCAGCAATCGTTATAGGTAAAAATCTGGAATGATTAAAAATAATAGAAAGAGCAAGTCTGAAATAGTCCATCTATTCATTCATTCAGTACATTTCTGTTTAGCTCTCACTCCGTGTCAGACCTTGTGCTAATTCCTTTGAGAAAGAGATAAACACGGCACTCAGGGAACTCCCCCTTAGTAGGAAGGAGGCTTATAAGCCTCAATTACTGTAATACAGTTTAGAGAAGTAATCAGTTCCACAAGTGAGGGGAGAAGGTGAAGAGAATTTAGGCCAAACGTTTTTCTGTCTGTTATGCCCACTTCTCCTCCTTATCACAGTGAGATCGGTTTAGAGATTTTAATTTTCTGACCCAGCTATGTTCAGCTCGTAAGTGACAGGGCTGGGATTCAGCCCTCCTCTGCCTTCCTTGCCTGTGCGGAGATGGAAGCTGCATGAGTTCAGAAATGGAGACCTTGATTCCACCTGTCGGGGAGGGGGGTCTTGTTTGAGCACAAGGTGGTCCCTGAAGCTTGGGGGGACGTCCAGCTCTGGAGGCGGGCCCCATGGGCGGGACAGACCTGCCAGGCCAGAAGCATCACTGAGGGGCAATGGCAGGACTGACATGAAGGGTGGAGCTCAGGTGGGCGTGAAGGGTGCATGAAGGTGCCAGTAGGAAGTGCCATTAGGGAGGTACGCGAGGGTGGAGTATTTATTTCCCCTTTCATCACTTTAAATATACGGTGCCACTGCCTCCTGGCCTGCAGAGTGTCTTCTGGAAAAATCAGCTGATAGTCTTATGGGGAGTCCCTTGTATGTTACTTGTTTTTTTTCCACTTGTTGCTTGTAATATTTTCTCTTTGTTTTTAATTTTTCTCAGTTTGATTACTCTGTGTCTCAGCATGTTTCTCCTGGGTTTTATCCTGAATGGGACTTTCCGTGCTTCCTGGACTTGGATGACTGTTTCCTTTCCTGGGGTAGGGAAGTTTTTAGCTATTATCTTTTTAAATGTTTTCTCAGGTCCTTTCTCTCCTTCTCCTTCTTCTGGAATCCCTGTAATATGAATGTTGGTACATTTGATGTTGTCCCACAGGTCTCTTACACGGACCTTATTTCTTTTCATTCTCTGGGGAGGCTGAGGGTAAATTAGGAGGTTGGGATGAACATTTACACACTACTGAATAAAAATAGATGACAAGGACCTATAGCTGAGCATAGGGGGCTATATTCAATATTTTGTAATAGCCTGTAATGGAGAAGAATCTGAAAAAGATACACACACACACACACACACACACACACACACACACATTCAGTTATTTGTAAATAACTGAATAACTTTGCTGTACACTTGAAACTAACATGACATTGCAAATCACCCACACTTCAGTTTTAAAAAAAGGTAGCTCATAGATCATAAACACAGATCATAGTGTGTTTTGAGTCTTAGGCTAAAATGTTTATAATTTTAGCTGGTGATACAAGTAATTAGAATATCCAGGATGGGGTGATACAAGCTATTAGACTATAATATTCTCATATTAGAATATTTGAAACTGACCTCAGTGTCTGGGAGATAGGGAGCAGTGGAGCGAGGAGGCTGCCACAGTGGTCCCTGAGCTAGTGACGGAGCTGGAGGGGAGGGCACAGGTGAGAGAGGCCTTCACCTGGGAGCTGGGAGAAGCAGGGCTTTGGCACTGCCCCAGTGGAGCTTCACGTCACAGCCAGTGCCTCTCCAGTTTGACTCAGGTGTAATTTGTAGCTGCTTCCTGATGGTGGCTAGAATAGTTATATACTTTTATTTAAAGTCCTAGTGCTTGGTGTCACATTTCATTCTAAGTGATTTACAAAAACTTACTTGATCTTCACGACTAACCTGTAAAGTAGGCTGTTAATATTATTCCCATTTTACAGATGAGAAAATGAAGGCGGTTCTAGGATTTGTAGCGGTAACCATTACTGGAAGCCTCACCCTCACTTTGGGGTGTTCATAGTACATTGGAGATTCAAATTTTCATGTATTTCCCTGAGTTCTGACTATTTTCCCTTCCTACAGTGAAACAGTTGTAGTGTCCGTTGTTGTATTCATTGGGTGTGTAATCGCACGGTGGCAACATCTAGAGCAAGACTTGGGGTTTTACATGAAATTGATTTGGAGAATGAGAGGCTATTGGAGTGAAAAAGATTAGTTAGGTTATGTGCGAACTAAATTTTGGTCTAGCCTTTTCAGTGCAGAGATGGGGCGAGATGCAGAGGTCAGGTGCCTAATGGGGGCCATCAGGGTGGAACTGGAGTTCAGTGCTCCTGACATCAGGTGCAGTCGTTGAGGAATGCTCTTTTATGTTTGGGGAAACTCTAAAGATTAGTTCTTCAGTAGCTCACAGACCAGGGCATTTTAAATGAGCGTCCATGGTGGGCTTTCTGGATGGGAGAATGTGTGGCCTGGCGAGGAAACTCCTACTCCAACTGCTGCTGTCCTCCTCTCTTTACCCCCTACCTTCATGATTTTCTTCCATTCCTCTTGGAGTGGAGAACTTTGGGGACTGTTGCCAGAATTGTTCCTTTTCTGATGAGCGCTGTTGAGGGTTTGTTCAGGATCGGGGCTTACGTCTGGTAACCCTGTGTTCAGACTCTGGTTCCTCTCAGATTTCCAGAAGGTTGTCCTACTTCATCTCCTTCTTTCTGCCTCTGAAAAAAGCGCCCTCCATCAGAGAGCATTCCTTTCCTTCCAGGCCTCCTGTGGAGCCAGGGTTATGCAGACGGTGTTCCCACTCTGGTCTCTCATTATCTCTGCTTCTGATCGAGGCCTTAGCCAAGCAGGTCCTTGAAATGATCCCAAACAAGCCCTGAACATCTCGCTTGAGTTCCGAGCTGGAGTTGTGCTCCTTGCTCCGTGGCTGGTTCCTCTGGGCGGTGCCCCAGCCTTCTCCTTCTGCAGCTTTTGCTGGCTTGGTTCCATAGTTCAAGGCCACGGAGGCTGCCCGCTGGCACTGCCCCACAGGGCGGGCTGCTTGTCTGCCTCGAGCTGTTCCTGAGGTCTGCGTTTTTAACGCAAGAGTCATTCCCAGGAATTGAATTATGGGCCCAGGAAGAAGCAGGTTTTATGCAGCGTCTCTGAGTTTGGCCAGCAGCTGTGTTTGTGTGATGGTGAGACAATTTCTCTCTCATCTCGTGTGTGCCCCGCCGGCCGACCCAGCTCATCCACCATCTTCCCCAATCTCGGTTCTAATTCGTCTTCCAAAGAAACACATTAAGCTGATTGCTTCACAAGCTGAGTTTTGGTGTGTATACCTTTCAGCCGCCTTCCAGAAGTGATTAAAAGAAGAATTTCTGTGTGAGCTTTTATGCCCAGTGAAGATTATTTTTGGATCCTGTCTCAATGGTTTATTTCCATCTTGTGCCTGTTTTTAACAGAAGAACTGGAAACGAGGCGAGAGGGGCTGGTTTTTGTCTCTTCTGGGTGTTCTCAGCTCGTAGACATCCCGTCATGAACTTTGCCCCCGTCTGCCCGCTTGGCCGTCCCCCAGGGGGCCTTCCCAGAGTGGCCGTTTGGATCAGTAGCCTTGAGGTCACACTGTCTGTTGGTTTGAGGGGTTGCTTTCTCTTCAGCCCCAAGGTTCCGCCAATAAAAACCCTTTCTTCCTGACCCACCCAAGCCAAGGTGCATGGCCGTGGCTTCAGGGGGCCTGACTCTGGCACTGGATTTAATAGATGGTCTCGGGCAAGGTCGTTCCCAGGTGGCTGGCTCCCTAGGCTGTCGGTCTGGAGGGCAGGTGTTGGCTTTCCACTGTCTCTGTGTCCCCAGGGCCAGGGTGGCACCTGGCCCAGCCGGAGCTGTTCAGTGAGAGTGTTCTTTTTTTGTTTTGTTTTTTTAAGGGCTGCACCTGCGGGCATATGGAAGTTCCCAGGCTAGAGGTCAAATCGAAGCTGCAGCTGCCTGCCTGCACCACAGCCATGGCAGCACAGGATCTGAGCTGCATCTGTGACCTACACCACAGCTCACGTCAGCGCTGGATACTTAACTCACTAAGTGAGGCCAAGGATCAAACCTGCATTCTAATGGATATTAACTGGGTTCATAATCTGCTGAGCCACAACAGGGACTCCTCAGGGAGGCTTTTTTTTTGAATGAGTGGATCTCTTTAAATATGTGGAAGAGCTGACAGATGTTCGGTATTGCTCAGAGTCAAGGTAGAAAAAGTGTTGGCCTGCAGATGTGTTTTGTTTGGCATGTACACTGTTTAAAAATTTCCAAACCCATATATTATAAAAAGATAAACCGTACGTAGAAAATCCAGATTTCCAGCTTCTCTTGCAAAATGTTAGGCCCCGGACTGTGCTGGAACCCAGGAGTGAGCCTCCCTCAGAGGCGCCTGTCCTTGGCCTTTGGCTCACCTAACCCCTGAACCAATTTGGTAAAGCTGTCTGCCTGCTCGCACACTTTGAGTTAATAGTGAAGATTTTTTCATCATAATTTAAGTTTCAGTAGTTGAAATTAGGAGTTTGGGATTAACAGATACACAATGCTCTGTATAAAATAGATACACAACGGAACTACTGTATAGCAGGGGGAACTATATTTAATATCTTGTAAAAACCTATAATGGAAAAGAATTTGAAAAAGAATGTGTGTGTGTGTGTGTGTGTGTGTGTGTGTGTAACTGAACCAGTTTGTTGTACACTGGAAACTAACACAGCATTGTAAATGAACTATACTTCAATTAAAAAAGGGTTAGGAGTTCCCACTGTGGTGCAGTGGGTTAAGAACCCAACTGCAGTGACTCCGGTTGCTGCGGAGGCTCGGATTCAATTTCAGCCCCTGGCCTGGCATAGGGGTTAAAGAGTCTGGTGTTGCCATAGCTACGGCATAGGTCTCAGCTATAGCTTACATTCAGCCCCTAGCCCGGGAACTTCCACGTGCTGCAGGTGTGGCCATTAAAAAAAGAAGGTTGGAGTTCCCACTGTGGCTCAGTGGTAATGACCCTGACTAGTATCTATGAGGATGCAGTTTGATCCCTGGCCTCACGCAGTGGCTTAAGGATCTAGCATTGCCGTGAGCTGTGTTGTAAGTCACAGATGAGGCTCGGATCCTGCATTGCTGTGGTGTAGGCCAGCAGCTGTAGCTCCAATTCGATGCCTAGCCTGGGGACTTCCATATGCCACAGGTGCAGCCCTAAAAAGACACACACACACACACACACACACACACACACACGAAAAAGGTTAAAAAAAAGAATTTCAAAGGGTATTATTTCCAGCTTATTGCAAATATTGACATCTTTAAACAAAACAGTTACATCATTTTTTAAAATATAACCAGTAGAATCTAAATATCGTGGAGACATGATACCTGTCATTACCCACGTAAAAAGCGCCTAAACAGACTCTTTAACCACTGGAATTTCTACCACATTCTCTTTTTATTTTGAATTCGTATCGTATTCCCGCAGAATTATCCTTGGGTATTATCCTTGCAAAAAATAAGTCTGTACATTTCAGTTAAATTCCCTGTGGTGACAGGGGCCTATAAAAAGTTTCTGTAGTTAGTTACTGTGATTGCTGTTAGCCATTTGAACAAAATATTAATAGGCTACAGACTTTGATAAGCAGATTAAAGGAGAAGGAAGAGGCGGCTTGGACAGGCATCTCCTAAGGAAATGCCTGGAGCTCTTAGTTTTTGCAGTTGTTTTTTCTGTGTCCTGTGGTAAACCCTACTTATGGCTGGAATAAGGGGGCTCAACATCAATTCATTCCTGTTTTTGTGTTTTAAGAGGTCTCAACACAAAGAACTCATATGTAACTAAATAGGTAGAGGGGACCATGGGTTATGTTTATAGCAGTCCTGCTTTTTTCCATTTTCCTTTTTTTCTAAACTCTGAGTTACACGCCAGGTTCGCCCTGCTGCGTTCATAGTTAATTGCTGCCCTGAGTTTCTTCCTTTTCAGCAGGTAGAGAATCGGGGTTGTATTGGAATTGGCGGGGCTGGGGGATGCTCTCCAACCGTCCGTGTGGCTCTTTGAGGCTCCCCCACACTCAGGAGCGTGGACGCTGAGGGTTGCCGCTGGGCTGGAGCTCCCCAAGGTCAAGAAGCACACCGGAGCTTTGTTCTGTTGGGCCCTCCCCCCACCCTTGGCCCAGGCTCGCTGAATGTCGTAGGTGTGATGCAGACAAGAGCCAGTCCTCATCACCCCCACACTGTGTACCTGCGGATTCGACCTCCTCGGATGTCTCTGTGACCCCAAGCAGCACCCGAGTTGTTCCTGTGATCGTTCAGGGCCATGAGCAGAGCAGTGAGAAACTGGAGCCGCCGACACCTGTGTTTCTAGCCCCGGTGGGACAAGGAGGTGCCCTCCCTTGGGTCCGGCACTCACACTAATAGGGGTCCCTGGCATGGTCCTTCCACGCTAGGTTTTTCCCAGCCTCGTGCGTCTCACTGGTGACCTTGCTGTTTAGGACGGCACCCAAGCACGGCTCTGAAGTGCTGCCTTGGGTTCCTGGAGCAAGGAGGCTGCCGTGTGCTTGACGGAGGAAGGCGTGTCTGCTGGATCAGCGTCACTGCTGGGGGCCCTGGGTTCGCTGGCAATGAACCGGCAACTTCCATTAAATCGGGTGTCTTTGAACAGGAGCGCACACAAAGCGAGGCGATGCATTGACCCACTGACCAGGATGCTGGAGCCAGCGGGTGTCAGGAACCCAACCCTGTATTTTCCCTGCAGGAGTCTGTGAACTCAGCGTTTGCAGCGATCCTGTAGGACGTGACTACCGTGACTCCAGAGAACTAGACCGAGTGTCCTTTGTACATGGATGTCCCAACAGGAGAAACTTAAGGGACAGTCGCGGGGTAACGTCTCGCTCGGCAGATGTTTCCGTCACTCAGAATGTGAAGTATGTTGTTTCTCACATGAGAGTCTTAAAGCGGTTCCCTAACACGGGCTGTGTGTGTGTCATCCATTAGCCAGTCATTAGAGTTCACCCAAAGGAGAAGCGTTTTAATGATGGCAGATGCTTTTGCTCTTTAAACTTAACCAGGAACCTGCTTCTCGCTGAGCACTTAAAGCCTGAGAGTCGGGGGGAACAGCATCCAGTTATGCTTTTATTATTTGATTAAAGCTTCGGCCACCAGAAGAATGAAAGACTTCAGAAAAGGAGCCTGGAGTTTAGAACCTGCCCTGACCTCCTCCATTGATGTTCAGAACCGTCATTTAGTCTCTTGATTCCACATGGCTTGCGCTCATTTCTTTTTTTTAATAACCGTTCGTCCCACAGTCACTCATCCCCACTAAATATAGTCCATAAAAAAGTAATTGCCGTGGTTTTGAGGAATTTACATTCTGAGGAGCGGAGTGTATTTTAAGATGTGACTGGATCCTCCTGGTATCCCCACTTAAGGGCTTGGCATTTTAGGGGACGGGCACACATCCTTTACCCGGAGTGCGACGTGGGTGCCCAGGAGTCCTTGTTCTCTTATCCTTGCAGGGTAGATCTCTGGTCCAGGAAAGCCTTTTCTCGCCCCACCGACTCCTGTTTGCAGAATGTTTTATAAGCTCAAATTGGATTCCAATAAAAAAGCCAGTGGGTTTTCTTTTCTTCCCATATATGCTGTTTTTATTCATATATATTTTTCTCTGGATCAGTAGAAATTGCTGAGCTCCTGCTTTGTGCCTCTGCCTGCCTTGGGTGCTGGAGGTATAAAGTCGGTGGCTCCCAGCCCTGGGATCAAGGAGCCCACCCTGTGCAGGGGGAAGCATCGTATCACAGTGTGGAGAGGCTGGTAGGGAGGTTCCCGAGGGGAGTCCTGGGTGCTTCAGAGTTTGCCTGGGAGCATCACGGAGGGCTTCCCAGAGGAGGTAGGGACAGGCCTGAGGCTTGAGGGATGGGTAGGAGTTTCCCAGCTAAGCAAGGAGGAGGGGGCTTCCAGGAAGATGGGCCCATTCTGGTCCTAAGCCCCAGGGGA
This sequence comes from Catagonus wagneri, assembly GCA_004024745.2. Classification (NCBI taxonomy): domain Eukaryota; kingdom Metazoa; phylum Chordata; class Mammalia; order Artiodactyla; family Tayassuidae; genus Catagonus; species Catagonus wagneri. The sequence goes on from PVHT021183707.1 coordinate 8,235,742, forward strand.
TGAAAGAGCACAAGGTCTTTTTTTTCTTTTTTTTTTCTTTGTACAGCCACACCCATGGCAAGTGGAAGTTCCCAGGCCAAGTGTCAAATCAGAGCTGCAGCTGCCGGCCTACACCGCAGCCACGGCAATGCCGTGTCCTTAATGCACTGAGCAAGGCCAGGGATCAAACCCGCATCCTCACAGACACTGTGTTGTGTTCTTAACCCGCTGAGCCACAGTGGGAGCTCCACCGGGTCTGTTTGGGGCTTTAGGCAGGAAGAGGGGAACAATGAGAGAGGAGACTGGAAAGAGACTTAGGGCCTGGGTTTCTAGGACTTTTTGTGGCACGCTTGGGGGTTTGGAGCTTATCCAGAAGGTGGAGGAATTGAAGGAGACGCGGGATCATCCTTTTCGTGTGTTCGATAGCCCACTTTGGGGTAGAAGTTGGGGAGCTGAAGACAGGCGTCAGGCAGACCAATTCAGTTGCTCTTGGATTTGTAAGTGGGAGAATCGAGGGAGAGGGCGGTGACCTGACACGCGGGGGTGATGGAGAGCCGGGCACGGACAGAGGATGCGCTGCGGTGGCTCAGTCTGATTCTCTGGAATCATTTTGAATTTCAGAACCTCAGTCAAGGACAGCAGAGGTTTCGTGCTTGGGCACGTGGGTAGAAGATGGTACTTTCTGCTGAGGATGCTCAGGAGCAGGTTTGTGGGAGAAAGCAGAACTGCCTGGACCGTGAGTAGAGGGGCCATTACATCAGCGTTACGGCATAAATCCAGCTCTGGGATTACGGCCTAGAAACAAGGTTTTGGAGCTCTTTTTTTTTTTTTTTTTTCCCCTGCTCTTGTTTGCATGTTTTTACCTGCATTATCCACCCAAGGAATCCATGTTGATCTGCAAATGAACATGGAGCAGAATGTGTGAAAATTACCTGGGAGGAAAGAAAAAAAAATCTCTCATGGTGTGATCTGAACACCAGCATCCGCATGTGAAATCACAGCGGTGGGGGCTGTGGGCTGGTTTTTCGAAAGTGGCTTAGAACAAGCTGTCACCTCCTGGCCGTCCTGTGTTTGCCTCTGCCTTGTGGAATTGCATAGTGGCTCAGAACCCCGGTTCTGGTTTCAGGCAGACCTGGTTCACCCCTCCCTTGGGAGGGTCCTTGCATTGTGCCCGGACATCTTTCTTGCACAAGGATGGTGATAGGGCCCACTTTATTTGTGCCAATTAAATAAGATAATTGATGGTGTTTCTTGGGAGTTCCCGTCATGGCTCAGTGGTTAACGAATCCGACTAGGAACCATGAGGTTGTGGGTTCGATCCCTGGCCTCGCTCAGTGGGTTAAGGATCCAGCATTGCCGTGAGCTGTGGTTGTAGGTTGCAGATGCGGCTCGGATCCCGCGTTGCTGTGGCTGTGGTGCAGGCCGGTAGCTACAGCTCCTGTTAGACCCCTAGCCTGGGAACCTCCATATGCTACAGGTGCGGCCCGTAAGGCAAAAAGACCAAAAAAAAAAAAAAGATAATTGATGCTGTTTCTTAGCCCAGTTCTTGGTGTAGCGAGCACTGAAAAAAACTGTATCTTGAAGTAATTATAAGAACAGATCTTATAGAATGCCTATAAATTCACAACCAGACATCAGCCTGGATTCAGGTTTCTAAGAGATTTAGTCTCTGTTTATGCAGTAATGAATCATAGAATTCCTGTAGAAAAACTTCCTATTAGTGCATTTAGAAATACTCAATTTGTAGAAGTTCCTGCTGTGGTGCAGCAAGATCGGTGGTGTCTTGGGAGCACTGGGACGCAGGTTCGATCCCTGGCCTGGCACAGTGGGTGAAGGATCCATTGTTGCCACAGCTGTGGCTTAGGTCACAGCTCTGGCTCGGATCTAATCCCCGGCCCCAGGAACTCTGTATGCTGTTGGGCGGCCAAACAAAACAGAACCAAACCTCAATTTGTAAAAATTCTACATACTTGAAAATCATCGTCTATTAATAATAATACTAGATTGTATTATATAATGCATTGAACTTTTTTTTTTTGGCCATGGCTCGGGAACTTGCACACGCCAGGGGATAACCAGCAGGGCAGGCTGGTGCCTACGAAGGAGGAGTTGCTCAGCACACAGACGGCGTCGCCACGAATGCGGCCGTGTTGTTTAACCACCTAGCTCTAGCTATCTGCCCATGCAATTAAGTGTTTGTTACAAGTAGTTCTTACCAGGACCCGCAGGCCTCCCACTGAGCTATCCTTTGCCAGCCCTTTAAAGTTGTTTATGAATTTCAGAGCATTTAAAGTGCGTTTCTCCGCGACTGGTTTAAGACCGTCCGGGAAGGGCCGGGGGAAGCGGACGACTCGGGTGCCCTGGGTGCTGACCCTCTGCACGGGTTAGAGGCCGCGCTGGCGCATGGGCGCGCTCCGTTGTCAAGTGGGTGACTGTGTGTGAGTAAATCCGTAACTCCCCGAGATTGTGGACTAAGTCACGGGCGAAAATAACACATAGTGTTTCTTAATGGGGCTCTGGGTTCTGTGGCCAAGACACCTCCTTGCCCGAGCCCTGCCCACGGCACCGCTGGGCGACCTGCATCTTTGTCTTCCGTTCCTTGCTCAGGGACCACTGCTTCTCCCCAGACACCGAAATCAATTCCAGGTACTAGAAAGCTAACTGTAAACAAGAAAGTAAAATAAGAAATAAGAAAACATAAATTAATAACTGACAATTTTTTTTTTTTTTTTAGTTAAGCTGTTGGGTTCTCTGCAGACTTGCACTTTCTGACTCCGCTTGGGCTCTCTCCATTGCCCAGCAAGCCTTTCTCTCCAGCTGTCTGTTCGATTTTCTCGTGGGCTGTTCCAAGCCCTTGCCCTTGCTGCTTGTTCTCAGTTTTCTCTGCCTCGTTGCGGAGACTGCGGCCAGCCAGAGTGACCTGTGGCAGCTGCACTTCTTCAGACCCCAGAACCCCTCCTTTCTCTCTAAGGAGGCTCCTTCTGCAGGGGCCTCGCAGCTCCAGCTCCTCGCTGCTTCAGCTCTCCCCTCTCTAACGTTGGACCCGCTGTGCCCAGCCGGGGATTGAGTCCAGGCCTCTGCAGTGACCCGAGCCGCTGCAGCTGGATCCTTAACCCACTACGCCACAGTGGGAACTCCTCCCTTAAACAGTTTTTAAGTGTACGATTCAGTGACGTTAACTGCATCCCAGATGTCAAGCAGACATCGCCACTACCTAGTTCTAAAACTGTTTTTGTGTGTGTGTGTGTCGGGGGAGGGGTGGTGGTGCCCATGGTACGTGGAAGTTCCTGGGCCAGGGATCAAACCCCTGCCACAGTTACACAGTTCCGGATCTATAACCCACTGTGTCAGGAGGAAACTTACCCCAAACTCTTTTGTTATCCCAATATTAAATGCTCAAGTCACACAGGCGATAGCGTTATCCTAGATGGAAACTCTGTAACCGTTAAGCAATAACTCTGCATTGCTATTTCCCCAGCCCTTGGACCCTCTAATCCAGCTCTGTGAATTCGCTTCTTCTAGGTTCCTCTTTTTTTTTTTTTTTTTTGATCTTTTGTCTTTTTAGGGCCACACTCCCAGCACATGGAGGTTCCCAGGCTAGGGGTCGAATCTGAGCTGCATCTGCTGACCTACACCACAGCCACAGGAACACAGGATCCGAGCCGCATCTGCGACCTACACCACAGCTCACGGCAATGCCAGACCCTCAACCCACTGAGTGAGGCCAGGGGTCAAACCCACCTCCCCATGGATACTAGTCGGGTTTGTTACCCACTGAGCCATGACGGGCACTCCTGGGTTCCTGGTTTATATAAGTGGAATCAATGCAGTATTTACCCTTTTGATTGGTTTCTTTCTCTTCGGATAAGGTCCTCAAGTTTCGTCTGTGTCAGAGCTTCTCCTCCTCATGGCTGAATACTATTCCATCGTCGAATGGATGTACCGCATTTTATGTGTCTGGATCACTTGAAATCTTGATATATGCTGTTTATTTTCTTAGGGCTTCCCCATAATTCTCATCCGATTAATTTGCCCGCTGTAGTGCTAGTAAATGCTTCTTGGTTGAATTTACTGTTTCCAACCAGGTGGTGGTGGCAGGTCAGAAATACCCTTTCCTGGTGTGTAACTATGGGCATTTCCTTGAGTGCGTGTTTCTGTGTCTCTCATAAGGGCCGTCATCCAGTTGGTAATTGTGTCTGAGGACGTGGGGGGCCGGGGCGGGGGGGGGGGGAACTGCAGGAACTCGAGGCAGTTAGTCCCACTCTCCTGCCCCCCAAAGTCAGTTTCTTTGAAGCTTCATATTGTTCTGATTCACTGTCTGCTCAAAACAGACTTCTCTCTGTCTTCTTGTAATAAATGTGTCTCGAAAGAAACACATGGGAAGAAAACGTGTACTTTTCTGAAGGCTGCTCCCCAGAGGACGTGAACTGATAAGTCTTTTTGTTGCTGGTTTCACAAATCAGGGACGACACACGCAGTGTGATAAGGCGGCCGGGCAAATACGTAACACGTCTGACAACAGATGCTACTTCTCTCTTAGCGAGAATGACACCTATTGTGACAGGGGGCCAGAAGCAAGGCACTTCTAGACCTTGGGGGACAGCCTGGGATCTAGCTTTTTGTTCAGCTTCGGTTTCATCTTGAAGGTTATTCTTCCCCCTGCCCTCTTTTAGTGATTATTTTTAACCCGTCCCCGCAGATCCACTTTAGTGCTTTTGCTCTTCCTTGGTTTGTACAAGTGGCCAGAGGTCCCAGAGCATCGTGCTCTGTTGTCGTGGCCACTGGGCGTCTGTGACCTTTCTGGAAGGCTCGTAGATCCCATCTACGTGCTCCAAGTCCAGTGCCTTCATTCACTTACCAAGCTCTGAGCCCACTTCACGACTCCCCAGATGCCACGTCCCTAAACAGTGAATCACCGAGTATTTATTTGGGCCGGTCTGGGTGCCGAGTAACCGTCTTTGGGAGGAGATGACGTTGGCCAGCCCTCTGCATCTTGTTTTCTTGTCCCATGGGCATAGCCGGGCCTTGGCCATGTTGTATTTTTTTTGGGCGGGTGCGTGTAGGGAGGATGCCAAGAACCTGAGCTCACAAGTTTCTAGCTTCAGTTAAAAAAAGAATTTCAACTTGACCTCAGTGCCGTGGGCCGTGCTCAACAGTATGACTCGGTGTTGGGATCCCCGTTTTGTGTCATCTTGTGGAAGCAGAGCTTGTGGCCTTGGTGGCTGTGGATGGGACGTGGGAAGGAAGCTGGCAGCCACCTGCTCTCCCCCTGACCACAGCCAGCTCCAGCATCTTTGTCCTGCCTCTGGCTAGCCGTTCAAGGAAGAAAAAGTGCAGTGGTGACTATGAAAAATGAAATCAAGGCGTTTCCGCTATGGCGCAGTGGGATTGGCGGCGTCTTGGGAGCGCTGGGACTCAGGTTCCATCCCCAGCCTGGCGCAGTGGGTCGAGGATCCTGGCACAGCCGCGGCTGTGGTTGAGACTGCAGCTCGGATCTGATCCCTGGCTCAGGAACTCCGTATATCACAGGAGCGCCAAAAATGGGGAAAAGGAGAAAAAATAAAAGGAAACCAAGTGTCGGGTGTGGCGGATCCTGGGTTGAATATCACAGAAACAGGTCGAGGTGAACGGGGGGTGCTGAGCACTGAGTTTTCTAGCCTCTGTCCCCCCTTTCTTTCCTTTAGGTGACTCACATGCTGTGTCGGGTCCTTCTGGACCCTTTCCGTCCCCGGAGAGAGGTCGTGAGTGTCCCACTTCTACTTGACTCCCAAGGGCCCTCGCCCACCCTGACCTGTGTCACAGGGGTGGGGCTGGGGCGCCGAAGGGTCGCTTGGCCACCCCAACCCCCCGCCGTGAGCATGGCCTTAGGTGGAAGATGGGCCTTTCCCTTATCAAGGGGCCTCAATGTCTCGAGGTTCCAGCAGCAGGCCCGTGACTCTTGGCAGGTTGGGGAAGTTTATTCACGGGCTGGGGAGAAGGGCCCCCTCTGTGCCCTTGGCCGAGGTGAAGGCTGGCTGGCTGAGGTGCCGGGGGACCCAGGGGAATCCTGGGAAGCACACTGCCTCCCCTGGCCCATCTCCCGCCACCCCGGGGCGGTGGGGGGGCGTCCTCAGGGCAGGCCCGCAGGGGACAGGTGCAAGTCACCAGGTCCGAGGCTGTGAGCGGAACCCCTGTCCCACCTGTGCAGGGAGGCGCTGAAGCTGCCGGAGGAAGGAAGCCTCCAGAACCTCTGTGGCCTTCTCTGTGTGTTGTACGTCAGCACAGCAGACTCTCAACCCGCTTAGACTACAGTAGACGTGGGGGTTCGATCAGGGGTAGGAATCTTGTGCTGAGTTCCAAGGGACAGAATGGAAGCTCGCTGTTTTAAAAACAAAGGGAGTTCCCCGTGGTGCAGTGGGATAAGAATCCAAGTACTCGGGTCACTCTGGAGGCAAGGGTTTGATTCCCCAGCCCTGCTCCGTGGCTTACAGGATCCCACGTTGGTGCAGGTGTGGAGTGGTCACAGCTGTGGCTCGGATTCAGTCCCTGGCCAGGGAAATCCCATCTGCCATGGGTGCGGCCATAAAACAACCAACCAACCAAATGTAGGACTCCTATTAAGAGCAAATATTCAGTGCTCGAGCCAGCTAGCTCACGTGCCCTCGACAAGCCAAACAGGTCACAGTATCATTATTGCATGTATGTCACAGGGTTGCTGGGTTGATCACAATAAAAATGGAATCGTGAATTTGAAACTTGGCTCAGCAGCTTACGTGGTGTGAGTGTCGTATGGCCATGCTGACACTGCGCCACGCCGGGAACTCCTGTTTCATCTTATGCTGACTGCAGTAAACAGTTTGTTTGTTTGTATTGCAAACCCCCTGCCCCTCGTGGCACGCTCACCGTTCAAAAATGACAGTGACCCGTGCACGGTAATATCCACTGGCTGTGACTCGTGTTAGCTTTGAATTCATCTTTTTCCTCTGTGGTTTTGGGAATAGCTGGGGCGAGAGGTCAGCCGAGATGAGGGTGTAGCTGGAGACTTCCCTCCCATTTTTATCTGTGGGGCCTCATTGACTCCTGTTCGGTGGGAGATGATACGTTTTGTACAAACATCTTGCATTTGGGAAACTTTTTACAGCTTTCTTAAGCCTCCCTCTTCGAATCAACCTAACACGAATGCCCATTTGTAGGCTCCTTTCTGGAGCTGTTCTGATCCACTGTCCCCAGTGGTTTGGACTTTTTCAGGGCAAGCATCGAAGTTACTTAGACAACTGTTCCCCGTGAACTTGAAATAGGATAATTTCCTTGAAAAATCCTCTTAGTCACCAGGTCCAGCCTTGTGCCTTGATTTTGGGGATGACCGATGAGCTTATTTCTCCATTTGGCTTTGCCTGCGTAGACGTCATCTTAGCTGAGGCTGTTCTGATCTTGCCTGATGGCCAAATTCAGTTCAGAATCAAGAAGTCAGTGAGTGAGAGTGAATTTCTCTTCTGGGCTCAGAAGTTTCCGTTAACATCATTTTGAATTTCTACTAAAAAAGACATCGAATTAACCCTCTGTGGTGTTCCCTTGTAAACCTGTCTTATTTCCCTGTTTGATTGTGTTACTTTCCCACATTTTCCAGATGCCCCATTTTCAGTCCCGTTATTATATTTAGGGCAGCCTTTCTTTGCGTGTTTATTTTCTTTATTTTCTTGAAATAAATGAACCTTTATTTTCTTGAAAAATGGTGTTGCGAGCCTCCCAAGATTTTCTAGTCCACGAATATCACTTGAAATGTGTGTAATTTTCCCTTTTACCTAAGCTTTTTTTTTTTTTGTTAGTATTTTTGGAGTACATGTTGGTGGTATACATTTATTCTGTATTTCTATTTTCTAAAAATTATTTCTTGCAAGACTTCTATGTCCGCGACTCTTTTTCAGGATCTTACTTCTGCATATTTTGCTTCTTTATTCTAAACCCAGTGCCAAGAAATCACTTTCCGGTTTGAAGCAGATGGAAATCAGGGTTATTCTGTCTTCTTTAAACCAGGCCGTTGACCCTGGGGGGCAAAACCATGTATTAAAATACAGTTGTCGCTGTTCTTAGGCTAAGACTCAGGCAGTGTGGCAGAATAAAAGACAATATTTCAGTTCACTTTAAAAATTATTACGTATGTTGGTTTCTTAGTGTCTGCGTAGCTTTTTTCCTTAGGAGATAGGGGAGCGTTTTAAAAAACCGGTGTTAAGTCTCTCAATGGAGAGGTTTCTGCAAATGTCATTTCAGATGAGACGTTGCGTTTGGATTGAACTTTTTGATGGAGCTGGGCATGTAATGCCATTCGCATTTCCTGAGACGTTGTGTTATTAATGGAATAGACAAATCAGCATTTTCTCGGGTGTGTGTAAGCCTTGCTTGTTTTTCCTGTCTTGATTGCTGGTTGCACATAAAATTCAAAGAAGGAAAAACTGTGTGGCACTCAGAGGAAGGGTGTTGGAAGGGAATGACTCAAGAATCCCAGAGCCCTGTTTCTGCTGCGTGGACGGGGCCTGATAAGGCTAATCCAGGGCACAGAGTCGGGGGGGGGTGTTTAATCCCCCGGATTGTGTGCTGGGGGCAGTGCTGAAGGTGAAAAGGCTTTGTCTGCAGAGCGGGTGGGGTGTCCGCAAGGCTGGGAGGCCAGTTGGCCCCAGGAAGGAGCTTCTGACTAGTCCTTGGCCACGGGGAGAGCTAGAAACCATTGCCATGGCCAACGTCCCAGTTTTTCCAGGGCGACCGAAGTTCTCTCTGCCTATGGCTTCCGCTGCCCTCCAGGCCCTGTCCCTTCCCACCTCTTCTTTCCTTTTGGGTTCAGCCCACCCCCTCCCGCACTCCCCGCGTCCCCGCATGTTCTGCCAGGAGTGAACCTCATCCGGGTGTGTCTGCGGGGCCTCTGGGTCAACTCCCTGACATCTCCCAGGGCCCAAGTGTCGTCGACTCCTGTGGCCTGGGGACTTATTTGTCAGCATAACGTTGTTGGGGCTCCGGAGCCGGAATGCTTGGGGGCTGAGTCCCAGTCGAGTTGTGTGACTCGGGGCCAGTCGCTGAAATGCCTGAGACCTCTGTTTCCTCATCTGCAAAATGGGCACAGTAGTAGTACTTGTCTTATAGGGCAGTCCATGCAAAGCACTTACCACCGTCCGGGAGGAGAGTAAGTTTTTAAAAGATAGGGGCTATTGTTGCCTAAACATGGAGTGGATGAGCCGTGACCTGAGTTTTCTCCGTGTGTGTGTGTGTGTGTGTGTGTGTGTGCGCGCGCGCGCGTGTGCCCGTGTGTGTGTGTGTGTGTGTGAGAGAGAGAGAGAGAGACAGAGAGGGAGGGAGAGAGAGAGAAGAATTGCAAATAGCACAACAATTTCATGGACTGCGGGAGATGTTTGAACAGTTTCAATGTTGTGTCTCTGAAGAGTGAGAGCCAGGAATTTGGGGGTGGGGCGCCACCGTGCCAGAGAAAACCGGCCCCTGAGAAGGAAAACAGAGGAGCAGACCAGGAGGTGGGGAAGCGCTGCTTAGGGTGGCGCTGAGCCAGGGGATGGCTCAGAAGGTGGCCTGGGGGCCCAGGCTGGGGTGGGGGTGGGGGGCCCAGGGGAGGAGGCGTTTGAGGAGCAGGGAGCTGGAAACAGGGGTTCAGCCTCAGTGAATGGCAAGCCTTCAGGCGTTTGCTGTGCCTCCAGGTTCCTTCAGAAGTGAGGCCTGGAAGTTCCCGCTCTGGCCCAATAGGATGGGCGGCATCTTGGGAGTGCTGGGACGCAGGTTCGATCCCTGGCCCGGCATGGTGGGTTTAGGATCCTCCCCTGTGGTGTAGGTCACAGGCGCAGCTTGAATCTGGGCCCTGGCCCAGGAATTCCATATGCTGCGGGGTGGCCAAGCAAGAAGAAAAAAGAAAGAAGTGAGGCCTGGATGGGTCCACAGCTCCCCCCGCCCCGTGAGTGTGCGAGGGGCGAGTTCGGCGCTCTCTGATATGGTGGTCCCCGCTCTAACCTGGACATCGAAGGGACACTGGATGTATTTTCTTTAAAGACAGTGTCTTCCTGCCATCTGGGCATTCTGTGCTGAATGACAGCAAGTTGTGCAAGGATGACGAAGTGTGTCTGGGGTGTCAGGGATCAATCAGTTGCTTGGTCTCCCAGCAGTGATTGGACCAGCCCTTGCCTGCAGGGAGCTCGCGTTCGTAGATCAGCTGAGGCAGCTGACACGTCATCTGAAGAGAGAGATGTTTATGATCTTATGATGCCACGTGGAGGATAATGTGTGGCCACCTCTTGGCAGATCAGAGCTGCAGATGGAACTCCTTGATTGGCCACTGTGGACTTGCCTCATCACTAACTCCCCATAATTATCGTCCTCGCGGGTACAATTGCATCTGTATCTAAGTTGGTGGCCTACTCACCATTTAACCCACACCTGAGTTTTCTTCTTCCAGTACACGCATTGTCCCCAGAGTAATTTACTATGAATCAGCTGTGTGCAGATCTGCTTTGGGGCATCCTTATAGCTCATCGTCCGGATGTGCCTTCATCTCCTTATCCACGCTCCTGTTGTTCCACATTTGGCTTTTTCCCATTTTTTTTTTTTTTTAATACGGTGATAAAGAACGTGCAGAGAACATCCTTGTGCCTTAATCTTGCTTCACAATCCTGATGGTTTCCTTTTTTTTTTTTCCTTCCGGTTTGGGTGTTTCTCAGCTTTATCAAGGTATCATTGGCAGATCAAGCTGTGAGGTATTGAAAGCGTCCCTGTACTTTGTGGTGACTGAATATGCAGATCCATGATGAAGGGGTCCCTCTCATCTGGTTAACTCATACAGCTGTCGCCTTGCATATTTGTCGTGTGTGTGTGTGTGTGTGTAGGTGTGTTTTTTACTGTCTCGGCACATTTCAGTTATACAGTACAGCGTCATCAGCTGTAGTCACCATGTTTTCCATTAGATCCTTAAACTTGACTCATTGTATTGCTGGAAGTTTGTACCCTTTTACCAGCTTCTTCCTGTTCCCCCAACCCCCAGCCCCTGGCAGCCACTTTTCTACTCTCTGTTTCTATGCGTCTGATTTTTTTTTTTTGTTTTAATATTCACGATTCTACATATAAGGGATACCATCTAGAGTCTGACTTATCTTGTTTAGAATAATGTCTTTTAGGTTCATTCCTGCTGTCACAAATGGCAGGATTTCATTCCTTTTCATGGCTGAGTAATATCCCATTGTGCATAAATAGCCACATCTTTTTTTTTTTAATTTATTTTTTGCTTTTTTTTAGGGCCAAACCTGTGGCATATGGAGGTTCCCAGGCTAGGGGTTGAATAGGAGCTGTCACTGCCAGCCTGTGCCACAACCACAGCAACGCGGGATCTGAGCTGAGTCTGCGACCTACACCACAGCTCAGGGCAGCGTGGGATCCTCAACCCACTGAGCGAGGCCAGGGATCGAACCTCATCCTCATGGATACTAGTCGGATTCATTTCCGCTGTGCCTCAGGGGAACTCCAATAACCATATCTTTATCCATTCGTCTGTTGACTGACCCTTAGGTTGTGTTCATATCTTGGCTGTTGGCAATCGTGCTTTAATAAATGTGGGTCTTGGGATAGATTCCGAGATGAATTCAGTTACAAGATAACGTATTTGTTTTAAATGCTGGAGAGGGTGTGGCGAAAAGGGAACCCTCCTGCACTGTTGGTGGGAATGTAAATTGGTACAATCAGTACGGAAAACAGTATGGAGGTTTCTCAGAAAACTAAATAGAGAACTACTACTATATGCTTCTGCAATCCCACTCCTGGGCATATATTTAGACGAAGCTTTCATTCAGAAAGATGCATGCACCCCTGTATTCACTGCAGCACTATTCGCAATAGCTAAGACACGGAAACAACCCAAATGCCTCAGTCCAGTAGATGAATGGATTAAGAAGATGTGGTACATATACACGTTGGAATACTACTGAGCCATAAAAAGAATGAAATAATGCCATTTGCAGCAACATGGATGCAACTAGAGATTCTCATTTTAAGTGAAGTAAGTCAGAAAGAGAAAGATAAATACCATGTGATATCACTTGTATGTGGAATATAAAATATGGCACAAATGATCCTACCTGCAAAACAGAAACAGACTCGCAGACATGGAGAACAGACTCATGGTTGCCAAAAGGGAGGGAGGGAGTGGGATGGACGGGGATTTGGGGGTAGTAGGTACAAGCCACAGCTCGCGGCAGCGCCTGTGAGCTTATTCATTAGAATGGAAAAGCAATGAGGTTCTGCCGAATATAGCGCAGGAAACTGTATCCAGTCACTTGCGATAGAACATGATAGAAGATAATATGAGAAAAAGAATGTATGCTTACGTATAATAGGGTCACTTTTCTGTGCAGAAAACCGACAGAACATTGCAAATCAACTATAATAAAATTTTTTTTAAAATATGTATATTTGTTTTAAGGGCTTACATGGCACCTTGATGGCTCTCAGAGATTTTTTACTAATTTATACTCCTACTTGTATTGTGTGGTGAGGTCCACCTTGTCACATCCTTGCCATTGATTATTGGCCCCAGAACATTTTGGGGGGCTAATTTGAAAGTCCTAAATGAAACCTTTATTTTAAAGCTAAGTAAGAAGTTCCCATCGTGGCTCAGTGGAAACGAATCTGACTAGCATCAGACTTTGCTCACTGGGTTAAGGATATGGCGTTGCCATGAACTGTGGTGTAGGGTCACAGACGCGGCTCAGATCTGGCGTGGCTGTGGCTGTGGCGAAGGCCGGCAGCTACAGCTCCGGTTAGACCCCTAGGCTGGGAACCTCCATATGCCGCGGGTGCGGCCCTTAAAAAAAAAAAAAGATATGAAAACCCTCACTGTTTGGTTGAGCAAAGGACCCAATGACTACGTTTATCCAGGAGTCTCCCACCCAGACCTGGGTGGGAGGTGGAGAGTAACGGTGCCCTCTGCGGGGAGGATGTGAACTGAGGCTGGGCTGTGGTTAGGGTATCGCTCATAGGAAACTTCAGAACAGCTGTCTGCTCGCCTTTCCCGAGTGAATGAAGTTCTCTGTTTTTGACCTAACTTTTCAAAAGGTCCCCACGAGGTCCTCAAATAAATGGAAATCCATCCTGCTTTTGAAAACCTCAGGGACAGGATGTTTCATAAGTAGTAATGATTTTACCATGTACTTCTTCAAAACCTGGCAGATACAGTCTTATCAGCATTTACCCCCTTCCCCCATCTTAAAATACATTTTTTTTTTTTTTGATAAGTGGAGGGTGGAATTGGGAGGATGAATCCCAGGGAGGTGAGTTTGCTTGTCTGCAGCCGCTTACTGGAGATTCCAGGAACGGAAGGGGGGTTTTCCTGACACCCAGTGATTTGGGGCGGTGACATTTTCTAAATTACCAGGAAAAAAAAAAATAGGGAAAGCAGTGAGATAACCAGAGCCAACCCCATTCCCTGACTTTTCCACAGCCTTCATTAACAAAGCGCAGGGCGCACATTAGAACTGAGTCACAACCCTGGTTTTCCGAGAGCACGAAGCACTAGGAACAAGTAGCCTAACCCCACTGGGCCTCAGAAGGTTCTGAATGAAGCCAGAGAGTGATTCAGCCTTAGATCCAAAGAGAAAACACACACACAGACACACACACACACACACACACACACACGAGCAAAAACAAGTTCCTGTTATTTCTGGGTTGCAGAAAATACTAGTATTGGAAAAACTGGTTTTTCCATTTCTTAGAGTTTTATTTTCTATAATAGATTTTTAAAAAATAAGGGTTGTGGAGTTCCTAGTGTGGTGCAACAGGATGGCGGCATCTCTGGAGCGTGGGAATACAGGTTCGATCCCTGGCTGGGGGTGGTCAGTGGGTGTAGGTTGCAGCTTTGACCCGGATCTGACCCCTGGCCTGGGAACTCCATAAAAATAAGGTTTTCCTTTGTACTTAAGCGGTGACTGCCATAGCTGTTTCATCTGGAGCTTGACTCTGGATGGGTCCTACTTTTTTACTGAATTCAGTGACACCAGAGCTAAATTAATGGAGTTGAACATTTTTTTTTAGTAAGAAACGAAGAATTGGATATAATGCCTAAAAAATTACACTTTTGTGATAGAGGTAGTGGTGGAAGCATGATATCATAACCTCTTCAAGATTTTACATTGATGGACTCCTTCGAATGAATGAACATTGTATAATGTCCTTTATTGTTTGATAAATTAGAATGTTTTTATAACTCTTATAACGGCTTTTATAACTCTTTTTATACGGCCTTATTGGTAGTGGATTTTCTGGATTAGTAAGATTTTGAGGTAAGTGAGGCTAATTTGAGGAAATTGAGGGAATTTTTGGTGGAAATCTTAGTCGAATATATATATACGTATATATATATATTTTTTTTTGTCTTTTTACCTTTATGTAGAGCCATACCTGTGGCATATGGAGGTTCCCAGGCTAGGGGTCTAACAGGAGCTGTAGCCGCCGGCCTTCGCCACAGCCACAGCAACGCGGGATCCGAGCCGCGTCTGCAACCTACACCACAGCTCACGGCAACGCTGGATCCTTAACCCACTGAGCAAGGCCAGGGATTGAACCCGCAATCTCATGGTTCCTAGTCGGATTCGTTAATCACTGAGCCACAAAGGGAACTCCCTATATACATATATTTTTTTTCTTTTTGGATTTATGTAGGAAAATGCAACATCCAGACTGCTCAGAGTTTCTGGTCCCTTCTGAGAGCTTCCATCTTGCAAAGGGTGTCAGGTGATCTGGGAAGACGGAAAATATCAGGAGAAAACCAACTATCAGGACCGTCAGAGTCAGTGTCAAGTTCCTAAGCTGCCTGGGGGTGACTCTGCGGGCACTCTATGAAATCAAGGGTCATGTGTTTTATTCCATTCCCAAGGGGCTGCTGTCTTTCCTCTGGGCTCATGTTGGCGTCTGGGCCAACCGAGGAGTTGGGTGCTGCGGCCGAGACAGAGGAGCAGGTGTAGACAGGGCCCTCGTAAGTTGCTGCAGCGTCTGCCGCCCCCTTTCATGGGGGGACTGGATCCCCTCTGCATATAAATGGATTCATATACTGCTTTCTGGGGGTTCCCATCGTGGCGCAGCAGGAGCAAATCCGACTAGGAACCAAGAGGTTGCAGGTTCGATCCCTGGCCTTGCTCAGTGGGTTAAGGATCCGGTGTTGCCGTGAGCTGTGGTGTAGGCCACAGACGGGGCTCAGATCTGGCGTTGCTGTGGCTGTGGCGTAGGCCAGCAGCAGTAGCTCTGATTTTACCCCTAGCCCTAAAAAGACAAAAACAAAAACAAAAAAATTAAAAATAAAATAAAAATATACCGGCTTCTCTTAGGCCCGGAGAAGTCCCTCTTTCTGGTTGGAACTGCCTCCTCAGGGCCCTGCAGACTTTCTACATTGTCTCCAGCCTGTTTCTCTTGGGAGAAGGCAGCTCTCACCAGCATCCTGGTGTCTGGTGAGCCCGCCTGCCTTTCCGGGAGGGAATGCCAATGCCGGGCAGGTGCGGGATCCGGGTGGTTGGTCCAGGCCTGTTTCCCACCTTCACATCCAGGTGAAACTCTCTCTCAGGCTTGAATCAGCCTGGGCTTTGCTCTGTGAGCTTCGAGAAAGGAGCGAAATCCTAATGCTGTAGCATCGGCTTACACGCTGACTCTCTGGGCTGAGGCTTTGTGGGCAGTGCCGTCTGCTCGCTGTCAGGATCAGGGAACTTAAGACCAGTGTCCCCTGGAGTTCCCTAGTGGCTCTGTGGGTTAAGGATCTGGCCTTACCGCTGTGTGGTGCGGGTTCGATCCCTGGCCTGGGAACTTCCACACGCTGCAGGCGTGGCCGGGGGAGGGGGGGCAGGAAAAGCCCAGGTGTTCCCGAGCCCGCACGACCGTAACCACCTCCAGCCAGGTCCCGCGTCCCAGCCATTGGCCTTGGTCCGTTTGGTTTGGGACTGCTTTCACTGTGCATTGTTTATGCCGGGCTGTTTTGCCTGGGTTCTTTTTGATAGTTGCCGGCCCTGCTCCGGTGGTTTGATTTTACTCCCTGAAGCCAGGCGTTCGGGCAGGAGTTTTCATTGCTCTTGTGTAGTTAGACTGCCTGCAAATGTTCTCCTTGGTTTCAAGCCCGAACAGGTACCGAGGAGCAGATCAGTCTCCTGCTTGGCGATGAATCCTTTTAATCGTGGGTCCCAGGGGGACAGAGAAGGCCATCTCTTCCCTCTCTGGTTCGCCTTGGTTCTCAGCCCGTGTTGGTAATGCGATAATTACACCGTGGTCGAAAGATCCCTCCCCGGCTCTGACTGAAGGTGCCCCACGTGCACTGGTGTGACCACATAATAACAGGTCTTCGTGGGGACGCAGTTCCCTGGGTGTGAATAACTGCCGTCGTTCAGGCGTCAGCACGCCGCTGGGACACCCAGCCAGAACGGAAGCGAATCCTGGGGCTTCCAGGGAAAAAAGACCTTACAGATGAATGGAAAAAGTGTCCCGGCTTCTGTTACTGTTGACCGCACTGAGCTCTCCTTAGGGAATATGTGGGTAATATTATGGGTTTCGCTTATAAAACCAGGCACGATATTATCTGTTCCTTTTAAGGAGGATGGCGCACGTCCGGGGAGCCTGTGTTTATAATCTAGGAAGCAAGGGTGTTGTTCTGGTCCAGTAGAGAGCAGCAGGGCGGGTATTTGTGCCCCCGCCTTGTGCTTGCAGTGAGCCTCTCCCACTGTCCGTGGCCCTCGTCTGATGCTATAAGTGACCACACGGCTGTATCAAAAAGAGAGGCCCCGTAAAGCCTGCCTTGTGACAGATAAATTGTTACTTCTGCCCCAGACGGGGAGGACTGCAGGTGCACAGCACCTCTGTGTGTCTGGAAGCCTCAGTGACAGAAATTTCTCTTCTCTCCAATCAGACTGAAGCCGGCTTGGGACGGTAGCACGGGTGTCTCAGATTTGGGCAAAGGAAGCGTTTCTCTTAAGGTTCGTTCAGGCAGCCGTGGATGTTTTATCCTGACTGATGTGGTTATTTTAGGGTTTGGTTTTCGTGTAACTGAAGTTAAAAAAAAAAAAAAAAGATCCTGGGAGTTCCCGTCGTGGCTCAGCGGGAACAAACCCGACTAGCATCCGCGAGGGCTCGGGTTTGATCCCTGAGCTCGCTCAGTGGGTTAAGGGTCCGGCGTTGCCGTGAGCTGTGGTGCAGGTCGCAGACGCGGCTCGGATCCCGCATTGCAGTGGCTGTGGCACAGGCCGGCGACCTGAATGGTGTGTTTGGATTTAAGGACGTCTTCTTTCAGCACCCAGGTGGTGACATTTGCTGCATTCAAGTACACCTGGTACCTTCCTGTCTGAAGTCCCCATCTGCCTGATGCAGTGTCCCTCAGTCCCCAAGGGCGTGCACCTTCCGAGACTACAGGTGTTGCCGTTTCCCTCAGTGTCCCCTCACTCCTCCACTCACTTCAGCCTGTACCCCTCAACCCTCACGGTCACGGCCGCCCATTCCAGGGGCACTTTCATCATCACAGGAGTGCTAAGTGCCAAGTCCCCAAGTCCCCATTTCCAGCCCAGGTTTCCTTCTGGAGCCCCAGCTCCCATATCCAGCAGCTTCCTGGGGATCCTTAGATAGTCAAGCCTAGCATCTTTTTTTTTTCTTTTTGCTTTTTAGAGCCAAACCCGTGGCATTTGGAAGTTCCCAAGTAGGGGGTTGAATCAGAGCTACAGCTGCTGGCCTAGGGCACAGCCACAGAAATACGGGATCCGATCTGCATCTGCGACCTACACCACAGCCCACGGCAATGCCGGATCCCCGACCCACTGAGCGACGTCAGGGATCGAACCCGCATCCTAATGGATACTAGTCGGATTTGTTTCCACTGCGCCGCGACGGGATTTTCCCCGGCACCTCATTCGGGGGTGCTTGCACTGTTGTCTTGCCCATCAAGTCACTTGTTTAGCAAATCCTCATCTGCATTCGTCGCTGCGCCGGCCTCAGGGAGCAGTGACCAAGATACGGCGCCTCGCCCTCGAGGAGACGAGAAGCTGGTTGTGAATCATGAGATAAAGAAACAGAAATTAAACCCAAGGCAGGAAGAGGAGCTCAGAGCGGGAGGTGGGGGCCCCCCAGGAGGGGGTGTCTTACCCAGCGCGGAGGAAAGAACAGGGAAAGCTCTGGATGAACTGTAATCTAAGCAGAGGCCAGGAGGCGGGCAGGAGCCGGCCCGAGAGAGGAGCCGGGGCTCAGGTTAGAGGCAGGTGTTCCCCCCGTGTACCAAGTGGAAGAGGAATCATGACACGGCCCTGGACGGTGAGTGCGTTGAGTTCAGAGGGACAGAGGACAGGAGGCGGCGGCGTGGGGGTTCGTAGGCAGGCCACGCTGTTTACCACCCCGGCCGGGACCCGCTAAGAGGGGCAGAGGGACGCTCTCTGAGAAAACAGACCTGAGCGAGGACGCTCCCCGACACGGCAGCCCCGGGGCCGCCCCCCTAACACGCCACGCGAGGCAGGTCACACCTCACGTGGACAGGGGCCTGATGGGGTTTGAGCAGAGGAGTAAGGCAAGCGGATCTGCGCATCAGGAAAATCACGGTGGGGCCCACGTGGCCAGTAAGCTGGAGAAAAGCCGACACAGAAAGAAATCCAGGGAGGGATGGCAGGGCTTACTGCATGGGGGCCGGGCCGAGGTGGGGTGTCAGGGTTCACCCAGTGTGCACCAGAAATTCACACTGAAATTTACAGCATGGGGGGAGGGATTAGAGACGGGGGGTGGGGGGTGGGGGCGGCAGGTGGAGAAAGGAACCCAGCGGTTAACTAGGTGTGGGCTTGGGGCCGGGAGAGGAGGGTGCTGGGGCCGCTGGGGGACAGAGGATTCAGGTAGGATTCAGGTGGGGAGCAGAGCGGGGTGGCAACAGGGGTTCACTAAAAATGTGCTAGGCTCGGACTTCCTTTTGTGGCTCAGCGGTAATGAACCCGCCTAGTATCTATGTGGACTCCGGTTTGATCTCTGGCCCTGCTCCTTGGGTTGGGGATCCAGCATTGCCGTGAGCTCTAATGTGGCTCGGATCCTGAGTTGCTGGGGCTTTGGCGTAGGCTGGTAGCTGCAGCTCTGATTCCACTAGCCTGGAAACCTCCATATGCCTGGGGTGCAGCCCTTAAAAAAAAAAAAAAAGAATGTTGGAGTTCCAGTTGTGGTTCCGTGGGTTACAAACCTGACTAGTATCCTTGAGGATGTAGGTTCAATCCCTGGCCTCACTCAGTGGGTTAAGGATCCGGGGTGGCCATGAGCTGCAGTGTAGGTCACAGATTCGGCTGGGATCCAACATTGCTGTGGCTGTGGTATAGGCTGGCAGCTCCAATTCAACCCCTAGCCTGGGAACTTCCATGTGCCACAGGTGTGGCCCTAAAAAGAAAAGAATGAAAAAAAAAGATGTACAGTCACCCCCCCACCCCGTGTCGATGACAATAAGACTTCACAGTTCTGCATTAAGAATTACAGTGTTGGGAGTCCCGCTGTGGTATAGCAGGTTAGGGTCCAGTGCTGCTGCAACTGCAGCTCAGGTTCCATCCCTGGCCCGGAACTTCCATATGCCATGGGTACAGCAAAAAGGGGCGGGGGAACAATTACCTTTATGGAATGCGTTGGTGGGAGAATTGGGAAAAATACCTAGAAAGTTCTCCCCCTCCTATTAAAGGATTCAGGCTCGCTGTGATTGTAGTGGAGCCCAGGCCATGCCAGGTATATGTCATCGCTTTAACTTTGCTAACTTTAGCTGATCCCGCTATTAATTTACAATTTCCTCTTCAGCACACCGCACCTGACAAGCGGTTATTTTGAGCGCCGCCTTGATCCCTCTTTAATGAGCCATCTTTGCTCTTTGGAATAGGTGGGCGGAATGTGGAGTCAGCCCCTGACGCCGGCAGGGCCGCGTCCCCCTGCTTGTTAGGCTGCGGTGTCTGGTTTAGAGGGTTTTGGAGGCAGCTAGGCCTCGCTAGTGTTTTCGACGGGGTTGCCAGCAGGACGAGGAACTCACTCTAGATGGTTCCGGTGAGGAGACTTCAGTGGAGGGGCTCCTGCCGGCGGGGAGGGGGTGTTGTTGTTGCAGGAATCAGTGATGGATTTGGGCGCCCGAGGACCAGTGCCCCCCGCCCCGTTGGCCAAGGAGCAAAGCAAGCAGCCCCGTGAGCCCTGGAGGGTGGGTACCAGAGGGGGCCGCGCTTGTGGGGACACGGCCATCACTGGACCCCTCTCTCTTGCCTTTTGCTCTTCTGACAGTCGCCCCTGGGAGCCTGGTGACGCCACCGCCAGGGCTTGTCCTGTGGGACAGAGAGCAGGACGCAGGAAGGTGGAAGGCAGAGCTGGGAGGCTGGGTGGGGCGAGCCAGCCTGGGCTTGTCGTGCAGCGGCCACCTTGGAGGCCACCTTTCCCTTCCCTCTTTCGGTTTCCTTCCTGGGAACTGTCACAGGGCCAGCAGCACCTTCCTAGCCTTGTCAGACTCACCGTTCTCGGCAGGAGAGCTCGGGGCTCTGTCCGGCCTGTTCAGCATCCTTGCGGGTGCCCAGGAGCCCTGTCCTCCGTCCCTCCCGTCCCTCCATCCGCCACCCGCGTCCCCGGGGCCTCCTGTCTCTCCCGGGCCGAGGCGGAGCCCCCAGTCACCCCCCCGCCCCCTGCGCGCACGCTTTCCTCTCTCTGATTTTTGTCCCCCTTCCACGTCGCCTCCGTCTCGGGAGTGTCACGGTGAGTCAAGGCCCGTCCAAAGCTTCCGCGGACTTCCCGCCACGTGCGGATACCGCCCGGCCTCCTCACCTTGGCCCACAAGCCAGAGGTGGGGCCTCCACACCCCCCCTCAACCCCCGCCCCGCACCCTCACCAGCCCCTAGTCGGCCCCCTGGATCCCAGCATCCGTGCGCGTCCCCAGCTCAGAGCCTCGGCCCCGCGTGGCCCTCTTTGCTGCCTCCTCCTCCTCCCACGAGACAACACTTACACTTGAACCTAGTCAGAAGCCGGACTGGGACTTGAACCCCCGTGCCAGGACTCGAACCCAGCCAGAAGCCAGATTGGGACCTGAACCCATGTTTTTTTTAATTCAAATCACTCACCTGGTGTCTGGACTTACTGAAGTTCAGGTTCTTTATGTCTCAGCGCCGAAGGAATTCAGCACGAGACAAAGTGATAGGCAAGAAATAGATTTATTAAGGTAGGGCGCTCGTGAGGGGTGCAGGTGGGCAGGCGAGGAGGCTGTGCCCCGAGGGTTGGGGGGCTGCGTTTTTACAATCCAAGGAAAGTGGGGAGGGGGAGAAAGACCGGCTTCCTTATTCTTCCAAGTAGACTTGAGGCTTATATCACCACCAGCTCCTCCTTTGTATCCAGTAAGAGTATTTGACCTGAGGAGGTCTAACTGGGACCGGTGGTGCTTATTCAAATCAGCAGAAGGGCCGTAACCGATGCTAAAATATGCTGAGTCATCTCAGGTTTACCGAGGGTCACCTGCTTTGGAATGCCAGCTTTCCCTTAAATTCCTGTCCTTGGCCCTAAGGATCTATCTTGCCGAACTTGAATGCAGGCCTCGTTTCATCTTTCCCTAATGACCGGAGTTCTGTCTCATGTTCTTGTTTGTAGTTTTACAGCTGCGCAAGCCTGCTTCGTTCTGATGGCTTTCTTGAGCAATGAGTAACTGGCAGCGGTCTCCCAGAGTGCCCTAGGTTTCCCTCTCTGTCCCACGTCCCCTATGGGGACACGTGCAACGGCCTGCATAACTGTCCCACTCCGTCCCTATCACTCAGAGCATTCTTTGCTGGCCACCCAGAGCCCCAGCGGCCCTTCCTGGCCCCGCCGTCTCTCTCCTGTCACCGGTGGCCTGGCACGTGCCTCCCCGTGTGCCCAGCTCTTCGCACAGGGGCTGGCAAACCCCTGGCACCAGGTTCAGGTCTGAGGAAAGGTGAGCACACAGATGCATCTGGAAGCCAAGGCCCAGAGGAAGCTCTGTCTGCAGCCACGTCTTTCCTGGGCTTTCGCCTCTGGCGAGTCCCTGGGCTGCTGTGCGTGCTTGCCTGTTTGCATTAATTGGATTGAATTTAGTGGCTCTGTGTCCCTCGGGCCCCGTGGGCCACAACTCGGCAGCTCTTAGAGCGAGTATCCACCACCCCCGGTGTGGGGGCGCTTAGGTCACCGCCCCTTTCCTCTCGTCTCCCACGTTCCGTGCTGCTTGTTTTCTCCTCTTGTTTTTTCCAGCCCCGACCGCGTGCCTCATTTTAATTGGCAGACGTGGTGATGGAGGTTCACACGGGTCCTTTCTCCCTCCCGCCCTTCTCTCTCGAACAGAAGTCGGCAGCCGGGATAATCATTAAAAACCCTCATCACTTCAGATCCGGCTCTTTGGGAATTTGGGAGCGTTTAGAGGGGATTAAACTGTTGCTGACCTTCGTACTCAGCATCAAAGGCGGAGGGATTGCTGGGCAAAGCCGTGTGATAAGTACGGCCCCGGAGGCAGCCATGAGCCCCTTAAGGGGACCCAGTGTCATGGGTGGGCTGATGTCTGTGCCTGTGCTGAGGGGCAGTGCCCTGCAGCCCCGGAGTTTTTGCTTCTGATGAATGTGAAGGGGATCAGATTGCATCAGAATATTTAGGGTTTGGAGTTCCCATCGTGGCACAGCAGTTAATGAATCCGACTAGGAACCATGAGGTTGCAGGTTCGATCCCTGGCCTTGCTCAGTGGGTTGGCGACCCGGCGTTGCCGTGAGCTGTGGTGTGGGTCGCAGACGCGGCTCAGATCTGGCGTTGCTGTGGCTGTGGTGTAGGCCTGCAGCTGCAGCTCCGATTCAACCCCTAGCCTGGGAACCTCCATATGCCACAGGTGTGGCCCTAAAAAGCAAAAAAACAAAACAAACAAACAAAAAAAAACTGGGGTTTTCCCAGGTCCAATTAGCCATCACCGAAGGTCCTTTGAACTAATGACACGGCTTTCCCCTCCTGCTTGTGTCCTGAGAGTGAGGCAAGACGTTGCCGATTTTGCCAATGAAGAAACGTTGGCCCAAGTGACCACATGCTCCTTTGGGCGCAGAGCTGGAGCCCGAGTCCCCGTGTCCTGAGCGCTCGATTTCTCTCTTCTCTCTGGAGCGTTGCAGTCGTGGAGCTTTTGTGCTTCAGTGTGATTCATATTTTTAAATGCTTTTCTTGGGTCTTGCACAGCCAGTCAGGAGACTGGCCTCATTTTCTTATTTCCCAAAAGGTAGGTGCCCTCCACCTTTGTTCTCGTTGTCTTGTTTCCGTGGTGGGGAAAGGAAGAGCAAATTAAAACCATACACCAAAGGGTTATAAAGGCAGTTTTGCGGGAAAGTTCATCAAACAGGCCTCTCACTTCTACACGACGCTACGTGGAGCCCCCAAGCGGTTTTTCATGACCGCGCTGTCTTCCCCATGTTTTTTTTTCCTTCTTCTCATTTTAACGCTTTTATGGACGTATAGTTGATTTACAGTGTTGTGTTAAATTCTGCAGTACAACGAAGCGATGGAGTTACACGTAGACACACATCGGTTCCTTTTCAGATTCTTTCCCCACGTAGGCTGCCCCAGAACACTGAGTAGAGGTCCCTGTGCTCTGCAGCGGGTCCGGGTTGGCCATCCACCTCCTGTGCTGTGGTGTGCGTGTGCC
Organism: Catagonus wagneri; assembly: GCA_004024745.2. NCBI lineage: Eukaryota > Metazoa > Chordata > Mammalia > Artiodactyla > Tayassuidae > Catagonus > Catagonus wagneri. The sequence goes on from PVHT021183707.1 coordinate 8,259,344, forward strand.
GGTCCCAGACCCCCCGCGTTTCAGATTTGGGGGGCAGGGGTGCCCACGGGGGTCGTCAGCTCTTAGCTGGTTCCTTATCGAAGGGGAGAGAGCCGGCTTGCAGTCAGTGCTGCAGGAATCCGAGGCTGGGATCCTCCAGTCCCTGAGATGAAAGGAGATAATGCAGAGACATGGGGACCCCGATACTGAGTGGGGAGCAGGACCAGTCTGCAGACACCCTCCAGGAAAGCTGGTTAATCACACACCACCAAGAAGGGATCAACAGCCACCATCTCCCCAAGGAATAATTTGCCTGAAGGATACAGCTATTCTCAGGAAAAGTCAGTGTGACTTTCAGGGCACCTGCCTGACTGGTGGGGGGGCCCGGGCGGGGATATGAGCCTCTGTCTCTCCAGGGGCAGGGATGTGGGGAAGTGTCCCTGCTTTAAGGCCATTGTCTTCCTGCATGAGCACGTCTGACCGAACGCCTAATTTTCTGCTCCCCTGAAGGGACCGCCTAGGGGGCCAGCGGTGATGGCTGTTACCCATCTTTTCTGTGCTACATTTTAAGATGTACAACCTCCTCTCTCCCGCTGAGGATTTAGAGACATTCTCTGCAGCCTTTTGCAGCTCCCAACTCGTTTTTTCCTGACTGTGATTTTCTTTTCAGCCACGAATTGGGGTCTGGAGGGCCAGGGCACGCTTGGGGAAGGACAGCGCAGAAGGCCCAGCACTTGTCCTCTAGCAGAGCCGGCTATGGGGGCCCTTCGGGTCTAGCGTAGGATGAAGGATGTGCGGTGACTCTGAGCAATAGCGACTTCCGGGCTCTGCAGGCTCTGGCCGCAGGGAGAGATGCTCGCCTTTGGTGCCGGTGAGAGGGAGTGTGCGGGCGATGGGGGCGCCGCAGGGATGGACTGGACCCGGGCCCCGGTGCCGGGGAGGCGGCCCCGGAGAGTTTTCCCAGCCGTGGGAAGCTCTGGCTCTGAATGCTTTTTCCATCAGAGCATCTTTGTCTGCAGGCAGTTCTGTGGGTGATTCTGGGGCTCAGTCGTCTGCGGTCTGGGTTCGTGGGCCTCTGACAGGTCCAAAGGGGAGACTGGGGCCAGGTTTGAAGTTATTTTCCTTTCCCTGCAAAGTGAGGGGACGGATGGTGGATGAATGGCTGGCTTGCTGGCTGGATGATGGATGGATGATGGGTGGATGAATGGATGATGGATAGATGGATGGATGGTGCCAGATGCCAAGACTTACCTGTGCTGCTGGAGATGTTGGGGTTTCCCGCTCCCCGAAGACTCCCCACTGCCCAGTCTCGTGGATTCCTTGTCATCTGTCCTCAGCTCTCACTGGGGCCGTGCTGACACCCTTTGACACCCAGTTAGATTGCAGCCAGCTGCTCCCCAAACGGAGACACAGAAGAGACGGGACCTCCTGCACAACAAGGGAGAGACCCTCAGGGAGAGAGTCGTGCATCAGGTCCACCCGATTCAAGTAAATGCAGACGCCACGCAGCCACGTGACTTTCCCTGAGCTCTCGATGGATAACTGAAAAGAGCTGCTCGCTGTGCCCGGATGCCTCCTGGGCAGGGGACAGGAGGGACACAGAGGGTGTCAGATCACCAGGGAGAGGCGGACAGACCACACACCAGGCACTCAATCAGATTTCATCTCAACCAGCCGCCGAATTACCTCTTTGTGCTGTTCTTCTCTTAGCGATGGGAGGAGCCTGGAGCTCCCTCATCACCCAGCTGAACACCTCGCATAGCCTCCGTGACTTTGACGCCTGTCGCTTTCTTGGAGATTTGCTGAGTATTCTCATCGCTACCAAGTACCCTTGTGTAGACCATAAGATTTAATTACCAACGATGGGTAATTGTCCTTCTGCCCTCGTTTCCTGTTCCAGGTGCGTGGTGTCTTTTTTTTTTTCCCTTCCTTTCTCAGATGGAAGGGGTTGATCTTTTTTACATTTTTTTTTTTTTTTCAAACAAAAGATTCTCTAGACCTTCTTCCTGTTCTCTCTCCCAATTTTGCTTGGGGATTTAGTCAACAAAAGGAGGATGAGATCTGGCTTCGGGAAGCAGGTGCTGAGAGTTCCAGCACATGGAACCTTGGAACACTCGTTCCGGGTTCCCCTGGTGTGAAGAGGATGGGGTTCGCGTTGTGACTGTCTCCCCAGAATGCCTTATACGTGGCTCCCCAGGAAGCTGGCACTTTAGTGTGTATCCACTGAATAAAAACCCCCAAAGGAGAAGGAAAAAACCGATCATGGATTCAGAGTATTTTTGCAGCCGTCTATTATGATGGGTAATTTTGTGTGTCGATTTGACTAGGCTGAGGGTTGCCCGCATTGCTGGTTAAACATGATTTCTGGGTGTGTCCGTGTGGGTGTTTCAGGAAGAAATGAGCATTTGAGTCAGAAATGCGAGTGAAGCAGTCAGCCCTCCCTCACGTGGGTTGGCCTCGTCCGATCCTGAAGACGTGAGGAGAACAAGAAGGCAGAGGAAGGGCACGTGCTGTCCCTCTTCTTGAGCTGGACAGCCATCCACCTTGCCCTTGGACATGGGAGCTCGGGAGCCTTCAGACTCTGGGTCTTCACCCATCGGTGCCCCCTGGTCCTCAGGCCTTTGGACCCAGACTGAATGGCACGTCTGGGACTTCTCAGCCAGGGGACTTGTCCACAGCTGCAGGGGTCAGCTCCTGCGACAGGTCTCCCCTTCTGTGTCCGCACATCTCCTGCTGGTTCTGTTTCCCCGGAGAACCCCGACAAACGCAGTGATGAGCTTCCAGAACAGATACGTGTTCGAGGCCCTGCTCCTGGCCGTCTCTCAGCTCTGCCTTTTGGGTGCCAGGAGCGGTCAGGCCTGCACTGACGCGTAGCTGTGTTGAGAACCCCCGTGTCAACAGGAGGGGCTCGCTGCCCGTTTGGCAAGGATTTCAGGCTGCTGTGGTTCCTCCCGTCTGAGTTTGGGCGGACCCGTAAGCACCCGTGAGTCTGAAGTCACCCCACCTCGGTGAAGGGCTGGGTGTGGGTCTTGTGGCGCCAGAGCTTAGCTGGTCACTCACAAGATAAGCACGGAGCCCTGAGGGTTCGAGACCACCGCGGGTTTGATGACTTGCTAGGAGGACTCCTAGGACTCGGTAGATGGTCTGACTCGTGGCCGTGGTTTACCGCAGAGCTCAACTGGCCAAAGGGACAGGCACGTGGGGTGAAATTCGGGGAGACCCAGGCGACCTTCCAAGAGCCCTTTTCCATTGAAGTCACGCGGTATGAACTTCATTCCCCATCAACGAGTTGTGGCACCGTCTGTGACATGGGGTCTGCCGGGGAAGCTCAGAGGGACTCGGTGGCCAAGGTTTTTATCGGGGCCGATCACGTAGACACCTCTGTCTGGCTCATACCGAAGTTCCAGATTCCTAGAAGGAAAGCAGTTGTTCAGCTGAACTAAACCCTTCTCTCCATTCTCTCCAGGGCACCCTTCATATTTCCAAAGGCCTTGGGTGATACTGAGTATTTTTGTGTATGCCAACACAGAAGAAGCTCTCTTATTTTTCTGTTGTTGTCTTACCTTGAGTAACCAGCCCGAAATTTTTTTTCCTCCCACTCCAAATGCGGTCTGTTGGAATGTTTCTCAAGTCGTTCAGAGATGGTGTAGAGGCTGTGGGCTTTGGAATCAGATGCACCTTGACTGTGACTTCTGGCAAATCGCTCTGACTTTTTTTTTTTTATCTTTATTATTATTGTTATTATTTTGGGGTCTTTTTGTCTTTTTAGGGCTGCACCCAAGGCATATGAAAGTTACCAGGCTAGGGGTCCAATCGGAGCTGCAGCTGCCAACCTACACCACAGCCACAGCAATGTGGGATCCGAGCTGCATCTGTGACCTACACCACAGCTCACAGCAACGCCGGATCCTTAACCCACTGAGTAGGACCAAGGATCGAACCGGCATCCTCATGGATACTAGTCGGGTATGTAACCCGC
>PVHT021183707.1:8264301-8283596 GCA_004024745.2 Catagonus wagneri
CAACGAGGTGACAAAATGGAAATTTGCAATTTGTTTTTAAAAGTCGTGACAGAGAATCTCTCTGATGGCATAACGACACAGCAGTAATCATTGTTTGGGTTTTATTAATGAATTAGAATGGACCAGACCTCAATACAATTTAAGCCATATGCTCAAAGGGTTATGGAAGTAGTCTTTACTGGTTATTTGCTTTTCTTAAAACTTTGATTTCTCTCAAGACTTTATACAGAAGTGGAACTTCATTCTCCTAACGTGTTATTTCAGCTGGGTCTGCAAAGCCCTTCCTTTGACGGTCATGGCTTTTAGTTGTCACCCCAAACCTTGCACGCTGACCTGCAGGCAGAGTTTTAGGTCTCAAGTCAGATGATCTTGCTCTTTCAGGCCATGAAGGATGGGATGTACAGTGTTCTTCTCTTCTTTTGTTTTGCTTGCTTTTCCCATGAGGAAAAAAGATCCAGGAGAAACACTCATCTGTGGTTGACCATTTTGGGGACAGTGAAAACCTGCTTCCTCCATTTCATGTGTAAGGGAGGCGGGTGAATAAACCTGGGGTCGCCCCATTTCCTCCAGAAGAGAAGGCTGGCCTTTGGGTTTGCAGTATCACCACCTAGAAGCGTCCACTCACATTTTTTTAGACAGAAGACCATCGCAAGGTCTTTTCCTGGCTCGCCTTTCTCCATCATAACGGCCATATCTGCACTATCTCCAGTCATAAAAAAAAAAAAAAGAGTTCCTGGTCTTTTTAATGTAGAAACCATAAAGCGTGCCTTGACAACGGCAGAAAATTATATCGCTAATTTATTTTTATTGTTAGTAGAACTTTGAATTGCCTTCCTTATCTTCACGCCTGACTGTTGTTTTCTGGGCCGAGGTGAAAAATGTTTTGCAAGTCAGCTCAGAGGTGAACAAATGATGTAGCCTTAATAGCAGATAGAGGCCTGCTGTTGGCATTCGGTGAATGTCAAAGACTAATTTTCACAACAATAAATTTGAGGAAGGAAGGAGAAGTTCCCAGCTAGTGCAGGGACGTTGCTCTGTGCGGGAGACTCTTGTTATTTGCAGATACTAGTGTTCATTTTCATTGCAGGTGGGAACTGTGGCCTCTGTCTTAGGTGTGACCACTCCTTAGTCAGCGCACTCATACCTGAGGAAGCTCTGGTTTTTCAAGTCGGGACAGGAGCCGAGATATAAATCCTGTTTCTTTTTGTGAGCAAGGCCCTTACAGAAACGTCCGAGCCGATAATTACTGAACTCTCTGGAGGCGGAGCTGTTGCTTCTCTTTGATCTGGTTTTCTGTCTGCCCTTCCCCCTGTGCCTTCACATGTTGCATATGCTGTGTGTTGGCTTGACTCTGGTGTCCTTTGAGAAACCAGGGACTTCTCCTAAAATGACGTGAGCTACGCTTATTCCTGTTCGCTTGCTGGAGGAGAGGGGCTGTGGAATGGCATCGGGGACCAGCCCAGTAGCCATTGTCCCCACTTCATCCGTAGACACCTCACCTTTTCTAGGATTTGGTTGTTTCAGTCTGATTTTTTTAGTCTTGTGTCTCATTTTGGCTTTGAAGGTGTTCCCGAAGGTTAGCTTCTTGCCTCGTTGCAGAAAGAATTCAGAAATGAGACGGAAATTGAGGATTTATTTAAGTGAGAGAGACACCTCTTTTTTTTTTTTTTTTTTTTTGCCATTTTGCCTTATTTAGGGTCGCACCTGCAGCATATGGAGGTTTCCAGGCTAGGGGACTAATCGGAGCTGTAGCCGCTGGCCTACACCACAGCCACAGCAACGCAGTATCTGAGCTGCATCTGTGACCTACACCACAGCCACAGCAACGCAGTATCTGAGCCGCATCTGCGACCTACACCACAGCTCATGACAACGCTGGATCCGTAACCCACTGAGCGAGGCCAGGGATCGAACCTGCAACCTCATGGTTTCTTGTTGGATTCATTAACCGCTGCGCCGCGATGGGAACTCCGAGAGAGACACCTCTTAAGGAGCGGCGGGCAGGGACGCGAGCGGCTCCCCTGCGTGTTTGGCACACTGTTACACGGGGCGTCTAGTTGTGTGGGCAGTATATTCACTGGGAAGGTGGGGTTTGGGAGTCTTATTCCTTAATTTTCATCCCAGCTTCGGCTTCCCGAAGGGAGGAGGGATTTTTGTCTTTATTTAGTTTTATCGGAAGTGTCGTGGCTCCCGTGCATGATGGGTACTTCTGATCTGCATAGCTGATTTTATTATAATGAGGGCATAATGAGCAACAGGTTACATGGGATGTTGGAGACTTGTGCTCTTTTCCACCTTTCTTTGACTGCCCCCAGGGCCCTTATCACCCCAAAAGTGTGGTTTCCTATCAGTCTGGAGGTTCCCTCTTTTCTTTATCCACCCGCGGACGCTGCTGTTTGCATGGTTTCCTGCCATTTGACCCCACGCCCCCTTCTCTGCTCATGCCTAGCTATCTGCCTGCTGTAACAAAGGGACAATGTTAGCGGAGTAATTTAATTATAAAGCTTTATTCAAGCCTTAGAGAAGGAACTGGAAAGTTGACTGGATTCGCCTTTATTTCTTGAGCTTGTATGTGAAGACTTCTTTTTCCTTCCTTCCTTCCTTCCTTCGTTCGAAGACTTTTCTGCAGAAACCCTCCCAGGGCCGCCCAGGAAGGCCATGGCTGGCAGCTGTCTCTCGCCTTGGGACCAGAGGCTGGAAGGGCAGCCTGGGCCTCTGCTGCTCAGCGGGGAGCTTCCAGATGGTTCTCTAGAGGGGAAATTGCAGAGCGGCCTGGATCTCTAGTCCATGTTTGTCTGGAGATGAGAATTGGGCAGCACCTGAACGACTTGAATTTTTCATGAGAAAGACAAAGTGAAACATTTTACTGACCTGGGACATGTGGCGTTGGCCCACGGGGTAGATTTTATTTTTCTATTTTTTGTTTTCATTCTTCCGTACTGTTCTTAGGAACAGCAATGAGAAGCATCCCCGGACCATTGCTCCCAGTTAAAAAGCTGGGAGAAATTGGGGTGACCACGGAAATGGAGTGTGACCATAAGGAGAACATGTGGCAGAATCATCCTAGATGGTGACACTGTCCCTAGGGCTGTGTGGCTGGAGCAGTTTTTTTAAGCTCTCTGTGCTCCTGTCACTTCATCTGTAGGATGGGGACAGAGATCTTTGAATGCTGCAGTGATTAACTAAGACCATTTTTGTCAAATGCTTAGAATAGCCCCTGGTACCTAGCAAGCAGTTCATGGCTATTTTTGTGTGATTATACACTAATTCTGTTAGGTCGTGTTACAGTGTTATGAGAGAGTCTAGTTTCTTGGTCCGTTGATATGGTTATAGAAATTTGGAATAAATGTCTATTCTGACCAATGTTCAATGACTCTTTGGCCACTGCTAGGTCATGTGGATCTGAGAAGGCCAATCTAGAAACTTATTCTTCTCATCAAAGCCCAGTTTGAGCATGACTGATTTGAGCATGCAGAGACCTTCCAAAGCTGAGTGGGTGGAACCTTCTGGAAGGTTGAGTAGGTCCTCTGGTGTAGAAGGTATAAAAAACATTGTAAAGTGTCCCTGGTAAACCATTAGAGGAAGCATGCATGCTGTTAACCAGCTCTCCCACTAACCAGCTGTGTGTGTGTGTGTGTGTGTGCGCGCGCACGCGCGTGCCGTGGGTCAAGCAGCTATAACTCACTCCATTTGTAAAAAATACCAAGATATAAAGTAAATTCAAGATATCATAGCCTTATTTACCATAACCAAGAGTGGAACCGAGCTAAATGTCCATCAGCATATGAATGGATAAAGAAGACAGGGTGTTGATGTAAGGGGATCTTATTCAGCCTTGAAAAGACAGGAAATCCTGCCATTTGTCATAACCCGGATGGACGTTGAGGGCATTACGCTCAGGGAGGTAGGTCAGAACGAGAAAGACGAATACTGTCGGATACCACTTACTTGTGAAATCTAAAAAAGCTGAACTAGCCGGAGTGGAGAGAATGGTGGTTGCCAGGGGCTGGGGGGAGGGGAGACAGGGCGCTGTTGATCAAAGGCTGCGAACTTGCAGTTGGAGGATGCAGAAGTCCTGAGGACCTAGCACACGGCGTGGAGACGGTAGTTAACATACTGTACTGTTTGTTTGTCAGAGCGTAGATGTAAATTTTGGCACCGCTGGAGAGAAAGAGTAATTCCGCGAGCAGTGGCCGGTGTGAGCGAACGCTGCAGAGGTCCTCATGCTGCAGTGTGTGTTTCAGATCAACGTGTGTCAATTACATTTAGAAAAAGATCCTCTGACGTTCCACCCCTCATAATACTTGGAATGTATATATCCGGCCGTCCTGCCAGTGAGGGAAGGAAGGAGGGACGGATGGAGGGAAGGAGGGAGAGAAGGGAGGAGGGAGTTTCCCCATAGAACCAACATAACACGAGCGTAGCCAACACAGTCATTTTTCAATATCCCCCAGTATCCGGTTCTCACTCGGTTTCCCAGGCGTGGTCCGGTCCTGCACTGAATTTACGTGCGTTACTAGAGCCGCTCCGTGAGAGGACTAGGACTAGGCCTGTCTGAACGCTCTCGGAGGCGGGTTGCTCTGGGTTCAGTGCCCTCGGGGAATGCTGCTCTGACTTTGTCCATTTGTCTCTTGTTCTTGGAGCAGGAGGGTTCAGAGTCTGTAGACGCACCCGGTGGCCTTGTGTAGCAGGATGAGATGGGAATTTGGAAGTGATTTGGTTCCCGGGATCAGCCGAGACAAGTTGGGGTTGCCTCGCTCTGGCCTTGACCCGTAGGTCAGTCTGTAGGTTGGGCAAACCGAGTGTTAAGCTGGTTAGATAAATTGGACCCTTGCCAGAGAGAGAAGTAGGGCTTTGACAGTCTTTTTGATTTTGTGTTTTTTTTTTTTTTTTTTAATTGAAGTGTAGTTGATTTACAGTGTCTGTTAGTTTCAGGTATACAGCACAGTGATCCAGTCACACACACATACATATATGTAATATGTCTCTATTCTTTTTCAGGTTCTTTTCCATTATAGGTTATTACAAGATATTGAATCTAGTTCCCTGTGCTGCACAGTGGGTCCTGTTGTTTCTCTGTTTTATAAATAGTAGTGTGTATCTATTGATCTGAAGCTTCTAATTTATCCCTTCCCCCCCAAACTTCCTTTTGTTTTGTCACTTGAGACTCTGGTGTTTTATTCAAGGAGACTAAATGCTTGATCTCTCAGGTTACCTGCCTAGGAAGTGCCCATTGTTCCAGAACCAAAGAATGAAAAAGTCCTGCACTGACTGCCTGTTGGGTAAACAGGTGCCGCAGCCTGGGGTCCCTGCTCAGGGCTCCTTGTCTGCATCGTGCAGGCCCCCCAGCTCCCCAAGCCTCCTCCCACCATGCCTGCCCCAGGCCACCATGTGATGGAGACCCACTAAGAACAGGCCTTTCTTGGAGTTCCCGTTGTGGCACAGCGGCTAATGAATCCGACTAGGAACCATGAGGTTGCGGGTTCGATCCCTGGCCTCGTTCAGTGGGTTAAGGATCCGGCGTTGCCCTGAGCTGTGGTGTAGGTTGCAGGCACGGCTCGGATCCCGCGTTGCTGTAGCTGTGGCGAAGGCCGGCAGCTACAGCTCCTGTTAGACCCCTACCCTGGGAACCTCCATATGCTGCGGGTGCAGCCCTAGATAAGGCAAAAAGGCAAAAAAACAAAACAAAACAACAATAACAACAACAAAAAACATGCCTTTCTCGCCTAAGCTCTGAACCAGCTGAGAAGTAGGGCTGAGGGCTCAGACGGAGGCCAAAATTTGGAGGGCTGGGGGATGTCGCAGTGAAGGGCTTCCTAATTCCAAACCTGTGAGTCAGGCCATGCTGGCTTAGGGGAGAGAACAGTAGTTGGGCTTCTAGCAGGTTCTAGGGATTAGGGAGGGAGAAGCCCCCCTCCCCCCCCAGCCAGAAGGAGGGATCCAGGCTGGGGCGCTGCAGGGAAAGTGACATCAGGCCCGGGACCGGGTGTTCCCCAACATCCTGGGTGCCTTCTGGGTTCTTCCTTCTCTCTGGTCATTGACTAATTGATTTAGGGGGAGAAAGAGGATATAGTTTTGATCAGAGTCTTATATGGTAAGTATTGCTATCTATATAATAAGCACTCCTGGAATTGATGCAACTTTAAAAGAAATCCATCTTCAACATTTTTCCCTGACTCTGAATTTTTGTTGAAGAACGACTACACCAACTGCTTGTTTGCATGTGGGTGGGGGGTGAGGGCAGAGGCCTGAGGATGGGTGTGGGTGTGTGTGTCTGTGTTTGGTGGGGGGGGGGCACAGAACCAGGGCTTTTGGGCAGATCCGTCCCCTAGAGGAGTCCCAGGAGGGGGTGTCCAGGCCTGAGGTCCCAATACTCAGCTCCTCTGGCTCATGGACCTTCCATCCCCGAGTCCCTGGGAACCAGGCAGAGATGTGGGGACTTGAGACAGCACTTGTTTTGGGGGCCTCCGGCTTTCCCAAGCAGCCAGTCGTCCCTTCCTCAAGCGGGAGGGTTGAGATGAGCCATCCAGGTGCCAGGAAGAGGTTGGGCTGGTGGCTCACAAAGTATGGAAAGCCCCCCCGCCGCCGCCCCCAGCATGTTCTAAGAGCAGAGTATGTAGCAGGACAGCGAGTATCTCAAAAATATTTTATCCATTCTTCTTCCCTTTTTTTTAATGGCTGCACCCACAGCTCATGGAAATTTGGGTCAGGGATGAACTCCGAGCCGCAGCTGCGGCCATGCTGGACCCTTTAACCCACTGTGCTGAGTCGGGGATCGAACCCGCCGCTCTGCAGAACCTGATCCACCGCAGTCAGATTCTTAACCTACTACCCCACAGCGGGAACTCCACTCCTTATTTACCCTATTTTTAACACTTAATACGCTAGTTAACAAACCACCGATTTCCCTAAGGAAAAAAAAATCATATCTGAGGACCTAGTAAGCTGCAGATTTAAGACTATTCAATTAAAGGGACAGAAGTGCTTCTCGTTGCCACCTGGAGAGAATGGACTTCTTGGTTAGGATGCTAGCTGACCAGCTTAGGATGTTGAGAGGTAATTTACATGTAGGAAAGTTGCCAGATCTCAAAAGATTTTGACCCGTGTAATGACCACTTAGATCAAGATATAGAGTAATTCCTTCACCATAGAAAGCTGCCTGGTCCCCCCTTTTCCCTGTTGAAACAACACCCCCCGCCCAAAGGTAACGCTATTCCTTTTTTTTTTCCTTTCTTTCTTTTTAGGGCTGCACCTGCAGCGCATGGAAGTTCCCAGGCTAGGGGTCGAATCGGAGCTGTAGCTGCCGGACTACACCACAGCCACACCAATGCCAGATCAGAGCTGCGTCTGCGACCTATACTGCAGCTCTTGGCAACGCCAGAACCTTAACCTGCTAAGCAAGGCCAGGGATTGAACCCGCATCCTCGTGGATACTAGTTGGGTTTGTAAGCCACTGGAGCCGCAATGGGAACTCCCAGGTAACACTGTTCTGACCTCTGTCCCCATAAGTTAGTTTTGCCTGATTTGAATTCCCTTTAAGTGGAATCACAGTTACATTTTGTGGGTTCATTCATGTTGTTGTATATGTAAATCGTTCATTTTTTTCCCCATGGCTATGTAGTGTTCCGCTGCATGAAATGTAGGTACTCATTCTACTGGGTGTCTGTTTGCAGTTTGGGGCTAGTGTGAAGACAGCAGCTGAAAATATTCGGGTGCATGACTTTGGTGGAGGATTATGAGTGCCTGATTAAGGCTAACTAACTGTCCCTAGAATTAAAGTGTACAGTCACTGGCACAGGGAGGATATCATATTGTCCATGCCACGTGGTTTTAAAGTTTATTGAAGGCCTTCTACAAAAGTATAGTTGACCTTTGAACAGCGTGGATTTGAACTGCCTAGGTCCGCTTATACAGAGTGTATTTTTCGGTGATAAATGCTCCTAGTCCTGCACCATTCGTGGTTGGCTGATCTGCAGATGGTTGATCCTTGGGGTTCAGAAGCATGGATGTGAAGAACTGTTCTCAATTATGCTTGGATTTTTCGGCGTCCGTACCCCAATGGCCATGTTGTTGAAGGGCCAACTGTATATCAGACAGCATTGAGTTTAGTCTAGTGTATTTAGCAAACTGTGCCGGTATGGAAGCACATCATTGCTTTTGTGCTCCTTGACTATAATGAATATCCCGAGTTAGAGATTCTGTTGCCTGAAAGCTGAGATTCTCATGTGAATGTTTGTGGTTTCTTCCTGCTTCTCTGGAAGGGGTGGGAAGAGAGGACCTTTTCATTAATTCTGCAGATAGGCATCATTTTTCTAATTTTAGATCCTCACGGTGAAGAAAAAAAGTCATGAATTACTAAAAAACTCTGAGACTCTAAACTGCTTTGGAGGGGCTGAATTGGAATGAATAAGGTTTTTAAATATTCATTTATGTTTTTCTTTCTGTGCCATTTTGGGTATTGTGATGAAAAAAAATATTTGCTGCTGATTTAGAACCCCTGAATACTCTTATAAAAATTTAATTTCCTTCGTATTAACTAGGCTTTCAAGGCTCTTTCAGAGGGCCTGTTTTCCTCTAATAGGTTGCTAGAGGGAAAAATCTGTTAGTCTAGAAAATTGATGGATGGACGTAGAATAGGAAAACTGATCTCCGACCACTATCCGGGGAATGCTGCATTGATTTAACTTTTAAAAAGAGTCTGGGTTTGAGGAAAGTAAAGAAATTAGGTGAGTACTCCCCTTGACAGGAACGGAAAAAATTCTGGTGACCTAACACCACATGCGTTCATTTAAGATTTCACCACCTCTTTGTCGCCCTCTAACAATATGTTTTTTTAACTCAGTGAATTTTATTACATTTATAGTCGTACAACAATCATCACAGCCCCCCTAACAATATTTTTAAACAGTTCTACCGGAGAGGAGTCTGTCAGTGTGAACCGAGCTTACAGGAGCACAGTCCTGGCCCCTGGATCTTTCCTACACCGACATCTGAACGTGTAAGGAAGTGGCATTTGTACCGGGCTGTCTCTGAAGCTTTGTGTGTGACCTGGAAACATCAGAAGGCGCCGGCTGTCCATCAGTCAGCAGGGGGTGGTTGGTGCAGGTGTGCGCGGACAGTGGAGCTCCGCGTGGTTGTTAACGGGAGTGCGGGAGATCTGACCTCTGGTAGAGGAACGATGTCCGGGTCCACTGCCAAGTGCCAGAGGCAAGGTGGAGGACGGCGTACCGAGTGCGGTACCTTTGTGTAAGGGAGCTTGGGATATGAAAATTTATAGTTGAATTTGCTAATGTTTGCATAGAGAAACACGCCGTGGACAAACAGGAAACTAATACAAGTGTGTATCTGGAACAAGCAGAGGAGAACCGAGCACGGGCATAGATATAGGAGAGATCCCTGTGTGTTTCTTTTTATTTATATATATTTAACATTTTTTAATAAAGTGTAGTTGATTTACAATATTGTGCCAAATTCTACTGTATAGCAAAGTGACTCTGTCATATATATATATATGACACACACACACACACACACACACACACATATATACATTCTTGATTTTATGTTATTATTTTTTTTTGCTTTTTAGGGCCCCACCTGTGGCATATGGAAGTTCCCAGGCTAGGGATCGAATCGGAGCTATAGCTGCCAGCCTATGCCAGAGCCACTGCAACACGGGATCCGAGCCGTGTCTGTGACCTGTACCACAGCTCACGGCAGCGTCAGGTCCTTACCCACTGAGCGAGGCCAGGGATCGAACCTGCAACCTCATGGTTCCTAGTTGGTTTCGTTTCCACTGTGCCACGACGGCATCTCCGGTTTTATGTTATTTTCCATCATGGTCTGTCCCAGGAGATTGGATATAGTTCCCTGTGCTGTACAGTAGGACCTTATTGGCCTTTATCTTTTTATATTGGGTTGACTTTTTGAATGTCCAGAGAACAACCAGCCAGCAAGAGTGAATCTGTCATGGCACGCCCCTTGATATTGAACCAGACCTAGAGGTGGCAGAAGACAGAGCTGGCTGAATGCATCATGAAAGGGTGAGGCCATTTGCTCCGTTTCATTTCTTAGAAGCAAAGTCAGTGCGTTTAATCCTTCCATCAGCAATGCTTATTGAGCCAATCTGCCGATCCGAGGTGCCAGGCTCTATTTTAGGTGCTGTCAGCGGGTGCCTTAAGGTCCAAGCTTTCACAAAGCTAGCATTCTTGTAGGAACAGACTGACAAACAAGCAGCTGATGAGCGAGGGAGAGGACACGCCTGCTGCTGGGGTCCAGGATGGAGGTATAAGGAGTCACGCTGAGGTCTAAGGGAAGGTCATTCATTGCTGGTCTGTGTTCCTGTGTCTTCGTGGTGTCTTCATGACCTGTGCTCTTGCAAACAGAATGATCGCATGGGGTCAGTTCTCACTTTTAATCTCTTACTAAGGCGGTCAGGATTTCATTTTACCGGAAGATCAGTATCACATAAGTTTCAAAGAAAGGCGTAACCACATTAGAGCAGTCACCGTACCCCAGTCTACTGCTGTGTTGGCGGGAGACCCGAATTTGGTGGCATAAAACAAAAATTGATTTGAATGTCATGGTTTCTTTTCACAACAGTGGGCTTATTGGGGATACGTTATCTATGTGATTTGTGACTCTAACTGTAGGTTATTAAACAGACAGGATATTACTAGAACAAGTCTGTTGTTTGTTTTTCCATTCAAAAAATGTCTACAAGTTGTTCCTTTTCTTTGACACATCAACTGCAGAAAATTGAAACACACACCCCACGTGGTCTTCGCATTTCCTGTATCTTCATGACAGTCCTTGTCTGAAACGACCGTGGAGGTAGTTCCACAGCAGAAGACAGAGACATTTGAAGCAGATATTTCCTGTGTTTATTCTGTTTTTTCCTTATTCTGGTCTTCTACTGGCAGATTTCTCTTTCATAGTTTCTGAATCAGATCAAAGCTTAATATGGTTATTTTTTAAAGTTTCTATGGTGAAATGACTTTTTTAAAGAGAGGGTTTTCTCTGTTTCTTTGGGTTCAGTTCAGTCTTGGTGAAACCCGAGCAACAGAGATCAAAGGCCTAGGAAAATCTGACGGTCAGAGTGTTTCTTGCAAATCCAGCTCTCCAACAACTTGAGTCTTGCTCAGATAGAAAGGAATAACAATTCAGACTGGCCGCCAAACGTGGGAGTCTGGAATTTTCCTGGCAACCAAAGCCCAAAATATAAATCTACCTGGAGCCAGCAAACAATCCTAGGTTTGTGAGTTCGTTACGAAAGCATCGGAAATCAGATTTGTCCTGAGCTTAACAAATGCAGAGCAATACAGATCCCTACTTCAAAATCATGATGAACTTCATTCTGTAGGATCATTAGGAAATGCCCGGGGTCCCAGAATCCACGATCATCCTAGGAAATGCACAGAAAGCCGAGGCAGAGCCTGCTGTCCTCTCTCCCTATGTTTTATTGTTGAAGAAACTTGGGCTGTCTCTGCAGACTAGCTGGTTCAGAAATTTGTCAGATCTGATCTCTTGGAAGTCAGGGTGGGCTCTGGAAGACATGGTCTTTGCTTCCCCGGGGGCAGAGAAAAGGAGGGGCAGGGATCACACCAGCTCTTCCTCTCCCACACCCGTCCTGGCCTTAAGGGAACATTTGATAGCATCGAGTGCCTGGCTCAGGGAGCCGCCCTCATGGGGCATTCTTTGCTCGTATCAGGACCGTCCATGTTCTCCAGCATTGCCAGCAAGGCAACCTTGCAAACCGTGTTTAATGTGCATCAGGCAGCTATGCTCGGGGACAGTGCAGGGAACTCTGAGGATATGCATCCTGTGCTAAGTTGTGTTTTGTTCCTGAATTTAATTTTCAGAGAGAGAGTGAGAAGGACAAGGATGCAGAGGCGAGAAAGCGAGATGAGATTCATCAAAGGTGGGCTGATCCTCGGCTGCCTTTTGCTCTTTGGCGTAGCATTTTCATGAGAGATGGGTTCCTTTTCTTTTCTTTCTTGTTTTGGTCGCACCCATGGCATATCGAAGTTACTGGGCCAGGGATCGAATCCAAGCTGGGGCTGCAACCTGTGCCAGCCACCGCTGCAGCCATGCCAGATCCTTAACTCATTGCGTCACAGCGGGGACTCAGAGATTTTTTTTTTTTTAATAAATTTTATTGGAGATTTTTTAAATAAAAAAAATTTAAATAAAAGGATAAGTTTATAAAGTAAATTGTATTGGAGTGTGTTTTAAAAATAAATTTTACCAAGTTGTGTTAGTTTCAGGTGTTCAGCAAAGTAAATCAGTTATACATATGCGTATATCCACCCCTTTTCAGAT
The DNA here is from genome assembly GCA_004024745.2 of Catagonus wagneri. Lineage (NCBI taxonomy): Eukaryota > Metazoa > Chordata > Mammalia > Artiodactyla > Tayassuidae > Catagonus > Catagonus wagneri. Next base: position 8,276,623 of record PVHT021183707.1, read on the forward strand.
TCTTTTCCTATAAAAGTTGTTACTCAGTATTGAGTAGATTTCCCAGCGCTGTACAGTAGGTCCTTGTAACCTATCTATTTTGTCTACAGTAGTGTGTATATGTCAGCCCCAACCTCCTAATTTATCCCTCACCCCCCATCTCCCCTTTGGTAACCTTAAGTTTGGTTTCAAAATCTTCGAGTCTGCTTCTGTTTTGTAAGTTCTTTTAATAGTTTTTTTATTAGATTCTGCAGATTAGTGATCTCATATGGTATTCGTCTTTGTCTGACTTCACTTAGTATGTTAATTTCTAGGTCCATCCATGTTGCTACATTATTTCATTCTTTTTATGGCTGAGTAATAACTATATCTATATGTATGTATATTTCTTTATATATATATCACATTTTCTTTATCCAGTCCTCTGTCAATGGACATTTAGTTGGCTTCCATGTCTTGGCTATTGTAAATAGTGCTGCAGTGAACACTGGGGCACATGTATCTTTTTTAATTACAGTTTTCTCTGGCTATATGCCCAGGAGTGGGATTTTTGGATCATATATTAGTTCTATTTTTAGTTTTTTAAGGAACCTCCATAGTGGTTGCACCAGCTTACATTCCCACCAACAGTGTAGGAGGGTTCCGTTTTTCTCCACACCCTCTGCAGCGTTTTGTTGTTTGTAGACGTTCTGATGACAGCCATTCTGACTGGAGACGAGAGATGTTTTTATCTTTAATTAAAAAAACTTCAATGGAAGTATAGTTGACTTACAGTGTTTCGGGTGCACGGCAAAGGGATTCGGTTATATGTATGTGCGTGTATGTATATATTCTTTTTCATATTCTTTTCCATTGTAGGTATAAGATACTGTGTACAGTTCCCTTGTCTAGCAATTTTATACGTAGTCGTGTGTGTCTGTTAAACCCAAATGCCCTTTATTCCTCTCTCCGTTTTCCCCATGAGAGATGTTTTTCAAGTAAGCAGTGCACCAGTTAGGCCAGTGATTCCTCCTCTGTGGTTGTAATTAATTCATGCTCCTATCAGCAGGTTAGCGTCCCAGAGTGGAGACCGTATTGTTTTGCTCATCTTTGGAAGAAGTTAGTTGCTTGTCACAGAGACCCCAACTGCTAGTCCTGGCAGCGTCTCTGTTTCTTAGGTCCACAGTGAACACTCTGCTCTGATTTCCACTCCCCTGAATACTTGCATCCGGCACTTTTCTTACATCTTCTGCACATGGCAAGGTCCTTTGCTCCTTTGTGCATCCACGAAAGAAGGTAAGTGTGTGTTCACAGTGGTTTTAGTGTTTTGCCCAAGCCCCCATTCTGTTAATTTCATGAAATATAAATGATTCTTTTATGGGTGTGTTTCCTGAATGGACCATTTGTATTTCTGGCCTGTTAAGAGTTTTTGAAACTGCTGATAAACATTTGACCATATTTGTGAGTCTCAAGGCAGCCGGGCCGGATGGGTGTAAAATACCTTAGTAACAAGGACAACAAAATAGAGTTGACATTTATATATTTGTTTTTTTTTTTTTAAAGGGTCACACCTACGGCGTATGGAGGTTCCCAGGCAAGAGGTTGAATCAGAGCTACAGCTGCTGGCCTACACCACAGCCATGGCAACGCGGGATCCAAGCCGCATCTGCGACCTTACATCAATAGCTCATGGCAATGCTAGATCCTTAACCCACTGAGCGAGGCCAGGAATCGAACCCACGTCCTCATGGATACTGGTCGGGTTCATTAAGCACTGAGCTATGACGGGAACCTCTACATTTGTATGTTTCATTGGCACGCACTCCCTAATATTTCTTTGTCCTATGTTTTATTAGAAAGGAAAGGGATCAAAGGACAAACACAACAGGCTCAGTGGGCTGATGTGACTCAGGGAGCTTTTATTGCTAACCGCTTAAGGTAATGGGCTCCTCTCAAGTTGGTGAGAATAACTGAGAGGGCAGAACTTAGCAGCATGGACAGGGAACATTCTGAATGGTCTGGGAAGAAGAAATGAGCATTCCGCTAGAGAAGGTGCATCTCTTGGCAAAATTCTGTCAAGCAAAGGTTGGTTGGAATTTGGGGGCAGACCGATTTCCTGACTCATTGGGTTAGAGAATGAAAATAAACTCTAAGTGTTAAATATATATATATGTGTGTGTGTGTGTATACATATACACACACACATATATATCAGGTATTGATGCTTATTAGTGTTTATTAGTAAATTTGATCATTTGTTTATATTCAGAAGTTGACCTTTTGAAGTAAACAACAGGAATTCATACCCTGCCAGCACAGCTCTATCTATATCAACCAGTTTTCTCACGTCTCAGGTTGCCACTGCTGTGTTTTCACTACCAAGTTGCTGGTGCTTTTTTCTCACTTAGGGCCCGAGACACAAAGGATGTGATATAAATGCTGAGTTGGGTTCTGCAAATCTAGTTAAAATGTATCTCAAAAACAGTAATAAGAGTCCTTGGCTCTTCCCCGTCTTCTTCTCATGGTCTTTGAATAAGTCAGAGATGAACCAAGATGACTGTGTGCAAACGCCTATCACGGGCCTTGGCAGATGGGTGTTCAAACAATCGGTATTTTCCTCCACCCTCAGAAGTGCTTTTCAGCCTTCCCCCCAAGGGCTCTCCAGTGTGCGGAGGAGTAAACGCGTGAACTCGGGCATCTCTGGATGGTTCACGATTTCCCCTGGAAGACACTGATGGGTCAGGAAGAAGTGCCCTTGGAATCGGCTACACCTCCCCCGCCCCCCGCCCGCAGGCACTCAGACTATAATTTGAGAAGTTTAGACTTAATGGCTGAAGTCAGACAAGGCAGAAAGGTGTGGTCAGCATATTCACTCCAAATGCATACGTTGTATTTCATCTTCTTTGAAATCTGGCCACTTAGATGTGGCTTATAAGGCGGAGCTCCTCCGCGCAGGTTACCCAGCGCCCTGGCTTTCGGGGCATCCGGGCCGCGGGTGGGAAATAATAATCATTCCTGAACTGCATTTGCGTGCACAGCGAGATGTGGAAATCTGACGAGGACACACCCATAAAGTACTTAGAATTCTGGATTTCAGTTGCATGCAAAGCTTTTTCTTTTTTTTAAGAGCCTCACCTGCAGCATATGGAAGTTTCAGGGCTGGGGTCCAATCGGAGCTGCAGCCTATGCCGCAGCCACAGCAGCACCAGATCCAAGTCGCATCTGTGACCTATGCCGCAGCTTGTGGCAACCCTGAATCCTTTAACCCACTGAGGGAGGCCAGGGATTGAACCTTCATCCTCATGGACACTGTGTTGGGTTCTTAACCTGTGAGCCATAATGAGAACTCCACGCATGCCGAGCTTTAGTGGGGGATTTCTCATCAAAGGATAAAATAACCGGGTGGCCTTTCTTTACCAACCCAGACAAACGAACATAAGAAATTCTCTTGCTCATCTGGGCATTTCTGGGGCAGCCACTTATTATAGACAATTCTCGATGACCCAGGGATTCTTGTAGATAATTAAAATTCTCTCATCATCCTAAAATTTCACTTTGGTTGTTAGTTTCTTGCTCCTGTTCAATGAATCTTATTTTAAAAACAACGTTTGACACAAGGAAGGGATAATGTTTTGAGCAGCCACTACAGAGACTAATCAGACTTGGATTTAATCATGCCTTCGACCTTGCAGCGTGGGTGTCCCCCATGTTACGGTTGAAGAGTCTGGGGCTCAGAGAAGCTAAATGCAAGGCTACCCATGAGATATGGCGCTGGGCTATAACTTCACTTCCTTGACTCAAGACCTGTTCTCTCTCCTAAACTATGGCTCGGTCCCTGGTAGAAACGGGGTACAATATCCTGAAAGCTAGGAAGAGACCAGAAAAAGCCTAAAATAATCCCGAAGCATCAATTCCTGAGTAACCAAGAATTGATCAATATTTGAGAGAGTTTCAGTTTTTTCCTGTAAAAAGTATTGATACGTATTGTAAGAAGCAAACGGGATCATGGATTAAAAATACTTGGATATGGGAGTCCCCACTGTGGCTCAGTGGAAATGAACCGGACTGGTATCCATGAGAGGGCGGGTTTGATCCCTGGCCTCAGATCTGGTGTTGCCGCGAGCTGTGATGTAGGTCATAGATATGGCTTGGATCGGGTGTGGCTGTGGCCGTGCTGTGGCCGGCAGCTGTAGCACCGATTCAACCTGTAGCCTGGGAACTTCCATATGCTGCACCTGTGCCCCCCCCCCAAAAAAAATTTTAAAAATGCTTTGATACGTAGAAGCAGCCATAAATATGCCAAGGGAGATTGTCAGTCCTTCAAACCTCTGTCCCTTGGGAAAGGATCTGTTCCCGTGTCTTTGGTCCCCCTGAGTCATGGGAAGGTCACCATAGTAGCTCCGAAGGGCTGTTTAAATTAGCTGAGAGCTACATCTGGTCTAGACAAATAAGAGCGGCCGAACAAAGCAACTGTGTTAAATGAGGGTTGTCCTGGTGAGGAGCACATTTGCCCGTTTAAGATCTCCGGAACGTTCTGGATGAAAGGTACACGGGTTTTGAGAACTCATCAAACCGAGTACCAGGTTCTCTCTCTCTCGGCCTCTTGAGAACCTGGCTCCTAAGTAAGTGAGGAGCAGAAGGCACGGAGGAAGCCTGCCGTGGGTAGTAAGGAGTCCGAGGTGGAGGCTGGGACGCCACCCTCATGTTTTCTTTCTTTTTTTTTTAAATAGTTAATCATGAAAATTTTATTGGAATATGTGGTTGCTTTCCAATGCTGTGTCAGTTTCAGGTGCACAGCCAAGAATTAGAATGGGTCTGTGTGGCTCCCTTTGTTGTACAGAAGAAATTATCCCAGCCTTGTCAGTCAACTATACTTCAGTAAGACTTCAAAAAAACTTAATTGTTAAGACTTTTTGGAATATCGTTGCTTTACAATGTTGTGTTTTAAGTGTACAGCAAAGTGATTCAGTTATTCACATACGTAGATTCATTCTTTTTCAGATCCTTTTCCCATACAGATTATACAGAATATTGAACAGTTTCCGTGCTATACAGTAGGTCCTTGTGACTTATCTGTCTTATATCTAGTAGTGTGTATATGCTATTCCTATATCCCTAATTTATTTCTCCCCCACATTTCCCCTTTGGTAACCATAAGTTCTCGAAATCTGTGAGTCTGTGTTTCCATTTTGTAAGTAAGTTTATTTGTATTATTTTAAAAATTAGATTCTCCATATAAGTGATATCATATGTTTGTCACTTGACTTAGTGTGATAATCTCTAGGTCCATCCTTGTTGTTTCAAATGGCACGCTTTCATTTTTTTTTTAACAGCTGAGTAATATTCCGTTGCCTATATGAAATTCTTTATCCAGTCCTCTGTCGATGGGCGTTTAGGTTGCTTCCGTGTCTTGGCTGTTGTAAATAGTGCTGCAGGGAACATTGGGGTGCACGTATCTTTTTGAATTAGGGTTTTCTCTGGGTATATACCCAAAAGTGAGATTGCTGGATCATATGGTAGTTCCGTTGTTACTTTTTTTTTTGTTTTGCTTTTTTTTTGTTCTTTTTAGGGCCACGCCTGTGCCATATGGAAGGTCTCAGGCCAGGGGTCCAATCGGAGCTGCAGCTGCCAGTCTACACCACAGCCACAGCAATGCTGGATCCTTAACCCACAGAGCGAGACCAGGGATTGACCCTGAGTCCTCATGGATACTAGTTGGGTTCATTACCACTGAGCCACGACAGGAACTCCCACTTTTAGTTTTTAAAGGAACCTCTGTACTGTTCTCCTTATTGGTTTCACCACCCTCATGTTTTCTTGACAGCTGGAACTCCGGTAGCTGGCGAACTGTTATTGGAGCAACGTCCTATTGTAAATAGTTATTTAATGGATATCTAAATATCTTCACCTCCGTTAAAAAAAATGAACCTGTCAGTCCCCAAAGGGCTTCTCAGTGATTTTTCCCTCATCATTGTTCACCTTCTGAGAACATCAGCCGAGGCAGATGGTGTAATGCTTGGAGTGGTAACTGGTACTCTGAGGGATGACATTTTTTTTTTTTATTATTTTTATTTTTTTTTGTCTTTTTGCCTTTTCTAGGGCCGCATCCGTGGCATATGGAGGTTCCCAGGCTAGGGGTCTAACAGGAGCTGTAGCCGCCGGCCTTTGCCACAGCCACAGCAACGCGGGATCCGAGCCGCGTCTGCAACCTACACCACAGCTCACGGCAACACTGGATCCTTAACCCACTGAGCAAGGCCAGGGATCGAACCCACAACCTCATGGTTCCTAGTCAGATTCGTTAACCACTGAGCCACGACGGGAACTCCAGGGATGACATTTATATTTGCTGAATAAATGAGTGACACAGGTGTGGACGGCAGCCAGGCTCGGCTTGTATGACTGCCTTGATCACCTTGTAGGATGACCTCCTGGTTGGTCTCTGTTCACAGGAAGCTTATAACATATGTTCTTCGGATTTTCTCTAGCGGATGTTTTGAGGTAATTGTCGACTTGCATGCATACAGGAATAATATACCTACTATATTGCAGGAGTAATAGAGGGAGAGCCTGTGTACCCTTTATCTGGGTCCCCCCAGTGGCAACCTCTTGCAACACTGTGCACTGTAGTGACAGCCGGGGGGCCAGGTGGGACCCTGTCAGTGGGATGATCTGCTGATTTTATTCAAATATGTTTTTTTTAAAACTGATTTTACAATAGTGTCAGTTGATCGGGGAGAATAAAAACCAGGCTGTGGGCTTCCGTGGCAAAGATGGAAGCAGACTTTGTGGCCGTCTGTGGGGATGAGGCTGGTTCCCAGAGGCAGAGGAGGGCTGAGGGTGGGAAGAACCGGGTGGGAGTCCCGGTTGGAGGAGAGCGTTTCCCAGGGTCTTGCAGGGCCGAGAACAGAAGACAGCCTAAAGCCAAGGGAGGGCGCATGGTCCTGCGCTCAGGATAAACCAGCCCCCCGCAACCCCCATGGGCGCCCCCCACCTCTGCCCCCTTCACCCTCCCA
>PVHT021183707.1:8284596-8336505 GCA_004024745.2 Catagonus wagneri
GGGCTGGGGATCGAACCTGTGTCCCAGTGTTCCCAAGTCGCTGCTGATCCTGTTCCCACCCAGGATTTTTATATTCCTGAACTAAATTCAGCTTTCCAGTTCGGAAGCTAGGCACTCCCCCGCCCTCCCCTTTGCAGAGAGAGATCAGTAAAGGCCCCTCTCAGCCAGTGCGGTCACTGCCTCTTTGCACGCCTTCCTCCCAGCCAGCCTTCCCGCCAGCAGCGCGGCCCCTGCCTTTGCTTAGTCACCGCCAACCAAGGCAACGTTTGCATCGCAGGCCCTTCTGGGTTGGCCACCCCCTGCTATAGATTTGGAAAGCAGAAGACACACCTTTCATAGGAATGGCTCCTTCTTAAACAAATAAGCTACAGAAACAGCAGCTTTATTACCATGTGGGAACTCGGAGAACTTTCTTCCCAGGAAGCGCTAATATAATAACATGCTTTTGTAACTGTAAACCAGCTATGATGGAAAAAATAAAAATCATTATAAAAAAAAGTAAAGTATAATATTATTTAATACGACTTTAAGAATCTTTTTTTTTTTTACTTTACTGCTTCTGGAGAAAATAATGTTCTGTGTTCCATGGAGGGTGACTTAGTTTGAAAGGACCCTTTCGAGGGATTTGGAAAATGCATTGTTAAATTATTCTTTTAAGTCCTGCTGTAGATCAGTTCTTGCTGAACCTCATTGTTCCTGGCAGATTTTTTTTTTTTTTTCTTTGTCCTCACTCTTTTGGTTTACTAGTCTTCTTCTTAAATATCGCACATTTTCTTCAGGGCATATTCTGATATTTAAGTAAATGGCTGAACAGCAGAAAAAGAGTGGGTTTCTGCTTGACTGCTTTGGATTTTTCTTTGTATTCAAAGACAGGTCTCAGTGGTTCCAAGTGTTCACATATTAGTAAGCAGCCAGCTAATTAGGTTTTTCAGATTGTCTTAAAATGTCCATTCTTACAGAAACACAGCTAGCCTTGCTGGCCACATTTATCTCTCAGATTTCATAAAGATTTCCTCGAATGCTTTTGAAAACCTTGGCTTTCTGTATAGTGCGTCTAAGCTTGCTTTCATAAATCAAGGAAGGTGTGCTTCTCCCCCCCTTTGTATAATAGATGAAGACTAGACGAGGAATATAAAAATTGGCTCTTTAATTTTTAAATGTATTTTCCAGGCTTTTTCTTTACATAAATGGTCAACACAATGACTTTTTATTTTTTAATTTTTTTTGCCTTTTGTCATTTTAGGGCCGCACACGCGGCATGTGGAGGTTCCCAGGCTAGGGGTCTAACAGGAGCTGTAGCCGCCGGCCTATGCCACAGCCACCGGAACGCAGGATCCGAGCCACGTCTGTGACCTACACCACAGCTCATGGCAACGCCGGATTGTTAACCCACTGAGCAAGGCCAGGGATCAAACCTTCAGCCTCATGGTTCCTAGTCGGCTTCGTTAACCACTGTGCCACGAGGGGAACTCCAACACAATGACCTTTATATTCTATGTCGTTTCTTCCATTTCTCTTTAAATGACATATCCTGGGCATTTGCTCATATTGTAAATTTCCCCCCGAATACTATATATAGGCCTTTTGAACCCCAAGAAGCCCAGTCTTGGCTTGAAGTGAGTGTCGTGGCCCAGTGCTCTGCTGTGTTTTATACCAAACAGCCCCCCTTTGCCCTGTGTATATATGTGTATGTGGAGGGGGTATGTATGGTGTGAGTGTGTGTGTGTATACATGCATGCACGTATGCACGTCGTGTGTATGTATATGTGTTGCATGTATGTATGCGAGTGGTGTGTGTATATGTGTATGTGTGTATATGTATGTGTGTATGAGTGTGTGCTGTGTATGTGTGTGAATATGGTGTGTGTGTATGTGTGGTGTTTGTATCGTATGAGTGGTGTATGTGTGTATTATGTGTATGTATGTGTATATGTGCGTGTTGTGTATGTGTATGTGTATTATGTGTGTGGGTGTGGTGTGTATGTATGTGTGCATATCCGTTTATATATGCGTGGTGTGTGTGTGTATATGTGTAGTGTGTATATACATGTGCGTGGTGTGTACGTATGAGTGCTGTGTGCATACGTATGTGTGTGGTGTGTGTATGTATTTATGTACATGTACATGTATGCATGTAGATCGTGCGTGTATGTATGTTATATGTACATACATACGTCCATGATGTATGTTTGTTTTGTATGTGTGTATATGTGTGTGGTGTGTATGTAAATGTGTGTGCTGTGTGTATGTATGCATGTGAGTGGTGTATGTGTATGTATGCATGTGGTGTACGTGTGTGTATGCATGTGTGGTGTGTGTGTGTGGTGTGTGTGCGTGGCAGGGCTTGACCTGCCCGCTTGACATTAGAGGACAGGTCGCCCTCTCCGTTTCCTCTCTCGCTGGCTTTCCTCCTTTCGCCCCTGCGTGTTTATTTTTAGCTCAGCTTCCTCGCTGGCGTGTGTCCATCGGAAGCCGAGGCCGAGCAGCTGCTCCTTGGGTCTGCTCCCTGGCGCGTGCTCCCCGCGGTGGGCACGGGCGGGTCCTCGCAGAGGGGGCGTCGTCAGCCCTGGGCTGCGTCCGTGTGTCTGGGCACAGGTGAGGCGCCTTCCTTTTAATTCTCTTTCATGTTGTCTTGGGAGCCTGAGCCCACGTGTCCCGATGTTGACCTCAACTGGAAACAGCATCTCGTTTTGGTGGGGGCCCCAGTTTCGGCTGGCTTTGCCTGTCAGGTGACCACGTGAAATATGTCCTCGGTTTTTGACTAGAGCTCGGTAAACCAAAATCTTAAGGTTAAAGCCTATCAGCTCCTAAGTTCCTGAGAGTCTAGTAACCCCCACCCTCCCCCCCAGCCTGGGTTCTTCACCCTTGTCTCCACCTGCTGAACGGATCTCAGGTGTCTACCTTCTTGCTGGCTCAGAGACAAGAGAGAGGCATCGAGAAAGCCGTGATGCTGAGCTTGGCTGCCAGTCCGCATTTAATCTGCTACGTCTCTGCCCTTCTCCTTGGCCCAGGGCACAGTTTACTGAGGTGTGAGTGCCTTTTGTGATACAGATGAGGCTCTAGGCACACGGCTCCCTGTCGTTTGTCTCTGTGTCTTCATGTCTACACTTATGAACATCGATGGCTCGGGCCCTGTGAGCCTCAGGTGGTCTACACATGAGGTCACTGTTCGCTCAGGGTCCTTTGATCATTTCCTTCCTGAGATTAAGGCTTTGCTTCTCTTCCTTTCCCTGGAGTATGTGCTTCTTCCTTTATGAAGCCAGGTGCAAGTTTATTCCAGCTTGTCCCATTCTTTCCTTTCTCTTCATTCCTGGTGTCAGTGTCCCTTTTTTTATGTTCAGTCTTTATCGGGTGTCTTGTCTTCTGTGTACCAGGTCCTCTGCTTGAGGCCAAGTAGCCTCTGCCTCCCAGGAGCCCTTTCCTAGGGAACCAGGTAAGCAGATCCATGTGCACAGTGGGCACTGCTTTGACCTGGGTAAAGCACCGTTGGAAACACAGAAGAAAGTGGGCGTAAGTCTGTCCGGGAGCCAGGAAATCCACCCGTGGTGACGTGACATCCCTTAAAGAGTTTGCCAGGTCAGTGTGGGGCAGAGGGAGGAGGGCGTACAGGCAGAAGGAGCAGCACACGCCAAGCAGGAGACATAAGCGGTGTGGTTGATGGGTGAGGATCAGCAGCAGGATGGTCCGTGTAGGAGTCAAGGGCAGAAGTTGTACTTGGAGAAGGTAGATTGCGGCCACATCCTGAAGATCCTTGCATGTCCAGATGATAGCCATTGCTAACACTCACACGGTCCTTATTATGTGTGCAACACTGCCTGAGCAATTTATAGACACCAGTTCATTTAATTCTCATAACAACTCTAAGAGTCAGGAATTGCTGTCGTCTCCAGTTTACAGATGAAATAAAATGAGGCAGACAGGTTGGAATTTACAGGAGGTCTTCAAGACGACAGGGAGTGGTGCTGGGAGTCAAGCCAGGAGCCTACTCCGGGTGACCAGATGTCCCAACCATAATTCTCCAGTGGCCCAGCTTGTGGCCTGTCACACTCTGGAGCTGGACGTTCTTGTGCTGTCCCTGAGGGGCCATGGGAAGGTGTTAAGGAATGGGGAAAGGATCTGCCATTTATACAGATAATTCTTTCTTTGGAGGCAGATGGAAACTTGATTCGGGAAGGCTGTGCAGAAGTCCCTGCAGTTTTCGTGGGGAATCTGGTGAAACAGTCTTTTTAGAATCACTTTCTCAGAATTATGATACTGAAAAGGCAATTCTGGAACCTATTTTTAAACCAGCATTCATTTACAACAAAACTTGCCCTGTATGCTAATGGAGCTTAGTGTTTGAATTAAGTGAGAAATATGTTGATGTGATTTCAAGTGTTCTGCTATGTAGTAAAAGGAATTTTTTTATGAGGTGCTTTTCTTAAGTCTCTTTGAACCTTCCTTCCGTTTCTAGGTTGGATGGGAGGCTGGCAGTTTCACTCATAGTACTTCTGGGGACTTGCTGGAAGACAGAGCCAGCAGCAGCTCTGTGACAGCGGCCCTAACTGGTACCTCTTCTCTCAGGGTTTTTTAAATCACTTTTTATAGTAATATGTGTAACATAAGCTTTACTGTTTTAACCACTTTTAAGTGTACAGTTCATTGGCATTAAGTGTATCACCTTGTTGTACAGCCGTCACCACCATCCATCTCCAGAACTCTTTTTAGCTTTGGGAACTGACACTCTACACCCCTTTAAACAATTTCCCATTTCCCCGTCAATCCTCTAGCCTCTGACAACCACTCTTCAGCTTTCTGTCTCTGTGAATTTGACTACTGTGGGTATCTTCTATAACTGGAACTGTGTACTATTTGTCTTATGTTGGGTTAATTTCACTTATAATGTCCTCAAGTTTCATCCATGTTGTAGCCTGTGACAGAATCTCCCTTTTCCAGGCTGAATAGTATTCCACCATGTGGACAGACCACGTCTAAAATAAACTATTTATTGGAGTATAGTTGATTTACAGTGTTGTGTTAATTTCTGCTGTACAGCGAGGTGGTACACACACACACAGACACACACACACACACACACACACACACACACACACATACACATATTCTTTTTCGTATTCTTTTCCATTATGGCTTGTTCCAGGGTACTGAATATAGTTCCCTGTGCCGTATAGTAGGACCTTATTGTTTATCCATTCTGTATATAATAATTTGTGTCTGTTAACCCCAAATTCCCAGGCCATCCCTCCCACCCCTCCCCCTTGGCAACCATGAGTCTGTTCTCTATGTCTTTGAGTCTCTATGTCTGTTTCTCTTTCATAGATAAGTTCATTTCTGGCATATTTTAGATTCCACATATAGGTGATATATATTTGTCTCTCGATTTCTGACTGATGTGACTTCACCTGGTATGATGATCTCTAGGTGAATGGACCGCACTTGTTTATCCACTCAGCCATCAGTGAGCACTTGGGTTGCTTCCATCTTTTTGCTATTGCGAATCATACTGCTATGAAAATACATCAACTCTCTGTTCAGTTCCATGCTTTCAGTTCCTTTGGATCTTCTGTGAGGTTTCAATCCCTTCTGGATCTGGGTTTGGGGACTGTAGTGTGGTTGTGTTTATAGGCGTGGAAATTACCTCCGTCTTAATATTCTTTTCCCACCATGTTGAATTGTCCTCAGTATAATGGTAGAGGTGGATTTCAGGAGAAGTGTTTTTAGAATGGGTTCTCCTCCTGACATTTATGAAGTAAGAAGCATAGTGGACATTAAACAGGAAGCACCTACTGACAAAATCCAGGCGGGAGGTGACTGCTCCCTCGGCTCTGGAAGTGCCTGCGGAGATGGGGTTGGGGAGGAGAGACAAGGAGAGCAGTGCCACTTGAACACAGGCTTGGAGGCAGACATAGGGCCAAACCTGACTGTGCACTTAATGGTGGGCCATGAAGAAGACAGGCATGTAGAGGGAGTCCTACAGTTTTAGCTTGGGCAACCACATGGTCTTATCAATAGGAGAACCAGCAATTGGGAAGGGGATTGAGAGATGACAGATAGTGCATCTGTTCTGAGCTTCTCCAAAATAGGAGAAGAAATTCTACGGGCCTGCAGATGATCTACAGGGTGGGGATGGTTATAGCACAACAGTGCAATGGAATAGAAAATGAAATAAAGATACAGTGTAATTAGTGTGCATTTAGATTCCTATTCAGAGAAGATAGTTATATTTCTTTACAGATGTTTCTCTTACCGTGTTGGGAGTTTTAATTTTGGAACTTTGTCTGAAGGTTAATATTTTCTTGGTTTATTTCAAAGGTGATAGGTAAAACAAGGAGAGTAATTTGATATTAACTGTTGTTTTTCCACCTGACATTTTTGTACCTAAACTTGAATTTGGGGTGAGTCAGAGGGATGTCATGAGAAGGATAATGGATTCGCTTACAGATTTCCTGATCTCAAGATGCTAGTGGACCATTCTCGTGGAGGGAAGTAGGTGATGGGATGTGAAGTTCCAGGGCTCAGGGTTGACCTGGGGCTGGAGGTAGCCATGGAGGTCATCCCAGCGCCCAGGGAGATGAGATTGCTAGAGAGAAAAAATGGTGCAAGAAGAGGAGACCAAAGACAGACTAGCCTCTTCTTGGTCCATTCCTGTACCCATTTTAGGGGATAGAGTAGATGATAGACCAAGATGACGAGATGGGACCTGGCCTGGAGCTTTCCCATTCCATCATCTTCATATACACAATGCAGAGCCAGAGTAGGAAGAATGAGATCTCAGTAGATGAGCTGGAAGAGAAGGCAGGGGGTGTGACAGCCATGGCGGGGGTGGTGTGGGGTGGGGTGGGGGTGGCGGGAGGAGCTCCAGAGAGGAGGAGGGAGGTCAGGGTAAGAAAACGGAGAACTAGGATAGGCGGTGTGCTGGAAGTCAGAGGTGGGGGAAGTTGAGGGGGTGGGAGCTGTCAGCTGTTTGGTTCCGGAGGGGACAAGAAGGTTGACCAGTGGCTACCGCATTTGGCTGTTAGGAGGCCCTTGTGACCTCTGTCAGAGTTGTGTCAGATAACGGTGGTGTTTAATCCAAGATGAAGTTCTTCCAGCATGTTCTCTTCTTAGATCTTGGATTCCAGACCCCATCAGTCAGGACTTGATTCTTTTCTTCTCATCACCATTCCTTACTAAAAGTACCCTTCAGTAATTCAGAACCTGGTCTAAAGACTTGCATTTACATGTTAAATGCCGATACTTGAACACCTCTAGTTCTCTCTCTGGAGGCATTTCCTCAAAACTCATCCCTATTTTAACAGTAAAATGGGGAATGCTTTTAATTTCTGGGATTGCTAATCCCAAAGATGCTTGAGGAGTCAGTATGTGGGAATCTCCGTAGATCACAGGTAGCATAGATTAGTGACCCTGGGATCCACTTCCTTGAAAAGTAGGACCATCATGGATTCCAGTCTTATTCTGGCTGTTTCTGAGCTACTGCTGTTTTGTGAACCTGTTCCACTGACTTTGATGATGATGATAATGGTGGTGGTGGTATGATGATGATACGATGATGATATGAGGATGAGGATGATATGAGGATGAGGCTGATATGAGGATGAGGATATGAGGATGAGGATATGATGATGATATGATGCGAATATGATGATGTGAGGATGAGGATGAAAGAGATGATGATGATGATATGAGGATGAGGTTATGATGATGATGGTGGTGGTGATATGATATGATGATACGATGAGAATATGATGATGATGATAGGATGAGGATGTGGTGGTGGTGGTGGTGGTGATACGATGATGATATGATATGAGAATATGATGATGATATGAAGATGATAATATGATGATACAGTGATGATGAGGATAGTGATGAGGATATGATGATGATATGATGATGATGATGATATGTTTAGGATGATATGATCAGGATGATGATATGAGGATGAGGATATTGATGGTGGTGGTGATATGATATGATGAGAATATGATGATGATGTGAAGATGATATGATAATGATATGACATGATGTTGATATGATATGATGATGATATGATGAGGATATGATGAGGATGGTGATGAGGATATGATGACATGATGAGGATGATGGTGATATGAAGATATGATGGTGGTGGTGTTATGATTATGATGATATGATGATACGAGAATATGATATGAAGATGATGATAGACAATACGATGATGAGGATATGATGATGATATGATGATGATATGATGATGAGGATATGATGATGATATGGTGAGGATATGATGATGATATGATGAGGATATGATGATGATATGATGAGGATATGATGATGATAATGATGATATGAGGATGATATGATGAGGATGAGGATATGATGATGGTGAAGAAAGCTATCATGTTTGGGGCACCATCCCGGTGCTTGACATCTATTTTGTCACTTAATTCTTACATTACAGCCTCATGAGGTGAGTGCTGTTAACCCCTCTTTGCTCAGTTAGGAAACTGTGACCCAGAAAAAGTTAACTTTCTTCAAGTTCTCAAACTTGAGCAGGCATTAGAATCCCCTGGAAGGTTTATTAAAACCCAGCCTGCCAGGCCCTGTCCCTAGAGTTTCTGATCCAGCAGGGCTGTGATGGAGCTGGAGAAGTGTGTCTCTAACGGCTTCCCAGGTACTGCTGCTGGTGTGGGGACCACACTTTGGAAACCACTGCTCAGAGCCATTGAGCTAAGCAGCAGGACAGGGATTCACACCTGGGCCTGTCTGATAGCAGGTGCACCCACTGCTTGATGGGAAGTACACCTGAGGGCCCTGCATAGGGGAAGGGGGGTACCCCACTGCCCAGACTGGAGGGACCAAGGGCTTCCTGGTCAAAGAGTCAGGTGAATGGTTCTTGCTTTTTTGGGTGACATCCTGGCATGCACAGGGTACTGAGGCAAAGGGAAGGGGGGGAGCCAGAGCTAAGAGAGGGCTTTGTTTTGTTTTTTTTTTCCCTTTTTTTTGGCTTTTTAGGGCCGCACCTGTGGCATGTGGAGGTTCCCAGGCTAGGGGTCTAATCGGAGCTGTTGCTGCTGGCCTACACTACAGCCACAGCAACGCCAGATCCGAGCCGCATCTGCAACCTACACCACAGCTCACAGCAGTGCCAGATCTTTAACCCACTGAGTGATGCCAGGGATCGAACCTGCAGCCTCATGGTTCCTAGTCGGATTCATTTCCGCTGCGCTACGACGGCAGCTCCAAGAGGGGGCATTGCTAATACAAGAACTTAAACAATAATGATATGGAACACAAGCCTGTCTGCTTTATGATTGCTGTGAGCTGGCTGTTCTGAACAGTGTCTGTGATAACGCTCCCCTCTGCACCCTTCATATGCCGCTGCCCAGCAGCTAAAGATAAAACACCTGAATCTCCTTCACTTGGGGGCTCCGGAGGCTCCAAATTAGGGACCTCATCTGCTCCGCCTCTGTTTTTTACACATGGGTGAGTGCTGGGTCGGCTTCTAATCGCTACATCCTTCTTCCTTCATCTTTTAAAAAATTTTTTATGACTGCACTCATAGCATATGGAAGTTCCTGGGCCAGGAATTGAATCTGAACCAAAGCTGCAGCAGTGTTGGATCTTTTAAGCCACTGCTCCAGGCCGGGGATCAAACTCACGCCTCCACAGCAGCTCCAGCTGCTGCAGTTGGTTTATTAACCCACTGAACCATGACAGGATCTCTCTTCTTCCTTCATCTTAATTTTAATGCTCAAATAATTGAATTTAACATTCAAGGAACAGGGGTTCCCGTTGTAGCTCAGTGGGTTAAGAACCTGACATAGAGTCTGTGAGGATGCGGGTTTGATCCCTGGCCTCGCTCAGGGGGTTAAGAAGCCAGCATTGCTGCAAGCCGTGGTGTAGGTTGTAGATGCAGCTCGGATTTGGTGTTGCTGTGACTGTGGTGTAGGCTGACAGCTGCAATTTTGATTCGACCCCTAGCCTGGGAACTTCCCTATGCCCCAGGTATGGCCCTAAAAGGAAAAAAAAAAATATTCAAGGACTAAATGAAATACTACAGACCCATACCTTCTGTAGATGAGTTGTGTAGCAGCCCTTTTCTAGCACTCACTGTGTAGCAGACAGGGTCCAGCCACTGGACACAGGTGAACCCGTGAAACCCTCACCGTGACCTCGTGCAGTGGCTTCTGTCCTCATCCCCGTGGGATGAGTGAGGGCCGCGGTGTCCTCATGGCACAGAGGTTCAGGGACTTGCCCGAGGTCAGACGATGCTGAGTAGGCAGAGCCTCGATTCCCGCCGGCAGCCTGGCTCCAGATCCCGGGTGCTTAAGCACAATGCTGTGCCACCGCCCCGGGCAGACAGTAGGTGCTTAATAAGTGTGCACGGGATGGACGGCAGGCGTGTCGGATGGCAGCAGTCTGGGGAGCTCCCATCTCCAGTGGGAGCAGGATGCTTTGAAGGGTCCCCTGCTGCGCTTGGTAATTACTCTGATGCCCTCAGGATGCTAGAAGGTTCCTCTGAGATGCAGCTCATCGTTCTTGCAGGCGGCTGCAGCATTTCCCTCCACTGTCACGAAAAGTATTTTCCCTTGAGGGGGCGGTTATTGGTATTTATAGAGCGTCTTATAGCTCAAGAGCTCCACAGAAGCAATAATTACCTCTTTAATCCTTTTATCATCTCTCTGAACAGAGAAGTGAACTGGGATCATCAGCTCCCGTCCCCTCTGCCCGCTTCTCTCCACCCCTGCCCCCCACTTGGAGGGAGGCATTTCGCGCAGTTCCCCATCAGAGTCGGGTGGACGTCTGGGGACCACTGGTGGGGCCCTGAGGTCACCTCGCCTGCATTCCTGCTCCCTTTGTGCCACCTGGTTGCTAAATGGACAGATAACCTTCTTCCTGCTCAAGAAATCTCCCCAGCCACGTTCGTTATTCTCAGGCTCAAGGCGCCCAAGTTGGAATAATAGAATTTTTTTTGTTCCTTCTCAAACAGTGAATTCTTTTGTCTTGGCAGCTAGAGTGTTCAAGATGAGCTGTTCCGAGGACTAGCAGAGAAAAAAAAGGTCTGAGGTCTGGGAAACTTCTTTCCCGCATTAGTGGGTTTTTCCATATGCGTGTGTGTATATTAGACACACATCTGCATCTATGCCTGCTTCCAAGCCAAGCCTACGGGGCCTGCATGATAAACAGCTTGTGGCTGTGACCGTCTTTTGTTACACGGGTGTAATCGAATTCAGTAGCAGCACCTGAACACGTACCGCAAGGAGATAAGGCTAATTTTGCTCATCTGAACTCACCGGTGGGGTGCCGTGATGGTGCTAGAGAGTTCTTTTGTTTATTCCAGTGTTTTCTGCTACTAAGGGTGCAGTCAAGCCTCGATCAATAAGATTCTGCAATTGCTAGGATTCAGGAACTCTTCAGACGTTTGGGTCTCCTGTGTCAGGCTTGTTAATAATCATTTCCCTGGCTGGATCACGGTGCCAGCTGTGTGTGTGAGAGATAATACGGTTGGAGAAATACCCTTCGCTTCCTATGCCTTTTTTTTTCTTTTGACCCTTCGTTATGATAATTTCTCGCTGGACTAGCGTCCCTCTTCCTGCCGTGAACCGCCTCTGCCCAGCCACTTCCTGAGTGCGGAGCTGGTGGAACCCCGAATTCCAGGCTTTGGGAGACTCCAGTGTCTGCTGGTTGAAGGGCCATCATTCAGTCTCACGCCCTCGTTTTAAAATATTTGCATCTGGTTTCTTAACTGGGGACCAGAGGCTGCGTGTTCAGGCTGGCGCACCCAGCCAAGGTCATGAGACCCGAAAAGGGCAGGGCGGAGTTGGCCTTCTGAAGGCTTCGCTCAGCACCTCTGCACGTGACTGTCCCTCAGCAGCTTTGTCATCAGAAGGACGTCAGTATGGCAACTGGGTGCTGAGCTCCGGCTCGTCCTGGGCGTCCTCCTCCCTGTTCTGTTCCCAGCACCGGATCCCTTCCCTCCTCTCCTTGTGTGCCTTCCCTGCAGCCAAGGCCAGCCAGCTGCCGTTCCACCTGCCAGGAAAGGAAACGGTATCCAGTAGGCATGAGGCGAAAGGAAGCTCCAAGAAGAAGGAAGCTCGAATAAGGACTTTGGAAATTGGTCCTGCAAGACGTCTTCCTCTGGGAAGGCAGAGATCGGTCAGAGAAGGAGGGCTGTGTTGTCCCCCAGTAATGAGACGACAGAGCCACAGTTCTAGGAAGCGCCAGGAAAATCAGGGGGCTCTCCAAGACGGCAGCAGGGAGCTCAAACAAGGGGACCCCCGTGCGGTGGGAATAATAAGCCTCCCCGGCCGCAGACGTGGAAAACGGCTTCCTGGGCATGGGTCCTGGAGGTCAGCCTGCTCTGTACTTTCTCCTGGTTTCTAGCATGTGGTCACGTAGCTTCACGGGGAAGGCCTTTCTGCAGCTGCTTCCGGGGTGACCGTGACCCTGGGGTGGGGCACGCGAGGTGGGGGCAGGTGTGAGCCGGAAGGGAGGCTCTTACCTTGCTGGCCTCTTCTTTTGTCCTCTGACCCCAGGCTTTTTCTTTTCTCTCCCTAATTCCCATCCAGCGTGGGGGAAGGCTTTGTAGCTAATTCGTATCCCGCGTGGAAAGGCTTCCTTGTCAGATTCCTGTGCAGAGCAAAGAGGAACCTGACGGAGAGAAATGCTGTACGATTCTGCACGTTTTCCCGGCTACCCATAAGGCCATTTGAACAGAAGAATGCAAACAGGCCTGAAATAGAATGTATTAGTAAGTGTAACAGAGAAGCGATGTGTATTTTTAGCAAATATGGATGAAGCCGATTACTGCGGTGAGGGAGTGAGACGGAGGCGCCGGGAGGGCTGAGGGTCGTGGCTGCCGCGCCTGCCTTCCCCACCCCCCCGCCACCCTGAGGCTGAAACACGGGCTGGGGCTGAGGGTGCCTGGGCCGGTGGCGGTTTCTAGAAGACAGGAGACTTCCTTTTTTTCTTTATTTTGCTTTTTAGGTTTTTAGTGCTGCACCCCTGGCATATGGAGGTTCCCAGGCTAGGGGTCACATCGGAGCTACAGCTGCCGGCCTACGCCACAGCCACGGCAATGCTTTCACCTACACCGCAGCTTTGGCAACGCTGGATCCTTAACCCACTGAGTGAGGCCGGGGATCGAACCTGTATCCTCATGGATTCTAGTTGGGTTTATAACCCTCTAGCCACAGCGGGAACTCCCAGGGGGCTTCTTGAGGACCCTTGTGCTCTTGCTTCCGCCTGTCCTGGGGAGGGAAGTAGACGGGTGGTGGGGCTGTGGAGATGCCAGCAGATAAAGTCCAGAAAGGCCAGTGGCAGTGAGGCCACCAGATTCGGCAGGGAAGCTCACCCACTCACCTGTGGTGGCCGCCACCTGCCTCTGTCCTGGTGATGGACAGACAGGGCCGTGTAAGCTGGAGGAAATCAGGGCCCTGGCTGGCGGGGCTGAGCTCTGCAGGAGTCCTGGGGGATGGCAGAGGCTCGGGCTGTGATGGCCAGATCGGAGGGAATGGCCACACCACCCCAGACTTCCTCTAATTCCCTGTCTTTGTCTGCAAACGGAGTGTTAATATCATCTCGGGGTGGGGGGGGTCATGGGTCCAATTGGGGAAGGCTGGGCCTCTCCCAGGAAGACTGTTCAAATGTAATACGGTGTTTCTCCCCCTGCAGATCAGCTCGGTTTAACACCTGACAGCCGCCCGGGTTTGTCACTGCCCCTTGTAGTGGCACTCTTCGCAGTAGAACACAGTTCAGCCCCAGGGGGTCTTCCTGGTGTCTACATGGGGCTCCGGACAGAGGGCCTGAGGCTGAGGCACTTTCCTCACCCGGGGGTCCCGTGGCTGTGTCCCAGGCCTGAAGCTGGGGTTTCTCTGTGTTGGCCAAGTTCACTCTGGGAGCCTCAGCTTTGCATGGGTCCTTGACACCTGCTTCTGGACTCTGCCTTACGGAAAACAGCCCTCCCATTGTGATGGTTAACTTTATGTGTCCACTTGATTGGACTCTGGGAAGCCCAGATATTTGCTCAAACGTGACTGCTGAGTGTGTCTGTGAGAGTGTTTTTGGATGAGACTAATATTGAAATCATTAGATTGCCCTCCCCAGTGCGGGTGGGCCGCCTCCAGTCAGTTGAAGGCCTAAATAAGAACAATAAGGCCGACGCTCTTCTTTTTCAAAAGAAAAGTACCTTTTTGTTGGGAGGTAAGACGGACGTATTTACGATATTCAATTGTTAGCTCATATAATCTGTGATATATAATTCTGATGGTCTTGGAACTAGGCCATGGCTTTTTCCCGCCTTTGAGTTCGAACTGAAATAGCAGGCCTTCCTGGCTTTCGAGTCTGGAACTGGATCATCGGCTCTCCTGGGGCTCTGCTTGCTGACGCTCCCTGCAGATCCCGGGACTCGATCCCCTGTCGTTGTGTGTGCCCGTTCCTTATGATCAGTCTATTTATCGGTTGTGTTTCTCTGGTTCTTGTGCTCCTGTTCCCCCGTCGAAGGCTGACTGATGCAGCCTTCTGCCAAGTACAGTGATACTTGGTGGCCCACCCCAGAGGTCCCCTTTCTCTGTTTCAGGATTTCCTAGGAAGGCAGGGAGTGGGCGGGGTGGCAGAGCTCGGGGTCTCCGGGTCTAGTCTTCGAGGGGCAGCCAGCGGGTCAGAGACTGACAGCCACAGGGAAATTCAGTGCATAGAAATGTAAACCTGTGCAAAAGGAGAAATTAGGAGTAATCTCCTTTTTCTTTCTTTTTATGGCCGCACCTGCGGCATCTGGAAGTTCTCTGGGCTAGGGGTTGAATTGGCGCCGCAGCTGCCGGTCTGCGCCACAGCCACAGCAACGCCGGATCTGAGCATGTCTGCCACCATGCCGCACCCTATGTCACAGGCAACACTGGATCATGAACCCACTGAGCGAGACCTGGCATCGGACCCTCATCCTCACGGACCCTGTGTTGGGTTCTTAACCTGCTGAGCCTCAACGGAAACCCCGGGAGTAATTTGTGACGTGAAAATAGGATCCTTCACAAGGTCCCTTTAATGATCAGGTCTCCTCTTTTATCTTGAAAATGTGGATTTACACAAGGATTACCTCAAATGACCCCCCCCCCCCACTGCCAGCCTCTCCAGCTTAACACTGAGGGACCCTATCGATCGATTCACGAGGTTACTAATATGGCTTATTTCACAGACTGTTCTTGAACAGTAGGCATGGACCTGGGAGTTGCCCTGGGGCAGCGAGAGCATCCATTGATTTGTTCCCTTTCCATTTATTTGGGTTTGATTTTATTGGATTGACCCTGAGTCAACATTTGAGTCCTTTTCTAATCATTCAGCGCCTGTAGCAAGCCTCAGCTCCCGCTTGTGATGCCACGGATCCCAGAAGGAAGGTGCTAGATGACTGGATCCTTTTTTTCCTAGAATTTTAAACTTGATTAGCAGCTAGCGAGCCATGAGATGCAGTTGGCGTCATTTCTGGGTCCTACTGGGGTCCGACACAGACCCGTGGCAGTGGTCAGCAAACGTGATTATTATCTGATTCGGAAGGTGTAACAATTATCTGTTCATAGATGCTTATTCAATAATAAAGCAGAGCTTAGGGGCTCCTGGCCCCTCAGCCGGTCCATTCCTGTGTTAACAACCCGGGCATTTCAGTCGCAGCAAGGAAGGGACAATTCTGGTGAACACCAGCCCAGGAAACACCCCCCCAGGACCTCAGGAAAACTTTCCCAGGCCCCCTTCCCTCCCCAGATGTCCCTCACACCAGTTCTCATCGCATCATTTACCCTCAGATGGAAGGGACTGCCAACAAATTAGTCTGATGCTCCATAGACGTGCAGCTTGGAGGTCCACTTTCCAATGGGAGCTATTTAAAGATGCGGATTTTTTTTTCCTCTGAGGATGGAGGCCTCTCAAAGTCCCCCGGATCACAGAGGCGAGTGCCCACCTCCTTCGTGGGATGGCCGTTCTTCCACATGCCCTGGGGGAGTTCACTCTGAGAAACCGGCTTTGTCTTTAGAGTCTCCACCGAGCCCAGGATGAAGGGGCGACTTGGCTGAGGTCAGCAGTGACCCTGTACAGTGCAGGCGCCAGAGCAGATTTTGTCGTTGTTGTTGTTGTTTTGTTTTGTTTTGTCTTTTAGGGCCGCACCCTCAGCCTATGGAGGTTCCCAGGCTAGGGGTCGAATTGGAGCTGTAGCCACCGGCCTACACCACAGCCACAGCAACACCGGGTCCGAGCTGCACCTGAGACCTACACCACAGCTCACGCCAACGCCGGATTCTTAACCTGCTGAGGGAGGCCAGGGATCAAACCCGCATCTTCACGGATCCTAGTCGGGTTCTTAACCCACTGGGTCACAACGGGAACTCTTCGGAGCAGATTTTTTTTTTAAAACATAAGCCGTCCCCATGATGTGATTTAATGGGGCGATTTCCCGTGCTTGCTGGGAACAAGCTGTTTTCTTGGTACTCGCCGTCGTGTGTCCCGCTCATGCTGCTTACCCCCGCCTCTAATCTCCACCATCTGTCTTCTGAGCTTTTATCTCACCCGCTCCTCGTATTCATTCATCGGCCTCAGGCTCACCATCTACCCCGGCAGCTCTTTGCAGGCAGAGGCCAGCCCCGCAAGAGCCCTGCGCCGCCAGGGCTCTGACACCTCGGGGGCTGCATTCCTGCTTTAACCCCCCGGGGAGCACGCTGCTGGACGCCGTGTCCCCTGCTGTAGGTAGCATGGGACAGCTGTGAACGGGGCAGCCCCGCTGGAGAGCCCAGGCACGAAAGCTGTGGCTGATGCCCAGCCAGGGCAGAGGAGGGGCTGGCCAGCGCCACCCTGGGACGTCGCCAAGGTTTTCTGGGTACCGTCTCCAGCGGCCCCTGCCAGGGACCTCCGCTGTTATGCCTTCACTGGGCCCAGGAAACCACTCTCGGGTTGTTCTCTCCCCGCCTGGGGCGCGGAGGCAGAGGACTCGAGAGACATTGTTTTGAAATTAATTAGAGTGTGAGGAGCATTGTGAAACAGCAGTACAGCCCTTGGAACTGTCATCAGAGCCAGCTGCTGGCAGCGTGCTCTGACACCCTGACCTGCGAGATTCTTCTCCCACTCGCGGCTGTTAGGTCCCTGGGGTGTGGAAGGGGGACCTGGGGGCCCCGCCCTGGCTCGACTGGAAGCCGGGGAGGTGACAGCGGGGGAAAGAGGTGGTGAGGCCGGGCGAGGAGGCGTGATGGGTGTGGAAGAAAAACCCCAGGCTGTCAGCCCACCGCCCTCCGCGGTTACCTCGGGAGTTAGGGCGGATGCACCTGCTTCGTTTACTGTGTTATGACAAGGACATAATGCTGTTCGGACCCTGGGGACGTGAGAGGTGCTTATTGAGTTGGACACAATCGGATTTCCGCTGCCCGTTTCCATCCCTCTCACAGCCTGTCCTGTGCACGTTGCGGCCATAACTGTGGGTCCCCAGCGGGTGTGATGGGTGTGTGCTGCCCCCTGAAATTTGTATGTTGAAACCTAAGCCCCAATGTGATGGCGTTAGGCGGTGAGGGCTTTGGGAGGTTGGGAGGTCATGAGGTCGTGAGGGTGCAGCCCCCATGCTGGGATTAGTGCCCTTGTGGTAAGACCCCAGAGAGCCCCCTTGCCCCTTTCACCACCTGAGGACACAGCAAGAGCACGGCTGTCTGTCTACCAGGAAGTGGGTTCTCACCACACATGGAATCCGCCAGCGCCTTGATCTTGACTTCCAGCCTCCAGAACTGGGAGAAATCAGGGTCTGTGGTTTCTCAGCCATCCAGTCTGTAGTATCATGTTCTGACAGCCGCAAAGGACTAAGAGGTGCCAGGTGTTTGAAGACAGACTCTCAAGCTTTGATAGAGAGTATCTGGGCTTGTCTGGGCTGTGCTGTTCTGTTCTGGAACTGATGGCAGGCAGTTGAGCTCATCAGGCTGGATAAGAGTCACCGAGGTAGGGGCAGAGGTTAAATCAGGTGATGTTGCTTTTTGCTGAGAACACATCTATTTGTTTTATTTTTTAGTTTTTTAGTCTTTTTTTTTGTCTTCTTAGGGTCGCACCAGAGGCATATGGAGGTTCCCAGGCTATTAGGGGTCAAATCGGAGCTATAGCTGCGTGCCTCTGCCACAACAACACAGGATCCGAGCCACGTCTGCAACCTACACCACAGCTCACAGCAACGCTGGATCCTTAACTCACTGAGCAAGGCCAGGGATCGAACCTGCATCTTCATGGTTGCTAGTCGGTTTCATTAACCACTGAACCATGACGGGAACTCCTTATTTTTTAATTTTAAAGTCATACAGCCTTGTGAGGGAAAAGTCACTTTAAATTTCCTTTCGAAGGTGATGCAAAGATAAAGCATATATCTTTTTTTTTTGCATATTCAAAAAAAAATCCCTTGTCTAGAAGAAAATCTCACCAGAATGAAAGATCCCCGAAGTCCCCCCTCCCTGAGGCTGAGGAGTAAAGGAGTTCTGACTTCAGAAGGAGAGGGTGGTGACTCCGAACCTGTCACTTACCGGCCCCGACAACCTGGCGAGGCAGCTCGTTTCCTCACCTGTAAC
Organism: Catagonus wagneri; assembly: GCA_004024745.2. Taxonomy (NCBI): domain Eukaryota; kingdom Metazoa; phylum Chordata; class Mammalia; order Artiodactyla; family Tayassuidae; genus Catagonus; species Catagonus wagneri. The sequence continues at coordinate 8,303,148 of PVHT021183707.1, forward strand.
ATAGTGTGAGAGGATTCGCTGAGATAAGACAAGAGCGTTTCTCACCAAGCCTGGCACAGAGAGAACACCCGCTCACTGTTAACTGTTAAAAAAAAAAAAATCGTTCGAAGCTCTGTAGTGATGGTTTGCTACCACCCTCTTTGTTTAATACATTTCTAGCTGGAGGCTTAATTTTTTTTTTTTCAATGTGACCTCTTTGAGAAGGACGACTCTGGACAGCATCGACTGCCTGTGGCTTTCACGCCTGCCGCCCTGGGCTTGGGTCGCTTGCTGTGGGGCTGTTCTCCGAGGTGGAAGGTCGGAAGGAGAGAGCTTGGAACACTCTAACGATGGCTTCTCTTCACTAGGACACTGGAGGGACAAAAAAGTACGTGCACCTGCCGTCATTTGTAAGCGTAGCTGCTTGTGTAAGGGCTCTGTGCCCAGCAGGGAGACTTTGCCCATAGAGGGAGCAGTCTGCCTCTCCCCCCAGCAGTTGTGTGGCCTCCCAGCCTGGCAGAGTTGGGGCTTGGAGCGCTCTAAGCTGGATGCCAGGACCTGGCTACTCCTGTCCCTATGGTTGACCCCTAGAATGTTCATCTTCCATGGCTGATTTTATGTGCCTGTCCCGTTTCTGGCTGAGCACACAGTGCCAGCGTCCGGAGCTCCACTTCGGTGCTTCTCGGGTGACCCGCTCTGGCAGGTGCAATGTGGTTTTCATTAAGGGATGAAAACTTTGAACACTTACTTAGATATTCTCATCATCAATAACAGGGCATTGCGATGTGCTCACCGACCCCCATAGACCCAGGCTCTAGAAACAGCTCTCTTGCAGTCTCCAGCCTGCCGCTTGGGCTGTCCCCTGAAATGGGTCTTGCTGGTGTCTCGTAGAAGCAAGTGACTTCGGGGCCAGTGGCAGTGATTTCTGTGAAGGTTGCCCAGGCTGACGTCTGGAGGTGGGCAGGTGCCTTTGGGGTGCCTGAAGGCAAGCACCCACAGCCTACCCGCCTTAAGAAGTGTTCAGGTGGGAAGGAACCTTCCAAGATCCCCCGTGCAAGTTCTCCACCTTGTCGCGTTGCCTGAAATAGCAGATGCCAGCTGTGCACCCGCTGGTAAGGAAGAGGCACGGATGCGCACACAGCTGCAGTTTTGCAGACAGCTTCAGGAGTTCACTGCCTGCCTGCAATATATTTAGGGACTGCAGTTAAAAGACAACTGAGCCAGGTTACTCTGGATCCCTGCTGTTCCTTTATTCATGGGTGCCGTTGTTGCTGGCCACCGAGCTCGTTTGTGGCAAAACCGGGGCAAGGCGCTCGCTGAACTGGCTGAGACTCTGGACTCACCGCTCCTTCTGTAGCCCTGCGCGGCACCCTGCCCTGCCTGAACCTCTCCCTGGCTGATCTCGGTGCCTCCACGTGGAAATGTCTGTGGTCTTAATTCATCTCGGTGCAGAGGTGTGCTCCCCAGACCTGGCTAAGCAGAGGCGGGTCCTGCGAGCCTTCGCTGCTTGCCTCTCACCCTGACCCCAGGCTGTGGACTTAAAGCTTGGTCTGGGAAGGCGAAGGGGGAAGAGGAGAGTTTGCGGCGTCACTGCGGGCGGTGGGTGTTCAGGCACCCACCTTGCTTGCTGTTCTCATCGGTAAGTGGTAGTTTGGATACAGAGAATAAGGTCCTTGTAGAACAGAAGGTGTATTCGTGGGCTGGTGTATTACTCAGCCATAACGAGTACCATGGAACAGGTGGCTAGAGTAACAGAAGCGGATGGTGTCAGCGTTCTGGAGGCTGGAAGTCCAAAGTCACGGTGCTGGCAGGGTTGGTTCTTCCTGGAGTCAGTGAGGGCAGGGTATGTTCCAGGCTCTCTCCTTGGCTTGTCGACGGCTGTCTTCTCCCTCTCATTGTCTTAGCTTTATCTCTGTCTCTTTGATTGTATGTCCCTTTTTATAGGGACACCCTCTAAAGACCTCACATAAACTGGATCATCTCTGTAAAGACCTGTCTCCGGATGAGGTCCCGTTCTGAGATACTGGAGCTAGGACTTCAGCATGTGAATTCTCAGGGGATACAGTTCAGCCCATCACAGAGGCGTTTCCCGGTTTGGCAGATCTGGTGCAGCATCTCGGTGGCCCACCTTTGACCCGGTCCAATGAGCTTGTCATAACATTACACTATCTGATGGGTTGTGACTCTGTAAGATACATTTCCTATGAAAAGTGACAAGGCAAATCTTGGGAGTGTTGGAGAAAAATCTTGATTTTACTGGAACGCTCGGCAAGTCTGTTGAGTCCTTAACTTGAGCCGATATCATTTGCTTGGGGGGTCTGGGCAGAGGAGAGGTAAACATGTGGCCTCAACAGCATTTGAGTGGTCGTGATTTTCATCCTCGGGCCCATGAGGCTGGGTTTGGGAAGAAATTCACATCTTTTTTTTTTTTTTTTAATTGAATGAAAGATTCTTTAAATTTTATAGTGCTTTACAATTTTCAAAAGTTTTACATACCTGATTTCATATAATTCCATGGTAACTCTTGCCTCCCCACCCCTAAATTGCCTCCCCCCACTTCCTTCACCCCACTGGTAATCACTAGTTTCTTCTATCTGTGAGTCTGCTTCATCTTTGTCTTACTCACTAGTTTGTTGTAATTTTTAGATTCCATGTGTAAGTGATGCCATAAAGATGTCTTTCTCTGACTTATTTCGCTTAGCTTAATGCCCTCCAAGTCCATCCGCGTTGGTATAAGTGGCAAAATTTCATTTTTAATGAATAATAGTCCATGGCATGTATATATACATATGTACACATGTGTGTATATATATACACCACATCTTTTTTATTCATTCATCTGTTGATGGATACTTAAGTTGCTTGGCAATTCTAAATAACACTTCTACAAACATTGGGTGCGCGTATCTTTCAAATTAGTGCTTTGGGGTTTTTTGGATATATATCCAGGAGTGAAATTGCTGGGTCATATGGTAATTCTGTTTTTAGTTTTTTGAGAAACCGCCATGCTGTTTTCCACAGTGGCTGGACCAGTTTACATTTCCACCCATGGTGGACAAGGGTTCCCTTTTCTCTACATCTTCTCCAACATTGATTCTTTCGTTCTTTTTGATGACAGCCATTCTGACAGGTGTGAGGTGATATCTCATTGTGGCTTTGATTCTCCTTCCCCTGATGGTTTGCAGTGTTGAGCATCTCTTCATGTGCCGGTTGGCCTTCCGTGTTCCTCTTTGCAAAAATGTCTGTTCAGTTCTGCTCATTTTTAAATCAGATTTTTTTTCATATTAGTTGTATGAGCTGTTTAGATGTTGGATATTAACCCCTTATTGGCCATATTGTTTGCAGATATCTTCTCCCATTCTGTAGGCTGTCTTTTGGTTTTTGTTGCTGTTTCCCTTTGGTGTGCAAAAGCTTTTAAGTTTAATTGGGTTCCATTTGTTTATTTTTGCTTTTGTTTCCTTTGTTTTAGGAGACGGATCCAAAAATTATTACTATGATTTAGGTCAAAGCGTGTCCTGCCTGTGTTTTCCTCTAGGGGTTTTATGCTATCTGGTCTTGTATTTAGGGCTTTCATCCGTTTTGAGTTTATGTTTGTGTGTAGTATTAGAGAATGTTCTAATTTCATTCTTGTACATGTAACTGTCCCGTTCTCCCAGCACCACTTATCGAAAAAACTTATGTCTTTCCTCCATCTTATGTTCTTGCCTCCTTTGTTGTAGATTAATTGACCATAGGTGTGTGGGTTTATTTCTGGGCTGTCTGTTCTGTTGCATTGATCTGCATATCTGTTTTTGTCCCTGTACCATACTGTTTTGATTACTGTAGCTTTGCAATATAGTCTGAAGCCAGGGAGTGTCACGTCTTTGTGTTTCAGCAAATGACTGCCCAGACCCAATCCCAGCTGTCCTATGGTCAGTGAGAATGAGGCTTCCATTAGAAAGACATTTTTATAAATGATGTCAATTACGTTTCTTTGGTAGTGGAGAAATCACACTCAGAGAATGAATGCAGAAGTAAATTAAGGAGGAGTGCTCATGGTGGCTCAGCAGTAATGCACCTGACTAGTATCCATGAGGAAGTAGGTTCAATCCCTGGCCTTGCTCAGTGGGTTAAGGAACTGGCGTTGCCGTGAGCTATGGTGTGGGTTGGCTCAGATCTGGTGTTGCTCTGGCTATGGTGTAGGCCGGCAGCTGTAGCTATGATTCGACCCCTAGCCTGGGAATTACCATGTGCTATGGGTCTGGCCATAAAAAGCTAAAAAAAAAAAAAAAAAAAGGAGTAAATTAAGGACCGTACCACCGAGCATAATAAACAGATGAAGAATTCATAACTACGTGCAGTATCTCATGTAGAAAAGATGATGTCATTTGGCCTGGAATCGTGCCTGTGACATCAACCTGTTTGAGCATGGGTTTTAAGTCATTCATTTTATGTGGGGTGGGATCAAGTGGACTGACGGTCGCTGCCGCAGTGTGGATACACTTGTTTTCTGCCAGAAGCCCCGCCCCGACATGAGCTTTATTAGGACAAATGGAAAGTACATGTGGTTTCAAAATGCAGGAATTGCGATTTGAGCGTGGGGAGGGAACCTCCTGTGTGAGAGCCCGTGAAGGAATGTCAGAGGAGATTTATCTTTGCACTTGAGACCTGGGTAAATGCAGCGATGGTCCTTGAACTCAGTGCTTGTGGAAGGGGAGATACCACTCCTGGCAGTGGTCTGTGCGGGGAGCTGTGAAGTGCTCAGCAAGATCTAGTGTTTCAGGAGTTCTTGTGCTGCTCAGTAGGTTAAGGACCTGACTAGTATCCATGAGGACGCAGGTTCGATCCCTGGCCCTGCTCAGTGGTTTAAGGATCCAGCATTGCTGTGAGCTGTGGTATAGGTTCCAGACTCGGCTTGGACCCTGCGTTGCTGTGGAATCTCCATATGCTGCAGATGGGGCCCTGAAAAGAAAAAAAGATCTAGCGTTTCAGCAGAGTCACAGACATAGTGAACAGACATTACTGTTCTGGGGGAGGGGAGAGGTTGCAGTGACGGGGAGTTTGGGGTTGGTAGATGCAAACTATTACATCCAGAATAGAGAACCAGTGGGGTCCTACTGTACAGCACCGTAAACTACTGCCTCTCTCTTGGGATAGACAGTGACGGAAGACAGTCTGAGAAAAAGAATGTATATATATGTAGGACTGGGTCACTATGCTATACAGCAGAAGTTGACACAACACTGAAAATCAACTCTAATAAAAGATAAAAAAAATGAAGACAGTTACATAAAAAAAAAAAAAGGGATTGTTTCAGGACTGGCAGGTGTCACATCAGAACCAACAAGAAAAATCTCAGGCATTTATAGTACAGTACATCTGATGAAGGGAAATACCAGAAGAAGCTTAAATTCAGTTATAGAACCAGATTATTTAGGGTGGATTATCTCTGGGAAAGGCTGAATCCCAGGCTAGCTTCCCTCGGAATATTTTTGGCCTGCAGCTTATTTTTAAGCCATTGTTCCTTCTCAGCTGACGTATGCTTGGGAAATGCATGCTAATTTTTTAACATTAGTTTTGTACACACACACATAGGATATTAGAAAGCTGTACAGAAGTTCCTGTTGTGGCTCGGTGGTTAATGAATCTGACTAGGAACCATGAGGTTGCGGGTTCAATCCCTGGCCTTGCTCAGTGGTTAAGGATCTGGCGTTGCCGTGAGCTGTGGTGTAGGTTGCAGATGCGGCTCGGATCCCGCGTTGCTGTGGCTGTGGCGAAGGCCAGCAGCTACAGCTCCTGTTAGACCCCTAGCCTGGGAACCTCCATGTGCTGCGGGTGCGGCCCTAGATACTGCAAAAAGACAAAAAAAAAAAAAGCTGTACATAAGAAGGCAAACCTGCTTCCTTGTCCCCTCCCCCCAGTCCTCATCAGTCCAGCCAAGTGTGTCTCAAGACCGGATGGTTTTGCCTTTTACTTTTGTATTCGCTGGGGGCTCAGATTTTCTTGTCACTTTTCACTTTCACAGGCTTGGTGGATAAAGAGCTATTTCATTGTTTGGAATCCAAGGGCCGGTAAAAACAGGACAAAGCAAAGCCACAAACTGATCCTACACATACTGTAGAAATCAGTGGGGTAAGAGTGTCTTGGAAATGAAATTTCCGTTTCAAATCACTGTCAAAAATCCTGCAACTTGAAAAAATGTAAACTGTGAACTTATGGGCTGAAAACTTAGATTCTAGTTCCTATCAAAGCAAGCACTTTTTTTTTTCATTCTCATGAATTCCTCACAACAAAATTTGCTACCCCAGTGAAAGCTCATGCTGTTTTATGAGAAAGGCAAATGCCTTCCACTTTTTTACTGTCGGAAACATTCCCAGATGGAGTCAGCTAATTATTTCTTTAAACTGTCATATGTACACATGACTCAATAATAACGCAGGACGCAGTGATGACTTCAGTTGTGTGATTGTTTAGAATGAACTGGATGTTATCAAGGCATACTTACAGTGAGTTCAAACAATGATACGTTTTCCCCGTTGTATCCAAGACTTTAATGGGTCTTTTCTTTCCAGTTTAAAGAAAAATGGGGGGTTCCTCTGTGGCTCAGTGGGTTAAGGATCTGGCGTTGTCACTGCTATGACACGGGTTTGATTCTTGACCCGGGAACTAATGCATGTTGTGGGTAAGGTCAAAGAAGAAAAAAAAGTCTTAATTTTTAAAATCAAAGCCTTTTTTTTTTTTTTCCCCAGTTAAGGGAGCAAAATATTTAGCTCTCCAAGAAATGCAGGATGCCAGAAAGGTTTATTTGGGTGTATTACTCACTTAGGGTTTTATGTCCTTTGGAAAGTTAGGGAATAAATATTTAGACAGTTTTGAAAGGATGGAAACACTCCAATATGTTACACCAGTGGAACAGAGCAGGCATGTACAAGGCGATTTATTGTTGGCTGTCAAGGATTTAATGATGTGAAAGATTAAAAAACTTGGAGATTGATGTTCACTTACTGTGGGGAAAGCTTCTTTCTCCTTAGATGTTCTTTTCAACGTCTGGGTTTGCCTAAATGTTCCTTTGTTTGCTGAAGGATGTGGACAAGTGTCTTCGTCAATTACCGTGGCTGTTAATGTCTTTTTTGAAGTTCATGTCCAAGTTGAAAACTTCAGGCTTTTAAACTTTAGTGTATTGGTTAAGATTAAAGTTGACTACGAGGCGTGGGAAAGTACGCATAGGTATGAGGGAAACAGAATGGAGGCCGTTTCTCTCCTGTGAAGAGTCCGGGTGGGCGGTCTGGGACTGGCGTGGGTCGATGGTGTCAGGGACCCAGGCCCCTTCGAGCTTGTTGCTCTGCCTTTTGTGGCCTTGAGCTGATGCTCCAAGCTGGGGACATCCATCTCCCAGGCAGTAGAATGGATGAGGAAACAGAGAAAGGGCCCAGGGCATGTGGGAGCTGGCTGGAGCTTAGGTGTTAGCGGTGCCTCATGCAAGGGCGGATGGAAAGTAGAGTCTTTATTCTGAGGCGTATGGGCTCAAAATCAGGGGCTTTCTCCCCATTACAAAAAGAGAGATTAGCTAATGGAGAACAGCTAACAGTTTGTACTACTGTAACTTTAGCAAGGAAAGCAATAGACACAATCCATTCATAGCATTTACAGAGAAGTTGAGGTTCTTTTCATGGTTGTTATGGACTTAAATTCTACCAGCTTTAAGATCTATATGCCCTCGTATCTCAAGACCTGCAGTGAACATTGTTTGTTTAAAATTAGGAAATGTGGGGAGTTCCCCCTGTGTCACAGTGGGTAAGGATCTGGCTTGTCTCTGTGGAAGTGCGGTTCCATCACCTGCCTGGCACAGTGGGTTAAGGATCTGGTGTTGCTGCAGGTGTGGCATAGGTTGCAACTTCAGCTCGGATTCGATCCTTGGCTGGGGAACTTCCCTATGCCATGGGGGCAGCCGAAAAAGAATAAATAAAATAAAATGAAATTAGGAAATGCAATTTTCAGATTCTAATAAATTACTTTAATTTTTCCTATCTGTACTTCGGATGACCAGGGTTTGAAAAAAGTACGTGGTAATTTTGCAAAAGGCTGGTTTATGAAAATTGACAAAACTTAAGTCTAGGAAGTAGCAAGAAAGTACAAATTAGGTGGTTAGCTTGGCAGGTCCCTGGGCCGTGACAGGAGATGAAGGGCGGGGCAGGGGTATATTTAGTTGAGTGGGGTGGGGCAGGGTTGGAGGAAAGAGAGAAAAATACATGAGAGCACTATGAGGGTGGGTCGGTGTTGGGCCACAGAGACCCATGATGGTTGGAAGCCTAGATCTGAGTTCCAGGACAGCAGCCTGAGCCAGACTGAAGGAAGCCTTAGAGGGAGCCCCTAGGACCAACCCCATTGGCTTATCGTGGTAGGGGAAGCCTGCAGCCGAGATAGGTGGGTTTTGCTAACCAAGAGTGGGATCCAGGAATTCTTGGACCGATGTATGACTAACCTCCGTATCCACCGATGTGCCCAGTTTCCAACTTATGTAAAACCTGGATGGTGAAGAAGGGGACCACAAACTCAAAGAAAGCGTTGAGTTAATTCCTGTCACCGAGGTCTTCAGAGAAAGAGGCTGGGAGGCAGCTGCTTGGCGAGTGGGATGGAACAGAAAAGAGACTCTGGCCTCCAGGTTGGAGATGGGTGGTGGGGGACTTTGGGGAGATGACCTCTGAGATTGAGAAGGGATGGGAAACAGACTGATCTTCAGACCCCAGGCTGAGGAAAACACCCCAGGAAAACGCCAAGGTCACGGTTGCTCTTGAACATTGTGCTTCTTTACATTAGAGTTTGCTGGGGAGGCATCCGGTCCTTTGTAATTAAGAAGCAGCACAGGAGTTCCCTTCATGGCTCAGTGGTTAACGAATCCGACTAAGAACCATGAGCTTGCAGGTTCGATCCCTGGCCTTGCTCAGTGGGTTAAGGATCCGGCGTTGCCGTGAGCTGTGGTGTAGGTCGCAGACGTGGCTCGGATCCCGCGTTGCTGTGGCTGTGGCAAATGCCGGCGGCTACAGCTCCTGTTAGACCCCTAGCCTGGGAACCTCCATATGCCGCGGGTGCGGCTCCAGATAAAGGCAAAAAGACAAAAAAAAAGAAGCAGCAGCAGCACAGAGAAGGAAGGACGGTGCTGCCGTGCTTTGCATGTAGACCCTTCTCCTTCCATGACGTGTCATCTAAATGAAGGGTGTCTGTCCCTTTTCACGGTAGCATTCAGGTGGCAAATACTCATGCCCGCTTTTAATGTATTTTCCAAAAGTTTTATTGAAGTATAGTTAATTTACAAGGTTGTGATAAGTTCTGCTGTACAGCCAAGTGACCCCGTCGTACACACCCCCCCCCACACACACAGTCTCTCTCCGAATCTTTTCCCAAGTAGATTATCACAGAACACTGGGTAGAGTCCTCTGTGCTCTATGGCAGGTCCCCGCTGGCTGGTCATTGCATAGACCTCAGTGTGCCACCTGCCAGTCCCAGACCCCCAGTCCGTCCCCCCGCCCCAGCCTGTCCCCCTTGGTAATAACCATGAGCTTTTTCAAAGTCTGAGTCTGTTTCTGTTCTGCGAATCTCATGCCCAGTTTTAGCGGTGGGTACGTCAGGGCACTAAGTGTGGAAAACCTGCCTTGGATCATGCTTGAAATCTCCTTTCTCAGCTTGTGCTAGTTCTGCTCTTTTTTTCTGCATCCACGTCAAACTTGGTGCTCTATTATCGTTTATATTGTTGGCTGGTTCATGGGCAAGATGCGAGAGGGAATGGAGAGAGGGGATCGGTTAGATCAGAACTTCCCCGGCAGATCTTAATCAGTGTCAGTACTCCGAGCTGCACCGACGGGGTCATTTGGGGTGACCACTAGCCTTGGCTGAGATGCTGATGGACGGTGCTGGGTCTTGTTTCACAGCCAGGAGCCCTAACTCCTCTTTTCTCACTCTGATAAGAACCTGTCTGCTTTATCTTTGCTGCCCACAATCCATATCTGCATGCATATTTCATGATTTTCTTACCTTCCAGTGGCTGGTGAAAAAAATAAAAGGAAAAACGGGAGAAAGACATGTCAGGGGCGAGAGCAGAAATAAACGCTTTCATGTCACGGGCCCTGAGGCACCTGGATTGACTTCCCCCCCAAATCTGAGTCTCTCTCCCTAGGAGCCGCTGTCTGCGGGGTGGCGCCATGGAATTTCATGCTAGGATTTGGCTGAAGCAGCACAAAGAAGGGCTCTTTTTCCACTCTCTTCAGCTGATGGGCTTGACAGAGGTGGGGCTTTGCCCTTAGAGCAGAACAGGGAGCTCAGGACATCAGGAGCCAGTCCTCTGCCCTTCAGCAGCCAGGCCTTGAGGAAGCTCTTCCACGGGCCACTGCTGGGCGTCAGCAGCCCCATTAAGTAACAGGGTGCCTCTGCCAAGGCCCATGGACAGTTCTAGAACCTTCTCAGATGCGCTGGGACAGACCGACACTGCCTGTGGCCTGTTTGAGGAGAAGCAAGGGCAGGAAGAAGGACCCTCCCCAGGGTCATTTGGTTAAACCTCGGCAAAGCCAGGCTGCCCAGAGAGAGTGTGGTTTTGACTGCGTGGAGGACGGGGGTGGGGAGGTCAAGGGCAAGAAAGCCACGGGACTTTTTCCCTTCTCTCCCGGAGCAGAATATTCCCGGGGTGCACCTGTCCAGGTGCGCTCACCTGTTTCTCGACCTCACTGAGGACGGAGGCCATGAGGTCCAGCCTCACCCAGTATATATCTGCTTTGGGGAGGACAGGACACCTGCACGGGAACCCTTCTCCTCTGGGACTGGAGGAGCCCAAGCTGTCGCTGCCGTGGCTGGGAGCAGCCTTTCTCGTGGTTGAGAACATGGACTTGGTACACGGGCAGATCTTGTTTGATCGCACTTTGCTTTACAGCGCTTCGCAGATGCTGTGTTTTTTACGAACTGCAGGTTTGAGGGAGCCCTGTATCAAGCCAGTCTGTCGGTGCTGTTTTTCCAACCTTCTTCCCTTGGGGTCTCTTGTGTCACATTTTGGTAATTCTTGAAATCTTGCAAACTTTTTCATTCTTGGTATGTTTGTGATGGTGAGCGGTGATCTGTGATGTCACTATTGCAGAAACACTGACTCAGATAATGGTTGGCATTTTTTTAGCAATGAAGTATATTTATTTTTATTTAAAGAATTGTAAATTATAGTTGATTTGCAGTGTTGTGTCAGTTTCTGCTGTACAACAAAGTGACCCAGTTATTTACATATATGCACATATGTACATATATATTCATGTTCTTTTTCTCATAGAAATGAGATATTTTTCAATTAAGGTATTGTTTTTTTAGACATAGTGCCATTGCATACTTAACGACAGTATGGAGTGAACATAACCTTTTTTTTTTTCTTTTCAAGGCCACGTCCCCGGCAAATGGCAGTTCCCAGGCTAGGAGTCGAATTGGAGCTGCAGCTGCCAGCCTACACCACAGCTACAGCATTGTGGGATCCAAGCCTCGTCTGTGACCTACACCACGGCTCATGGCCACGCTGGAGCCCCGATCCACTGAGCAAGGCCAGGGATTGAACCTGCATCCTCATGGCTCATAGGCGGGTTCGTTTCCTCTGTGCCGCAGTGGGAACTCCCTGAACATAAATTTTATATTCGCTGGGAAATGAAACAATTTTACTGACTCCCTTTATTGCGATATTCACTTTTGTTCGGGCTCTGGAACCGAACCCACAGCGTATCTGAGGTGAGCTGGTAGAGCCGTTAGACCTGGCTCGACCCCTGACCTTGTGACTCGGGACACATTTAGAGAGCATCCTCTGTCAGACAGGTGGCTTGGGACATTCCGCCGTTGTCCCATCGAGCCAGCCTTTCTTTCAGAGGACACAGGTGCGGGTTCTAGGTGAGGCCTTGGCAGTGAAGTTCAGCGCCGGGCCTCTGGTCGGTGGGGAGTACCGGCATTGCCTTCTCTGTTCGGGACGGCGACCAGGAGATCGTACCGTTTTCGGATGCCGGCTCTGTAAACGCTGCCTCCTGGATCCCCTCCCTCTGCGAAGCCACACGGTAACTTGCTGTGCTCGGCATTTTCTTTCTCCCTTCGCCGAGGACGAAACTGAAGGTCCTAGAGGCCCTGGGCGGGAGCTGTCTGGGCTGGTAATTACGCAGCCGGCATCCGGGCCCGGCTGAGCCCACGGCCCACACTCCTTTCTCTCCGCTGCAGGGTTTCTCAGCCCAAAGCCGTTCTGCTTACTCAGCAACGAAGGAAGCAGAGCAAATGGAAACCCGGTGGCCCCAGCGTCGTGGGTGGGGGCACCTCCCTTTTCATTTTAGTTGATAGTTTTCTCTGTGAACAGAGCCCTGGGGTCTGCCCTCAGTTACTCTTGAGTTTTTTTTATTTTCCCTGCTCCGTTCAAAGCACTGTCGACCGGCTGAAATTCACGCAGGGGTGTCGCGATTCAGAACGTGGGATTCTCCTTCACGACAGTAAGGGCGTCGGGGAGGTCACGGGTGCTCCAGCCTCGGCTTCCCTGGGCGCCTCTGTCGCCCTGTGCCCAGCGCTCTTCTGTGCCACTGTCCTGCCAGCGCTTTAACACGAGATCGCGCCAGCCAGTATTTCTGTGGTGTCCGTGGTGTGCACAGCCCCCTGCTAGGTGCTGGGAGGAAATAAAAAAAGACAGCATGCGGGCCCTGTTCTCCAGGAGCTAATGGTTTTAATTCAAGAGGTAGTGGATCCTGGTGATTCTCAGTTGGGGGTGAATTTGCCCCCAGGGGACGTGTGGGGGTCGTGTGCTCCTGCTCTTGTCTAGTGGTTATCAAGACCAGAGGTGCAGCCGAACATTCTAGGGGCTCAGGGTGGCCCCAGGACAAAGGATGATCCAACTTGGGGTCAGTCGTGCTGGCCCTGAGAAACCCTGGTGAGTCCCAAGGGTCTACACCCAAAAAGCCCCGTGATGCTGTTGGGGCAGCGAGGGATAGCGCTCCGGGGGGCGGTCCCGGTGTGACCCGCGTGGAGGGGACCCCACTGAGCGGAAGTCTCGGGGGAGAGGTCAGCAGGCTGGACCCACCCTGAACCTGAACTGGAGGAGAATTTAGGCCCCTGGCGGGCGGTGGGGGGGGAAGCCGCAGGAGCTGCCGAGGCTTGGAGGGAGGAGTGAGTGTGCAGTCAGCAGGCTGCTGGCAAGACCAGGCTTTGGGGGGAGTTTGGGCCCCAAGCTGCAGAGCAGACTCTGGGGCAGAGTCTCGCCATGATGGACACGGGGATTTGGGGAGGTTTTCTGACACTGGTGTGTGAGACTGGTGAGAGAAAGGCTAGCGCGAAGATGGGAGACTCTGGAGGGGAGGTGGGGGGCCTCGCAGCAAATGGAGAATCAGGTGGCCGTGCGTTGTGAGAGCTGAAAGGAACGCTGGTGTCAGGGACCTGGTCTCAGTTTACCCGTAAGAGAACCGGGTGCAGGCTGACCGGCATCTTGGTTCACTGGCGTAGTGGAGGTGAGGCAGGGTTGGGTGACGGAAGCCAGCTTTTATTGGACAGGCCCTGTCCTAAGCCTCCCACGAGGTCACATTCTGTCCTCTTGATACTGGCACAAGGTAGGCACTGTCCTGACCTGCATTTACGGAGCAGGAACGGGCGGCAGAGCTCAGAACCCAGCCCAGGCCCCATAGCGACGTGGCAGATGGGGCTCGAGCCCCGCAGGTGGACCCCAGGACACTTGCTCTTGAGTGTGGACCTGGCCTTGCTCCAGAGTAGTGGCAGCTCCTGTCCCACGAGGCTGGGCAGCCTGACACCGCTGCTGGCCATGGGGATGGAGGAGAGGGGACATTCAGGGGGGTGGTATGACAGAGGAAGGCCTTGGACGCATTGTCTGGCTGGCGGTTGGAGACCCTGTGTGCGGGGACCCTCTGGGGGCTGGGAGTTGTCATCCTTGGGTCCTTGGAGCCCACCTTTGCTGCAGGAGGGAACCGGCCGTTTGTTTCTTTCATAATGTGAGCATTTCTGCAGTCTGCGTGTGTGTGTGTGTGTGTGTATGACTGTATATGTGTGTATGCTTGTTTGTGTTTGTGTGTGTGTAGATGTGCATGTGTATATGTGTGTACACACGTATATGTGTTCACGTGTACGAGTGGTTGTGTATGTGGGAATATGTCTCTGTACATGTGGGTATGCTTGTGTGCACATGTACATGTATGCATGTGTAATGTATATGTGTGTATGTGTGTATGTATGTGTTTGCACACGCACACATGTATGCAGTATATGTTTGCATATTGTGTTGGCATGCGTGTACATGTGCACATGCATTATACGTGCACGCGTGTGTGTTTGCATGTGTGTGTATATATGTTTGCACATGTGTGCACATGTATATGTCTGTGCGTGTGTGCGTGTGTGCTGTGGGGCTTGCAGGAGGAGCTCTTGCTTCTCTCCCTGTCTGTGAAGCTGGGTGGCTATGTGTAATGTATTTAAATACATTCAATGAGATGCGTGAACCAAAAACAAGTCCTGGGAGCCGGCTTCCAGCCCAGCAGCAGGTCCCTCTGGGCAGCACGTGTCACAGGCGCCTGGCAGCCTGGGCTCCTTTTAACAAGGGAGGGAGGGTGGCCGGGCAGAAGGGAGAGAAGGGGCTGGGGGCGGGCAGGATGACACTTGGGGGCAGAGATCTTCTCCCCAGACAGAAAATTCGAGTCAGGCCCCCCTGAGCTGGGCTGGCCCCACCCTTTTGCATAAATGGATTCGATGGAGGTTTCACTGACAGTGATGGCTTACTCTGATAATTTTGTTTTGTGTTTCCTAACAAACGTTCTTCTTTCCTCTGTTTTGGGGCCAGTCTTTCTGAGTTAGGCCCGCGGCTCCTGCCCGGGGTCGGAGGTGGGGGTCTGCAGGACGGAAGAGCGGATTAGAATGTTCTCTCGTAGCCCTGCTGTTAAAGGCACGGGGATTAAAAATCCAGGTTCCGGAGTTCCCATTGTGGCTCAGCAGTTAAGAACACGACATAGTGTCCGTGAGGATGTGGGTTCGATCCCTGGCTTCACTCCATGGGTTAAGGATCCGGTGTTGCCGTGAGCTGCGGTGTAGGTCGCAGATGAGGCTTGGATCTGGTGTTGCTGTGGCTGTGGTGCAGGCCAGCGGCTAACTCCAATTTGACCCCTAGCCTGGGAACCTCCATATGCTGCAGGTGTGGCCCTAAAAAGACAAAAAAAATCCAAGTTCCTAAGGAGGTGAAACACTGGCCTTAGGACAGCTGGTGTTTCTCAAAGAGACTTGAACTTCCTGGCTCAGGTCACCCGTCTGGCTTTGATACCGAAAAAGAACCCCGTACGTGTCCTGCTTTCCTGTGTTCACCGGACTGTATTAACCAAACTCGGCAAGACCCAGTTTGCGAGCCTTTCTGGGCACATGTGTCCTGTCAGAGACCCCGGTGAGCACTTGGTCCCCTTCTCTCCCCTGCCAGGAGGTGGCTGTTCTTCCAGACTGTCCCCGAGCTATGCAGCGTTGTCCTGAGGTGCAGGCCCACACCCCTCGGAGGCCGGACGGCAGCCTCACTGGCCAGGACTGTCAGTGGTTGACGGAAACGAAGCAGCTCACGTGGGCCCGGGCCTGGCACCTTGCCTGCGCCTGCTTCCTGCGGAGCCGTCCCGGACGCGGCCCCCCCGTTCCTTAGTCTTAGGTGTCTTTGCCCTTCGCCCTTTTCCGGCTTGCTGTGCGGTCTTTGAGGGGCCTCATGGTCATCAGTAACCCCATCCTATCCTGACCGGCGCAGACGCAGCGAGAGTGTGGGCAGTGTCGGTGGAGAGGCCACGTGAGACGTGGTGGTGGGGCCGGCCACACGGGCGGCATGCCTCTGGACGCGAGTTCGGGGCGCTCTCAAGGGTCCTCAGGAACTGAGCCTGGACTTCTTTTCTGTCGAGGCCCCAGGGGGACGGACGTCCTTCTGCACATCCCAGCGTGGGGAGGAAGGGACTGTTTGTATAAAGCCTGCTCTGTAATTTCAAAGGCAATAAAACTGTGATGGAGACGCTCCTCAGAGGTGGATCAAAAGCTCCTGGAGGCCACAGGATCGGGAAGATTGGTCTTTATTTTCCAGAGGGGACCTTCCCTGGCCCAAGCGGTCTGGCGACTTCCATGGCCGAAGTTGTGCTTTTCACGAGCAGGGGGCTCCGTGCTTTTTCGCTTCCTCAGCACGGTGGCGCAAACCAGGAATAAAGAAGGCAGACGGGGCAACGGCAGGGTCTGTTCCATGAGAATTTAATTATGCTTCTCCCGGCAGGGCTGGGTCTCTTCTGTGCTTTGAGGCTTTATTGCTGTTTGTTCTCCGTCAAGGCCGGCCCTGCGAGCTCGGGCGTGTACCCCATGCTAATAAGACAGCGGAGAAGGGCTGCTCTGATAGAAACAGCGATTCCAGGCGGCTGCCTGCCTGCTTGTCCTCCTCCCGACGGTCCCAGCACCCCATCACATCATGCGTGTGTGAGAGGATTTACCATTTCCCCCCAAAGAAGGGGCACCCAGAATTCTCTTTTGTATGATAGTCGTAGAGTGAAAGGAAGGGGCGTCTTGGTGATTCTAGGCTCTATGATATGCGCAGTGTGCGAGGGCGGGCAGGGCACTTAACTTCCCGCACCTTCATTTTCTCATCCGTGCAATGGGTGTGTTATGCTTTTCTCGCTCGCTTCCTGGGGTTGCTGTGAGAATCAGGAGAGGCGCTGTAGGAGCCAGGGCTGGGGAACCCCCCACCCCCAGCACTAGGGTGGGGACCCTGCCTGCTTCCAGTCGCATTATATCCTTAGTTCCTAGCACAGCTCAGGAAGTGTTTGTGGAATTAACGAAAGGGAACAAGAAAGCAATCTTTTGATATTCCCCAGAGGAAGGCAGAACTGGAAACCTTTTTTTTTTTTGAACGAAGTACGCTCATGAATAGAGGAAATGATGTATTGGGTTGCTTGTTGCAGTGCTGAGCACCTGATTAAAAATGTTCAGGCCAGCCAAGGAATTGAAATTAAGATCTCCCAGAGCGTCCCCACCCCCGCGTTCTCTGCAGAGCTATTCTCGACGGCCGCAGTGCAGAAGGACTGCAGACGTGCGTCGGCAGTTGGAGGGATAAGGTGCTGTGTAGCCTCCGTGGAATATTACTCAGCCTGAAAAAGGAAGGAAGTCCCACCGTTTGTGACAGCACGGAAGGACCTAGAGGACCTTATGGGAGGTGAAGTGAGCCAGTCCCAGAAGGACACCTGCTGTGCGACCCCACCTACATGCAGAGGTGTTTAAAACAGGCTCATGGGAGGAGAGGGTAGAAAAGTGGTTGCTGGGGGGAGAGATGGCAGCTGCTTTTCAATGGGTGTAAAGTTTCAGTTATACAAGAGGTGCAAGGTCTGGAGGTCTGCCCACAGCGCTGTACCTGTAGTTACCACACTGTTTGGTGCCCTTTAAAATATGTTGAGAGGCTAAATCTCATGTTAAATGCCCTTACCGAAGCAAACCAACCAACCGAAAACCAAGCTGCACAAAGAACACAAGGAAGAAAATTTCTTTCCAGCGGACCAACTTGCCTCAACAATGTGATCCTGTCCTAAATATGCTGCTCATGTTATTCATAAAAACAGAAAAACAGAAACGAAAATAGTTGTTTAACAAGAAACTTTTTTTTTTTTAATGACCATACTTGCGGCATGTGGAAGTTCCCAGGCCAGGGCTTGAATCCGAGCCACAGGTGCGAACTGTGCCACCGCTTTGGCAATGCCAGATCCTTGAACGCCCTGCGCTGGGCTGGGAATTGAACCGGTGCCTCTTCAGTGACCTGAGCTGCTGCAGTCAGGTTCTTAACCCACTGCACCACAGCGGGAACTCCAGGAACACAATTTTTAAGGCTAGATGAGGATGAATGTTTAAATGTGCTGAAAACCTTGCAGCTACTGTTTGTGCCTTGCCGTCTAGAGTAAAGCTTCAACCTAGACTTCTCTCGCAGCCCTGTTTCCTCATGGTTCTTTGCCAAGAGGCTAAGAAAACCCTGGAAACCCTAGTCCTGTGGAAGTGAGGTTTGCGGGGGCAGCTGAGCTGATGTCTGCCTGCCACATGCGGTGGCTTTAAGGATCCTGACCTGAGGAACGAGGGACGTCCAGCCATGGTGAGGCGCCCCTTCTCTTTGGAATTTCTCTGCAACAGGTGGGGGAAGGCATCAGCTCACGGAGATGAAGTAGGAATCTCAACCCCTCGTTTCCACTGAGAGATCGTTTCCCACTGACGCCAGGAAATTGCATTGCTCCCTTTCCAGGAATGATGGGGAGAGAGAACTGCAGGAGACTGATTGAAGCCCAGCAGCTGCTCCAATTTCTGTAGGTTTCCGGCCAAAAGGCAGCTTTTTCAGGTTGGCACAGAGGCACTGTGTATGAGCTAGTAGCAGCCTGAGATTTCAGTTTCTAGAAATCCGCCAACTAGCATCTCCCGTGACGTAGGCTGTTTCCCTCCGCTGGCCCTTACTGCCATCTCTAGGTCCTTTATTTACTGCTGTTGAGTCCCTTGCCGCTTCCCCGTGTAACTCGCTTATCTGTCCTGTCTCCAGCGGTGGCTCATTTTGATCCTTCCTTTGTGTGAACGTGGGTGCGTCTCAGGATTGGCTTCTAGAATGGGCAGTGCTTCTTTTCTCTTCCTGCCGTCTCGCGTGTTCACCTCGTCCAGCGTGTCTCCTGGGGAGCTTGTGAAATGCAGAGCCCTGAGCCCTATTCCTGCTTGTCTGACCTGTTATCCTTCGAGACCTTCTAACAGGTGTCCCAGGCTACCCCCAGAAAGCAGCCCTGGGGTGCTGATTCTCGAGTCACTACCTGCCCTCAGCGAGAATTCCTCATTTTCAACTCTGTGCTGTTTCCCTCTCTTTGTTTCTTGGGTTTCTCAGACTAACTCCTCCCAAAGTCAAGACATCATTACTTTCAACACCTCAAAGGTGGAGGGAAGCCAGGTGCCCATGGATAGATGAATGGATAAACAAAATGAGACACAGAGATCCATACAATGAAATATTACTCAGCCTTAAAAAAGGAAGGGAATTCTGACATAGGCGAAGGATGTTATGTGGCGTGAAATAAGCCAGTCGTGGAAGGACACACACTGCTTGATTCCACTTGTATGAAGTCCCTAGAGTCATCAGAGTCATAGAGATAGAAAGTAGGGTGGTGTCTGCCAGAGGATGGAGGGTTGGAAATGGAGACCTATTGTTGAGCGGGCTCAGAGTTCCAGTTGGGGAAGATGAAACAAGTTCTGGGGATGGATGGTGGCGAAGGCTCCCCAACGAGGTGACTGTACTTAGTACCACTGAGCTGTGCACTTAAAAATGGTTATGAAAGGAGTTCCCATCGTGGCTCAGTGGTTAATGAACCTGACTAGCATCCATGAGGATGTGGGTTCGATCCCTGGCCTTGCTCAGTGGGTTAAGGATCCGGTGTTGCCGTGAGCTGTGGTGTAGGTCGCAGACACGGCTCAGATCCTGCGTTGCAGTCGCTCTGGTGTAGGCTGGTAGCTACAGCTCCTGTTAGACCCCTAGCCTGGGAGCCTCCATATGCTGTGGGTGTGGTCCTAAAAAGACAAAAAAAAGGTTAAGGTGGTAAATTTTATGTTGCATTTATTTTTCTGCAATTAACCCCCCCCAATCTATCTCCCTCCAAGTCCCCCTCCAACTGATTCCTTATCTTGATCTGTATTTAGTTGATATAATCCCAGGAAAGCTGGGAGGGGCCCGCTTAACTTGTTTGTGCGTTGAAGCCAAGGTCGTAAAATCAAGAATGTCCTTGGCTCTTAAGTTCTATGTAAGATTATTCAAGGAAAATGAGTTTATAAGCAACCTGAACGCTTCTGGAAAATTGCCTCGCTGCCCAAGACTGGGTTGGCAATTCTGGTAGAATACAGAATCATCTTTGAGAGTGGGTGTGGGTGCAGAATCCGTAGCCATTCACATCTTATTAAGTTTCCTGAGATGCAGGAAGCAGCTCAGAAGAGGAAGCAGCACGTGCCAAGATGCAGAGGTTGGCAAGCGCTTTCCTTGGGTTAATTGCAGGTCTTTCCTTTCGGCTGCTGCTCATAGGAAGGGCCCCTGCCCGGAGGCGGCACCTGCCCATGGTGGGTGGACTGATTGCTTCCTAAGCCAGGCACAGGCATGGCCATTTCCTGACCTGCAGTCCCGCTCTTGGAGGAAAAATGATGAGAAAGTGTTGGACCAAACGGCGTGGTTTTGTCATGACGCGAGTGAGCAAGGACGGTCAGTTTCCTTTTAGATGTGAATTTGTGTCTCTTGACATGGGCAGGGCCGTGACACTTTTTTCTTCCCAAATTTTAAGGTGTGCGAATGTGACTTCTCAGTGATCCTTGTCCCCCAACAGGTGCTAGCAGACTCCTGCTGCTGCGCTGATACACTAGACATTGTCCCCCAGTCTCCGGGGACCTTGTCAGTGACTGTGGTTAAAAGTAGCCACAGGGCATTCGGTGCATCTGGATTTTGCTCCAGTTCCCCCTCAGGGCCACTGGCTGGATGCTTATTTCCATTTGGGTGCTGGGATGGCCGAGAAGAACGTTCCGTGTTGTTGTCTGCTTTCGTTATTATGGGGAGGAAAGACCCTTAGACTTTCAAACAGAAATTGTGTTGTCAGCGTAGAAAAGCCTGAATATAAATAAACCCACACTAGCCTTCAGCATCTCTGTGTCCTGTTGGCCTAGACTCGGAGCCCTGCTGCTCAGTTAGGATGCTTCGGGAAGCCACCCTGTCTTAAGATCTCCTTTAGTCGTTTCCTGTCACCCGCTGCAGGAGTGCTCCTTCCTAGAAACGCACGGCTGAGAATGGAACGTATTTTCACCGAGGAGGCTGCACGGGAAGGAAGCAGAACTGGATCACTTGCCAGGAGGAGTGAGGTCCCTGTGTCTAGGCCAGCTGCCCGGGCGGCCTCGCTTCCACCCAGTAATTCAGTCCTTTCCCGGAGTGACCAGCGACGTGTGGTTTCATCCTGGCCGTGGCTAAGGGACTCAGAGGCATGCCCTCGGCAGGGTGCAGGGGAAGGGGATACAGAGGCTTGGCCTTTTCGGGGTTCCCGGGCACCCATTCTCCAGGAAGACGGTGGACGTGGCCTTACACGCCCCCAGCCAACCGGCAAGTGTAGCATTAAGACCCCTCTTCTCCCAACCAATCAGCAGTCATCAGGTGTATCCTGAGACCGCCCCTCTCTCTGGGCTGTAAATACAGACGTGACCACACAGCTCAGAGCCAGCTCTCCCTGTGTATCAGGGAGTTGTCCCGCTGTGCTTGTAGCGTGTCTCTCATCGCAATAAACTCTACTTTCTCTCCACCTCGGCTTGCTCAATAAACTCTTCTTCCTTTTCACCTCGATGTGAGTTCGGAAATTCTTTTCCAACCCATGTGCACAGACCACATTAGGCTGCCTCTGGTTTCAGATCACCTAGAAGTTTCTACCACCTGCTTCTGCCAAAAGCCTCCTTTTTTGCACCTGCCCATCAGGATGTTTGGGGCTTATTCCCGGCGCTCTTATGAAATAGAGCATATCTCATTTTAATCGATAAGACTTCCTTCTGGCTTTCAGGGTTTAGACTCCCTGGCCGCCACCGTCGTGTTTTATTCCTTGTTTCCGGCTGGTTACTGCTTTCTCCATGTCTCGGATCCCGGGAGTGTGGGTGACGCAGCATCTGTGTGTTTTGTTAAACCCAGGAGAAAGGTTGTGCTCATAAAAGCTCACTAAAGCTCATCGCGGCATTTGTTGATGTTCAAGGGAAAAAAGTTTCCTGGTCCAGGTGATTTCAGTCTGTTCAAAGAGCTCAAGGGGAAAAACAAGCAAAGTGCCGTGGGGCTGATGTTGACAATTCCTGTAATAGAAGGACCAACACGAACAGGCTTTGTTTAACTTTGCTTCAGTTACCAGCGTCCCTGAGTATCCATGGGGCATTGGGTTCAGGACGCCACGGACATCGAATTCGCAGATGCTCAAGCCCCTTATGGAAAACAGCTCAGTGTTTGCGCATAACCTACACCCGTCCTCCTGTGCACCTTAAATGGGCTCCAGGGTTTTCCTCGAGCCATGGAAGCACTGTGTAAATCATTCTGGTGTGTGGAAAATTCAAGTTATGCTCTTTGGATCTTTCTGGAATTTCTTTTTTCTTTTTCCCTTTTTGGCCACCTCTCTGCAGGAGGGTCAATATGTGAAGCTTTCGGGTTCTTGGGGCGGGATGTGAGGAAATCCCATGAGCCCTGCAGAAGGTGCCGAGTTACTGTGAGTGCCTACACCACCGGCCCATTAAGTCGCGGGATCAAGCCACCCAAGGAGCCGCAGCTCTGTCAAGGAAGGCTTGTTAGGAGTAGGCGAGTGTCTTGAGAGGGCAGGCTCCTTGACTTCTTAAAAAGCGCTTGGCGATTATGCTTTGTTTCAAGTGGAAACTCAAAGTAGTGAAAGCCCAAGGGACGGTGTGGTGGTGTGTCCACGTACGTCTTCTGTGCTCAGATCCAGCATTTCATCTTGTCCTCTTGATGGCTGCAGTGGGCCGAGCCGGATCCTAATAGCTTCGTCAGTGGCACCTTCTGCTCCCAGGCCATTGTCACTGTGCGGTCTTAGAGAATCAGAGTTTCTCTGCATTGTTGTGATGAGGTAATGACATATGGGCTCTGAGAGTGCTTTGCAGCTGGAGTGTGGCTTTGCAGCGTGGCATTCTTAAGGTCTCCTGACTGCTGATGTTAATAACAATTAGCTCTTTCCTTGGCCCGCTCTCATGAGCCAGGAGGGAGAGGTCCCAGAAGGTGGACGGTTAACAGGAGGGTCCCCCAGCACTCACATCTGGTGCTTGTGTTAGCGCTCTGTCCATCATTACACAGATTTCATAGCAATTTAGGGCCCCCTTGGATCACATAGCATTTTGCCCGTGTTCATTTGTAAGATTCTGTGCATTCTTTCCATTTCTTTCTTTCTTTCTTTTTTTTTTTTTGTCTTTTTGCCTTTTCTAGGGCCACACCTGTGGCATATGGAGGTTCCCAGGCTAGGGGTCTAACAGGAGCTGTAGCTGCCGGCCTACACCACAGCCACAGCAACGCGGGATCCGAGCCGCGTCTGCGACCTACACCACAGCTCATGGCAACGCCAGATCCTTAAGCCACTGAGCAAGGCCAGGGATCAAACCTGCATCCTCATGGGTCCTATTCAGATTCCTTTCCACTGAGCTGCAACGGGGACTCCTTGCCTATCATTTTTACCTGGGCTTTTCCAGCCACTTCAGATATGTTATGGCCCCGGTTGCTGGGTTTCCCCCACTTCCTCAATAAGTTACTTAATCACTACTCAATAATATGATCATTTTCCAAGTGTCTCTCTCAGGTCAGCTCAAATCTCTGTACTCCCACTGTCACCGCTGTTATGTGTTTGCATCAATAAACAGATGTTTATTATGCTAAAAATAATCTTGTCCATTCAGTTTCATCTACCATAAGCTAGATGCTGCCCTGTGGGCGCACACACACTGATTCCCACAGTACACAGTGAGGTAGCAGTTTTATTTCCCTTTTACAGATAAGAAAACTGAATTTACTTGTCTCAAGTCACATAGGAAGCCTGTGGGACAAGCTTTCACCTCATAGGTCTGCTTTGCTTCAAAGTCTTTATTATTAATACAGTTGTCCCCCTTTATCCATGGGTATTTGTTCCAAGGGCCCCATTTTTTTTTTTTTTTTGGTCTTTTCAGGGCCACATCTGCCGCATATGGAGGTTCCCAGGCTAGGGGTCAAATCAGAGCTGCAGCTGCCGGCCTACACCACAGCCACAGCCACACAGGATCCGAGCTGCAGCTGCAACCTACACCATAGCTCATGGCAGCACTGGATCCTTAACCCACCAAGCGAGGCCAGGGATCGAACCTGAGTCCTTGTGGATACCAGTCGGGTTCCTTTCCGCTGAGCCACGAGGGGGACTCCCAAGACCCCCATTCGATGCCTGAAACCTGCGTTTACTTAGTTACCTCCGGCCACGCCCAAGGCATGTGGACGTTCCCAGGCCAGGGACTGAACCCGAGCTCCAGTTGCAAACTGCTCCACAGCTGTGGCAGTGCCGGGTCCCCAACCTACTGCGTCACAAGGGAACTTCCGCAAACCCAATTTATACTGTTTTTTTTCCTGTACGCACATATAAAGTTGAATGTATAAGTTAGATACACTGATTAACAACAATAATTAAGGGAGTTCCCTTTGTGGCTCAGTGGTTAACGAATCCGACTAGGAACCACGAGGTTGTGGGTTCGATCCCTGGCCTTGCTCAGTGGGTTAAGGATCCGGCGTTGCCGTGAGCTGTGGTGTAGGTTGCAGACGTGGCTCGGATCCCGCGTTGCTGTGGCTGTGGCGTAGGCTGGCGGCTACAGCTCCTATTAGACCCCTAGGCTGGGTACCTCCATATGCTGCGGGTGCGGCTCTAGATAAAGGCAAAAAGACAAAAAAAAAACAATAATTAAAAAATAGAATAATTATAACTCTACTGCAATAAAAGTTGCGTGAATGTGGCCTCTCTCTCAGAATATCTTACTGTACAAACGGAGTGTGCTTTCCATCATAGCTAAGCACGCAGCCCACACTGTGGCTGTAACTTTTGCAGTTTTGAGGTGCAACAGCAAAACTAGCACGGATTTCTTTTGCGTTCCTCACAGTTTCTGGGATGGAATAGTCTTTCTTATCGTAGATCTCAGCAGCCTCAAGTCAAGAACTTTCTTTCACCTTTTCATGTGAAGGAAGCCCTTTATGACCTTCTCTTTGGCGTATGTGTTAATTACCAGCATCGCTCCTGGAGCGCTTTGGGGGCTGTCATTAAGAAGAATAAAGGCGGCTTGAACACAGACACTGCGATACCAAGACAGTTGATCTGATAACCAAGGGAGCTGTTAAGTGGTTAACAGGTGGGATAAGCTGGAGCGGGAGTGATTCACATCCCGGGTGGGGCAGAGCGGGAAGGCGCGAGATTTCATCACGCTGCTCAGCATGGCCTGCAATTTAAAACGTACGGATCGCTTACGTGTAGAATTTTCCATTTAATATTTTCGGACGGTGGTGGACCACAGGTCACTGAAACGGCAGAGAACAAAACGTCGGATGAGGGGGAATGGCCGCAATTATGTTTTAGTAACATTTAGTTCAGTTGGCTTCCTGGCACGGATTTAACAAAGAGCATGGGACTACCGTAGGCGTTAAGTCAGAGCTGGCTTGCAATTTGAGGGAAGAAACTATCTAATTCAATTTTCCCACTTAGTGAGAAGTAACTTATACAGTGCCTGGTTCATAGGTGATGCTGTGCCTTTATTAGTGTATCTTTACAACCCTCTTTTTTTTTTGTCTTTTTGTCTTTTTAGGACTGCATGTGCAGCATATGGAGGTTCCCAGGCTAGGGGTTGAATTGGAGCCTCAGCGGCTGGCCTACACCACAGCCACAGCAACACCAGATCCGAGCCGCATCTGCAACCTACACCACAGCTCACGGCAACACCGGATCCCTGACCTACTTAGTGAGGCCAGGGATCGAACTTGCATCCTCATAGATACTGATTGGATTCGTTTCCACTGTGTCACAACGAGAACTCTCTGAGATTTTTCTTATTTCTAACACAAATATTTAATACTATATATTTCTAAGCTGTAGTCCCCAGAATTTCAGTACAGTGTATGGTATATTTTTGTTTCACTCAGTTTGAGGTATTTTCTAATCTGCTTCTCTTTGACTCATGGCTTATTTAGAAGTATATTTTTACTTTCCAAATATGTGGCAGATTTCTGGATAATCTGATATTGATTTCTGATTGAATTCCACTGTAGTCAGTTAACATACTTTGTGTAATTTCAGTTCTTCAAAAAAGTTAAGATTTGTTTTGTGATCCAGAATGGAGTGTGTCTTGGTCAGTGTTCCATGTGCAATTGAAAAGACTGTGTTTTCTGTTTTCGGTGAGTATAGGGTTCTATATAGGTCAGTTAGGTGAAAATGTTCGTAAGTATTGATCAGGCCTTCCACATTCTTGGGTTTGTCTGTCCGTGTGTTCTCTAGTTTACTTAGGAACACTGATTGTCTCCATCCAATTATAATGTTTAATTTGTCATATTTCCCCTTTCAGTTATTTCAGTTTTTGCTTCTTCAAGTATTTTGAAGCCCCATTCATGGAGATTTACACATTTCATATTGTTATTTCTTCTTGAAGAGCTTATTCTTATATCATTATATAACAATCTTTCTTATTCCTCAGTTATGTTTTCCGGAAGTTTCTTTTGTCTGATATTAATATATGACTTTCCTTTGGTTAGTATTTTTGTAGTCTGTTTTTTTTTTCTCCATCCCTTTAATTTGATTCTGTTTATATCTTTATATTTGTAGGTGTTTCTTGGAGGCAGCATATGCTTGGGTCTTTTTTTTTTTTTTTTTTTTTTTTTTTTTTTTTTTTTTTTTTTTTTTTTTTTTTGGTTTTTTTTTTTTTTTTTTTTTTTTTTTTTTTTTTTAATACAATCTGACCATCTCTATCTTTTAATTGGTATGTTTGGACTGTCACTATTTAATGTAATTGTTGATATAGTTGGATATATGTTTACCATTTTATTATTTGCTTTCTGTTTGTGTCTTCTTGTTTTTGTTTCTCTATTATTTCCTGCCCTCTTTGAGATTATTTGGTATTTTGAATATTCCATTAACTTTTTTCCATTGAAGTGTGTGTGTTTGCTCTGGGAATTACAATATACGCATCTGTTTTGCATGGTCTACTTTTAGCGTGTTATCATTTGAATAAAATTTGAAAGTCCTACCACTAAATAGATGCCCTTACCATGTCCTTATTATGTAACAGTTATATGTATTATCATTATGTACCTTGAAACCTCCATTTAATTTTAGCTTTCGCTAGCCATCTTAATTATCAAGAACTTAAGCAGAGATAAGTAATGTATTATATTTACTCAGCTATTTATCAGGTATTCTTGAAGTTCTAAAACGTTTTTCTTTCTCTTTCTTTTCTTTTCTTTTTTGGCCTCCCTACAGCATGTAGAGTTCCCAGGCCAGAGATCAGATCCAAATTGCAGTTGCTTCCGACACTGCAGCTGCAACAGTCCTGGATCCTTTAGCCCACTGTGCTGGTCCAGGGGTCAGGCCTGCGTTCTGTCACTGCAGAGCTGGCAGCCATCCTCCTTAAGCATTCGTGTACCATTTTCCTTCAGCCTGACAAGCTTCCTCGGGCGTTTATTTTAATTTATTTTATTTTTTTGCTTTTTAGGATTGCACCCGCAGCATATGGAGAGTCCCAGGCTAGGGGTCAAATCGGAGCTACAGCCGCCAGCCTACACCACAGCCACAGCAAAGCAGGATCCGAGCCGCATCTGCGACCTACACCACAGCTCACGGCAACGCTGGATCGTTAACCCACTGAGCAAGGCCAGGGATCAAACCTGCAACCTCATGGTTCCTAGTCGGATTTGTTAACCACTGTGCCACAACAGGAACTCGAATTTTAAAATCTTATAAAGATCTTTTCCACTGCCTTCCAGCTTCCACCATTTCTGGTGAGAAATCTGTATATGTTCTAATCACTGTTTCCCTTATACATAATGTGTTGATTTTCTTTGGCAGCTTTCAGTATTTTTTCTTTATCTTTGGTTTTCAGCGATTTGAATATTATCTGTGTTCTTTTCTTTGAATTTGTTTTGTTTGGGGTTTGACGAACTTCTTGAATCTGTGAATTTATGTCTTTTACCACATCTGGTAAGCTTTTAGCATTCTTTCTTCAAACATTTTTTCCTGCAGCAGTCTCTTTCTTCTCTCATTTTTGGATTGTAGTGACATGAATATTAGATCTTTTGATTTTATTCTATAAGTCCTTAAGCTCTGTTAATTTTTTTCTCAATTATTTTTCACTATCCTTAAGATTCAATTCTTGGGAGTTCCTGTCGTGGCTCAGTGGTTAACGAATCCGACTAGGAACCATGAGGTTGCGGGTTCAATCACTGGCCTTGCTCAGTGGGTTAAGGATCCTGCGTTGCCATAAGCTGTGGTATAGGTCGCAGACGTGGCTTGGATCCCGTGTTGCTGTGGCTGTGGCGAAGGCTGGCAGCTACAGCTCCTGTTAGATCCCTAGCTTGGGAACCTCCATATGCCATGGGTGCGGCCCTGAAAAAGACAAAAAAAAAAAAAAAAGATTCAATTCTTTCTTCCTTCCTTCCTCCCTCCCCCTTTCTTTCTTCCTTTCTTTCTCTCTTTCCTTCCTTCTTTTCTTTTCTTTTGCATCCTTAGTTTATGGAAGTTCTCAGGCTAGGGGTCAAATCAGAGCTACAGCTGCCGTCCTGTGCCACAGCCCCAGCAACAGGGAATCTGACTACATCTGCGAACTACACTACAGCTCACGGCAACACCAGATCCCCAACCCACTGAGTGAGGCCAGGGATTGAACCCAAATCCTCATGGATACTAGTTGGATTCATTTCCGTGGCGTCACAGCAGGAACGCCAGACTCAGCACTTTCAATTGTTCTGCCAGTTTATTGACCCTTTCCTCTGTCCTCTGCCTTCTGTTATTTCATGTACCTAGTGAGTTCTTAAAAAATATATTAATTATTGTATTTTTCAAGTCTAAAATTCCCATTGGGCTCTTTTCAATAATTTTTACTTTGCTCTAAGGACTTCTATCTTCCCATTCATTTCAGCAGTATTCCCACTTACTCTTGGAGCCTAATAACTGCTTGAAAGCTTTTGTCTGGTAATCCTGGCATTTGAATTATCTTAGGACTGGCATCTGTGGATCTACTGATTGTGTTTCCTTTCCGTCTTCCTGCCTCCCATCGTGAATAGCTGTAGATTGCGTCCTGGATATTTTGAACATTTTGCTGTGAGACACTGGTTCTTACTCAAATCTTCTGAGCATGATTTTTGTTTATTTTTTAAAGAAGGAAGTCAATCCAGAGGGCTCAGGTGACAAGTCTTTCTCACTTTTTGTGGCTGGTAGCAACAATGTCAGTTCGGTTTTCAAAGCTTTTGCTTTGTTGTTGGATCTGCCCCACATAGGTGCTCTTTGGGAGTCAGTTTGGGGGTTTGGTGGTTCTTTATATCAAATTTTACTCCTCGAAGCCATTGTTTCCTTGGGTGTGTTCCACACGTGTGTGGCTCCTGGGTAGCCAGAACTTGAATTGATTCATGCATAGATTTACCAGGTCTCCTTCCCCAACCCTCCCCTTATTGGGGTTTTCCTCACATTCTCGCTCTCTGAAGTCCTGCTTCCCAGGTCTTCGGGTCGGAAAGGTGGATGTGTCTTAGCATTTTCCCCTTTCACCTGACAGATGCGATTGGGCAGTTCCCTGCACCTGGGGCTGCCCTCAGGGCAAAGCAGCGAGAGAAGAGACAGAGAACCGAAGTCACCAGCGTCCCCTTGCACTCTTCAGACCACAGGTCCCCCTTCCCAGGTTCTTTGGCCAGAGAGAGTTGGGTTATTTCTAGGGTTTTTAGGCTCTCACGATGCCTAGCAGCAGTGCGGGGCTGCGACAAGGGCCTGCTCTGGATCGGGGCAGGGAGAAATAAAAAGAAAACATACCCAGGATATCTCATGACACTCTTGTTTTTTAGGGGCCCCTTTTCTTAGTCATCTGGCCAGAAAGAGGAAATTTTTCTTGGCGTCTTTGTTCTCTTCTCCCACTGTGCATTTCTTTGATTGGATCCACCTTTGAATCGAAGCCAAGAGATAATGGCAGAAAATTTCATCCAGGAAACTTGCCAGTGTGCATTTCTTCAATTTTTAACTTCCCTCTCCATCTCTCTGGTGTTTTTCGCTCTTCAGAGTCCTCAAGAAGTTGGTTTTTGTGTTCTCCGCAGAGATTTTACTTGTCATCAGTGGGTGAGATGAACTCTCATGGGTTTTCTTCATCTTGGCTGGTTCTACAAGTCTTACATCGTCCCCCCTTTTGAAAAAAGCATACTATTTGGCGCTTTTTAAAAAAAAACTTAGTAATATATATTGATGATAACAACGGTGCTGGTAACAGTGACACTAAATCAGCAGTTATTGAATGCTTTAAGTGCCAAGCGTTGTTCTAAGTATCCCGTTTCTGCTAACCTATTTAATCCTTGCAGTAACCTGTTAGATAGGTGGTCTTATTAGGTGGATGGTGTTATTCCCATTTGACAGTTGATGGTAACGCTTTGGGGAAATTAAGTAACCCGCTTAGGGTAACATAGCTAGTCAGTGGAGGCACTGCCTAGGCTGTCCGGTTCAAAAGTCCTTATACGTAACTACAGCAATGATAATGACGACAATGATGATACTATCCAGTGCTTTCCTATCACGTACTAGTATCTGCTGGCTGGAAAATTACTGGAGTAATAAATGGAAAAATCACCTTCAGAATGAAATGTGCTGTGAGCACAACACATTTCTCATTCTAAGGGAGCAAGTGTATTCATTCTGTGTGTAGGAAATCTGAGACCAGTCAGGTGACTTGCCGGAGAGGTGGCAATGGAATTGTCTAGAATAGACATGTAATATTTTCAGTGATGGTTGCTGCCCTCCCTGGAAGGGACAGTGCTTTCCCAGCCAGTAAATCTTGGAGAAAGAGAGTCATAGGAGGTTGAGGGTGGAAGAGCCTTCCAAGGTCTGAATTCACCTGATTTTCTAAATCACACATCCCGAGGTGTTGGAAGGCATCTTCTCAAAAGTAAAATGCTCAATGAGTGCTAGTTGGTTTTTTTTTTTTTTAACAAATCTATTTATTTATTTATTTTTAACATTCATAATAGATTTTATTTCAATTATAGGTGTACATGAATCATCACAAGTCAGTTTTATAGATTTTGTGTCCCAAACCCACAGTGCATCCCCCCACCCCCCAGACTGTCTCATTTGAAAAACCAAGGTTTTCCAAAGTCTGTGAGTCATTCTCTGTTCTGCCAATAAGTTCATGGTGTCTTTTTAGTTTCCACATGTAAGTGGTAGCATTGGGTGTTGCTGTCTAATTGTCTGACTGGTTTCACTTCACATGATAATTTCTAGGTCCATCCATGTTGCTGTGAATGTTGTTATTTCATTCCTTTTAATGGCTGAGTGATATTCCATTGTGTGTATGTACCATATCTTCCCTATCCACTCCTCTGTCAATGGGCATTTAGGTTGTTTCCATGACCTGGCTATTGCATATAGTGCTGCAATGAACACTGGAGTACATGTGTCTTTTCGAGTCATGGATTTCTTTGGATAGATGCCCAGGAGTAGGATTGCTGGATCAAATGGTAATTCTATTTTGAGTTTTCTGAGGAATCTCCATACTGTTTTCCACATTCCCACCAACAGTGTAATAGGGATCCTTTTTCTCCAAACCCTCTCCAGCACTTATTGATTGCAGATTTTTTGATGATGGCCATTCTGGCTGGTGTATTTCTACTCCGGCTTTCTTTTGATGCCTGTTTGCATGGAATATTTTCTTCCATCCTCTCACTTTCAATTTGTATATGTCTCAGAAGTGAAGTGGGTCTCTTGAAGACAGCATATATATGGGTCTTGTTTTTGTATCCGTGCGGCTAGTCTATGTCTTTTGGTTGGGGCATTCAGTCCATTAACATTTAAGGTAATTACTGATATATATGTTCTTATTGCCATTGTATTAACTGTTTGGGTTTTTGTTGTTCTTTTTTTTTTTTTTACCCTGAAGTTTTGATATAGGAGTCTATATACAAATGAGATTGTTTGAAGTTGTTGGTTTCTTAATTGCATGTGCATCTCCAGAGACCTGCATTTGTGCTCTCTTCTCACGATTTCTGATATTGGTAGCATAACTGTGCATGGATGATTTAGTACCTTTACTGTATATATGCCTTTCCTGGTGAGCCTTGTCATTTGTGGTGTTTTTGTTTCTGGTTGTGGCCTTTTCTTTTCTGACTAGAGAAGTTCCTTTAAGATTTGTTGTAAAGCTGGTTTAGTGTTGCAGAAATCTCTTAGCTTTTGCTTATCTGTGAAGGTTTTGATCTGTCCTTCAAATCTGAATGAGAGGCTTGAAGGGTAAAGCAATCTTGGTTGGAAGTTTTTCCCTTTCATCACATTAAATATATCATGCCACTCCCTTCTGGCCTGCAGAGTTTCAGCTGAAAAATCTGCTGACAACCTTATTGGGGTTCCCTTGTATGTCATTTGTTTCTTTTCCCTAGCTGCTTTCAAAATTTTCTCTTTTTAATTTTGGTCATTTTGATTAATATGTGTCTGGGGGTGTTCCTCCTTGGGTGTATTTTATATGGTACTCGTTGCACTTCCTGGATTTGAGTGAATGGTTCCTTTCCCATATTAGGAAAGTTTTCGGCTAATATCTCCTTGAATCTTTTTTCTGTCCCCTTCTCTCTGTCTTCTCCCTCTGGCACCCCTATAATACGGATGTTGGTGCATTTAACATTATCCCAGAGTTCTCTGAGACTCAGCTCATTTCCTTTCAATCTTTTATCTGTTTTCTCTTCTGCATTAGTGATTTCCACTAATCTGTCCTCCACCTCACTGATTCGTTCTTCTGCCTCCTGTATTCTACTGTTGGCTGCTTCTAATGAATTTTTTATTTCAGTTATTGTATTTTGCATCTCTTGTTGTTTAATTTTTATAGCTTGTATTTCTCTGCTCAGTGTTTCCGTAAATTATCAGTCTTTGCCTCCAATCTATTTCCAGTGCCTTGCATCATCTTCAGCAGCAACAGTCTAAAGTCTCTTTCTGGGAGGCTGATAATCTCATCACTGAGCTGTTTTTCTGGGCTTTTGTCTTTCTACCTTATTTGAGTTATAGTTTTCTGTCTTTTCATTTTTATAGGTTTTTGGTATGGTGACCTTTTTGCCAACAATAGAGTTGTAGCCTCTCTTAGTTCTGGCGTTTGCCTCCCCTGTGGCTAAAGTTGGTATGGAGGGGGCTTGCTGTAGGTTTCCCGATGGGAGGGACTGATGCCTGCCCACTGGTAGGTGGGGTTGATTCTTATCCCTCTGGTGGGTGGGGCTTTGGCTCTGGGCGAGATTAGAGGTGGTTGTGTGCCTGGTGGGGTCTTTAGGCAGCCTGTTTACTGATGGGTGGGGCTGTGATCCCACCTGGATTAATGTTTGGCCTGGAGCTTCTCAGCGCTGATGGGGGGGACCACATTTTCCCAGAAATGGCCCCCTCCAGAGAAATGCAGGCTGTTGAGTGTTCCCGAGAGCTTTGCCTCCAATGCCCTTCCCCCACAACAAGGCACAGTCACCCCTGTTTTCCCAGGAGATCCTCCAAGAATTGCAGTCAGGTTCCACCCGGATTCCTATGGAGACTGCTTTGCCCTGGGACCCAGTGCACGTGAAAGTCTGTGTGTGCCTTTCAAGGATGGGGTCTCTGTTTCCCCCAGTCCTGTGGAGCTCCTGCACACAAGCCCCGCTGGCCTTCAATGCCAGATGCTC
>PVHT021183707.1:8337505-8355604 GCA_004024745.2 Catagonus wagneri
CCAGTGCACGTGAAAGTCTGTGTGTGCCTTTCAAGGATGGGGTCTCTGTTTCCCCCAGTCCTGTGGAGCTCCTGCACACAAGCCCCGCTGGCCTTCAATGCCAGATGCTCCGGGGGCTCTTTCTCCCTGTGCCTGATCCCCAGGCGTGGGGTTTTGACGTGGGGCTCAGAACTCTCAGTCCTGTAGCTGAGTCTCTGTGATGCAGTTACTTTCCAGTCTGTGGGGCTTCCCACCGAGGAGGTATGGGGTTGCTTCTATCACGTAATCGCCCCTCCTACCTCTTGATGTGGCCTCCTCTTTGTCTTCTGGAGTATAATATCTTTTTTGGAAGTTTACAGTCCATTTGGTTGAAGGCTGCTCGGCATTTGGTTGTAGTTTTGTTGTTTTTTGGGAGAGAAGTTGAGCTCCAGTCCTTCTATTCCGCCATCTTAATCCAATCTTCAATGAGTGCTAGTTGTTATGCATGAGGAAGAGTTCTAGAGAGCCAAAGTGACAAGGTCCTTATCCTCATTATCATCGCGTCATCCCTGCATCACTGCATCACAGATGTCCCAGGAACTCTGCAGGGCGCACATCTGCGATGCTTAAAATAACCTTGCACAACAGGTATTACGGTCCCATGTTTTCAGTATGAGAAAATGAATTCTCAGAGATGATAGGTAACTTGCCCAACAAAGGTGCCCCTCTTGGGTCAGTATTCGTTAACGAGTCTTTACCGAGTCCTTCCTGCCTCTAAGTATGTGACACATGCTGATCGTATGTGTACTTGTCATGTGATATGTTGTCCTGATTGGGACACTATTTCTGAGTGAAAGGGGGCCCTAGTAATCATACCGCGACCGTCCTGGGGCAAGATGACAAAGGGTCATCTTACCTGTGAGTCTTTTATCTCTAGATTGTGTAATTTATGTTTGCCGTAGTTTGGTTTAGATGATGACAGTACCGGTGATGGCCGGTGTTCGTGAGTGTGTCTTAATGGACCTGTTGGGCCGTTTCCTGAGGACGTTAGCGGTGAGCTGCGTGGAGCTCGGTGCTCCTTTATGCAGTCGGCAGAGGCCACTGACCATTTCTGCTCTTCAGCGCAGATCAGGAGAGGCCATCCTTTCAGCAAATACGATTGTAAAATACCAGGGCTGTGAAAAAGTCACGAGGAAAGCCCGCCAGCCAGTACATGTTTTAAAGATATTTCTCTAGGGCTAGTAGGTACTCGGGAGCTTTTCACGATGAATGTAATTTGGCATGGATGAGAATCGGTAAGATTCTTTCTCCGTGTGTTACACTGAGATGAAGGGAGAACCACTGTCGTTTGTTTCCTAGAGGTAAGGCTTTAGAAATGAAAACAACTTAAATGTGAATTTTTTTCTCTTGCATATTTGTGAAAGAGATATTTTTCCAGTTGGTGGTGATGCCTCGAGCTGGGTAATGTGCCCGTAGTACGTAAGCACGTGATGCTTATTGCTGTTCTGAACAAGGGAATCGTACTCCTATTCTGTGGATGGGCAGGCGGAGGCTCAGAGTGGTTAAGTTAATGCCCCAGACTTGCACAGCCGATTGGTGCTGGTGTAGGGATTTGAATAAAGGTCTGCCTGGCTCTAGAGGCCGTGTGCTCCTAAACGCTTCTCCGTGGTGAACTGGGAGGCTGTTGGCAGCCTCACAAGGAACGGGGTTAAGCTGCTCTCTAACCCGGGGCTGTCTAACCCCCCAGGTGAACCTGACTATCTCGTTTGAGGAAAGTGCTAGCCTGAATTGTCACCCCAGTGCTGTAAGTGCCTGGGCCTTGGGCCGGTTGCCCAACCTTTCTTGACCTCAGTTTCTTTTTCTGGGAAGTGAGGGATTGAACTTGACTGTCTGCGTGGCCCATCTGACGGGTGGCGATCTGAAATTGATGGGGTCCCCATTCAGCACCGCTCTGGTGGGAAAATGCAACTTGTTAATTTACATGCTAATAGTTTAACAAATGGTGGAGGGGCCTGGAAGCCCTGCTGGGATTTGCACAGGATTTGGGATAGTTTACAGGGGTGGCCTGGTGGCCTTGTGGGTGTGGGGGTGGCAGTGGTTCTCACACACCTTCTGCCAAGGACCACTTGGTGGTACGTTATTTTTGTGGCCCCTTCCATCTTTCTGTATTGCCGTTCCGAGCTGCCTCCCATCATTAGCCTGGAGACTGAGGTGATGAGATTGTCCAGGATCAAATAATTAGAGCACAAGCTTAAAGTAGCCTAAATGTCAGGCTTCCTCCCGCCCCACCGCCTGTGGCAAATAGAACAGGAAGTGGAATCTGCATGCAGTTTGCATCCACGTCAGTATTCTTGGACCTTAGTGGTGAGAGCATTGTAATGTGATGATGAATTGCTGCTACTTGTTTTTCTTCAGGAGGATGTGATGCATTCTAGGGACCTAGGCAGGCAAAAAAGCAGGGCTCTCTCTCTCCGGCAGCCTGCCCAGGGCGCGTCCATCCCCCCTCTGCCTTGTGCTGAAGTGAGCGAGGATGGCGGCTGCGGTGCATGGAAGTGACCAGCCTCAGCAGTTCCTCACCTGCGTGCATCCTATTTGCTTAAACGTTATCGTCCGCAGGCAAAGTCCAGTTATTTGGAACCGAGTTCCTAAGGATAAACACAGTGACTCCAGTGTCTGTCCTCGTGAACGGCCAGACGATGCGAGTGATCAGAACTGAGCCAAACCGGACCCGTTGCGCACAAAATAGCACGCAAGGGCCCTCGTTTCAAGATTCGCCTTCCGTGCTGAAATGACAGGCTGTCGAAGGCAGAGTGCTTATAACTGAAACGCGACCTTAAAATTGCTCTGCCCAGACATTGCTTTGCCTTGCTTTGTTTCCCGGGAATTTGAGGATAAAGGCCAAGGAGATTTTCTGTCTCGAATTACAAAGATGTATGTATTTATTTATTTAAAACTGTATTGGAGTTGAGTTGATTTACAGGGCCGTGTTAACGTCTGCTGTACAGCACATGACTCGGTTTTACGTAGAGGTTCTTTTTCGTCATTTCTCCCATTATGGTTTATCCCAGGATATTGACTATCATTCCCTGTGCTCTGGTAGCAGCTTGTGGATTATCCACCCTATACATAAGTAAGAGTTTGCTTCTGCGAGTCCCCAGCTCTCAGCCTCCGCCCCCCGCTCCTGGCAACCACAAGTCTGTTCTTTATGACTGTGGGTCTGTGTCTGTTTCGTAGGTCCATCCATATTGCTGCACATGGCACTCTTTCATTTGTCTCGAATTACAAAAGTTAATAATCTAGGAAATCGGACCCCGCTTTCCTAGGCCGTTTCTAACAGGTTCTTAAGCCTGAAGCCAGTTCATCCCAGTAGAGGATATTCCAGACACGACCTAGGGGAGAGCTTTGGCCGGCTGAGCGTTTCCACTTGATAGTGCTCTCCCTGGGTACATTATTGAGCAATTAAATCATTCCTGGAAGAGAAAAGAAATTAATTTTCTCCACTCATAATTGGGCTTCTTTTTCTTAATTTAAGGGAACACCTTGCCCTTTTCCTTCTTTGTTCTGTAGGCTTTAGAAACATACGTTGTCTCCGTTCATTCATTCGGTGGGCATTTATTGATCTCTTGGCCAAAAGAGTCATGTTTAATTCTGTTCATTCTGTTTT
This sequence comes from Catagonus wagneri, assembly GCA_004024745.2. Taxonomy (NCBI): domain Eukaryota; kingdom Metazoa; phylum Chordata; class Mammalia; order Artiodactyla; family Tayassuidae; genus Catagonus; species Catagonus wagneri. Next base: position 8,341,128 of record PVHT021183707.1, read on the forward strand.
CAAGTCTGGCCTTTCTGAGTGCATCTGTGTTTATGGGCAGTGGTTGGTCTTTCTGTGCCCTGAACCCTCTCCTCGTTGCCTTGTTTGTCTGGTGGGGAGACTGTTTGAAGGAAGAGTGCGCCTCACGCATCACTCCGTGCACCACCTCCTGTCCTGTAATAGGACGCAGGACTCATTCATAGACTGACCGGCTGTGAGTTTTTCCTTTTCAAGCCTGATTTTCAGGTCATAACCTTCCAGGTGGGTTTACTATAAGCGCACAGTGTCCTTTGCGCTCTCTCTGTTTTAAAGTTTTCCTTGCTTCTTCTTGTCTTCAATGCCACTGTTTTAATGGCTCCAAATTACTGTCATGGTCCCCCTTTATTCTCACTACTATTCAGTATGAAGCAGGCCCTCCACTCTAATTGGGTAGTTCTTGTGGCCATTTTATTAGTAAAGAAGTGTATTTGGAAGATAGTAACAGAGTTCCTACTAACATGGTGTGAACAGATGGTGCGTTTATTATTTTGTGTAAAAGAATGAAAGAAAATAGAGAATATAGGAGTAGCATGATGGCTCTGTGAAGACTCAGAAATCTAGGTTCTTTCTCTCTATTTTGTCACGGTTAGAAAGAACTTCTATCCTCAAGTTCACAAGATGACTGCTGGAGATCCAGCCGTCATGTCCTTATCCTCAAAGCAAAGGAGGGGCAGGGACAAAGAGATATACCTCACAGCCAGTCAGCCCCCTCTAAAGAGTCTTCTATGAGCTTAACATGGTGACTTTGGCTTAAATCTCATTGACCACCTCTAGCTAGAAGGGAACTTGGGTGTATTAGACTCATGTTAGCTTTTGGAACAAACGAACCCCCAAATATTAGACTTGGGCTCCTTGCCTCCATGGCACTACCCTCCTCTAGGACCTGCAGTCCCCTGCGTTGAGTGGGCAGGTGGCAAACAAGAATGAAGAGTCATATGTGGGATGTTTCCGGGTCAGCCTGGAAGGGGCCCATGTCCTCCACTTACGCTCCGTCGGTCAGAGCTCTGTCACATGGTCATGTGCACCTGCAAGGCCGGGGCCCAGAGTCCAGCTGGGCACATGGCTGCCCCTGTGATGTCAGGATTGTTACTGGGAAGGATGTTAAGACACACCGAGGTCCATGAAACGTTGCCCGTCTCAGCCACAGCCCGACACAGCCTCCTGCTTCTGTCTCGCACAAGGATCTTCCTGTTCAGTGTCTGTCTGATGACAGCTGCCTGTGATGTGTCTTCCACTCTCCAGCTTTTGGGCCGTCCCACCAGACTTAGTTCTTCATGGCACCGTGACTTGTTTTGCTTTGTTCAGTGCTTCCCGGATCTTGGCTTTTGCTCTCTAAACACGTGGACGTGGGGGCTTTGTTCTTTCCTTCCATCGTCATTAACGGGTAAGTGTCCTTGTGAGAATGACCGAGAAATCCTCTGTGGAATCACTCAAAGGGTTCAAGTTAAAGCTTTCTGCCCGACATCCGGAGACCGTTCTGATGACCTCCAGGCCTCCTTAGTAACGTCCTGATGCTGCTGGTGGCATACTCGGAACCCGGGCAAAGCCTTCCTTTTTCTAGGTCAGCATTTATGCTGGAAAATTCCCACTCCTGAAAACTTACTCAGATGCCCCTGCTTGGCCAAAGTTGAACACTCCCTTTCAGCTAGACCAGCTTGGTTCTCTTTCTCCTCTGAGTTCTTGTAATGTCTTGTGCATGTTTTTGGCTTAGGGCCTGTCGCCTCATTGGAATAATCAGTGTGTACTGATCACTCCAGGGAGTGAGTGTATAATGTTTATCTTTTCATTTAGTTTCCGTAACGGCCCCGTGAGGTATGGAGTGTCACCATCTCCATTAAGAAGAAATTAGATGCTAAGCGCTGTGGCCAGTACTACTGAGAGATGGAGGCTGAGCCTGTTAGTGATGATGCTGCGATGGTAGGCGGAATGGGGATCAGTCTAAAGAAACCAGAGCCCAGGGCTTCCTTCCTTGTGTGCCCCCAGCTCTGCAGTTGCCTGAAAGCATCATTGTCTTTGGTTAAGTTTATTTTATTTTTTTTAAATATGAACGATTTCAAATTTACCCAAAAGCAGAGAAAAGTAAATGAACAGACTAGCGTGTACCCACCACCCAGACTGAGCGAATGTTAATTAACATTTTGTCACGTTTGCCTCTCAACAAAAGGACACAAATGTGGACACGTATCTGCTTCTCTCGCTCTGTCCCCACAGACAACTCGGATCGGCCGCAGGTGTGTGCGTTCTTATCGTGCGTCTTTATGTTTGCACCACGTGTGTACACTCTTAGGTCCTACAATGTAGTCCTTTGTATTATTGCCGTGTCTGTGTGTGTTTTATAGGGTGACGTAAATGGAATCAATACTGTGGCATCTTTTAATTTATGCTTACCAATTTGATGGGCATAGGACGTTGTGTTCGTTGCCAGTGTGCGGTAAAGTGAGTCAGTGGTACGTGTATCCCCTGTTCCTCAAAGTTCTTTCCCCATACAGGATATGTTGTTATAGGATAGTGAGTAGACTTCCCTGTGCTATGCAGCAGCTCCTTGTTCTTATCTGCTGTACGTATGTGACAGCGCGCCTGTGTTAATTGCAGCCTCTTCATTTATCCCTCCCCTGTACGTTTCCCCTTTGGTAGTTTGCTTTCCAATTGTGGTGTCTGTTTCTTGCTTTTTCTCACTCTTTATTAGGTTTTCAAGATTTGTTCCTATTGATGCGAGTAGGTCTCGTCATTTGCTATAATAGTTACAGAGCTTTCTGCTGAAGTAAATAAGAGCGTAGCTTATTTACTTTTCTTATTTGGAATAGTTATATCCCTATGGAAAAATTTGATGTTATACCGCTCCAGATAAACACCTGTAACTCTAACTCATTCTTTTTCATGCCTGTGTCATATTCCATAGTATGGCTGCATCATTTCAGTGTGACTGGAAATTCATGTTGTTTTCATTAGTTTCTGTTTCTTAGAGTGATACAGTCAGCATCTTCTATGTGTTTCCGTATAGAATGCTGTTTTCCCCCTATAGGATGGAGTTCCTAAAATGAAATTGAACAGGCATAGCTGGATTGGTTTCAAAAAATGTTGTAGCAATGTATAGATGGCAGCTTTCCCACGTGAATTGTGCTTTCCTCAACCTGATGAGAAGGAAGCCGTTCCACTGAGGTTTTGTTGAGCCTTTTCTGGACTACTAGGAAGGCTGAGTATCACTTAATGTGTTCACTGGCCACTCAGTGAACTTTGTGTGTTTGTATCCTGGTCCACATCAATGGGCAGGACCAGAACATCTCCACTGGGCACGGTTTCTGTGAGCAGTGCCCCCTGGGGTTGTCTTAGTGGAAAGCACTTGGTGTCATAGAAATATTAACTCTTTGTGGGTTGCTATGATAGGCTGGTTGCTGTGATAGGCTGGTTGCTGTGATAGGCAATGTTATCCCTCTGGCTAAATTGGGATATTACCTCCCTCTAGATACATATGTATAACTCTAATTCATTCTTTTCAATAGTTGTATGATATTCCTTTATATGAATATACCATTCCAGCTTTACTGAACATTCTTGTGTCCACCCCATCCTACCCTTTTTTTAAAAAAAACTATGCCGACAATATTTTTCACTATGCCCTTATTTTTAACTTATAAGACTTGACCATTTTCTTTTCTCCAATATGATTTTCTGAGTTTTGTGCCCTAAGAAGGTTAACTGATGTATACCTTCTCATTCTTTTCTCCTAAAACATTTCTAACATCGTGACTGTGTTTTTTTTTTTTTTAATTAGGAAATGTAAGCACCATTTCGAGAGAACCCATACTTTCTTGATCTGTAAATATAGCTTAGCTAAGGTTCAGAAACTCATTTACTAGACAGCATTTCCTTTATTTTGGATGCTGGATCAAATGCTCTGCTGAAGAATGATGCAGCGACACCTGTTCTCATCTTTTCCTTGACACCTGTTCTCATCTTTTCCTTTTTCAAGTTGACACTTTGATCTTTCTTGTTCAAATGCTGTGAGGCTCACAGAGTGGGAGAAAGGCACAGCCAGCTAATGCTTGCACACTCTTAGAACGGAGATGTGGATGGATATTTTTGTTTAAAAATCAAGCCAAGGAGTTCCCATCATGGCCCAGCAGTAATGAACCTGACTAGTATCCATGAGGATGCAGGTTCGATCCCTGGCCGTGCTTGCTCAGTGGGTTAAGGATGCGGTATTGCTGTGAGTTGCTGTGTAGGTTGCAGATGCGTCTCGGATCCCTAGATGCTAGTGGCTGTGGTGTAGCCTGGCAGCTGCAGCTCTGATTCGACCCCTAGCCTGGGAACTTTCATATGCAGCCCTAAAAAGCCAAAAAAAAAAAAAAAAAAAAATCAAGTCAAGAAGCAAGGCCATTATAATTGTCCCTGGTATTTACCCTCAGGAAAATGCTGGCCCCGGTGCCTCCTGGAGACTGACAGCTGATCTCTTTGGCTCTGCCATCCTGTCATTTATGATGGTTGAGGCTGCCATTTGTCCCTGGAGGAGAAAGGGAGGCAACCATGACTAGAGAGGGGAGTTCGTTTTGCTGCTGCTTGCAAGGTGGATCGATTTAATGGGGAGAACAAGTTGTGGATCCACTTTCCATTTTTACGGATCCTTTTCAGAAGCCTTCCAGTAGGTGGCAAATAAAAAAGGAAGTTAAATCATTCTAATATTTTGTGTGTGTGTGTGTGTGTGTGTGTGTGGGTTCTGTGCATTCCCCTAACCTTTTGTTGCTACGTGACATGACTTTTGCCATCGTGAGACTGACGTTCCAGTTCCAGGAAGGGCCTGAGGAGCGCACGCCAGTTGCCAGGCATCCTACACATTTGCAAGGCAATGCCGTGTCATTTTTATGCTCCTGAAACCGCCGGTGCAGACGGGGGGCGCGGTGTGTGGGGCGGGGCCGGGAGCGCAGACGGGGGCGGGGCCGGGAGCGCAGACGGGGGCGGCGTGTGGGAGGCGGGACGCGAGTGCTGGGGTCCGAGCCCAGCTCCCGGCGGGCTTTGCGTCGCCCCTGTAGCGCCTTTCGGATGCCGGCTGCTAATCATCCCTGCCGCGTGGGGGGAACAACCGAGGCCAAGAGAGGGCCCGTCTAAGCAGCCCCGCAAAATAACTCAGGTTCGTGAGGCGCCCGGGCTCAGTGGGTATCAAGTCTCCTTTTTAGGGAGCCTGTGAGCGACTGGTTTGCTCGGCTCCAGTCACGGCGTTTGTGAGGCCAGTGCGGGGCTTCCCACAACTCTTGGTGCTTTTCTTGTTTTCAGAAGAAAGAGGTGTCCCGTAACCAGTGGCCTTGCACACCTCTCAGAGAAAGACCTTCGAGCCCTGCCAAAGCCTGGCCGCGACCCACGGCCGCCTGGATTTCCTGACTCTCCCTGCCCCTCACAGCTCCAGGCACCCTGGCTGCCTTCTCTTTAACAAGCCAGGGCCCTTGCCAGCCCCGGGCCTTTCTTTCACGGTTCCTTCTTTCTAGAAAATTCTTCTAGATATGCTTATGGCCGTCTTCCTTGTTACATTCAGCCAAAAAGCAGGGACACGTGTTCTGGCCACCCCGTCTCAAAACGAACATGCCATTTTTTTTTTTTTTAAATACACCTCCCCTCCCCCACTTTATATTTGTTTCTAGCATTTACCAACACCAGACGTTTATGTGTTTATTGCCTCGCCTCCCCTCTCACTGGCAGGGAGCTCCCATCCGCATCCCTGTTGTGTCACATGTCACAGCATTATTCTTCAGCGGGCCCTGGCCGTGATGAGGTGGCCCGAGCTCTGTCCCCTCTGCTGGCTCACAGATATGGGACCTGTCCTCTGGGCAGCAGCTGAGCCTGGGGACATCTGTCCCCTCCCTCACCCCCTCCTGGAAGCAGTGCTTGTTCAGTGGTCCGTGACAGCTTGCAGCTCTGGTTTCCCTGCAAGCCGAGCTCATCTTAAAAAGGTTGGAGCCAAATGATGTTTAAACTATGGATGGGCCCAGTGTGGTGAAGGACTTCCTGCTGAGCAGGTGTGAGTGTGACCGCCCCCCGCCCAGACACCTGGGCTTCAGAGGGGATGGCGAGACGATGTCCCTTAACCAAAGAAGTAGCTCAGGCACCTTAATGGACCAGTGTGGGGAGATAGGGGTGAGGCAGGCAAGCCCTTTGGAACTGCTCAAGTCACCCAGCCCTGGGGAGTCTCTTTGTTTGGGGGGATTGACCCTGCTGTACCTTGCGTAAATCTCAGAGCAGCCTGACCTGAATCGTGCAGTTAACAGGGGAAGAGGATCTCGAAGTTTCTCGTGGATGCATGCGTCTTGCACAGGGAAAGACACATGTGCTGCTTGGCCCTGGTGGGAGAAGCCGAGCAGAGAGGACCAGTGGCCTTTTCTGGGCATCAGAACACTCTAGGCCATGTTCCTGTCACCGGAGACTCGGTGAGGGCTGGCGGGGGCACAGTAGCCCCTATGCTTTTCCGTCGTCTCTGAGGTGGCTCATCACCCCCGTGGAGAAGGAACTGAGAAAAGCCCCATGAGCAGTCTCCCCATGCTTCCAGCCTTCATTTCCCGTGCAGGGGTATCCCAGAGGATGTTCTTTTGTTTTGTGGGTGGACGCTAGACAGGTGTTCTTGTTTTCTACCAGAGATAATGTCATCATCAGCCTGGCAGCAAATCAGTTAGGAGTGTGTGTGTGTGTGTGTGTCTGTGTGTGTGTGTGTTTGAATGGCAAATTAAGCTTTCCAGCTAGGCACTAGAGCCTACGGAGCCATGGACTTTTCTTTCCACGGGGACAGTGTTAATGTGATTACGCTGTAGGAAACGGGAGCACTTGTCAATTGCACTTGACGATTCAGTTGGCGCTGTTCAAGGGTAGATGAAGAATGAGGAGTGGGGGCAGTTTAGAAAGAGAAGGAGTCAGCAGGTGGGGCAACACGAGAGTCAGTCTTGAGTCTACTGGGGTTTTATGGATTTGAAAGGAGTGGAAATTATTATGTGGAAGTTTCAGGTATAAAGGCAAGGAGGAGCCCAATTTTAAAACACAGAGGAGTGGCTTAGGAACACGGACAAAAAGTCGAAATTCAAAATCTGCCCACCCTCCTTTAATGGAGACTGTGGGTTCCTGGAAGGAGAAAGGAGGAAGGAGGGCTTTCTGACTCAGTCTGGGGGATTGAAATGGACAAACACTGTCAGAAACTTGCAAGGAAACCAAAGTTATTGGGGTTCCATTCGCAGGTTCTCAGGTTAAGAAAATTTCAGTGGATTTATTCATCGTAGCCCAGATGTCCATGGACACAATGTGGGTGAGGAGCTGGTCAGTGTTTCTTTGGGGAAACGTGGTGAGAAAACCCTTGGCATCTACCCTCTCTTCTTACTCTTTCTGAATTACGACCGTAACCCCACTTGCGGAGTTGGCTTAGTTTTAAAAATGAAAAAGCATGACTTTGGCATCAAACTAAACTGACTTTAGAATTTCAGTTTAGTACCTGATTAGCAAAAGAGTTTTTTTTTTTTTTTTTTTGGCCTCACTCATGGCACGTGGAAGTTCCTGGGCCAGGGACTGAACCCATGCCACAACAGCAACCCAAGCCTCTGTGGCAACACAGGATCCTTAACCCGCTACGCCACAAGAGAACTCCCTGAATGGCACAAAGTTTACCCTCTTGAACTTCAGTTTTCTCGTTGTCAAATGGGCATTACATCATGCAGGGTTACTTGTAGGATTAGAAAACCGTTGGGAAATAGCTTTTAAAGTAAGCTTTTAATAAGGCTTTAATAAGCAGAACAGATGCTATTGATAATGGTGGGGGGCTTATCTAGGTTAGGTAAGCGTCATTCTTTGCAAGATAACCTATCTTTCGGGGGAGGGGAATTGTTCCCTAGGCTGAAACTTTGTACCTACAGGGAAGCACAGAATAACCTGCATCTTGACCAAGTTTCGTCTACACCCTGGGGTGTGGCTCTGCCTGCCATGCAGGCTTAGTGTTGGGAAGGTGTGGAGACTGTTTCCTCTGGTTAGTGGAGGGAGACGCAGCCAGTTAGGAGCAGTCGCTAAAATGAAAAGAAAGAGAAGGGGGAGTTCCCACTGTGATGCAGCATCTCTGCAGTGCTGCTGGGCCGCAGGTTCGGTCCCCGGCCCCGCGCAGTGGTTTAAGGATCCTGCGTGGCTATAGCTGTGGTGTCGGTTAGGTCGCAACTGTGGCTTGGATCTGATCTTTGGCCCAGGAACTCCATCTGCTGAGGGGCAGCCAAAAAAGAAGGAAAAAAAGGGAAAGAAAGAAAGAGAAGGGAATTTTCAAGGTGAAAAATGTAGAAATGGCTTTCCCGTCATTCAGGCATACAAGTAGGGGAACGTTCGCCATAAATCAGTGTCCTGCGTGGCACAGCCGCGACGTGTCACTTTGACAGGGAAGATGCTTATCTATTTCTGTTCAAAATGGTCTAAAAAACGACAAAGAACTGCCTGTGACGTATAATACTGGATGAGATTGAGAATATCAGTCTGCTCGGTGCCCTTCCCCTATTTGTTCAAAGCCCACTGCGCTCAGTGACATGCTTCCATCTGCCACTGATGGTGTCCATGCTGTGACTGTACGTCCCCTGTCTGGTGGCGGCATTTCATCCAATCTTCACGCCTGGCTTTGGGTCCTGTCATCTCTAGTCACTGGCTTTGAGATTCGGACAAGTTCTTGAAACTTGATGAGTTCAGTTTCCTCATCTGTAAAATAAGGATAAATACTAATAACATAGATTTGTATTTGCATGAGTTTTTCCTTTTCTTTTTTGCTTTTTAGGGCCGTATCCACGGCATATGCAAGTTCCCAGCTAGGGGTTGAATTGGAGCTGTAGCTGCTGGCCTACACCGCAGCCACAGCTACAGCAACGCGGGATCTGAGCTGCATCTGTGACCTACCCCACAGCTCACGGCAACGCTGGATCCTTAACCCACTGAGCAAGGCCAGGGATTGAACCTGCATCCTCATGGATGCTGGTCGGGTTTGTTACCACTGATCCACAACTGGAACTCCTGGGTGAGTTTTAGATTGCTGGAGAAACCCAATCGTCACAACCTTCGTGGTTCACAGCAAAGCAGGTGTATTATCTGACAGTTCTCAGCTGCCAAAAACTCCGGAGTGGGTGTTACAGGGCCAAAGTCTAGGTGTTGCAGGGCTGCGTTCCAGCTGGAGGGACGCGGGGAGAACCCGTTCTTTGTCTCTCTGAGCTTCTGGAGGCTGCCTCTGTTCCGGTTCCTGACCCTGTCTGCATTGCATCGCTGGGACCGCAGCTCCTGGAGTCCCAGGTCCTTCTCTGAGTCTGACCCTCCTGCCTCCCTCTTAAAGGGCCTTTGTGATTACATCGCACACAGCCAGATAATCCAGGGTGCTCTCCCCATGTCAGGACCCTTAACCCCACCACAGCTGCAAAGCCCCGTCACTACGAAGCTAATGTCCGCAGGTTGCAGGGGCAGACGTGGCCATGTTTAGTTCTGTTACTGAAGGATGCTGCAGGGAGGTGAATGGAAATGGGTGTTGCAGCTTTATGCACACACACGCATGTAGACTCTGTTCTGGGACAGTGCTCTGTCCGGGATACCCCACACTCCCCTCCTGGGGACATCTGCCGTATTGCTTTGCTCTTGGCAGCTTGCCTTTCTTTCCTTCCTTCCTTCCTTCCTTCCTTCCTTCCTTCCTTCCTTCCTTCCTTCCCTCTCTCTTTCTCTCTTCTTTCTTTTCTTTCTATCTCTCATTTTCTTTCTTTTTTTTTAATTTTATAATGGTTTTTATTTTTTCCATTATAGCTGGTTTACAGTGTTCTGTCAGTTTTCTACTGTACGGCGAGGTAACCCAGTTACACATACACGTATACGTTCTTTTTTCTCACATTATCATGCTCCATCATAAGTGACTAGATATAGTTCCCTGTGCTATACAGCAGGGTCTCATTGCTTATATATTCCAAAGACAATAGTTTCCATCTATTAACCCCAAATTCCCAGTCCATCCCACTCCCTCCCCCTCCCCCTTGGCAATCACAAGTCTGTCCCTTTAATGTAGTGATTATTATACTAATCAGGACTCTGTCTGTTTTTAATAAGGGAGCTTGAAAGACTAATTAAGAAGTACCTTGGTGTGTGAGCTTGGTCGGCACAGCTTGAAGCATTTTCCCTTCAAGTTACCTGTTGCTATATCTGCCTCAAACAAGAGTTAAAATAAAAGGAGTTCCTGTCGTGGTGCAACGGTTAATGAATCTGACTAGCATCCATGAGGATGTAGGTTCAGTCCCTGGCCTCATTGGGTTAAGGATCTGGCATTGCCATGAGCTGCGACCGCAGTGGAGGTCACAGATGTGGCTCGGATCTGGCATTGCTGTGGCTGTGGTGTAGGCTGGTAGCTACAGCTCTGATTCGAACCCTAGCCTGGGAACCTCCATATGCCATGGGTGTGGCTCTTAAACAAAACAAAACAAAAAAACAGCAACAAAAAAAACCAAACCAACAAACAAAAAATAGGCTTAAAAGGGTACTTAAAATAAGAGCCCAGGGAGTTCCTGTTGTGGTGCCGTGGAAGCAAATCCAACTGGTATCCATGTGGATGTGGGTTCAATCCCTGGCCTCGCTCAGTGGGTCAGGGATCTGGCGTTGCCGTGAGCTGTAGTGTAGGTGTCAGACTTGGCTCGGATCCTGCGTTGCTGTGGCTGTGGTGCAGGCCAGCAGCTGCAGCTCCAATTTGACGCCTAGCCTGGGAACTTTCGTATGTTGCAGGTGCAGCCCTAAAAAAGCAGAAATAAATAAAAGAGCCCACCAGGGAGTAGGCATGTCCCCGCCCCCACGGCCAGCTGGGATTAAGCATTAATGTCCATCTCAGCTTCGGGGTTATGGTTTTGCCCACTACTTGGTTCTGATGGCCCCTGGCCCCTTCCAAGTTTGTGTGTTTGGGATCAGGAGGGGATGCTGGATCTTGGTCCCCGAAGAGTGGGACCTGAGTGTCCGCTGAGTCTGATTTCTCTGCCGTAAGGGATGGGAGTGTGAAAGGGCAGGGACCTTCTGAAGAGCCATCCGTGGGGAAGAGTCTGTCAAACAGGAGGTCTGTGGGGCTGCAGAGGAGTCTGGCGAAGATCTCACGTCGTCCAGTTTCCTCCAAGTCGTTACCTTTATCATCCAAGTGGAATATAGTCTTGCAACCATTGTGTCTGTGGCCCGCGGGGGCACTTTACGTGCCTTTTAGTGTTGCTAGCCCTTAGTGCCTCGGAGGAGACTCTGTAATCCCGGAGGAACAGAATCTTTTATTCTGTCACCTCCTCCCCAAACCAGGCTGCCATGAGTACGCCGTGTGGATATGCCAAGAGCAGAACAACTGACTCACTCGGCTTCCAAGTCAACCTTTCACTAGGGACTGGAGAAGAGGAGATAGAACATGGGACTGTGGTGGCGAAGTGCAGGGGAGAGCTGTGCTGTTAAATGAAGCGTGTTCTTTAAAAGATGGCAGGAGGCATTCATTTGGAATTTATTTCTCTTCCGCATTTGGATTACGGAAGCAATTAGCGGTAAAGGTTTAGCGCCAGAGAAAACCCTTAGGAAACCCCAGATGTCATCCGCGATGACTGTGCTGGTGTGTTGCCGCTTTCCCCAGTGACGGGCGTTGTCATCACCCTTTCCGGTGGCTTTAGATTCAGGGTTGTATTTGCAATGAGAATTGATCTGGGCAACAATCAGACTAATCAGGTGAATGTTTAAGAACGTTTGTTTCATCATGGTTCTTGGACTGTTACAGAAGGTGGCTAGTTATTGTGGAATCTGCCAGTTGAAGAAGAAGAGGGAATTTCTGAGTGGAAAAGAATAGCTGTTTTTAGTAGGAGTCTCCTGATTTCTAGGCGTAAATAACTAAGTTCACGTTAAGAAGATAGCTCTAATTTGAACTGGTTAGTGAGACACAGGTCTAAATTAATAAGGGCCTGATTTATATGTTTTTTTTTTTTCTTTTTTTAAAATGGCCTGTAACATATGAAAGTTCCTGGGCCAGGATGGATTGAATCTGAGCCGCATCTGTGACCTGTGCCACAAGCTGCTGCAATGCCGGATCCCTAACCTGTTGTGCCACAGTGGGAGTTCTGACTTACTTAACCTAGTATAAGAGTCTCTAATTCATGTTGCTGCAAATGGCATTATTTTGTTCTTTTTTATGGCTGAGTAGTATTCCATTGTGTATATGTACCACATCTTCTTAATGCATTCATCTGTCGATGGACATTTAGGTTGTCTCCATGTCTTGGCTCTTGTGAATAGTGCTGCAGTGAACATACAGGTGCATGTGTCTTTTTTAAGGAAAGTTTTGTCCGGATATATGTCCAAGAGTGGGGTTGCTGGGTGATATGGTCATTGTGTATTAGTTTTCTGAGGTATCTCCATACTGTTTTCCATAGTGGTTGTACCAGTTTGCATTCCCACCAGCAGTGTAGGAGGGTTAACTTTTTTCCACACCCCCTCCAGCCTCTGTTATTTGTAGACTTACTAACGATGGCCATTTTGACTGGTGTGAGGTGGGCCTGGTTTTCTTTAGGTCAATGGGCTGCATTAGTACAAAATGTCATTAGTGGTGTAACAATTAGTGGCGATATTTAAGTGAAGATTCTACCGGAAAGAGTTAGTGCCACTTCTCAAATTGTCAAATTTCTGCTTGGATTGTTGCTTAGACACTGAGACCCTCCACTCCACTCCTGTTATTATTCATTTGGATTCTCTGGGGTCAGTAAGACTGCCGTTGGGGTTAGCAGGCAGGTTTTCCTATTTTAAAAATGCATTCTGCTCTGGAACAGTAGGTCTCAAAGGCACCTACCTGTTCCTTTATTGTTTGAAGCCAAATATTACCAACTTCATTTTCTGCTGCTTAGGTTTTTTTCATCCCCCCCCTCCCATCAGCCCTTAATATTGTCCTGGCCTGACACTGGGGGAAATAGTAGGCTTAGTGGAAAAGAACATTTTAATTTATGGTCCAAGGCCTAGGCAATGGCTGTCTGTCCAGTTGCACGTTGTACTAATGGCAGAGGCTAGAGGCAGTGCTGTTAATAAAGTTAATAACGCCATCGATCTGATTTGTATGTAGAATGGCTTGAAAGCATGGAGAGGCAGTGAGCCAATAATATGACTCAAAGCTCACGGGGCAGGTCATTCCAGCACCATCTGATTATTTCTTGGTCTAATTTAGGATGGATATAATTTTATCGAGCAACTGCTTTAGTGTACTCTTGTGAATCAGAAAGACAGCCTGGAATTCCTGATTCTGCTTGAAAATCAGAAGTTTCACCGGTTCAATTTGAGGACTGTTTGGGGAGCACCGAAAATGTTCAAGTGACAGCACGCTGTCAGAGACTAAAGGCTTGTCCGTTCTGTGATTAAACTGTTTGAGAAAAGAGTTTATTTTAAAATCGTGTTTGCTTAGAGGAACCAGAACATTAGCTACTCTTCTCAGATACTAGTGGATATTTCTTCTTCTTCTTCTTCTTCTTCTTCTTCTTTTTTTTTTTTTTTGTCTTTTTATGTAGAGCCACAGCCGCGGCATATGGAGGTTCCCAGGCTAGGGGTCTAACAGGAGCTGTAGCTGCCGGCCTTCGCCACAGCCACAGCAACGCGGGATCTGAGCCGCATCTGCAACCTTCACCACAGCTCATGGCAACGCTGGATCCTTAACCCACTGAGCAAGGCCAGGGATCGAACCCGCAACCTCATGGTTCTTAGTTGGATTCGTTAACCACTGAGCCACGAAGGGAACTCCCTGGATATTTCTTCTTAACAACATCAGGTTAAATAAAGATCATAGAAATCAGGAAAGCAGAATCCAGAGAGTCTTTTAAAATTCAAGTTTAGTTGATTTACAGTATTGTGTTAGTTTCAGGTGTACAGCAGAGTGATTCAGTTTACATACATACATATATATATACACATACATACATAAATATATATATTTCAAATTCTTTTCCATTATAGTTATCATATTGTAAGATATTGAATATAGTTCCCTGTGCTATAGGGTAGGTCCTTGTTATTTATCTTCTTTATATGTAGTAGTGTGTGTGTTAACCCCATACTCCTAATTTATCCCTCCCCCCATAGATTCTTGTTTTTACTTTTTATAATAATAATTGCTGGTGAATAGCTGTGTTGCCCAGCGTATCTGTGGGCGTGGCTCCGTTCTGCATTCTGGCCCCAGCGTATAACAGCAGATTTACAGGTAGGGTGCTCTGAATGACTCCAGGAATTTTTTTTTTTTTTTCAGCAAGTACAAGGTCCATGTCTCGCTGTAGTTCCCAGAACCCTGAACTGTATGTTTTAAACTAGCGCATCTTCCGTGCCCGTGGATTCTGTGCTGTTTTTCCAGGGAGCTCAGGGAAAGAAGGATCTTCCAGAGCCGGGTGCCATTTCTTTCTTGCTCATTCATTGGTAACTTGGGAGTTGGGATCGTTTCCCACAGAGGGGACTGGGTGCTCTCCTCC
>PVHT021183707.1:8355704-8372658 GCA_004024745.2 Catagonus wagneri
GAGTCTTTGAAAGGATTATTTCCTCCTGGGTGCCTGACCTGCAGTCAGAGGAAGCCAGCCTCCAGGTGATGATTTGATTTGCTTTGAAATGTGGAAGAAACGGGGGAAGGTTTCGGCTTTTGTGATTTGTACAGCTTATCTTCGGGAGATGAAAATATTTAGCATTTCAAGAAGAATTTTTTATTGGACCTTTTCAGTAATTCATCAGAGAGATTTAATTTAGATGGAAACTTGGTGTGTTTCTTTTAAAAAGCCCAGTGGTTTTCTTCAAAAATCAAGTAAATATTGTGTTTCAGCTTGAAAAAATGCAGTTTTCAAGGCACTGGAATTTTTATTTCTCCCATGATCTTGCATTTCCTAAAGTCCTTTATCTATCTAAAAGTCTGCCCTCTCTCTTTTTTTTTTTACTTCTATAACCAAGAGGATGGTTTATACCATGTCATAAATTCGTAACTAGTGATCTCAGGGTTATTCAACTGTAGAATATTACTTAAGCATTCAGGCCCATCAGTGTGTCGTTTAAAATGTATCCAGAAAGTCCTGGGAGCTCCCCAGTGGTCTAATGGTTAGGACTCTGCTTTCACCGCTGTGGCCGGGGTTCAATCCCTGGTCCGAGAACTGAGATCCCACATCATGCTGCCACATGCTGCAGCCCAGCCTCCACCCCAGCCCCCATATATATATAAATATATGTATATAAAGATTCAAAGAACTTTTATGCCTCGGGGGAAACCTTCGGATTTCTTTCTGCATACGCTTGCTTAGAAAGCTAGAGGAATATATTATACAGGCTGGAAGGGACAGTATTATTTTTCCCTACACTGAGTGAAAGGTCATTGGGTATGTCATTTATTTTGTGGATCTGCAGTGCAGGGGAAAACCCAAGCAGAGCCTCATTTAATGGTGATCCTCCTAGCTGCCTTGGGCATCCGTGGGTGCCCAGTTATCATCAGGAACTGAGGCACAGAGAAGAATGACTCAGGACTTCTGCCTGCACGCAGGCAAGCCCGCGAAGGACCACGATGGCGCGTGTCCATAGGGCTGTGAAGCCAAGTGTGTGAGCCTCCGAGTGAGGGCCTCCTTCTCTCTGAGTGGAAGACAAAATGAGAAGGTCCTCAAAGATAGGGAAATATATAAGCTAGGTCCTTTAAAATCTAAGTGGCGTTTTGCCAGATAGAAAAAGGGATGGCATTTGAGGAAAGGGGGAGGCGAGTGCACTTGAACCCCGGCTGGTGGTGGGAAAGAGCAGGAGTGTATCCGGGAAATGCCAGCTGACCTTTGCGGTTGGGTGGAGGTGGTGTGTGCGTGGTGGGCCGCATTTGTGTTGGGGAGGATGGCTCGCATGGAAGATGAGCCTGCAAAGCGGGGGTCAACTGGAGAGAGCTTTGAATGCCTTGCGTAACTTGCAAAGGAGTTTAAACTTTATCCTGTGTACCTCGAAATTTTAAGGGGAGGGGGAAGCCGCCAAATCAGAGCCTTGCTTTTGGCAAAGTAATTCCAGTAGCGGGTAGGAGATAGTAGGTGGAAGATAGGCTTGCTGGGGGCAGAGGGGCCAGGAGAGAGTCCTGGGAGCAGTCCTGGGTGAAATAACTGGGACTTGAACCAGGGCAGTGGTGCAGGGATGGATACACAGAGGGGCAGCTGAGAGTCTTTTTAATGCAAGACCTGAATGAACTTGGTGATGGAAATGAGAGAGAGGGAGAGGAATGAGGTTGAGTTCAAGGCTGGGTTCCTGCATCTGGGGGTGGGGGGGACCCAGATAGGGGCTGCACTGGTAGGCAGCCAGAAAGATGAGATTTGCACAGAAGAGATGAGAGAGGTTACAATTTAGATAAAGTTTAGGGGGTGGTGTGGAAACTGGAAACAGCAGATTTTGAGGTGGGGGGTGGAGAAAGGGCAAGGGAGGGGTGAGGGCGAAACCTCGGGGATCACTGACGCTTGTGGGGGCAAAAGGAGCAGGTGGTGATGGCGAGAAGCTGGATGTGAAGGAGACAGAGAGACCTGTGGTTACACCAAGTGGGGAGTCCCGGGGAGAAGGCCAAGGCCACCGGAAGTTACACAAGAGACTGGTGGGGTGAGCGGCAAGACAAAGGCACTGGAATGAGCATTTGGGGGGTTCCCGCCGCCCCTCCCCCGGTGCCCAGCCCCCCTAGTTCCAGTCAAGGGGTGACAAGGGGAGAAGTCAGCTTACAGATCGGGACGGGAGTATGAGGCAGGGGCGGCCAGCGCACAGGCTGCCCTTTCAAGGTGCAGGTGCGATTCCATCTTGCTGGAAAGCGCTGCCATTCAGTTTTCAGTGCACCGCGCTTGCATCGGATGGCTCAGGGCGTGCAGCCTGCCTTGACCTCTGATGTCTTTAAAACTCGGTAACTCTCTGTTCCTGCTTGCCTTCTTAGGAATGTATTTCCTCGGGTTGTCTGGAGGCTTTCTGGCTCTCAGATTGTTTTTCTTGCCGTCTCCTTCCCTGCGACCAGCCCCTGCGACCAGCCCCTCCTGGTCTTCTGTCTCCCTGCCTCCCTCTCCCCCTGCCCCCACCTCACAGGTGCAGACACGCATCCTGTGCATTGCAAGTGCCCCAGCTCTTCATTCAGAAGTTTCTGCTTCTGATGTTTTATTTAGCTTTTCCGGAACAGGGAAAAGTGTCTTCCAGGGATTTCTGTTTATTGCAGGAACAATGACAATTTACGCTCATCTTATAGCCCCAGAGAAGACCAGAGAGTTCTGGAGAGCTGAAAGCTGGGGAAAATGGACATGGTTCGGCTCAGTGAGGAAGCGAGGTGGCTTTGCTCATCCGGGTTTGGTTGACAGCTTACCCAGGGGCAGCATCTGAGGCTCCCTTGCTGTCACTTCGCAGGGCAGGCTTCCTACCAGCAGCCTGCACCAGCCCAACGCAGTGTCTTGAAAAGGACCTGGGAAGGGTTAGGAGACTGTGTTTTCTTTTCTGACCTTGACCACCTGAGCATCGGTATCTTCTTCAATAAAACAGGTTACAGTAGCTTCCTGCATATTTCTTGGGTTGCTCCACGAATTGGATTCGTTGACAGGGGCCAGAGCGCTTTGTAAATGTCAGATGGTACATCTGGTGATTCGAGTAACTTCTTTCTCCTTTACGGAGGTGATGAGTGAAAAGACTGGTCCAGGTTTTCCGATGTGTTCATCTCCAGGCAGACCCATTGAGTAGAGTTAGGCAGACTTTTAATTATTTATCTATTTTTTTTAATTGTAGCAAAATATATATGACATAAAATTGTCAGTTTAACCATTTTTTCATTTTTTTAAAAGTTTTCTTGAAGTATAGTTGATTTACAAGGTTGCGATAATTTCTGTTGCATAACCAAGTTGATTCAGTTATACATACACACACACACATCCGTTCTCTTTCAGATTGTTTTCCCATGTGGTCTTTTTCTAGGACATCGATTATCACAGGATATTGGGTAGAGTTCCCTGTGCTGTACAGCAGGTCCCTATTGGCCAGTCATTCCGTATACCGCAGCGTGTATGTACCAATCCCAGACCCCCAGGCCGTCTCTCCCCCTGCACCTGTCCCCTTTGGTAACCATAAGTTCTGCAAAGTCTGTGAGTCTGTTTCTTTTCCGGGAGTAAGTTCATTTGTATCCTTTTTTTTTTTTTTTGATTCCACATATAAGTGATATCATATGATGTCTGGCTTGCTTCCATGTCTTGGCTATTGTGAACAGATAGAGGCCCAGGAGTGGGATTGCTGGATCATATGGTAGTTCTGTTTTTGTTTGAGGAACCTCCATACTGTGTTTAAGCCTGCAATTCAGGGGCATTAAGTACATACACACTGTTGTGTAACCATCACCGTTATGCATCTCCTAAAGAACACTGTCACCTTCTGGGATGGAAACTCTGTCCCCATAACTCCCCATTCCCTCGGGTCCCAGCCCCTGGCCCCATCGTTCTACTGTCTCGATGAATATAACTCTTCTAGATTACTTTCTGTAAGCAGAATCATACAGTATTTGTCCTCTCGATTCTGGTCTATTTCCCCGAGTGTGATGTCTTCAAGGTTCACCCATGTTGTAGCCTGTGTCAGATTCCACTCCTTTTTATGGCTGAGTAATATTGCATCATGTGGGAATTCCTGCTGTGGCGTGATGGGATTGATGGTGTGTCTGCAGTGCCTGGATGTAGGTTCGACCCCTGCCTGGCACAGTGGGTTAAAGGATCCAGTGTTGTCACACCTGGGGCGTAGGTTGTGGCTTGGATCTGATCCCTGGCCCAGGATATCCACATGACACAGGGCGGCCAAAAAAGAAAAAAAAATATTGTGTCATATGTTTATAACACTTCATTTATCTTTCATCTATCGATGGGTATTTGGCCTGTTTCCACCTTCTGGCTCTTGTGAGTAATGCTCCTGTGAGCATGGTGTATAAATACTACCCAAGCCCCAGATTTTGAGTCGTTGGGATGTATACACAGAAGTGAAATTGCAGGCCGATTTTCATTCTCATAGGATGGGAGCATATCCTTGGCTTTGTGACTCTACGAGGTAGCTGTCGATAGAGACCCTGGGGGTGGATCTTTTTAAAAAATTCTTTTATTATTTCTTTGAGTACAGTTGGTTTACAGTGTTGTGTCAATTTCTGCTGTACAACAAATTGACTCAGTCATACATAAATATATGTTCTTTTTCTCATACTGTCTTCCATCGTGTTCTGTCCCGAGAGATTGGCTATGGTTCCCTGTGCTGCACAGCAGGGCCTCATTGCTTCCCCACTCTAAATGTAGTAGTTGGCATCTACCAACCCCAAACTCCCCGTCCATCCCACACCCTCCCCCTCCCCCTCGGCAACCACAAGTCTGTTCTCTGTGTCTGGGAGTTTGCTTCTATCTGTAGATAGGTTCATCTGTGCCATATTTTAGATTCCACATGTAAGTGATATCAATGGTATTTGTCTTTCTGACTTCATTTAGTATGAGAAGCTCTAGTTGTATCAGTGTTGCTGCAAATGACATTATTTTGTTGTTTTTAATGGCTGAGTAGTATTCTATTGTGTATAGGTACCACATCTTCTTAATCCATTCATCTGTCAATGGACATTTAGGTTGCTTCCAAGTCTTGGCTATTGTGAATAGTGCTGCAATGAACACAGGGGCGTATGTATCTTTTTGAATGAAAGTGTCTGGATATATGTCCAGGATTGGGATTGATGGATCATATGGTAGTTCTGTGTTTAGTTTTCCTGAGAAACCACCACACTCTTTTCCATAGTGGTTGTACCAGTTTACATTCCCACCAGCAGTCTAGGAGGGTTCCCTTTTCTCCACACCCTCTCTAGCGTTTGTTATTTGCAGACTTATTAATGATGGCTATTCTGACCAGTGTAAGGTGGTACCTCATTATAGTTCTGACTTGCATCTCTCTAATAATTAGTAATGTGAGCATTTTTTCGTGTGCTACTGACATGGATCTTGTTCCACTTCGTGGAGGACAGTGGAGGGGGGCATGTACAAAGCCTTCCACAGTTCCTTCCCTGTCAGACCCCTCACTGGGAGGAGAAATCCCCCTTGGTCCACGTCAGACAGACGTGAAGGGGCAGGGACAGCCCTGGGCTGGGGATTCCCTGAAGTTGCTATGAATTGGGTTTTTTTGGGCAAAAGCCATTGGCGGTGACCAGCCGCCCCTGGGGACGTCTGATTCCATATATCACTCAGTGATAAATCTGTCCTGGGTGTTTATGTATGTATATTCCATAATTGCTGTTCTGGCTGAGTCTAGAGGTCGCTGTCTATGCAGGGCGTGTGGGGAGAGCCCCCTCCTTGGCCAGTGGTTGTGGATTTGGGTGCAAGATCTTTGCTCTGACAGATTCCATTCAGTTCTTTCCAGAAATGCTTGTCTTCCACCCCTCAGGTTTGTGCGAGTAGGTACAAGCCTTGACATAGACGGGCCTCTCTTGTAAGAGCTGGTGTTCTAGGAGGAACACTTGTCCTGAAGACTCACAGTTCTACTGACTTCCTCTCACTAGAAAGGACTTAAATTATATATATTTTAAATATTTATATGTGTATATAATATATTTATATCTTAAATATATTTTATAAAGGTATACTTATATATTACATTTTATATACATTATATATTTAATATAATTAAAATAGAAACACACTTATATTAATATATGGCATTAATATATATTTACTAATATATAATATGCATATATATTATACATTAGTATATATAATTTATATATCAATTATAACTATATATCAATATATTTTAATATATAATTTCACATAGTAATATATGTACTATATATTATATAATTACATATTACTATACTATATTTTACTATAATATATACTACATATTATATAATTACTATAATTATATATTACTACAAGAAATATATAGAAATATATATTTTTATATACAACACAATAACAATTTCATATGTTAATATATAAATATATATTAATACATAAAATATAAACTATACGTATAAATCAATATGTATAAAATTTTATGTATTAATATATGATTATGTGTTAATATGTAAAATATATAAACATCTTATATAATTATATATTAATATGTTTATGTTAGTGTAAGTATATTATATGTAAATACTTCATATATTAAATAAAATGTATAATAGACGCACTTAAAAATGCATATATATGCTTGTCTTCCTTTGGTCCAGATGCGGGACAGGTGCACGCCCCGTAGATGGCAAAGGCATCACTTTGACGTTGGCTGAGAAACAGAGGCCCTGGGGCACCGGGATTGGAATGTCGTTGGTCCTTCTAGTGGTTTCTTTAGATGCAGGAGGGTTTGTCTCTGATCGTAACTGTTCAGGAGCCGTGCTTGGAGTCTCTGAGGAAATAAGTCGCTCAGAGTCTAGGGACAGAGACTGGTTTTTCCCTGGCCTGCGCTGCACAAAGCCCGAGGAACCGAGATTAGCAGTGGGCCATGGCCGGGTCTGTTTTTGTTGGACACGGTCGGGACTCTGTGCCCCAGCTTGAGAGCAGCTGGGGTTGAGGAGGTGGCAGATGCGGGCACAAGGCAGCCACCGGGGCTGGGGACTTGCTGACCACCTTTCTGGAAAATGAGGCTCTCTGACCCCAGTGTCCTGCTCACATTTTCACTTGGGTACTCTGGCCTCACAGACTTAATTTCTATTTTCAGGCAGGCAGGTCTCCCCACCTCTGGGCATTGTGTGTGTTTTTGTTTGGTTTAGTTTAAAAGAAAAGTAAAGTGTTTACTGCAGACGTGCTTGGCCCTAGCAGTGAATTTAACCAGGTCAGTACCTCGTGTCACAGCGAAGCACATGTTAATTACACCTTTCCCTGTCCGTGAGAATTCACTGCAGGTTTGTGACGTGCTCTGACATCTTGGGGGGAAATGAAAGGGCCTGGGAGGGAATTCTTGCTGTGCCACAGTGGGTTAAGAACCAGACTATAGCGGCTCAGGTTGCTGTGGGTTAAAGGGTCCAGTGTTGCTGCAGCTGTGGCTCAGATTTGATCCCTGGCCTGGGCACTTCCATATGCTGTGGTATAGCCATTAAAAAAAGAAGAAGAAGAAAGGCAAGGGCCTCAGAGGAAATCTAGAGGTTTTCGTGTTACCTTCTCATCTGGGGTGGGGGTGTTGACGGCTTCAGTGCACATGGTCTCTCCTGTAGGAACCTTTCTCCAGCTTTCCTGTTGCTCCCAAATGACTGCCACACGCTTGTCCTGCAGGGTGGCAGATGGCACTGGGAGGCGCCACACCACATAGGCATTCTTGTGTCCCTTTGCACGAGGCCACATTTGCCTGTGCCTACTCTTTGCATAAAGAAGTTTGGTTAGGAGTGTGGAGGATGAAAAAGTCATACAGGAGTTCCCTGGCGGCCTAGTGGTTAAAGCTTCATTGTTGTTACTGCTGTGATACAGGTTCGATCCCTGGCCCCGGAACTTCTGCATACTGTGGGCGCAGCCAAAAAAAAAAGTCACACAAATGCTAGGAATTGTTCTTATTGTTCTCACTCAGGTTGATAGTGTGGTAAGAGGAGCCGCTGGGAAACCCCGTATCTCTTGAATCTAAGCTGCTTGTTTTTCTCCCTCTTTGTTCACAGCGGGGCCTTTTCAGAAGTGGTCTTAGCGGAAGAGAAGGCGACTGGAAAACTGTTTGCGGTGAAGTGTATCCCCAAGAAGGCGCTGAAGGGCAAAGAAAGCAGCATAGAGAACGAGATCGCCGTTCTGAGGAAGTAAGTACCTGGGGGGCTGGCCTGCTTACCACACCACTTGGTGGATGGTGCCCGTGGGTGGTACCTGTGGGTGGTGCCTGTGGATGGTACTCATGGGTGGTGCTGTGGGTGGTGCCTGTGGGTTCTACTCATGGGTGGTACTTGCGGGTGGTGCTGTGGCTGGTGCCTGTGGATTGTACCTGTGGATGGTGCCTTTAGGTGGTACTCGTGGGTGGTGCTGTCAGTGGTGCCGTGGATGATTTGTTGGGTCTCTGATCTGAGGGAGGGAAGAAGCCGCCCAGAGGTCGGAGGGGGCGACTGAGGATGCTGGCTGTCAATGGGGGCTGGCCGTTGAACCCTGACCGCCATTCGCGTCACGCATCCAGGGCACTTTCCATGTTATACATCATCTCCTGAAGTTCGTGGCAGTATTTTGAGGTCATTATTCTTCCCCCAAAACGTGGCAGTCAGGTGGACTCGGCTTTGAGCGGAGACCCTGCTGCTCTCTCCAGCTGGGTGACCGCGAGCCGGTTCCTGAGCTCTGTGCCTCCTCCGTAAAGAGGAGTTAATAATACCCATTAGGTGTTCTCAGGATTGAGTGAGATGCTGCTTTGTCTGGACAGCGGCTGCTCCAAAGTAAGTGCTCAGTGAAAGGGTTGCTGCCGTCGCCACTGCCACCAGTACTATTACTGTTTTCTTTTTGTTGTTGCTGTGTGTTATAAGAAAGAGGTAAGGCTGAGAGCTGGAAGTCGCTTCTCCATCTCCTTGCAGCTCAGATGTGGCACAGCCTGGGAGGTCAACCCACCAGGGTGACTCTCACAGTCTTTGACGGGTCTCCCGCTCTGCGCCCCCCATGACACCAGGCATCCAGCAAGTTCTGGAGCTCGCTGGTTAAGTGCTTCGTGACTTCACTGAGTTTTATTTTACTCCCCGTGTTACAGAACCTGAATTGGGCTCCGGGACAATTCCCACATTTTGAGGGGGGGCAGGGTCTCCCCAAAGCAACAGGCAATTCTTGGTTGTCAGCAGAGTGTCTGAGAATTCAGTTCTACACTGTGGACCTGGAGATAGAATCAGATCCCGCAGGTAAGGGGCTCATTGCCACGAGACCGCCACGCACTTCAGGCTCCAGCCTCGAGCTCAGGTTGTTGCCTGTACTTCCAGCTGACCAGCTATAAATCAGAGGTTCACTCGCCCCCCTCCCGGGGTTCAGTTAATTTGCTAGTATGCCTCCCAGAACTCGGGAAAACCTGTCTGCTCACTCGATGACGGAATATTACGGAAGGCTGTTATTAAAGGAGGCGAATCCACAGCTGGGTGAAGAGATACACGGGCGACGTCCTGAGCAAAGGAGCGTCTGCCCTCTTGGAGTGTGGGGCTGGCCTGGGGGCACGCAGAAGCGTGCTGGAAGCCCTCCCAAAAGAGATAGAAAGTTGTCCTTTGTGGGTTTTATGGAGGCAGCATTACACAGTCGTAGTTGATTAAGTCATTGGCCATTGGTGACTGACAACCTCTAGCCCCTCTCCCCTCCCTGGAAATGGGGGTGGGGGTGGTAGGTGGGGATCGAACTGAAACTCCCAGCCCTCTAATCCCATGGTTGGTTCTCCAGGCCTCCAGCCCCCGTCCTTAGGTGCTTCTAAAAGTCACCTCATTCACACCACAAAGACACGTTTGTCACTTTCAACACTAGGGGATGCCAAGGGTTGTGGGCGCTCTGAGCTGGGAACTGTGGACAAGACCAGACATAAGAGAAATGTATTTTGGTCATCTCAGTGACCAGATACGTATTTCTTATAAGTCGCGGTGTCGAAGAACCAAATCAAAATCATGCCTCCAGCACAGTGACACTCATGTAACCACTGTGATATGCCTGGATCCACCCAAACGACGATCTCCCATCAGCGGGGTGTTTAGGCTGCGCCCCACATCGGCACGATCAAGTCACGCCCCATGTCTCACAAGGTTAACGGGGACGAACCTCTCTCTGGGCCCGCTTCTGCATGATTGGAGTGTACCTGAGCCTTGTGGCATGAAGTGTTCAAGCGCCTCTGGTAATAAAACCTGTTAGAGATGTCCTTACAATCTTAGGGGTTTGGAATCAGTGCACAGAAGGCACCTCCGGGCAGATAAGCAGAACAGCATGGAAACAGGCCTCACAGAGCCTCAGAACACAGCGCCACACTCTTCACATTCTCCCACTTTTGCCTCTTGGGAACCAGAGGTGCCCACGGGACGACACTTTGTGGCCATCAGCACAAACCCCGCCCTGCTGAGGCTGGGACCATCCAGCAGCGAATGTGATGTGTGTACCAGAACAGATGGGACTCGGTGGCCTTTTAGGAAAGGGTTTTCTCTTATATATTTGTTTGGTTTCTAGGTTGTCTCTTAGGGACCCACAGTGTTTCAGGTTGTTCTGTGGAGTACTTCATGAAATGATTCTATGGAAAAGAATCTGGGAAAAAAATCTCTCCAAATCCCTTCGCCTTAAGCAGGAAAACACTGTGTTAATGAAACACTTGTTTAAATGGCTCGTTTTCCAATAGAAACTCAGCAGTCGGAACAGAAGGGATGGGCTGGGTGGGCTCAGAACCTTCCAGAGGTTCTTCCTGGGCATCAGAGCTGCCTGCTGCTGAATCAAGGATGGCGCCTTTATTTTTACGTGTCTCCCTCCTGGGTTTAGAAGCCGCAAAGCCGAAGAGGCCAGTCTTTACTCTGGGTGTTGTGTTCCGTCTCCATGGGCAGGGGGGGGCCGACGAAGCCTTCACAAGCCAGTCTGGGTTCGTGCCTCGGTCCTTCTGTTTTAAGCAGTGTCACCACATTTCTAGGTAGACAGCACCTGAAAGCAAGGGAGGGCCAGGGATTAGGAACAGCCCTCGCTCTGCCCCGGAGGTGCCTTGAAGTGCGACCCTTCTTGCAGGGGTGGAAAATAGGGCAGCGATTTCTCGGAACCAGAGGGGCTGTGTCTCCTGTACCGGTTTATGTTCTGGGTCCTCCGCAGATGACTTCCGAGTGGGATAAGGGGCAGTTCCACATCATAAGCAGCCAAAAGCAAGGATATGAGTTGTAAAGAAAAAAGAGTCTGGGGAGTTCCTGCCGTGGTGCAACAGGATCGCTGGCGTCTCTGCAGTGCCGGGATGCAGGTTCGATGGCTGGCCTGGCACAGTGGGTTCAAGGGCCCAGCGTTGCCACAGCTGTGGGGTGGGTCGAGACTGCAGCTTGGATCGGATCCCTGGCCAGGGAACTCCATATGCTGTGGGGCGGCCAAAGAAAGAAAGAAAAAAGAAAATCGTTTAGGAACTGCTCTTAGAGGCTACCCTTGAGGAGTTCCCTGGTGGTGTGGTGAGTTAAGGATCTGGCATTGTGTCTGCGGTGGCTTGGGTAACTGCTGTGGCGCGGGTTCAGTCCCTGGCCCGGGAACTTCCACATGTCACAAGGGTGGCCCAAAAGAAAAAAAGAAGCTGCCACTGAGACATTCATCCATTTCACTGACATTATTAGATCCCTCTGTATCAGCTGGCACTGTTTGGCACTGAGGGTGAAAAGCCGAGAAAAATCCTTGCTGTTCAGGAGCTAAATAAGTTCAGTAATGTTATAGATGCCGTGTGAGAGGTCTGACCAGGGCTGACCGGTTCTTCCTTTGGTGTGGGGTATGAGGGAAGGCTTCCTGGAGGAGGTGGGCCCAGACAATGGCTATTTTCCTCTGAAGGCAGAAAGGCAGAGGGATATTCCAACCAGGAGGAGCAGCGCAGACAGAAGTAAGGAGGTGGGCTGGCGTGGTGGGAACTCCACGTAGTTCATTGGACCAGGCCGAGGGCTCAAGGCGAGACGCGGGAGACCTGAGGTTGGAGAGGCTGGACTCTGAGGGGCTGTACACCTCACTCTGTCCTGCAGACAGTGGGGAGCCTCGAAGTGGTTTATTGGAAGGAACAGTGTGGTCAGGTCTGCTTCCTAAAGGTTATTGTTGCAGAACTTAGGAGGGTATTCTGGAGGGGGCGAGACTTGCTGTGGGGGAAGCAGTTAGGAGGCCACGGGAGGCATCTGGGAAGCAGTGCCTTAAAACAGGAGCTATGGCTTGGGATGGAAGAGGCAAATTGGAATTCCAGGACTTGGGTTTGGGAGGAGTGGGGAGAGGGCTGAGGGGAGAGAGGATGCTAGGATAACTGCTGGGTTTCTGATTGGATCACTGGCTGGAGATGGGCCAGCATTCACTGAGAGCAGAAATAAAGGAGCAGGAGTTCCTGTTGTGGCCCGGCAGGGTAAGAACCCGACATAGTGCCTGTGAGGATGTGGGTTCAAACCCTGGTCTCTCCCAGTGGGTTAAGGATCCGTCCTTGCCGCAAGCTGTGGCGTAGATCGTTGGTGCAGCTCCAGTTGAAGCCTGGGCTAGGAACTTCCATATGCCACAGGCGCACCTGTCCAAAAAAAAAAAAAAAAAAAAAGGAAGAAGCAATCGAGGGGCAGGAGGGCAGCGAGGTGCTGATACAGACAGGCTGGTCTTGGGCAAGGCCAGGTGAAGGGACCAGTTGACGACTGAGGTCTAGAGCTAAACTGTGCTGGACGTTAAAGTTTTCTGAAAAGACACATTCAGACATTTTTTGGGGAGTTCCCGCTGTGGTGCAACAGAATCAGTGGCATCTTGGGAGCATTGGGAGGCAGGTTTGATCCCCAGCCCCCGGCACAGTCGGTTAAAGATCCAGCGTTGCTGCCGCTATGGCTCAGGTTGCGACTGCAGCTCGGATCTGATCTCTGGCCCGGGAGTAAAAAAATCTTTTGGTACTTTCTGGAACCAAATCATTGTAGACAGAGGGCCAAAGAGGTCTGCTTTATTCCAAATTCTGCCACAGACCATGGTCGTCGGTATATTGCCACCCTGTCTTTCGTCCGGGGCGGGGGAAGCCCATCTGGGAGACTGCCCTGCAGCGCACCGACTTTATTGCCGGGTGCGAGATTTGTGTATTTCATTGGTACATAATGAAATACATAAAGTCATGTAGCTAATATATCCGTAAGGACATCTTTATACTTGCTCTGAAAATAGTTCCAAAGTGAATTCCCTGCTTGCTCAGTGGATATTAAACCAAGCTCGGAGGGAATAAAAGCAGGCAGGCTTCAGGGTGGGCAGCTGTCGGCAGGGGCAGGACCGTGTGGGGCAGCACCAGGTTTCCCGGGAGGCACGCTTGGGTCCGGGTCCACAAGTGGAGTGTTTAACGCATTATAAGATATGTCACATCATCAGTGACATTGGGTTGGAGTTTTTTTTCGTTTTGTCTTTTTTAGGGCCGCCCCCACAGCATATGGAGGTTCCCAGGCTAGGGGTCTAATCGGAGCTGAAGCCGCCGGCCTACGCCACAGCAACGCAGGATCCGAGCCGCGTCTGTGAGCTACACCACAGCTCACAGCAACGCTGGATCCTTAACCCACTGAGCGAGGCCAGGGATCGAACCCACATCCTCATGGATGCCAGTTGGGTTCGTTACTGCTGATCCGCGACGGGAACTCTGGCTTATAGAGCTTATAGTTACGGTTGTGTTATTTACTTAGAAGGCAGGCACTACTCAAACTTAATTTCAGGGCAACGTAGAAAGCATTTTTGGAGAAATAGAAAGGCAAGATGCATGAGCAGTCTGCCTTTAAATGAGGGGTGAAGAGAGGGGGTGCAAAAAACTGGAGGGTAGGAAAGAGGGGAAGCAAAACTGATTTATTTAGAGCAGCCTTGTCCTTGATAGTTGGGGTGAGCAAGGCTCAGCCTGCGTAAGGACTCACTGTGCGTAGGTACCATGGCACCAGAATTCAGCATGCTGTTCTAATGGTCACTTTGTTGGCTGCAAAGATCATATTCATTGAGGAAGGAGCCTGGCTAGGAATTGGTTTTATCTCTCATTTAAAATAATTTTTTTCACTGAGCGTGTGACATGTGGAAGTTCCCAGGCTAGGGATCGAACCCATGCCACAGCGGTGACAGTGCCAGATCCTTAACCCGCTAGGCCCCCGGGGAACCCCAAGAATTGCTTTTAAATGGCACATTCTCCATCTTGGAGACAGCTAGGGGGTCTCAGCAGATGGTCTTTGCCCTACTCCCTTTCAATCAGTGGCCCTTAACGCTGGTTGCACATTAAAATCATGCAGGGAGGTTTTTCCAAGCATGCCCAGGGCCCCATCCTAGACCAGTTAGAACCGGAGGTTATAGTGGCTACTAGGGAATTTTAAAAAGCCCCTTCTCCACCCTGGGAGTCTTACATGCAGGCAACTTGGTGTTAAGAACAGCTTCTCTGGGGCCCTTGCCTCATGGTCTCGCCCCCCAGGGGTGTGAAGATGCTCTTCCTCCATCCAGGAGTATGGAAGGCTGTGTACACGTGTGCGTGCATGTGTGCTCACACAAGTGCCCGCGTGCGCATACACACACACCCCAGAAGATGTTTCCTTGAGGTGAGAGGGTTCACTTAGAGGAACATGCCCAAGTGCGGTGTCTTTTGAAGGGCAGGGTTCCATTCGAAGAGAGGGGAGTTGGCTCGAACCCATCATCCCATCAGTGGGCACGGGGCACCAGCCACTGGCTCGGGTAAAGAGTGATAACCACACTCTTTGACGGCAGAAGTGGGCAGCGATGGCCACCCCCGGCCTGGAGATGCCACCGCTGCGGTTGGGCAGGTCAAGAGGACTGGGGGGTAAGCCCACTATCTGATGGGGGTCAGGGCTGCTCAAGGCAGCAGATGCCAAAGCCCAGGATCCTCTAATGGCCAAGGTCAGGATGGATCGTGGGCTGGGTCTTCAGGAGGAAGAGGGAGTCAGCTCCTCACCCAGGCAAGAGCTGGGCTGTGGATGCTTGGGTGTTTTTTGCAGTGACTTGATTCCGTGGCTGTCTTGGACGAGACACGTTCCTCTCGGTGCAGACTAAGTAGAAGGCAGGCAAGCAGCTTGAGCCTGGAAGGAGAGGACAGCTGGCTTTGAATTAAGTATTCGCCTTCAGAGAAAGACTTCTCTGTAAATTAACTCACTTAAATCTGGCTTGCTTCTGCTCCTGCAGCTCTGTTCTGATGCCAGACAGGCCCTTTTGCGTCTTTTTATCACTGCCAAGTGCCAGCTTATTGTGTGTGTTAGAGGAACATACGCTTCAGTAGAAATTCATCGATTCAGGGCGAGCAAAACCACTTTTCCAATGACTGAAAGTGGCTAAGGTGGTAAAACTGATACTTGAGTTTCTCAGGCACCAGTACAACTTCTTAAGGATCGGATCCGCCTCAAAGATGATGTTCCAACACGGAGAGACCTTTCTTCTGGAAAGGAATTAAGGACACAGGCGGGAGGTGTGCAAAGGAATGGCAGAGGCCACGTGATAACAAATAGGAAGGCAGGTCTGTCTCTTATGACCCTCGAACTCTTTGTTACCCTGGAAAACCCTTCCTGAAAGTTCCCTTTATTTTGGAAAAAAAAAAAACAACCCGAAAACACCTAATTCAAGCCAAATGGGTTGAGGGATGGGGTTAAGTTATTTTGTCTAGAAACAGCCAATAGGAATCCAAAGTCTTTAACTCCCAGCGAATAGGAAGAAATAGACAGCTCCAGATTTCAATGGATACTATTATTGAATAGTCAACAGATGCTAATGGATTAATTGAAATAGATGTAATTTAATTAAATGAATAAATTGAGATCTGTAAAATCAGAATTTGACCTTTTGTCCTAACCTCGTCATCTGAAATCTAGGGCCATTTACATCTATTGTTTGATATTTTAAATACAGATACTCTCACTTTGTCATAATTTAGAAACTAGCTGGGAATTCTCTGAGCCTTGTTTTAGGTAATCCTCATAATAAATCTCTGAAGTGGACATTTTTATCCACATTTTACTGTTGTGGAGCTGGGACTTATTTAAGAAATTTCCGGGAGTTCCCATTGTGGCTCAGTGGGTTAAGGACCGGATGTTGTCTCTGTGAGGATGAGGGTTTGATCCCTGGCCTCACTCAGTGGGTGAAGAATCCCGTGTTGCCACAAGCTTTGGTGTAGGTCACAGATGCGGCTCAGATCCAGTATTACCGTGGTTGTGGCGAAGGCCCCAGCTGTGTTTCCGATTCAAGCCCTGGGAACTTCCATATGCCATGGCTGTAAAAAGAACAAAAATTTCCAGAGGGCACATGAGTAGTAACAGGTGGGGCAGGAAGTCAGACCCTAGTCTGTCTTTCCCAGTATGATTTTTTTCTTTTATGATTTTTATTTTTTCCATTATAGTTGACTTACAATGTTTCTGTCAATTTCTACTCTACAGCAAGGTGACCCAGGTATTCTACATGTATATATATTCTTTTTCTCACATTACTCTCCATCATGTTCCATCACAAGTGACTGGATATAGTTCCCTATGCTGTACAGCAGGATCTCATTGCTTATCCACTCCAAATGTAATAGTTTGCCTCTATTAACCCCTGTCTCCCACTCTCTCCCCCTTGGCAATCACAAGTCTATTCTCCAAGTCCATGAGTTTCTTTTCTGTGGCTAGGGGTTCATTTGTGCCATATGTTAGATTCCAGATAGAAGTGATGTCATGGAGTTCCCGTCGTGGTGCAGTGGTTAACGAATCCGACTAGGAACCATGAGGTTGCGGGTTCGATCCCTGCCCTTGCTCAGTGGGTTAACGATCCGGCGTTGCCGTGAGCTGTGGTGTAGGTCGCAGACGTGGCTCGGATCCTGCGTTGCTGTGGCTGCGGCGCAGGCCAGTGGCCACAGCTCCGATTAGACCCCTAGCCTGGGAACCTCCACATG
>PVHT021183707.1:8373658-8406822 GCA_004024745.2 Catagonus wagneri
CAGTGGGTTAACGATCCGGCGTTGCCGTGAGCTGTGGTGTAGGTCGCAGACGTGGCTCGGATCCTGCGTTGCTGTGGCTGCGGCGCAGGCCAGTGGCCACAGCTCCGATTAGACCCCTAGCCTGGGAACCTCCACATGCCGCGGGTGCGGCCATAAACCCGCGGCCATAAAATGACAAAAGGCAAAAAAAAAAAAAAAAGAAGTGATGTCATGTGGTATTTGTCTTTCTCCTGACTTACTTCACTTAGTATGAGAGTCTCTAGTTCCAACCATGTTGCTGCAACTGGCATAATTTTGTTCTTTTTTATGGCTGAGTAGTATTCAATTGTGTATATATACCACATCTTAATGCATTCATCTGTCGATGGACATTTAGGTTGTTTCCATGTCTTGGCTACTGTGAATAGTGCTACCATGAACATACGGGTGCATGTGTCTTTTTCAAGGAAAGTTTTGTCCGAATATACGCCCAAGAGTAGGATTGCTGGGCCATATGGTCGTTGTATATTAGTTTTCTGAGGTATCCCCATACTGTTTTCCGTCGTGGTTGTACCAATTTACATTCCCACCAACAGTGTAGGAGGGTTCCCTTTTCTCCACACC
The DNA here is from genome assembly GCA_004024745.2 of Catagonus wagneri. NCBI lineage: Eukaryota > Metazoa > Chordata > Mammalia > Artiodactyla > Tayassuidae > Catagonus > Catagonus wagneri. The sequence continues at coordinate 8,374,262 of PVHT021183707.1, forward strand.
CTCTCTAGCATTTGTTGTTAACTTGTTTTTTTTTTTTTTTTGTCTTTTTGGTTTTTCTAGAGCCACACCCGCGGCATATGGAGGTTCTCAGGCTAGGGGTCTAACAGGAGCTGTAGCTGCCGGCCTTCGCCACAGCCACAGCAACGTGGGATCCGAGCCGCGTCTACAACCTACACCACAGCTCACGGCAACGCCGGATCCTTAACCCACTGAGCAAGGCCGGGGATCGAACCCACAATCTCATGGTTCCCAGTCGGATTCGTTAACCACTGAACCACGACGGGAACTCCATTATTTGTTGACTTGTTAATGTTGCCGTTCTGACTGGTGTGAGGTGGTATCTTACAGTAGTTTTGATTTGCATTTCCCTGATAATCAGTAATGTTGAGCATTTTTTCATGTGCTTGTTGGCCATCTGTATATCTTCTTTGGAGAAATGTCTATTCAGGTCTTTTGCCCAATTTTCAGTTGGGTTGTTGGGTTATTTTGCTGTTGAGTTGTATAAGTTGTTTGTATATTTTAGAGATTAAGCCCTTGTCAGTTGCATCATTTGAAACTGTTTTCTCCCATCCCCTTAGGGTGTCTTTGTTTTTTTAATGATTTCCTTTGCTGTGCAAAAGCTTGTCAGTTTGATTAGGTCCCATTGATTTATTTTTGTTTTTATTTCTGTTGCCTTGGGAGACTGACCTAAGAAACATTTGTACCGTTGATGTCAGAGAATGTTTTGCTTATGCTCTCTTCCCATTATGATTTGATTCATCTGATGTTTCCATGTTGTTTGAGACAGGGCCACACACTCTTGAGGTAGACAACAGCCCACTGCGTGGGGGTGCTCATTAACAGTGAAAGAAAATAATCTCTAGCCATCTATTTTATATTGCTGTCAGAGGCAGCCTAAAATACTGGTGAAGACCTGAGAACCAGCCTGCCTACGTTTGTATCTGACTACACCTAGAAGCTGTGTGACTTTGGGCAAATTATTTCACTGCCGTTATCTCCATCGTCAGGAGAACGGGGATGATAGTGGTCCTTAACCTCACGTGGTCGATTTAGGGATTAAAGAACTGATGCAGGCACAGCTCTCAGAACAGTGCCTGGCACACAGCATGAGCTCTCCAAATGTTTGCTATTTTTATTGTGATGTGGATGGGGGACATCTTATGAGGCAGTGGGAAGAGAGAGGAGGGGCTTTCCCAGAAGTCACGTCGCGTGAGTACGGCCTCCTCCTTGGAGCCCAGGGACGCTGGCAGAGGAAACAGTGCCAGCCACAGGGGCGGGGGTGGCCCTCATCCAGCAGAGAAAGCACTGCAGTGATAATACCCAGCGTAGTCACAGAGCTGTCAAGAATACATCAGCTTTACTGGAGCTGAAAAATCTATGAACACTGCTGTAACTCTTTGTCTCTCGTACTGTCTGCTGTCCCTGGAATCACCCGGCATTAGAACTGGAAAAAGACCTGAGAGATCCCGGTCCGTTTCTCTTGACCTCCAGGTGGAGAAACAGGACCAGAGGGGTTGAGTGAGTGGCCTGAGGTTGCAGAGCTGGTCAAACAGATGCGCAGCCAGCGTGATGGTTTCTGTCCTCCTTATTCAGAACCCTTCCACATCCCCGGGAGCATCCCCGGGAGAATTCAAGAGAATAACTCTTCTCATCTTTAAAAGTCCCTCCGTGTGCTTGGCAGGGACTAAAGGCTCTGCCCAGGCAGCCTGGCCGGATTCCAGCGTGGGATGTTGGAGCTGGTTCTAGAAGTTCCCCTGGTGATTTCAATTAGATGTGCTGTTCTTTGTGCCTCTCCCTCCTCCGCGGTGCTGCAGGGCTGCTGTCATTGCTCTCGTGTTCTGCCCCCAGCTGCCTGCGGTTCTCTGGAATTTGCTAGAAAGGAGCTCAGAGCTGAGAATGTTTCCTTCCCCTTTCAGGTGTCTTGGAGCACCTTGGTCCTTTGTGCCAGCCTCTTGGCAAAGAATGAAGATAGTACCTCTCAGAAGTGCAGTGGGAAGAAGCCAGCCACAGACGGTGGAATAATTGGGGAAATATGGAAAGTGCTTCTGTAGGGGGAGGTTGTAATCTGGAAACCCTCCCTACCTCTCCCCATCTGGCTGCAGGCTGGGGGTGGGGCGGGGTGCCGAGGAGCCAGGCCCTGCTCCTGTTCCCTCTTTGCTCTGATTGACCCTTTGCCCTCTCTGTATCCTTCTGGAATGTTCTAGAAAAAAAAGGGAAAGTGGCTTTCACAGACTGTCCGGGACATCAGAGTGGGTTTGAGGGGCAGATCCGCCTGTGGGTGGCCCAGAGTGGGTGCCACAGAGAAGGGGAGGCCACTCAAGAGTTGGCCATGGAGGCAAGGTACCATTTGGCAGGATAAACCTGTGGCTTTAAGAAGCCACAGAATTTGCCTTGATGCCAAATTTGTACATATTGATATGTAACTTTTTCTAGTTATCAAAGTAAATTTCCAGAAAGTTGTTTTCACTCGGTGTTAGATATTCTTTCTAGTGGGTCTCCTTGCGGGAGGGAGAGTTACGGATAAAGTGGCCGTTTCTTCAAAACTAGTGTTTCCCTGGATCGCATTGAGGTGGTTGGTTAGAATGGTATTTCTGCACATCCAACCCTGATTCCTTTGCTGTGAGGGCCTGGTGGGGTTTGTTGTCGTGTGTTTATTTAATCTTGGTGGGGCCCCCTCGAGGACAGAGCCCCCCCCTTTTTTGTTGTTGTTTTAGGGCTACACCCGTGGCATGTGGAGGTTCCCAGGCTAGGGGTCCAATCAGAGCTACAGCTGCTGGTCTACACCACAGCCACAGCAACGCGGTTTCCCAGCCGTATCTGCAATCTACACCACAGCTCACGGCAGTGCCGGATCCTTAACCCACTGAGCAAGGCCAGGGATCGAACCCGCAACCTTATGGTTCTTAGTCGGATTCGTTAACCACTGAGCCACGACGGGAACTCCTATATATATATATTTTTGGCTGCACCTGTGGCATTCAAAATTTCTCAGGCCAGGGATAGAACTCGTGTCACAACAGTAACCAGAGCCACAGCAGTGACAACACGGGATCCTTAACTTACTGAGCCACCAGGGAACTTGCTGATTGCCCTAAGCACACTTTCAGAAATAAGCAAAATCCAGTCCACGCTTCAGGGAGCTAGGAGTTAGACAAGGAGGGTTCGCAAAGCACCCAGCAAGAGTGCCTGCGTGGGCTGAGTGCACCTCGGCACAGGCGCTCCGAAGAGGGACCGGTCGTGGTCACCGGGCGAGTCAGAAGGTGATGGTGCTGGGGTGACCTTGAAGGACAGGTGGGCATTTCCTGGGTAGAAGCAGGAGAAGGGAGAACATCTCAGTGGCTGGAACAGCTGGAACAGTCATGAACAGAGGGGGCTGACGTGGGGCGCAGTTTGGAAGCTACAGCAGCGCTGCCGGTGAGAGGGAGCCGGGAGGGTGGGGTGGTTCGTGCTTCGTCCGCTAGGGCCCCGGGGTAACCGCTGAGGAGTGTTGCATAGACGAGGACCGGGAGGGGATGTTGGGAAGATTAAGGGTGACTCCTGAGATATGGCGCAAGGTGTGCGCGGGGGAGCGATGTCGGAGATGGGGGTGTGACTCTGACAGTCCCGGCCGGCCGGAGTGGGTGAGTGCTGAACAGAAGGCGGAGGGTGCTCGTTGCAGCGAGCGATGCCTGCGGCCGAGGCAGGGCGGGCAAGAGCCGACGCGGGGCGGGCTTCCGTAGACCGAGAGCCTGGGCATCAGAGGATGTGCCGCGGTTAGTACCGTCCAGATGCCTGAATTCGCTGGGACGCGGATTCCAGCCCTGAGGTAGGTCGCGATGATAGGCTGGGTTCTTAAGACGGACCACAGGAAGGCGGCACTTCCTATTATTGACAGCGTGCAGTGAGAGGATTCCCGCTCTGAAGCTCCGACTTCCAGAACCGTGGCTTCACCCTGCAGCTTCTGATGGTTTCCGAAGGCTCCTTGTTTTCTCCTTCCGTCTTCTTTTTTCTTCTTTTCTTTCCTTCCTCGCGCCATCTTTCCCTAAAAGGCTTTATTTTTTTTTTCTGTTTGTTTGTTTTACATTTCAGTAGGCTCTAACAGACTTTAAATAGTGTTTCTATGTTGACTGCTGGACTTCCTCCTTCATCACCTCACTCTCCAGCCCTTTCCAAGACGGCTTCTGTCCCCCTCCTGTCCCGCCGTGGAGCTGACTTGTTTCCCCAAAGAGCCCCAGTTAAGGTTGGGTCGCCAGACATCATAGTCTTTCCAAAGCATAGATTCCCTTTAATTTTTCTGAAACTCCAGACCCCGCTGACCGCCACTCTCTTCCTAAAAGCTTAGTTGTGACTTCGTTTAAGTACATTTGCCTCCAGTCATAGTCTCTTCAGCTGCTGGAACAAAATACCCGAGATCAGTAGCTTATAAATGACAGAAACTTAATTTCTACCACTTTTGAAGGCTGGAAGTTCCAAGATCAAGGCGCTGCTTCCTGGTTCATAGATGGCGTCTTTTTGCTTTGTCTTCCTATGGTGGAGTCATTAAAAAGGTGTCCACTCTAAGCGTTTTCTTCTGTGTCTCCCTTGGGCTTTTTTTCCTTAAACAGAGAATCCAGCAGAAATGAATCTGACTAGCATCCATGAGGATGCAGGTTCGATCCCTGGCCTCACTCAGTGGGTTAAGGATCCAGCACTGCCATGAGCTGTGGTGTAGGTTGCAGACATGGCTCAGATCTGGCATTGCTGTGGCTGTGGTGTAGGCTCCAGCTTCAGTTTGACCCCTAACCTGGGAACCTCCATGTGCCGCGGGTGCAGCCCTAAAAACTTAAAAAAAAAAAAAAAAACAGAGAATCTAGAGATCCCATCTCTTCTCTGGAGGCTAAGACTGCCCCGTGAAACCACGCAGGGTTTTTGGGCACAGCCAGAATCCTTCAGTGAGGAGTAGGTGTCCTAAAGGTTTAGTCCTCTGAACGTGGTGGCGTGTGCCAGACCTCTCCTGTCTCTAGGTAATTCTTTAGACTGCAGTTTGCTCATCAACGTGATCTGTAAGTAACCTAACTAACAGATATTTCTGAATTGGAAATCTTGGCTGTACCAATGTAGTCAGACTAAAAAATATATATATGTGTGTGTAGTGTTGTCAGTGAAAGACCGGAACCTGCTGGGGCCAGATGCTTGCCTCCCAGGTCAGAGTATTTTGTATAAAAACTAGTACCTCTGGAGTTCCCACTGTGGCATCTCTACAGCGCCAGGATGCAGATTTGATCCCTTTCCTGGCACAGTGGGTTAAAGCATCCAGCTTCGCCACAGCTGTGACGTAGGTTGCAACTGCAGCTCCAGTCTGATCCTTGGCCCGGGAACTCCATGTACTGCAGGGCAGCCGAAAAAGAAGAAGAAGGAAGAAAAAACAAAAAGTAAACAGAACCGGTGACTCTGCAAGTATTGAATTAGCTACAGATTAAGTCCTCTGAGAACTGCCTTCAAATGACAGCATGAAATGTGCTTTGTATGCAGAAGCCTCACTGTTCAAACAGGGCTTGTTAGCCAGCTCCAGTTCCAAAGACTTAGTCCTGAAAAACTGAATGTAAATTGTAAGAAAATGAAATGTATCATTTAAGCCCTACTGGAAAGGGAGAGGAAAACGAGTCATGGGAACCACGAGGCCTAGGAATTATGCAGGAGTGCTTGGGCTGGCGGCAGGAGGAGATGCAGGAAGGGCCAGAGGCTGGAAAAAAAAAAAAAAGAGTGTTATTTTCTTTCTGCTGCAGGAAGGAGACATCTTTCAAATGGGAATTTCATCTCTTGCTCTCAAGAAAAGGGAGGGTCAAAGTGTTTATCTTGTATTTGCTGTTAACTCAAGATATTCAGTATGCCCAGGTGATGTATTTTGGGCTAGCATCTTCTGAACTCTTTCAGAAGTCATAGATGAAATTTAAGTTGGATAGAAACAATTTCTTGTGAGGGAAGGATTACTGATATTGGAATGAAGTATCTTATCTGGAGACTTTAGAAAATACCATCTATACTGGGACAGTTACAGCTCTACCTAGAGGAAACAGATGGGCTGATGGCTCTTTAATTTGATGGCTTCAGTTATAGGAGGTGGTTTTTCCTTGGCATGTCGTAGAAGAGACATTGTTCTGGCAAACATACATTTTGATACTTGCCATTGTTAAAATAGCTTCTCCCATTTCCAGATGTGGGTTTTTTTTGTTTTTTGTTTTTTTTTTTGCTTTTTAGGTATGCACCTGGGGCATATGGAAGTTCCCAGGCTAGGGGTCTAATCGAAGCTTGTAGCTGTTGGCCTACACCACAGCCACAGGAACGTGGGATCCGAGCCACGTCTGCGACCTACACCACAGCTCATAGCAATGTCAGATCTTTAACTCACTGAATGAGGCCACAGATTGAACCCAAGCCCTCATGGATGCTAGTCGGGTTCGTTAACCACTGAGCCACGATGGGAAGTCCCAGATGTGTTTTAAGATAAACATCAAAGAAGATGCTGTGTCCTGGTAGGACCTATAGATGTTTGTCGTTGTTAACAGTTGTGAATGAGTCTGAGTATCTTCATGTTCCTAATACACTCTATGCTTTGGTCTTTCTCTTTCAGGTAGCGATTCCCCTTTGAGTTTTTATTTTTTCAAGGGCTGCATGAGTGTGATTGTACTAACCAGACTGAGAGTAATCAGAACATTATGATGGCAAGGTAGCTGTCAGCACTCAGGCACAGGGCCCATGTGGTTTCAGTGGAAACAATTTCTGCACTCCTGGGAGCACTGATTTTCCTTTTATCTTCGCATGCGTGGAGAGCACAAAGCTGGGCTTGGGTAGCTTGGGTTCTGGTTAATACCTTGTGAGTGTAGATTCTTATCATGATGCTGCACCCTAGGACTTATGTAAATACATAAAAAGCTAACAAGGGGAAGAGGCTTCTACCAGGTATGTTGCTTTTATTTGGAAAAGTAGCAATAAATTTTAAGTGAGTTTTAAGATTGAGTATGATGTTGACTCTTCAGGAAGAACAAAATTGCACCTTCTTCACAGAAGTCTTAGAGACTGCTGTTTAAGACGTAAGCCATACATGTGAAAGGAGCTTGGATAAAAAATGAACAACCAAGATTTTCCTAGAGAGGCGATCAGGTCTGTTCCTGAAACTTCATCTTTTGCTTACTATGGGTGTGTCTGAGACTGTGCGATGCTAGGGCGTTACAAGGGAAAAATGAAACACGGAGATTTCCATGATCAAGATGCTTCTGTCTTTCATCCGCAGTATTTTGTCCTCTAGAGCCCCAGGGTTCTGTCCTGTTTCTGTGGGTCCGTCTGGGGATCAGCCTTTCTAGCTCCCAGGTTGCTTCCACCATCCCTCACCCGTCAGGTGGAAGGAAAACAATGGCCCTCAGCGTCTAGCCCAAGAGAGAAGGATCTAGTTATGCCTTCTTCCTTCCCTGGGTCAGTTCCATTGTCTCACTTCCTGTCTCTGGCAGGTACCATCCAATACTCCAGGTGATGGGCACCGAGAAACCACACTTGTCAGGCAAGATGTGGCCTTTTTTTTCTATCGTTTCTTCGTTATCTTCAGTTGATGTATCTGTACCAGCACGTAAAGGGGGGGGGCAACAGCATCGGTTACAAGAGGGATTTGCACGTACAGTGGGCAAAGTATTTTCTTCCCATCCCTCACCTTCCTGACTGCCTAAGGCTGAGTTGTTGGTCTTATAGAACCATTGAAATAGATTGTGTATCAAGCAAAGATACCTCTCTTCTCTGAAGCACGAATCCATTGCTGGTTGCCAAAGGGTATTATCTACTCCCTTGCTGGTTAAAAATGTGCCCAGAGCCTCACCCAGTAGGCAGTTCCTGTGTGTACTCGAGCTTTCAATTCACTTGCTTCGGAAATGTTAATTGAGCATCTACTGAGTATATACACACCCAAACCAACTAAACCTATTGGGAAAGACGTTTCACAAAAGAAATCAAGTTGTTATCATAAAACACCCAGGAAAGGTATCATCACAGAAGAAAGAACAGCCTTTTAAGTAAAAATAAAAACCTCCCTGAAGTGCTTCCTTTCCTTTCCTTTTCTGATTCTGACACTGACAGGTGAGAACTTGCCTGACTCTGGCACCAAGAGCAGCTTTTTGGAAGGGCTGTTCTCAGGGGACTTTTCTTACTGAAAAGGCACAGAAGTCACTGAGGCGTGGGTGTCCCCAGCAGCAGAGTCTGGTCTGCACCCCACGTCCCCCCAGAACATTGGACTGTGGTCATATTTTCTTGGTTGCCTGTCCTTTGGGGTTTCGTTCTGTTAGTGGTTTTCATCGTCGTCACTTTTGGCTTCGCTTTCCTCCTCTGTTAATTGTTTAGTTAGAAATGATCTCCGATTACCATGCTCTGATTTTATGGTTTCCTTTCTTTCTAAAGGGAAGCAGACTTCCCTGCCATGTTGGGAGAGGCTGTGGCAGTATATTAACCTAAAACTAATAACAACTGGGGAGTGGCCAGCCCACAAGCGCTTTCCTAAAATACACTCTAATTTCCAAAATAAGCCAGCAACAACAACAGTTTGCCGTCCCTCTAATAATATTCTGTATACAAAATTCCGGAAGATTTGGAGCTAGCAGCATAGTGACCCTTAAGTGGTCTACATTTATTTAGGGTTAGGTGATGGGTCCTAGTGACTTACTGCCTTTGATTACAGCCTGTGCTCCTGGACTCTGGCTGTGTGTTAAAACCACTGGAGCCTACTCTGGATCAATTAAACCAGAAGCTCTGGGGTCTGGACTGGGGGTCTGGACATGAGGATTTAAAAACAAATCTCCCAGGTGGCTTTGGTGTGGGGCCAGGGTTGAGAATCCTTGGCCCAGAAAAACAAACACAGCAGGAAGAGCAGAGCCCGAGGGTGCCGTAGGAACATGCAGGTGAAATGGTTTCTGGAATAACGATTCCTCTTTATGTTTCATTTTAGAAAGATATGTTCACCCTCCTTTTCTTATTTGATAATCAAGAATGCATATTTGGGTTTGGCGAAGCATCTCTGTAGATTTTTTTCCCCAAGATGTATGACTTTGTTGCCAGTGAGCCCGAGAGATAAATGAAGGAACGGAGTTGCTGTAGAAAGGTTGAATTATTGTAGATTTTGCCTTCAGGCTCTTTTAAACAAGGAGTTTTTGTTGTTATTGTTTTTAAAGGGTATATTTACATATGAATGTAAGAGAACGTAAATATTAAGTAAAGGAGTTCATGTCTATGTACTTTGAAATGGGTTTCGTTTATAGCAAATGCAAAGTGAATATTCCCAAGGGGGTGGGAAAAAAAACTTGAGTTCAGTCTTTATTGCAGTGGGCATGGCGTCTAGGGACCAAAGCTGCTGGTTGTCCCTTTGTATCTCCTGTGTGGGTGACAGCTTGCAAGGCTCAGAGATCTGCCAGATGTGGGCCAGAGTGACTGGAGCTGGTTTGGCCACCTGAAGAGGGTGAACTTATTAAGAGTAATGATTAGGTGCACTGACTGCATACTTGGCAGCAACCCCTAGGGCTCTGGGCCACAGAAGTTAAATAGGCACACCCAGGACAATCTGTAGGAAAACAAAGAGAAACCTTGATCTCAAAAAGTGCCTGCTAATTGTTTGAGGGTTTGTGGATAAATGTAGTCGGGACCTCCAAATCCCTCATCAGATTTAGTAAATATCGTGTCAGTATTTGGGTGCTTGTTTTTGGTAATTGACAAACCTGGGGCTGTGGGTCTTCAAGAACTTCCTGTTTCCTGCAGGCAGCCCCCCCCCCACTACCGGCGCCGCCCCCCCGCCTGCCAAGCGCGCCTGCTCAGGGTCTTTCACTCTGGAGAGGAAGTTGTAGAGAAAGAGAGCCTTTCCGTTGAAATGGACATCGAAAAACAAGCAAACAAAAAACCCAACAACCCACTTGTAATTCTCAGCTGATGTTCAAGGAAGTAATTTGTAGTTCCTTTTAAACTTGAGAAAGTTGTGTCAATTTCAAGTTCCTCTTTTGTATCAGTCACCTCCATCACCACCCCCTGCCCCCAACAGGGAACAGACTTGTAAAATGTAACGGAATTGTTGGGTGTGTCTGAGAGGCTGACACCTTTACTGTGGCTGGAGGCAGTTTGAAAGTGCCTGCCAGCCCTCCTCTGTGCTTCCTGGGCAGCCAAACCTTCCTTTTGTGATTTGCATGTTTCTCTTAAGCTGGAGAAAATGAAAGTATCTTTGGAGCGCTGCAAGAGAGCTTGCAAATGTTCCAGATCAGGCTTTCCAGCCAGAAAGGAGCAGGAGAGAAATGATCCCTAGTTCTTCTCGTGTACCAGTGAAAATGTAAGGCTTTCTAATGTAAGGCTTCCTAATGTTATGAAACGGCCTTTTCCCCTCCCTCTGCCCCTCCCCGCCCCGCCCCCCTCAGATAGTGGTGGAGGGCAGCAGGAAATGGTAATTTTCAGTATTTACCACTTCCTAGGAATGGGACTTTAAAGAAAATCAGCCTCATGGGAACATTTCATTGCCCCTTCATTGCAGTTATTTAGTTATTTCTCAGATGGGGTTTTCTTTGGCCAGAAGGTCTTGTCACCTGCAGCGCTGCCAAGATGCTGACATAAACCCTCCTTTTACATGCCCTTTGCAGTGGAGACCAGCTTAGTATAACTCTCGGGCGCCAGACCCCCACAGTCCAGGGGAAAGGGTGAAATGAAACTGAAAACAAACAAAAATTATTTGCAGGTTAAAATATGCAAATTACGAGATGTCCAAAAAAAAAAAAAAGTGCAGCCATTAGCTCATCATTCTTTTTGCAACCTTTAGAGAAGCCACGCAGACTGTACAGAATATTTGTTGTTTTGTGTAGAACTTTGTGTCATTTGAGGGCTCTGAATCCTTGGTTTAGTGAGAGTTAATTATGTGGGTATTTTCGCTTCTCAGCTAGAGTTCTTTAAGGCTGGATTTCTGTCTCTTTGTTTCTTCCGTGGCTCCTGGGAGAGTCCTTTATTCATAGTTACTGTTCCATAACGATTGTTGGACTGAATGCACTTTTACAGACCATGGCCAGGATTTCTTTGGTTTTTCCATTTCAGCTCCTAATGAATTCATATATCTAGCTGGGCAGACATAAAGCGGCCACATGCAGGATAAAAGAACTCTCTGAGTGACCAGAATCGTAGAAGCATAACATTTTACAGCCATAAAGGACCTGAGAGATTTTAATTCCACCTATTTGTTTTACACATGAGCAACTATGGCTGATGGAGATCAAGTGACTTGCAGTGGATCTAACTGGCCGTTCCTCAGACTCGTGCATTGATAAACTGCTGACAAACTGACATTGCTGACAGTTATTTTAGCCACTTGTGACAGTACTTTGAAATCTCCTTTTTGGTGCCTCTGATTCGGGGGAAGACATTTAATTGATTTCGAGTTTTATCTCCTCTGACTGGGGGGGGCTAATCAGTTGCTTTGTTTTCTGTCTTGCTTGCTAAAATTTCTTTAGTCCACTTTTAAGGAAACGGATCTGAACAAATTTGTCTGTTCTCCCCGTGTTGGACACAGTGCGGAGGTGGGAGGGAGATAAGTAAAATGTAAACAGCAAGTGGCCAGTTCACATAGAACGTGAGAACTTTGACCTCTGATCTGAAACATGCAGTCCAGGGAGCCAAACAGTAAACCCTGGTGGCAGTTGACCCTAAGTGGCCACGACTTAACCCATCACTGACACTTCCCTAATTTTTGTCTTTGTTTCCAGCTCAGGACCAGTCAGAGAGAGCCCAGTATGTTCCCCAAAACAACCACAGAGGATGCTCCCTTTCTAGTTAGGCCGCCTATAGCATCTCTGCGCCTCGATCAGGGCATTCCTGAAGCCTTCCCTTTTTTTCACTACAGACTTTCCCATTTTTTTTGCCTGCTTTGAGTCTCTACCCGATGCAAGTGCTGGTGGGTATCTAACTCCCTTGCTCTAGGAGGCTCTAAATAAAAAGCATTCGCCTATTCCCATTTGCTGTGACTTCTCCATCTTGTTTGCCCACCACCCTTTATAGTCCTTAAACTTGCCAAACTCTCTTCCCTCCTGCCTTCACCCCTACACCCTCCTCTGCTTAAGGCCCCTCTGTCCTTTCTGCCTGCCTCATCCCTCATCTTTCAGATGCCTCTGAGATGTCACTTCCTCCAGGAAGCCTTCCATAACTCCAGTCTAAATTAGGGTTCCCATTTTATTCTCCAAGACCAGGGCTCAGTCAACATTTCCTTAAAGGATCCAGTAGTAAATGTTTGAGACTTTGCAGCCATGCAGGTGACTGCTCAAGTCTGCCATAGGCAGTATGTACATGAGTGGGTGGGCCACATTCCAATAAAACTTTATTTGTGAAAACAAGTGGTGGGCCTGTGGCTACAGTTTAGCAATCCCTGTTTCAGATTGTGGTGCAGTTTTTCTGCACAGTGTGATCCTGTAATTGTTTATTATCTCTCCCTCTCTGAAGTTTGTAAAATACAAGGCCTAATCGGTGTCCATTTCTGCATCTATCAGGCAAGCATAGGGCTGGGCTTATAGCCTTAGTGAATATTTACTGAATGAACGAATGAGGTGGAAATGCAATAGCGTTGAGGTCTGCCTTCTGCCTCCTATCATGTCCTCAGTCTGTTTGCCAAAACGTGTATCTTCCAGCTCTGAGTATTTCTCTATAATAAAATCATCAGTGGCCTTTGGCCTTTATCCTCTCCTGCTCTCCCAGATCTAGATCCTTCTGGACTTACCTGTCGTCCCAAGCTTGGGCCACTCGATTGGTAATTATCTTTGGCCAGGCAGTTGCTGTGCCAGATGGGAATCTGCAGTCCCTTCCCCTCTCATCAAAACATGGGAGTGAAGTTCTGTGTGTGTCATTATGAGCGCTGAGCTCATCTTTGAGCCTGATGGCTTTCATATTACAGGGAGGAACGCTTGCCCGTGTCAGATTGTCATTAATGTGATTTGGGGAAGAAGAGGAAAAAAAAAAAAACAGTTACCACCTAGCAACCCTACCCCAAGCATTTCAAGACGTAGTCATTTCTTTTATGCCAAACAAGTGTTTTTTTTTGTTTCGTTTTGTTTTGTTTTGCTCAACCACACTCATCTATAGGTGTGAGCCTTATTTTTTATAGGCGTCTAGTTTCCAAGTGACATTTTGGGACGTGCTGAACCCAGTTGTGTTTTTCTTGCCTTGTAAATGCTTTGTAGTCGAGGCTGTCAACACTCTTCAGAGACCGCAGAGCCAAGAGTTTGGGGGAATGTGGAACCACCCTGCAGCTGAGCCAGTGCTGATGGACTTCGCGTTTTCTGCCCTTCTCATTTCCTGCTGGAGATTTCCAGGGAGTCAGTGAGCCCAGGCATTTCTCAGTATGTCTGATGTAGAAATGTTTCTCGTGGTTGCAAAGATCAAGACTAGTTTAGGTTATAGGCAGTATGTCGACTAGGAAAATGCATAGCTTTTTTTTTCCCCCCAGACACTTGCTTTCCTGGTAAAAACCTATTTCCGGGAGGGTGGACCTGTGGTTCGCTTCTGCCCCAGCCTGCTGGTGTTGCAGAGGTCCTAGGTTGTGGTTCACCGAGGCAGGGGGACCACATTGTATCATTGCCCAGGGCCCTGGGGACCAGGGCTGGTGAAGAGAATAGAGCTTACTGATCAGGATTTAGTTGCAAAAAGCAAGAACGCCTGTTTAAGCAAAGTCAGTAGTCCAGGGTAGCTTTGTCATTTGTGGCTGCTGTGATAAAATACTGTGGACTTCATATTAAACAGCAGACATTTATTTCTCATGGTTCTGGAGGCTGAGAAGCCCAGGATCGAGGTGCCGGCAGATCTGGGCTCTGATGAAGCCTCCTCTTCCCGGTCTTGCGGACGGCCGCCTTCTCCCTGAGTCCTCGCTGGTGGAGAGGGAGCTCAGGGCCCTCTTCCTCTTAAAAGGGCTCTCATCCCATCTTGGGGGCCCCATCCTCTAAGCTCACCTAAACCTCATTAGCTCCCCAAAGCTCTCCTTCCACATGCTATCACCTTGGGAGTCAGGGCTCCAGCATAGGACTTTGGAGGGAGACAGTCCGTGACAGAGGGATTCGGGTGCTGACTCAGTTATCAGAAGGGCTGCAGGGAAGGATTCCCAAAACGGTGCCCGGAAGAGTCCCCTGTGCCGTGTTCAGGAGGCAGAGAGGGATCAGGACCTGGAGGATGATCAGAACCTGGGAGGTCAGTGAGATGCTGCCGACTGTGGAACCAGCCCCTCCCCCAACTTGAAACTCACGAACCAGGGTCCTGGGACCTCTGGCCCCTTAGTGGGCCATAAAGCCAGACTGTCTTAGAATCCTTCATCATTTTATCTTGGTATTTGTGTTTCGTAAGTCAGGTTGATGAACTTGCCCTAGGGGTTTGGTGCCTTGGCCTCTACGAGGTTCTGCACCCCCCACCCCCCGACCGCTTCTCCAGGGTGGATTCTCAGCGCCTTACCCCCTCCTGGAGACCACTGCTGCCCTGGCACCAGCCCCAGACCCGTGGGTGGGTGTGCAGGGGGTCGGGACTGGGGAGGGGGTAGAGAGTGCGCTGGCTTTGCTCCTATGTGCCCGAGGAAGCGTGACATTAAATAGCAAATAAAATAACACCGTGCCAGGTTGAAAAAGAGACTGCAGTAACAAAAGGGCAACTGTCTCTGCCCCCCCACTGTGTTTTGAACAAGGAGCCCTGCATTTTTATTTTGCACTGGACTCTGCACCTGCTGGAGGAGAACCAGCCCCAGGGGATTCTGGGAAATGTAGTCTGGAGGGGCTCCATCCTTGGTGGGCGTAAGGCACTCCTTAAAGAGATGGAGATGAAGGATCCAGCAGCCCTAAAAAGGGACATAACCTAGTAAGACCCAGGGAGAGGGAAACAGGGAGGGAGGCGAGTGTAGGGAGGTTTGGGGGAGGGTTGAATTTAGCCCCAAAGCTCCTGGTTTGAGCTATTCCTAGGTACCTACCTGTTCCCAGGTAGTTCCCAGTGTTGTTCAAACTTAGGAAGCCGTAGGTATGTGTGTTAAAAGATGAAGACGTATGGGTTCTTACTCTCAAATGTTCTGATGCTGAAATCCTGTGAGACCCAGGAGTTAAATGGGGGATGGGTTTCTCTGGAGATGCTGTTTAAGATGTTTCAGATCAGTCACCAGTATCCCATCTTCTGCGCCTTCGGGGCCACCTGTCCCACCCACATTCTTTTTTTTTTTCAGACCTGGCATTTCTGTTTTCCTTTCCTGTGTTTTCAAGTTGGCTGTTTTATCTGTATTAACAACTTTCTCATTGGTGAAGAGTTTTTTCTTTCCTTTGAGTGCGCTTGGAAACCTGGGGTGGGAGTTCCCTTCGTGGCTCAGCAGTAACGAACCCAACTAGTATCCAAGAGAGGCTGCGGGTTTGATCCCTGGCCTCGCTCAGTGGGTTAAAAGGTAGGGTGTTGCTGTGAGCTGTGGTGTAGTTCACAAATAGGGCTTGGATCCCGTGTTGCTGTGGCTGTGGTGTAGGCTGGCCGCTGTAGCTCTGCTTCAACCCCTAACCTGGGAACCTCCATAATTGAGATGAGGAGTTCCCTGGTGGCACAGCAGGTTAAGGATCTGGTGTTGTCACTGCCGTGGCTTGGGTCACTGCCGTGGCCTGGGTTCAGTCCCTGGCCTGGGAATATCCACATGTTGCTGGTGTGGCCAAAAATAATAAAAAGAGTCAACCATGAATATTTAAAGAAAAGATTAGGCTATTAAGTTATCTGTGGAGTTTGGGGTTGAATTCATTCAGCACTTATCGAGCCTGCCCATCAGCGGGGAGGCTGAAATCTCTACAGTTCACGCCGGCGTGGATAGGAGTTCGCAGCTTTGTGGGGAAGCTTAGCACTTCTCTTCACCTCGGGTTTAAGCAGGTGGGGGAACAGGGTCTGCTTGGAGAAAAACAAGAAAACAGCCGCTTCTGCAGATCACACTTGCGTTCTGCGGTGAGAGCAGATTTGATTCCCTAAATGCAAGGATGTTGGACTGACCCCGTGATGCCCCACGTGGTTGCGGGGACATCTCTAGCTCCCCCTTGAGAGCTGAACCCAGCGACGATGTCCCAGCTCTGTTCCAGCTGTGGAAACTTCCAGAAGGGAGGCCAGGGAGGTCCTGAGGCGGGCAGTGTCCTCCAGGTCACAGCTCTGCTAACTCAAGGTCATTGGCCTTCCGGGGTTGCAGGTCTCCTCCCACAGATGTCTGGAGGGAGCGGGGCTTCCCTTGCTGGGAGATGCTTTGGTAAGTGAGGGCTGGCTGTGACCTAAACCGAACGCGGAGACAGGTGCCTTTCTTCTGATGAAATCATGCCAGTGGCTCAGGTGTTCCCTAGCTGGTGGTGTGTGTGTAAATAGTAGCCATTCTGGCTTGAGATTATTGCTTCCTTCATTTCCTTGGCCAGTTCTTTTTTCTTTTCTTTTTCCTTTTTTAGGGCCATACCTGTGGCACGTGGAAGTTTCCAGACTGGGGGTCTAATGGGAGCTGCAGTTGCCGGCCTGTGCCACAGCCACAGCCACGCCAGATCTGAGCCGCATCTGTGACCTACACCACAGCTCATGGCAGCGCTGGATCCTTAACCCGCTGAGCAAGGCCAGGGATCAAACCCACATCCTCACGGATACTAGTCGGGTTCTTAACCCGCTGAGGCACAATGGGAACTCCCTTGGCCAGTTCTTTGGTACCAACTTGCCTGTTCTCCTGGGCTGCCCATGAAACCATCTACCTTCAGGTGTTCATTCTCTCTCTAAAGATAAAGAAAGCTTGGGGAAAAAAAAAAAAAGCTTGATACTTTGGGCTGTGAGCTTTATTTCTGCTCCGACCAGGTCTCTGGGAGGTGTATTCTGTGATCAAAACCCCCAGGACAGTTACCTGGATGTGATGCCAGCGTTGGCATCGTTATCAAACCACAGCGGCAGCTCTTTGCTGGCTCGGGGTGCCTGTGCTGCTGTGCTCAGTGCGAGGAGGAGAAGCACCTTGCAGTCCAGTTGCTGAAGAGCTCCCGTCAAGACAGACTAGGTGCAGAAGGCATGCATTTGCAAGTCACGGAGCACGTTCCTCTGTAGACGCTGTAATCTCACTTCTTGGGTGAAGTGTAATCACTTCTCAGCTTCAGGAGGCCCCCTTCATGCCTTGATTCTCAGTGTCACCACATGAAAGCAGTAGCTGAACCTGGGTCCCTACCGTGAAAACGAAAACACGGAAGGAAGTTCGCTTGCTTCGCCGTTATTCACGTGTACCTGCAGCAGCCCGTCGCCGGTGTGTTTCGTTTCCCACAGCTGCTCTCCAGCAGGAGCACATTTGAATGATGCAGATACTTCGCCATAAAGAGCTCCCCAGACCCGTCGATGTGTGCCTTTACCAAAGAGGGGACCCGAAGGACACGACGGGTCCTGCCATCCAGCGTAGTTCGAACTAATGTTTATCGAGGACCCGTCCTGTGCCCAGCATCGTCTTCCTTGTCTCAGGAAGCAAACTCGTTTGAGCTGTTCCTAGGCACCTACCTGTTCCCAGGTAGGTCTGGGCTGGAGGGCTGACGAGGGGGCAGAGGGCCTGCAGGGAGGAGAAGGAATCTTCCTGAAACTGTCTCTGTATGGGGGTTGTTGATTAGACCTCTGTAGTCCAGACACTGCCCCCCGGGGGGAAGCAGAATAAATCGAGGCTGATTAATCTTTTAATGAGTGGCTTCTGAATGACACGCTGTCTTCTCTGTGTGTGATGCCTGGATACAGACCTGTTTTCCTTAGGTCTACGCAGGCCACCATATATCTCCGTATCTGTGATTCGATGTCATCTCTGCATTTGGGGGGCAGGGAGTTGAGTAGGGAGAGGATTGAGAGAGCAATTACTTCTCTTTTCTTTTTTTTTTTTTTTGCTTTTTAGGGCTGCATCCGAGGCTAGGGGGTTGAACTGGAGCTACAGCTGCCAGCCTACACCACAGCCACAGCAATGCTGGATCCTTAACCCACTGAGTGAGGCCAGGGATCAAACCCACAGCCTCATGGTTCCTAGTTGGATTTGCTTCCACTGCACCACAACAGGAACTTCAAGAGCAATTACTTTGGAATCAGCAGAAACACACACAGTTACTGTATAGTAATTCAGAAGAATGGGGGGGAGAGTTATATAATTGAGAGGCAGGTGGCACAGTGGGTTAAGAATCTGATTGCAGCAGCCCTGTTGCTGCAGATTTGTGGTTTCGATCCCTGGCCCATATGTCGTGGGTGTGCCATTAAAAACAAACAAACAAAAAAAAACAATTGGGAGAGGGGAATATGATTTCTTCGTAACTTAGGGAAGGCCAGAGATGTGTGTGAGGTTGTCTGGGTTCACCTTGATCCTGTGGCCAGTGATAAGTGTGTATCACCGTTATTAACTGAGCCGTGATAGTGACTTAGCGTCTTTTGGGAGTTCCTTGGCCCCGTTGTTGTGTTTTCTGGAGTTGTAAAATTATGGGTCAGGTTTGGGGTCAGAGCGTGTGACACAGAGGGGCCTTCCCACCCCTGCCCTGTTTTGAGAGTTGATGGTGGGGGGAGATTCAGTCAATTCAGAGAAGCGAGGTGCTAAGGGTTCCAAGTTCTTATGTAATCCTCGCGGACGCCTAGAGCCTGGAGGGCTGGGGTGAGGTATGGAAAAGACACAGGGACTGGCTTATTGGATCCTGGGCAAGTCCGTGACTTCATTGTGTGCAGCTGGCATCATGGGAGTAGGCCAGGCCGTGCCTCAAAGGAGCGATTATCTTGTCTGAGGCAAGTGTAAGATCAAGAGACTGAACTGGAGTTCCCGTTGCGGCTCAGTGGGTTGAGAACCTGACATAGTGTCTGTGAGGATTTGGATTTGATCCCAGGTCCCGCTCAGTGCGTTCAGGATCCAGCGATG
This sequence comes from Catagonus wagneri, assembly GCA_004024745.2. Lineage (NCBI taxonomy): Eukaryota > Metazoa > Chordata > Mammalia > Artiodactyla > Tayassuidae > Catagonus > Catagonus wagneri. Next base: position 8,393,127 of record PVHT021183707.1, read on the forward strand.
CCATGAGCTGTGGTGTAGGTTGCAGACGAGGCTCAGGTCCTGCGATGCCGGGGCTATGATGTAGGCCGGCAGCTGTAGCTCCTATTCAACCCCTACCCTGGGAACCTTCATGTTGCCTGGAGTGTGGCTGTAAAAATAATAATAATAATAAGAAAAAAGACTGAACCATCTTGCTCTGCAGTGCTTCTCTGTTCCCTCTCACCGAGTCCCTCTCCAGAGGAGCCTGTCAGCTGTCACCTGGTAGAGACAAGAATGTCATCGCTGGGGATTCTGGAGCCGTCTCGCAGCTGCGGCCTCCTCTCTCCGACTGAGAAATGCTAGTGTTTGATGAGCACCTGTGAGCTCTTGGCAGTGAGTTATGGTGCCCTGTCCACAGGGGTTAACACGCTTTCCACACGGGCTCAGGGATTGGTGGGGGGCCGCACAGGGGCTTCAGCCTCGGGGGACCAGAATAATTCCAAAATTGTACAACCCCCTTGCTACCAACTAGAGGATGCTTAGATGTGTACATTAAGGCAGAAAGCCTCTCTGAACAAGTGGCTTTATTGTGTAAGCCAGGAGGACCAGAGAAATTTGTGAAAACAGCTGATCTCGAAATAAAAAAAGGGAACACTAAAGTAGATTGAACTCCCCCTCCTCTGCGTAGGTGGGAGGCTGGGTCAGCACCCCTAATTCTGATGAAATATTTCCGTGGAGACCCTCTCCCCTCAGGGGTGACTTCAGAAACAGTGGATCCGAGCCCTGGATCCTATGTTTCAACTCAAATACTTTGTGCAACTCCAGGCCGAAGCCTAGAAAGAGTCTCCATTCTGCATTCCACTCACATTTTGTTTTTGTTTGTTTTTTAAACAAAATATGGAGGAGTCAGTGAACTGTATGTTTGGATTCCGAGGAAATTCCAGGCTCCTTTGTTTCGCGAACGTTGATCTGGTGAATGCGGTTATCTGTCCCTTTCAGCAATCCGAACTATCCGATAAGGAGAGGGTTTTCTGTCTCGTTACTTCACCAAAGCAAGCCGTTTGCTTGGAGAGCCTGAAGTCCTTTATCAGCCTTTGGTGGTCTGAACTCCTGCCCACAAGCATGATATGCCCCGTAAATACTGTGAGCACATTTCCTTTTATGACAAGTTTTGTCCCAGTCTCTTCTGGCTGTTTGTGATCGGAAAACGCCTGGCAGTGACGAGACACTCCATAAACCTCACGGCGTTCCGGCCCTGCTGGGTGTGTGGAGTGATCCAGTTTAACAGCACACGTGCACATACACGTGTGTGTTCTTGTTCCGATTCTTTTCCATTGTAAATTATTACAAGATACTCCGTCACTTCCGTGTGCTCTGCAGCAGGTCCTTGTGGTTTCTGTCTTTTCTAGGTAGTAGGGTGTGTGTCGGTTAACCCCAGACTCCCTTTTCCCCTTTGGTGACCTTAAGACTGTTTTCTATGTTTGTGAGTCTGTTTCTGTTTTGTAAACGAGTTCATTTATATCACTTTTAGATTCCACGTGTAAGTGGTATCCCATGATGTTTGTCTTTCTCTGACTTACTTCACTTGGGGTGATCATCTCTGGGTCCATCCGTGTTGCTACAAATGGCATTATTATTTCATTCATTTTTATGGCTGCGTAGTATTCCACTGTGTACATGTACCATATTTTCTTTTCCATTCATCTGTTCATGGACATTTAGATTGTTTCCTCGTCTTGGCTATTGTACACAGTGCTGCTTTAAACACTGGGGCGTGTGTATCTTTTCGAATTAGTTTTCATCTTTTTCAGATATATGCTGGATCCTATGGTAACTCCGTTTTCAGTTTTTAAAGGAACCTCCATACTGTTCTCCACCGTGGCTGTACTGATTTACATTCCCAATGGGGTAACTTCTTACATGGGAGTTTCAGTTCAGTCCTCAAAGACAGAGGGTTTAAACATGGCTCTCAAGCCCTTGCAAGGCTTTTTTCTTGCCCACAGAATCACTGATTTTGTTAACTTGGCTCACTCACCTGGCGTGCACGCGAGGCCTGCCAGCTGTCCTAGCACTGATCACTCTTCATCGTGGGAACTTCTTACCTACCTGCCTTCCCAGGTGGAAGGTGCAGCTTCTGGGGACTGGGATCCTCTTTGAATTCTTTGCACCCAGCCCGGCCAGTGTCTAGTAGAGGATCGTTTTTCGGGTGAACGAATGTAGCAACACAGGTTTGATGAGGTGGGTGTTGTGCAAACAATTTGGTTAAAAACACTGAGGCTGGTGGAAATCGGGCACAGGAAGTGGTCCAGAGCGACAGCATCTTTGGGGAGCATGGGCAGTGATCAGTAATCAGATAAATATACGCCATGTAGTAAATATGTTGACTAGCTGGCCACGTGTTTCATTGACACATGGGAAACTGGATTTCTGCTTCACCCATGGGCTTAGTTCTCGAGGGAGCTTTCTAGAGGCACTTGTTGGATGCTGTTCAGAAGGTGTTAGGAGTTTGAAGGTCAGTCTTAATTATCTCTGGTTGACTCATGTCTGAGAACAGTGATAACTTCCCAGCTGTAACTGATGAGTGATATTTTGAGCATTTCTAGGGATTCAGATTCTAATCACCTGTCTGCATGTTTATTCATCTGTGACACGTCAGGGTGCAGGGACGTGAAGGGTGCGGTTCCTGGTTGTCGTGGAACTCTCTGGGAACAGGAGGGGCTGCCCTGGTACTGCAGGGTGGGGGGCTTGTGACCTTAGTTGATTCCAGAATCCTTTTTCTTGGACACTAGTGTACCTAGAGCCCGCTTTGGAATACTGAGTCAGTGGAAGACTTTTCCACCCTGGACAGATGAAGGCCGTGAGACGGGGATGTGATGTGATGGGGCCAGGTCTCCTGGCTCCCAGGTCAAGGTCTCTTCCTGTGAACCACGTGGTTTCTTTTTTTTTTTTTCTTTGCCTTTTGTCATTTTAGGGCTGCACCTGTGGCATGTGGAGGTTCCCAGGCTAGGGGTCTAATCTGAGCTGTGGCCACTGGCCTATGCCACAGCCACAGCAACGCAGGATCCGAGCCGCGTCTGCGACCTACACCACAGCTCATGGCAACGCTGGATCGTTAACCCACTGAGCAAGGGCAGGGATCGAACCCGCAACCTCATGGTTCCTAGTCGGATTCGTTAACCACTGAGCCATGACGGGAACTCCGAACCACGTGGTTTCTAATGCATGATGGGAAAGTGGGAGGAAGGTGTGTGTGTGTGTGTGCGCGCGCGCGTGTAAGACAGAGGCAAACAGACGTACACACCTGGTGCAGAACTGGCCCCGGCGCAGTAGGGTCGTGTTTACCTGGGTGTCTGCTCCCCTGTCAACAGCACTTTGCCGGCTGCCCTCCCTTCCCAGCACCTGGTGATTCTAGGTCACTCAGGGGTCCACTGTGACCCCAAGGGGCTCTTCTCCATCCGTTCTTCTGTGTCTCAAGCAGAACTTCTCAAGTCTAAGTCCGTCCACTGCCTGCAGAGGAAGGCTTCGGATAAAGCGGCTTCCTAGCGGCGAGCCTGAGGGCAGGAGGCTGGGGCGGCGGTGCAGAGCACGTGGCCAGTGTAGTCCGCAGTTCTGCCTCTACCCCAGGCTGCCCTTGGATGTGGCCGTTTGTGGTCACCTCCCTACCTCTCCCTTTGGCCGAGAGCTCTTGGAAACCGGAGTTACTGGGAAACCAAAAGTAAACAGCGGGGCCTCTCCCTGGGGCCCAGGACTGGGGTTGGGGAGGGGCTGGTGCCAGCAGCCCTGCTGCGACAGCCTGCGGGGCTCTGGGCGGGTGCAGGGGGCTGGGAGCCCCAGCGCAGGCGTGGGCAGGGCAGCGGCAGCCCCAGTCCTGACTGCGAGGGGCAGACTGAGGTCAGAGAAAAGGGCAAACTCCAGGGTTCCATCTCAGTTCCTCAGCCAGGCACCTTGGAGAGGAAAGCAGCCAGAACAGCTCTTTGTGTGGATCGAAGGCAGGTGCTTCACCCTCCCCGCCCAGCTGAGCAGAGAGGAGACTAAGCCACGCTCTTCAGGGGAGCAGCCACGAGGTCTCGGACCCCAGTCCTCTGGCCCACGCCACGCACTGCTCTCTCTCTGCTCCCAGGACCTCTCAGGGATAGAACACCATCCAGAGGCAGAAAATTCTGGTAATTCCAGAGAAGGCAGTTGGCTCTTCTTGACACTGTCGACCCCGCCCACTTCCCTTAACGTGCTTGGCGGAGCTGACGCTGAGGTTCTTAAGACAGTGAAGCAGCAGAAAAGAGCTTCGGCTCCGAGGTCTGCCAGATGCTTGTGGGAACCGCGTGGGGTGCTCCGCTCCCCGGGGCAGAGATCCTAATGGAAGGCGGGGATGTTAACCCATGGCCTTCTGGTGCTTTTGAGCGTGGGAGAGTCCTCCCCATCAAGCCCTTGCTCTGCCCCTAGACCTGAGCCAGCCCCTGGGACAGGGACACACAGATTCTGCCTCACCCAGTGGTTTGCATGATAACGGCTCCCACTGACCTATTCCTTACAGTGTGTCAAGTACCCTGAGCTAAGGGCACTGTATAAATGAGCTCTTTGGAGTTCCTGTTGTGGCTCAGGCAGTAACAAACCAGACTAGTATCCATGAGGACTCGGGTTCAAGCACTGGCTTGGCTCAGTGGGTTAAGGATCCGGCGTTGCCGTGAGCTGTGGTGTAGGTCGCAGATGCGGCTCGAATCCTGCAATGCTGTGGCTGTGGTGTAGGCTGGCAGCTGTAAGTCTGATTGAACCCCTAGCCTGGGAACTTCTATATGCTGCGGACTCCAACCTACTGCCCCAGCGAACAAATGCCCATTTATCCCTAGGATGGGCCAAATTTTTGTTTTTTCAGCTTTATTGAGATGTAATTGAAATGTAACCTGGTATAAGTTGATGATTTGATACATGCGTGTGGTGCAGTAGTTACCATAATCAGGCTGGTTAACAATTCCGTCACCTCACGTAGTTACCAGTTTTTATTGGAGTTATGGTGAGGACATTTATGATCTATTCCTTTTGCAACTTGCGAGTTTATAAATAGTGTTATTAAGTATAGTCTTTTACTTAGATTCCAATATTCTGCACTGGGTCTCCCAAACGCATTCCGGTGTACTCTTTGACCACCATCTCCCCATTTCTCCCACCCCAGTCCCTGCCAGCTACCATTCTAGTCTCTGCTTCTTTGAGTTCGGCTTTTATTTTTTAAGATTTCGTGCAGACGTGAGATCATACAGCATTTGTCTTTCTCTGTCTGACTTATTTCCCTTAGCATAATGGCCTCAAGCTTCATCCATCTTGTTGCAAATGGCAGGATTGCCTTATTTTTTTTATGGCCGAATAATATTTCATTGTACACCTATGTCACATTCTCTTTATCCAGCCATCCACTGGTGGGCACTTGGGTTGTTTCCGTGTCTTAGCCGTTGTAAATTATGCTACAGCCTACATCCAAGGGCAGCTAGCACTCTGAGACTGATTTTGCTTCTTTGGGTACATACCACCCAGTAGTGGGATTCCTAGATCATAGCATAGTTGCAGTTTCAATTTTTATTTTTTTAATTTTTTTTCTTTTTAGGGTCACATTCGAGGCATATGGAAGTTCCTGGGCTAGGGGTCAAATTGGAGCTGCAGCTTCTGGCCTGTACCATAGCCACAGCAATGCCTGATCCAGGCCGGCTCTGCAGCCTGCACTGCAGCAATGCCGGATCCTTAACCCTCTGATCAAGGCCAGGGATCAAACCCGCATCCTCATAGATACTAGTCAGGTTCTTAACCTGTTGAGCTACAATGGGAACTCCAACAGCGGAATGATTTTGCAAATGAATTTGTTCAAGATAAATCAGGGTTCTTTTTGTCCTTGGATGATAGAAGGTTAGAGAAATGAAGTTATTTAGTGAAAAGATCCACATGACCCATCAGAAAATAGTGTCACAGTTAGTCTCTTCCTTGTACTGTGGATGTGTAGTGTTGGCCAGACCATTTGGTTGCCGTGGCCTCAGTCTTGCTGCTGGGGCAGGATTGGTGCTGATCCAGCTTCCTTTCTTGCCTGAGTCCTCTTGGACCCTTGGCCCCACCTCTCTGAGCCTCGCTGTCTATAGTTATTGGAGATCTGAAGGTTCTAACTCGTAGAGCGTTTGTGAGAAAACGCTTTTGAACTAGAACCTGCACTCCCTGGGCTTCAGACTCCCAGGGCTGGCTCACCAGAGGCTCCTCCCTGCTTCCCTCCACGCCCTTCCCTGGGGAGGCGGAGCCCGGGGACGAGGGAGCCCTGGAGGGGCCCTGCTGCTTCCTCCCGGGAAGAGCATCGGATCCTGCCCCAGCAGAGACTTGTAGCCGGGCTCAGGGCTGGTGCTCAGAGGACTGGGCTGCAGAAGTCAGGGGCTGCTTTTAGCCAACGCCAAGGTCCCACTTAGAGAAGGTCTTCTCTTCTCAGGAACAGAGCTCTCGTTTTCATCTCCCTCCGAAGCGTGTCTCCTCTCTGACTCCTTTTCTGCTGCTTCTCACGTTCTGTTGTTCTGTCGTTGTTCTCAGCTCAGCAGGAGGAGGGCAAGAGGTTGTGTCCTGGTCCCCTAAAGCCCAGCAGTGCTTCAGGAGCGCTTGGCACGGGGTGACTCTCCTTCTAGTGGGTGGAGTGAACTTGGAATCCAGTCTGACTCTTAGAGCTGCTGTCGGCACAAGACGTGTCCTCGGGGACTCGGTCCGCCACGCCGGCATCGCGCTGTGAGCTGGGGCTTCCTAATGAGATGGACGGACAGACAGACAGACCCCAGTTCTCAGTGAACACGCAGGGGTTCTCAGTGGGCAGACATGTCTGCAGTCATAAGCTCCTTCAAGGAGGGGACTGAAGTCAAGTCGCTGGTGATTACGCTTTGGGGATCATCTCAGGGACCCCTTTCCTGGGCCCCCCAACACCAGGCTGCTGTGGGAGGGTCCTCAGACTGGGCAGAGCCAACATTCCCGGGGACTTGACTTTTTTCTTTGCTTCCTCCGCCCCTCCCTCCCCCTCCTCCCCGCTTTCTCTTCTTCCCTCCTTCCTTCCTTCCCTCCTCCCTCCCTCCCCCTCTCTCCCTCTTCATCTGTCTCTCTCTTTCCTCCTTCCCTTCCTGCTCCCCACGCCCCTCTCCTCCTGGGCTTTAAAGCTTTTGGTTAAAACCTATGACCCATGTGACTCGTTCCCTGTGTTAGTGGGGAGACTCCAGGGCCGACTATCCCACTGCATCACTGTAAGGGAAAGTTGCTCTCGAGAGCCTGTTGTGGGCTTTGTAATGAGAGGAATTCAGAGAACCTCCTGGGCCATTTAGTGATGTGTTAATTTCCCAGGACCGTCTCCTTGCCGTGGTTCCTTCAGCATCCCTGAGCACACGCTGCCTTGGCTGCAGACACAAAGCACCAACCTGAGCAGGTGCCTGGCACCCTGTCCTTACCCCAGGCATCTGAAGCAAGTCCCAGCCTTGCAGATTGCTTTAGGGTATCACGGCACTTTCCGGCCGAAACACAAAGATGCCTTTGCTTTTAAAACTCACGAGAGTTCAAACCCAGAGTTAGTTTTACTTTTTTGGGGGAGGGGGTAGCCTGAGATTTAATACCAGAACGCAACAGCCCCCCCTAGAGAAAACGTACAGCTGCCAATGGACTAGCGGATTCATAGCACATTTTCGTAGTGTGCTGTTTGTGTCGAGAAATTTAAGATCATCACATTTTAAGTAGCAGTTTTCTTTCTTTCATGCCGTACTAAGACTTTCACTAAGCTGGTGATAAGAAAGAAGCATTGGGAGTTCCCGTTGTAGCTTAGTGGTAATGAGCCTGACTAGTGTCCATGAGGACCAGGGCTTGATCCCTCGCCCTGCTCAGTGGGTTAAGGATCCGGTGTTGCCGTGAGCTGTGGTGTAGGTCACACACACGACTCAGATCCCACGTTGCTGTGGCTGTGGTGTAGACCGGCAGCTGTAGCTCTGATTTGACCCCTAGCCTGGGAACCTCCATATGCTGCAGGTGTAGCCCTGAAAAGTAAAAAAGAAAAAAAACTATAGGTTGTGTTTCACTATATAGAAATCCAGCCCCATTGGCCTGAAAAATGGCAGTTAAAAAGAACCAAGTAAATCAGGGAGTTCCCTTCTTGGCTCAGTGGTTAACAAACCCCTCTAGGATCTATAAGGATGTGGGTTCGATCCCTGGCCTTGCTCAGTGGGTTAAGGATCCGGCATTGCCGTGAGCTGTGGTGTAGGTAGCAGACTCTGCTCGGATCCTGCGTGGCTGTGGCTGTGGTGTAGGCTGGCAGCTGTAGCTCTGATTTGACCCCTAGCTTGGGGGCTTCTATGTGCCGTGGCTGCGGCTCTAAAAAACAAAACAAAACAAAACAAAACAAAACAAAAGGAACCAAGTAAATCAGATTTAGGAACTACTTCATTTGTTCAATAATGTTATAAACAAGAACTTGTATTGAAATTACTGAACTTTTACTTTAAGCAGATCCCTGCCTTTCTGTTCCTCTCTTTTTCCCTCATACACATGTTGAATCAACTCCTTGGGCTGTGCCAGCAGGAAGAGCCACAGTGGGACAGTGGCTAAGGGCAGTGACCTCAACCCCTGCCCTTCAAGGTTCCTACCGGGCTGTGTAATCTTGGGCAGGTTTTTTCAACTCTGCGAGTGTCAAGTGACTCATGGGAGAAATCGTAGGGTTGCTGTGAAGAGTCAATGGAATAATCTATGTACAGCCCTTGGGAGGGTGCCTGGCGGAGCCTGAGTGCCAGCCACAGCTGTTTGTTATTATCATTCTTATCACGTTGCCGTGCTTCCAAGTCCTCGTCCTTCGGGTCCTTACCCTGTGGCAGAGGGGGTCACACGAGCAGACAGACATTCATCTGTGAAGGAGGGAAGCACAGCCACGTTCCTGCATTGAGCATGTAACCTGGACCAGGCCAGTCAGGGAAGCCGTCCTGGAGGAAGCCGTGACCCAGCTGGTGTCTTGAAGGACACACCGCGATGACAGGGCGAGAACTGTGGAAATACCAGCATCGTAGGGCCTGCTGGGGGGAGGGAATCTTACAGAGCCGGAGAAAATGTGCCTAGGAACAAAAGTCAGCAGAGAGCTTCAGAATCTGGGATAAGAGGAGTTAAAAGAGTGAGGTGGTGATCTGCTGCTACACACTGGAAAGTTCGAGAAAAATGAAGATTAGATAGTGTCCGCTGGATCTAGGGACCACGAAGTCACTAGCTTCCATAAGGGCCGTTTCAGTGAGTGGCAGGGAGGCAGCTCAGTGGTGTGCTGGAAAATGCTTAACCACTGGCTCTCTTGTGGCATGTACCCATTTCTTTGGTGCAGATACTTCCAGCATGGCTGATAGAAAGCCACCAGTGTGAGGTCCCTGCATCCAGATTGGGGCGAGAAGCTCACCAGCTGGAGGTCAGTGGTCCTGGCAGGGTGGCCAGGTGACAAAGCAGAGATGCGCAGATGGCTTCACGTTTCAGGGTCACAGACTTTCTGTAGCATTGCTGTAAGCTCCGTGGTACTGTACGTGCTGTTCTCAGAGCGGGTGCCCCCGGCCTTGGTGCTACTGCGGCCTTGACCCCTTCCCGTGGGCACCCCTGGGGCTCGGGTGCTTCGTCTTCCCTGTTTTTAGTAGTCTCCTCTGCTCTCTGCTGCTCAGAAAGCCCTGCGTCTTATTGTGAATAAGCTGAGCCCCACCTTCCCCGACCGTAACCATGAAATGGAATATCTTAAAAGGAGGGTTTGAGCATAAAGGGTCAGTCCTCTTGGCAAGACTGGAGCTGTTTGGTTTCCAGACACCTGTGGACCTAAACTTCCCATGATGCTGCTGACAGAAGAAAATTCTTACGGTCTTTGTTGTTAGTGTTCTTGCATAATTAATTAATTAATTAGTTAATGTAATAGCCTTGCCCGAGGCCTATGGAAGTTCCCAGGCCAAGAGCTTGAATCCTAGCCCTGGCTGTGACCTGTGCCACAACTGCGACCACGCTGGATCCTTTAACCCACTGCACTGGGCTGGAGATCAAACCTGCACGCCCACAGCAACCCGAGCCACTGCAATTGCATTCTTAAGCTGTTGCACCACAGCAGAAACTCCATGTTGCTTTTTTTTTTAATTCAGGGAGTTCCCATTGTGGCGCAGTAGACACAAACCCCACTAGTATCTGTGAGGCTGTGGGTTCAATCCCTGGCCTCATGCGGCGGGTCAAGGATCTGGCGTTGCCGTGAGCTGTGGTGTAGGTTGCAGACACAGCTTGGATCTGGCTTTGCTATGGCTGTGGTGTAGGCCAGAGGCTACAGCTCCGATTTGACCCCTAGCCTGGGAACTTCCATATGCCACAGGTGCGGCCCTAAAAAGCAAAAAGAAATTAGATCGGTCTTGGCTGCATGAGTCCTGTGAGGCAGATCTATGGCAGCATTTTCTCCTTGGAGACGGTATCTTTAGAGGATGCGATTACTGCATAGAATGAGTGTCCCCCATTCTGTCTTGAGCCCTGACCAGGGTGAGTGTGTGACCCGGATGCCCCTGTCCTTGATGGCTGGCAGGAATAAAGACAGGTCAAGCCAGCAGCTGGACACCTGCTTTGCCCCACAAGTGAGAGCCTTGCCTCTTTGTCAGTTTGAACTGCACCTGCATGGAGAGTCCGTGACAAACCAGGGACCCCTTTCACCCCGCCTCCCCCCGGGGTGGCTAATGACTGCCTGGGTGCTCCTTGCGGCCCCGGGTTTGTTCGCCGTGCAGAAGCCGACAGGGCGAGCTCAGGGCGAGGTCTGACAGTTCAGGGGGACACGCGTGTCCTGTCTTCAGAGTCTTCGCGTGTCAGCTGTAGCCTTCCCGCGTTAGAGGCCGGCGACCAGGGCAATCAGCCAGGCAGGGCCTGTGCGCTGATTGTCAGGCAGCAGTGCAGCGCAGTGAGGGAAGTGCCTCCCTGACGAATCAGCGGTGCGGTGAGTGCCAGACGCTCGGGTTCTCGGGGGAGGCGGCGCTGAACGTGGGTTTTCGGGGTTTGTAGGAGCACCTGAGACGGGGTGTGCTGGGAACGACTGGCGTGTGGGAGGCCTGAAAGCCCCAAAGGGTGTCGGGGGTGAGTGGAGAGACTGGGTCCCTGTTGACGAGGCGGGGGACAGAAGGGGCCAGGCCGAGGTGCCCTCAGGTGACTGGGGCCGTGGAGGGTTTTAAGCAGAAGGAACTCCACTCACAACTTTTTTTTTGGTTTTGTTTTGTTGTTTTTTAGGGCTGCACCTGCAGCGTGTGGAGGTTCCCAGGCCAGGGGTCCAAGCCGTTGGCCTACACCACAGCCACAGCAACGCAGGATCCGAGCCGTGTCTGCGACCTACACCACAGCTCACGGCAACGCCGGGTCCTTAACCCACTGAGTGAGGCCAGGGATCGAACCTGCATCCTCATGGATGCTAGTCAGATTCGTTTCTGATGTACCACAGCGGGAAGTCCTTCAGCTGTTTTTGACACTTGATTGAAGTTCTTCAGTTTTGGGGTTCCGTTTCAGTCTAAAGATGGAGACAGGGTTAAGCCACAGATGCTGTCAAGTATGGTTTCCAGAAGGAAACGGTTCAAGTTCTTTGCCCCTCTTTGGAAGTGAGATTCTCTAAGGGAGAGTGTGTGAGTGTGTAAGTGAGTGTGTGGGTGTGGGTGTATGTTCACGACTTAGTCAAAATTTGGTGAGATAAGAGGAAGTGAAATTAGTTTTCATGTTGTGAAAGTAGGATTTTTGAGCAAATGGAAATATTGTATTTCTTATATAATGTTTCAAAATCGAGTGAATATTAAAACTTCAGTTATCTTGGTCAGTTATGACAGCGGCTATCATTTAATGCTGCTTCCGGTTCTACAGACCCCGGAAATGTCTAAGCTCCACACACGTGAGCTCATTGAGTCCCCTCATTAAGTAAATCACATGGGTATCTTGGGGACGGGGGAGAGGGAGGGGGACAGAACATTTAGCTTTGGGATCGCTTGCTCAGTAATGGGCCCTGTTTGGTCACGAGAGTTCAAGCCTCGGACAGTCACCAGTGCATTTCACCATGAGCCTCTCATCAGCAAGGTCGATATTTTCCCTCAGGGAAAACATGGAGCCCAAAGGATTTGGAATAAAGTTCTTCGTTGAAAATATGTGCATATTTTGCAGTAAAGTTACGTGTGCAACAAAGGAAACCTAATTTTTAAGCCCCCTAACGGGTGCTGTTATTTTGTTTTGAAATGTCTTATTTATTTATTTATTTTTTTTCATAATGACCAAAGCAGTCTGTGCTCATAGAAGGCAAATTAGGAGAAATCTATAAGCAAAGAGAGGAAAAAACACTCATAATCCCACCTGTCCGTAGAGCGCCATTGTTTATATTGGCATCATTTATGTTAAATGTGGCCATTTGTTTTTTCCCCCAGAATATATTCCTTAGCACCCGACTTTCACTGGAGTTGGAAGAATGATCCGCCAGTGCGATAGGCAGATACGGGGCTGGGATGTCCAGAAACTGGGGAACCCACAGCGTGGCGTTATGTGCTCCCTGCTCCTGGGAGAGCTGCTCCTTAATCTCGAGGAAAGAAGGAATTTTCTGTACCACCTGCATCCCGTTTCTGACCTTGGGGACCACGTATCAAGAATCCCAAATGGCGAGCACCTCTCTGCCTCAGCTTTTCCAGAGGTTCAGATTTTACTCCTTAAGATTGTGTGTCTCTGATGCACCAGTGATAAAAATGTAGAACAGTCACAAAAGACAGAAATGAGACAAAAAATTCTAGTGACCGTGAAACGCTGGTTCTCACTGGTGAAATCCTAGAAATCCTGATCATGCCTTTTCGAAATGGAACAGGCAGAAATATGTGGCTTTCAAACCCATAATTTTGTTGCATAACGTCAATAATTGGATTAGAGGAGTTTCTTTACGTTTCTTTACGTTTATTTTCAAATGACAATTTAAACTTTTCAATTCCTACCTCTCCAACATCTAGGGTAGAAGTATCGACCCTAGTGGATGTATCTTCTTGAATACGGGGGCATCCTTCTGGAAGTTGTCATTTTGTAGTGTGCTTGCGTGTGTGTGTGTGTGTGTGTGTGAGTGCGCTTTTGTTTATAATTTATGTGAATGAATTAACATCACATCCTTCCATAGATTTCATTCTGTTATCATTTATGATTCACACTGTTTCGAACACCTTGCTATGCCGCTATATTTCATTCCGCACCGCTGTTTTTAGCTGCTTCTACCCCAGTTTACTCCCCATCTCCCTAGTGATGGATGTCTGGGGGCCCTGCTTTCCTGCCTCTGTTATGAGTACCGTGACGCCTTGGTACAAGCCCCTCCTCTGACATGGGGGTGGGGGGGCATTGCCTGGGGCTGATACTCAGAATATCAGATACTTAATTTCATAAACACTGCCAGATTATTTTTCAGCTAGGCACTTATTGAGCACTTTCTGTATGCATGACATTTTTCAGCTGAGCACTTATCGAGCACTTTCTGTGTGCATCACATTATGCTTGATGTTGAGGGGGATTCTTGAGGAAGAAACGGAGGACTCTGTTTTTAAGAAGTTTTAAATTCGTGTGGTAAGAAAGTAACAATGAAGAGAATATGTGAGTAATAATAAGAATAGTTATCATTTCTGAGTATTTGCTGTGTGCCAGGCACTTATGTGCATCATTGTAGTCCTTGTACCCTGTGTATTATTCACCCCATTTTACTGTCAGAGAAAAGGCAGTTCAGAGTAGT